>JAWNOX010000197.1:2656250-3320312 GCA_035045555.1 Drosophila fulvimacula
GCTTCAATGAGAATTAACATTTTGTTCTAAATATATATTGCCCCAAGCTAAAACCATTTGATGGATTCTATTATATACATTATATATATGCTGTAATACTAAATACTTAATGATTTTAGTATGCACTGTAAATAAATTTAAATTCAATTTAATAAATATATAAAATTAGTAATGATTTAAGCTATAAATGGGCTTCATTAGAGATAGGAAATGAGGAATTTTTAGGCAGTTGTCTAAGCTAAGTAAGTAGCTTTAAAGAGCTTAGCCGACAGCTAAAAAAAAAAGAACATAAGCCCTAAAGACTTAAGTAAAAAATTCAATAAAATAAAAATAAAGATCAGAGAGTTCACAGCAACTAAATAAAAAACCTAAAATTCAATATATGCCAAGTAAATTCTTTATAAATAATAAATATATATAAATTAAATTTTTGATCATTTATAATTATATATCAAGAATATATATTTATAAAATATTACAAATAAATATTTATGTAATTAAAAAAACGTGTTATATAAATAAATATTTTTCTTAAAACAAAAAAAGTGTATAAATAATAAATAAATATATATGTATATATACTTAAATATTATTACAATTTTAAAATTATATTTTAAGAAATTTTGTTATAAAAGATTACAAATAAATATTTATATTATAAACCATTTTTTTTTATATAAATACATATTTTTTCTTAAATTTTGTAAAAGCAAAAGTAGGCAACAATATATAAAAAGATACAGAAAGATATTTTCTCTAATAAAGAATAATTGAAAATTCCTGCAGAATATCTCCCTCATACTACGTACTTCAGCTCCATCGACTACATCTCATTATTAGCCATTTTGTGCTGGTTTTTTCTTAGAAAGTTCTTGGAAAGCTTAGCTAATTACAAAAGCAAAATAGAATCAATCAGAGATGCAGTAGCGGTTCAAGTCCAAGTACTTGGCCATAAGCAGCATACTCACTCGTCCATATGCCGTACATAGGCCAACTTGAGCTCAGTTTAATGATATTTAAAAGCCTCGAATGGGTTGTGTTGCCACGGGCAGATGGGAAAACTCCCTTTATGTATATGTAAGTATGCATATATGACTGCGTTGTTAACTTTTATTGGCGAGCTTTAAAGCAAATTTGTCTTGGCCGTTGCCGTTGCTCTGCAGATGGTGTTGTTGCTGTTGCTGATGTTGCCTTGGCCTCATCATCTTCCATTGTTGCCGTAGCTTTTGTTGCCGCTGCTGGTGATGCTGATGCTGCAGTAACGCAAAGATTTATGACGCCGCGCGTACACGGCGCATTCAAAAATTGTTAAAAACAATTAGAATATTTTAGCAACGAGCGACGGCGACTATAAAAGTTATGCGATGCGGGTTACTGGCATAGACCAGCCCGAGACAAGCCAAGTAAAAGGAGTGGAGAGGAGTTTCAATGGGCCTCAGACAGCTGTAAAAATTATGCGCCAAATGACTTTGACAGCAGTCGCGCTGGTCGGCAAAAGTTGTCTGTCTTCTTGGTCCCTTCTCTGTGCCCTAACGCTGTGTCTGTGTGCCTTTTGGGTTGCCATCTTTTATGGTCATAACTAAGTACTTATACGACTTATAATTTGGAATGTTTACGAGCACCGCGCTTTGTGTATATGACCTAAAGCTGAGCTGAACTGACGACAGTCGTCGGCTAAGCTCCGACAGAAATCAACAAATCTAGCATCTCTCTAAGCAAGTGTAATATAATAAAAAATATATGATTATCCCAGTAAGCTCTAAAACGCAACCTAAAACATATGAAGCCGCTGCATGAGAGTTTAATTAAAACAAACATAATTAAACTGAAAGAGAGATATATACTCTCGCTGAGTAGCCTGATTTGTGGTTCCATAACTATAAACTTCTAGCCATTGCCCGAAATATTTGCAATGTATATTTATGTGGTGATTGTGTCTCGTTTATAAGTGAACTAGTTTCGGACTAATTTATGCAAATTTTTATTAGCTTTTGGGCACTTAAAGCATAGATTTGGCTTAGTTGATAGTTGGCCAATGGCAGAAACTTTCGCTGGCTCGTAAATAGTCAAACACTTGCCCATTTATTTGGCCAGCTTCAATCAGTCATCTTTGCCCCGCCCCTCTGGCCCCGTCTTGGATTTATCTGCATGTTCGCAATTGCGCGCAGCATCGTTTAAGTCCATAACTTAGCACTTATCAACGATTCAGATACTAGCCAAACAACTTGTAGATACTTATCCCCAGCTTAAGCACATCTGCTGCTGCTGCTGTTGCTGCTGCTGCTGCTGCTACCTTAGCTAAGCAAACGGCAATTCTCTCAATCGGTTCATTGGCCAACATGCAACAGCAGCAACATGCCTCTACTACTTTATATCATTTTAATAATGCTGCCACGAGGTATACAAAAATTCTACAGCTATTCCCAGTCGTTGCAACACCAACAACAAGACTTGCAATACTTTGCACTCAATTTCAATATTTTACACAAAAACGAAAAAAAAAAAAACTTTATATATATGTGAAATAATAAAAGAAATATCAGAATTTCGTGCAGCTGTAAGACTTGGCAAGACTTCGTCTCTCAGTTGGCTGGCGATAGCACAGTATATATATCTCGTAGATACATATGTTTTATATATTGCTTATTATGTATTACCACGTGTTTGCGTCTGGTTTTGTTATTTGGCCCCTCCGGGACACCGAAGTTGGAGTTTGGCGCAGCCTTCGAGATTTGCCCGCCGCTCGCATGGTAACTAATATGAATAACTAATAAATCACATTCGGACGGTGATTTATGTGACAGGTGCGTATTGCGATTTGAAATTGGCAATAGTTTCGGTCTCCACTTCCATTTACAGTCCGTAAATTGGACATCTACTTATGACGCTGCTACAGCCCAGTACAATCCATTTGCCTTTGCTATGCTAATTTTCATGTTTTATACAAATTTTTTCTACCTATGGTAATTTGCTTTAAAACTTGTCAAATTAGTGTCGCAAAAAAGGTGTCGTGTGTATGTATGTTTTTGTTTTTGTTTTTGTTTTTATTTTTTTGCTTTACGTTTGTTAAGAGGGTTTGAACTTTTGCACTTTTTACAATAATTATTTAAATCGTGAAAAAAGGGCAAATTCATTTTAATTTTTTGCTGAGTAGTTTAATTGTTCAAGTATCAATCAGTTGAATGAGCACTCTAAATTATTTTGTAATGAATTCAGAATTTGATTTTATAAGCGCAGGCAAATTAATTATTATAATTAAATTAGTAGACGACTGGAGGAAGGGCATGAGATAGAATTGTTGTATGTTTATTGTTTTCGCTTTTAGTAAATTTGTTGAGTGTCATAAAACATCAGCTGCTAATAAAGATCAAATATTATTCTTGTAATTTAATAAGAAATGTATTTATTTTTGTATTCTCAATTTTAATTTGTTGTATTAAAAGAATGTTTAAAATTTAATTAAAGAAAATTTAAATGTTTTGCATAAAATTTAGTTCTTAAAATTGTTGTGGGCATTTTGTATTGTTTAGAATACTTAAAAAAAATATTTAAAAAAAAAATATATATATATTTAAAAAATTTATATTAAAAAAAAAAAGTTTTATATATATTTTTTTTTGTAATTTATAGAAAATATATTTTTTATGAATTTTTTTTTAATTTTCTGACCTATATTTATAATTTAATTTATATACAGAATTGATCTATTTTGAATGAACTGTTCAGACTAGAAGTCTAACTAGGAGTTCTTGTGCCTAACTAAACTAAATGCAGTCACATCTTGGCCTAAGCATCTGTCGAAGATAAATGTGTGTCGACATATTAACTTGCCACATATATATATATATAGTTAGTATATGAGCTAAAAACCTGCTCTTCGTGTTAATTTAGCTTAAGAGTTTGTCAAATTAGTATTGAAGCAGGACGAGCTGATGTGATGGACGCCTGGCTGGCTGGACGTTGGCCTAACCCCAATCTCCTGACTAATGCGCTCAATTACGAATTTCTTTGGAAACTTTGTTAATTTGTTGACTACAACAATGGACACTGTTCGGTTCTGTTTGTGTTGTTCTCTCCGCTCGGCAAACACCCCCGCAGCGTTATTAGCCTGTATAAGACAAGCACACAAACGTACACACGTTAATATATATATATATATATATATATATATATATATATATATATAGAGGTATTATCTGCCATCAGTTGGGAGCTCAGACATAGACAGAGAGCGAGAGACCGGACTATGCTCATTATGTAACCTCTCATAATTCTTTCATTAATGAAATTCCCACACGACGACATTTGTTGGACGTATCCACACATTATGTAAATCTTTACACAGCACGCCGTCCACCCATTTTCCATTTTTATCTTCATATTCTTCCAGCTGTTGTTGTTGTTGTTGTTGCCGTGTCTTTCCTGTGCATTCATTTCCATCCTTGTCAACTAATTTCAGGGCTGCGCTCGCTGCGCTGTCATGTTTTTAAAGCCTGTTTTAATTTTTTTCTCCTCTGGACGAGACAGACAGAGAGAGTGAGAGAGAGAGCAAGAGAGGGAGGAAGGGAGATAGGTAGATACGAAACTCTGGCTTTTACTTTTCTCTGTGCTCTGTGCTCAGCGTGCTGCTTCTTAAATGTTGCCCAAAAACAAAGAAGAGAAAAAAAACAAGAACAACAAAAACTACCTGTTTCAAAACCCACACACACTGCAGCAGGCACTGACGAGCGACAACAACAACAGCAACAACATTGTTGTCCGTCCGTTTAACTCGCCTTGACTGCCTTTTGAGCCTGGCTGCTGTGCCTTTCTGGCTGCTTTTAAATACCCTTTACCTTGGCCATATTAATGCGGCTCCCACTGTTACTTATGTATTGTTGTTGTTGTTGTTGTTGTTGTTGTTGTAGCTGCTGTTGCTGTTGTACTTCACATGTAGTTTGGTTGTCATTTGGCAGCGCCCGCTGTTTAGTGTCCAACATGAGGGCCGTTGGTGTCAGGCGCTGCTGTTGCTGTTGCTGCTGCAGCATTGGGGCACCTCGCCGAGCAGTGCTTAAGGAGAGGGCGAGCGGCCGGGAGCGAGGCAGGTGGAGTATATCGGGCATAGCAGCATGTTGGAACTGATGCTGTGTGTGTCCGTGTGCTGGTATTGGTATTTCACTCGATTCATGTTGTTGTTGGTAGTCCCAGCGACAGTTGTTGAAATTAAATGCTCACATGTGGGTTTTGTTTTCTTGCCTCAAACTACAACCCAAAAAAAAAACTAAAAGGAGCAACAACAAAATCAGCAGCAACAGCAAACAGCAACAGCAGCTTAAACGATAGTTGAATGAAGAGCAACGAAGGCGGTTAGCACAAGAACAAAAAAGGGTTTCCAAAAAAAAGCACAGTAGCAACAACAACAACAACAGCAACAGCAGCAGCGGCAGCACCAACATTGGTCAAGTTGTCTAGGATGGGCAAACATATAAAAAAGATGCTTTTGTGTTCTGCATTGCAATAAAGTTGTGTATACACAAAGTTATTGATCAAGCGAGGGTAGTTCTGAAAGTAATAAATATTTTATTGCATTTCAGTGAATTTCAATTTCAATTCAAATTTAATATTTTATTTCGAAATTAAGATTTATTTCTCAAATTGTTTTCTTATTAAAAAAAATAAATAAAAAATTTATATTAATATTTTTATATAAATATATATTTTTTTATTTTTAAACTTAATTTATTTTACTATTGACTATTGTTATTTTTTTATGATTTTTTAATAATAATATTAAAATTTTAATTTAAAATATATAGCTTTAAATAAAAAAAATAAGAAATTAAATATGGAATTATTTGTAATTATGTATTGAAACATAGTATTTGCTACATTTATTATTCCATAATTTTATAAGAGAACATACGATTTTTAATACTTTTATAACCGCCCTCGCATTTATTAATGGCCTTTGCTTTCGCTTCCTTTGCGACTGCAAATCAAAATCAACTTTTTATACTAAAAATGGTTTGTTGCTCTCCACACAACAACAGCAGCAATAGCATGGACAAGAACAGCAGTCAGCAGCAGTTGGAGGCACTTCATTTACCCGCTGGATACACTCGAATCGTCTCCTCTCGTCTCCACTCGATTCGAACAGAATTCAACTTAACTGAACTCTCAGAGAGTTTGGGGCTTTGGCTGCATTTATGGCTGCATTTACTTTTTAATTTCGTTTGTTGCTGCTGTTGCTGTACTCCTTTTTCGATTTTCAAGTGGAGTCAATTTCTTATGTCATGACAAGCTACACAACGAATACAAATGCGAAAACGACTACGAATACAAATACTTGTGTCCAATGGAGCTCTAAAGCCCAAAGTCAAACATTCACAAGTATCTCAGGCTGTCAAAAAAAAAAAGGAAAAAAAAGAAAAACAAGTACGAACTGCACGCCGAAGATTAAGTACACTTCTCGATCAAATAATTCATTATAAACTATCTGAGTTGCATAAAGATATGTTGAAGCACATAAAAATATTCAAAAAATACATTTTTCAAACAATTCTCATAGATTTTAGTTTATATTTGGGGTCGTAACTTATGGCATCACAAAAGAATCATATCCTACTTAAGGGTATTTGGGAAAAAATGCCAGACAGGCAGCAGTTTAGGTACATTTTTTTTTTTTTTTTTTTCGGGATCTTTATACCATATTATACTTCGATTTCGGCTTTTGTCTGCAGCATCTGTCGCCAGTAGAATTCTCGATGTGTGTGCGAGTGTGCTTAAATATCTCTTTACTTATTTTTGGACATACTTGATTGAAGTATTTATGAGATTTCAGGCATTTGTGTAATTTCGCTTTGAGCTTTAAGTTTTCGGGTCAGAAACATTTGGCTCCCTAAAATACAAAAAAAAAAAAAATAAAAAAAATATCGAAAAATGTAAAAAGAGTTAAACTGAAATGTAGACAAGAACAACAACAACAGCAGCCAAAGAGACACAAATAAAGATATATATATATATATATATATATATATAGTATGTATTTACATATGCACGGGTTCCAGCCATGTTTGTCAGATGAAAAGATATGTCTTTACATGTTTTAATTTTCTTGGAAATTGTTGTTCAACTTGAGCCGTCGCCAGCACCAGCAACAGCACCAAAGCCCAAATCTTTCTCTACTCTCCTGTGTTTGTGTTTGTGTTCGTGTATATGGGAAGCCTTGTCTACTACAAGACTTCTACACAGAGAGACATATACTTACATATTTTTCATTGCTTCGTGTGCTGTTTTTAAGTGAAATGTTAAACCTTTTGACAGCGGTAGTTTCTTATTTAATTTATTTTATTTGCGGTATTTACTCGTCGCTTTTGCTTTTGCTGCTTTCGGCATCTCTTGACGCTCTTGGAATTCAATTTTTGGCTTTTTGTTTTAGCTGTCTGCGACATGGCATGGCATGGCAGGGGCTTCACTTTAACCACTACCAACTTCGTCTTCCATCTGCCAGCCTACCTACCAAAAAGGCTGAGTGCGACAGCTTGTCTTTGGTTTTTGTGGCCCATAATTAAAGTTGACAAAGTAAGTCCAGAGCGTTGGCGGTGAGCATTTTAAATGCAACTGTTTGGCATTTTAAATGTCACCAACAAAAATGTTAACCACAAAGTCAACGAGAACAATTTCTAAGCTGGCGGGGGAGAACAAAAAATAAACAGAAAACAAAACACGGTTTGCTTTTGCTGACTTAAAAATGTAAATTAAATCAATGAATTTGCAAATGAAATTATTCTCAAATAATTGAATAATTACAACTTGAATTAAAGTAATTTAAGCATTTGTGAGAGACTAGCAATTGTTATGAAAATATTTCAAAATTTGGTGGGCGGTGTAGCAAAGCCTAAAGAAATATTTTAAATAACTTAAATGAATTTAATTTTAATATAAATAATACAAATCAATTTTTACGGAAGTTATGAGTAGGTAAATCAAATAATTTTGATATATATTTTGTGTATTTAATTTATATACGACTTTATATAATTTTTTTAAACACATTTTATTTTTCGAAAATAAAATAAAATGTATTTTGTACATATTCTTGATATATTATATATTTTATTTAAAAAAATTAAATATAAATATATAATATACAATTTTTATTTTATTTAAATATTTTCTATTTCCTCCCTATTTTACCCCGTAAATTAATTAATTGTTATAAAAACTTACATTCATGTATTTATTTGCATATGGTTTAACGCTTTTTTTTTGCTGTAATCATTTATTTAGGTTAATCAAATTCATTTATAATATTTATTTTCTTTTAACTTAGTTAAACCAACAATTACTATTTAATTTTCAATTTCATTTTCATTTGTTTGCTTAATATTAATTTTATTCAAGTTCTCACGCTCTCCTCTTTCATAGCTCTAGCATAAATTTCTTGCCTAAACATTGCCAATTATTATTGGCCCAGCTTTGATATAATAAATGCTGGCCAATTTATTTTAGAGCTTTGGCCTCGTTTTGGGGGCGCTGCCTTAACAATTATCCATATTGGCTGTTATACTTATGGAAAACTTTAACCTCTTTACAAATCAGTCAAACAGTACCCAAGCCCATTCTGGCACCGCTGCTCGGCGCGCTTCATGCCGCACCACAGCTAGGGCTTGTGTCGCGCTCTAACCATTTATCTTGTCTCAAGTTTTTCAACTATTTAAACTTTAGATTACGACAATTTCTCCATTTCTCTCGTAACTCAAAACGCTGGGGATCCAACAACAACACTAAACAGACAGTCATCTAGAAAATTACAAATACTTTTGCCATTGCACATGGCACTAGCTCTGCTTCTGCTTCTGCTTCTACTTCTTGTTGTTTCTTCTTTCTTTTTTTCTCCTTTTTTTGGTTATTCCATAGAATTCCAATCAATGCCGCTACTGCTGCAGTAGTTTCTACTGCTGCTACTGCTTCTTAACAGTGTCGAGCGTCATTTCTCAAGCTCAAAACGACGAAACGGTCGCAACTTTGGATTATTAATTACATCAGCAGCAGGCGAAAAGATTGTTGAGATTTATATGTGGCCCCAGTGAATCGAAATCGAATACCGTGAATATATATATATATATATATATATATATATATATATATATATATATATCCCAAAGCACACACCCACAAAAAATAAATAAAATGATAAGCATTTAACTGTGCACCTACGACTATTAAATACACTTACAATTTTTCCCAGAATTCTAAGAAAATTTGCTAAGAAATCTGGGATATATATAGTATTCAAATTAATTTGTATTTAGATCTAAATTTGATTGTGAATAATATTCCATATGTCTTATATAAACTAACCAATAATAATGGTAACAGCTAAAGCAACAGCCTTAAAGTTAAGAAGTTATGTAATATAGATATACTAAAATCCATACATAACAGACTTTAAAAACATTAAACTGAATGCTAATCAGCTATTTAGACATATCAATGATTTTATGGTATTTCAATGTCAATATCTTCTGCACTTTATAGTGGAAACATAATACTCTCTGCAAGAGTATCAAGCAGCAGCGACAGTGAGAATATCCTGCTGTCTTGTACTCCATCTCTGTCTCGCTCTTTCTCGCTGTGTGACAATTTTGACTTTTATAAATATTTTGACTTGGTTTTTATGCTTTTTATTTTTTGTTTGGATGCTGCTGCCGCTGCTGCTGCTGCCTGGCAGGCAGCCGTCGGCGTATCTGTGACAAAACATCATTCAACGTGTGCAATGATTGATGATGCAACTCAAAGGCAACTTGTACTCAATTTTCAGAGCGTATAGAGGCCGGTCGCATCGCATGCCCCCAACTTTACACACACACACCCAGCCACATAGCTCAAGCCCAAGCCCCATGACAAAATGTCACAAATATTCTACAAGCAATTTGTTTAAATATCGCATAAAAAGCGAGTGGCCCATGGGGTGCATCGTCAGAGGATTGCGTGCGCGCCAAGAAGTTGGAGAAGCTGTTGGCTGTTCGCTGTTGGCTGGTGGGGCCAAGCTGGTGCTTAGTGTTATGGGGACTAGGATGTTGGCCACAAAAGGCGCGCGCAGCCGTGCGGCAATTAATATGTGAGCTGGCTGCAACATTGGCCATTACCATGTGCCTTCAACTTGAACACAAAATAGTTAACTAAAAGGCGGCCCAGTCGCCGGGCAGATCCGCAGTCGCAGGCTGTTACCAAAGGCAAAGGCAAAGGCAACGGCAACAGCTACATGATGTGCAATTACAAGGCGCACTCGCAACAACAACAACAACAACAGTGCAACATAAGTGCAATCTCTGCCTGCCCCGCCTGCATAACTTGCAAACAGAACCGAAGCAGAAAGAGAGGGAAAAAAAGAGAAGCAAAATATTGCATCTTCTCAAGCATTTAATCTTCTTTGCGCCTTTTTTAACCTTTTATTATTATGCCTTCAACGTGCAAACGTTTTGCTATGCTTTTGCCCATCCTCCGCTTGCCAGTGCCCCCGCCCTCCCGTGGATCCACTCTGAGCTGACGTCCATTCATGCGTCTCGCTCTGCGCCTTCCGTTTGGGCGCACTTACTCACACGCCACATCCACATGCTGGGCAGGACGGCAGCTAAGACGAATTGAAGCTTCTGGCTTTTTGTTTGAGACCAAAGCTTTTGTTGCTAATAATTTCTGTTCTCTTTGGCCTGGGCTGTTGCAATTAGAATGCGTGTTAAGTGCAGATACAAAGAAGACATATATATGTATGTACGTAAGGCAGGTTTGGTCTAGACCGGAATGCGCTGCACCCTTTGCACGAACATCTAAGATACTATATAGCTGCTGTATATCCCTCTATATATATATATATATATATTGCTACGTCTACTTATATATAACCAAATTGGAGTCCATAAATTTCAGCACAATCAAATTTAATTAATTTTTTTTTTTCTAACCCTTCGAGCGCACACAACCCCCACGTTAAAATATTCACATTGTCTCGCCTTTCAACGGGGTTCCGGTTTATTTTTGTTGGTTTTTTTGTCGGGCCCTTAAGCCGCTGATTGGAATGTTTTTCACTATTATCTCGCTCCTTTTCCCACTCTCTTATAAAGCCGATTTCACGCTCTCTTATGTAGGTGGTTGAAACTACGAGCGAGAGAGAGGGTTCTTCTATTAACAAAAGAACTGAACTTCTCGAACTGGTTTAACAAATCGCTTGTACGTGAGGATTTTCAATTAGATAGGTCGCTCACTTGCCTCTTGTTGTTATTGTTGTTGTTGTTGTTGTTGTTGTTGTTATACCAATGAGCCTGACCGAGTCTGACAGACTCGGCTGTGTTTTCTGCATGCATTTGATGAGCGAGAGCTTGCGGTTTATAGCGTCAATTTGCTTAAGTGAAATTTGCATTAATCCTAAGCAGTGCTCTATGGCTATTATTGTGCAGCTATGCAGAAGTAATTGACATCTGTGATAACAAACAAACTGTTTGATTTGGGCACGCAATTTTAATAAGCCTAAATTAGCAATGGCAATTGGGGGTACTTTATGGAGATTACAGCCTGAGTTGGAAAACCTTTTTGAAATCAGCTTTATATAGGACTTGAGCGGAGCTTAAGCTGTGTTTTTAATTGAGATTTGGTTTAAGTTCTTATTTTTTTAATTTTTTTTTTTATCGTTTTTGGGGGTTAGAAATGGGAATAATATTATAAATTAGCTATACATTTTTATTTTATTTATTTTTAGAAATATTTGTACACTATATATATATTTATTGTATTTCTCATATAAAATAAAA
Source organism: Drosophila fulvimacula (assembly GCA_035045555.1). Lineage (NCBI taxonomy): Eukaryota > Metazoa > Arthropoda > Insecta > Diptera > Drosophilidae > Drosophila > Drosophila fulvimacula. The sequence goes on from JAWNOX010000197.1 coordinate 2,668,037, forward strand.
ATATATATAATGAGAATATATAAAATGCAAATGTATATATTATAATTAAATCCTTTTTTATATTCTTCCAATATATATTTTTATTATATATAGTTTTGTGAATATATCTTTTACACATTCCGAAATTGTCAAAATGATTCAAAGATATTTCATTTGTATTTATTTTATTTTTGTATATTTATTAAGCATTTTTAAGATATTTCCTGTATCACAGATATATATATATATATATATATATATATATATATATATATATATATATATATATATATATATATATAAATCCATAAAAATATTCTTGCTCAGACAAATATATTGTACTTCTAGCAGATATCTTAAATAAATAGCCAATATTACTTTTCAAGTAAACTTTTAGCTGTCTCAGGTACACACACACACACACACACACACACAGCAGCTCCTTCGCTCTTTGTCTTATTTGCGCTAGTAAGCTCTGAAAAGCTCACTAATACAATCACCACAGCAATTACATTTTATTACTGCACATACACAGACACAGTCACAGTCAGTCAGTTCTAAAAGCAAAGCAAGCAACGTATCTGACATTCGCAACTGTATCTTATAAATACGATTACCTGGCTCACACTTGGCCAGTGCAGCGCACATGGCCAAGTCGTTGCGAACAGAATGCATTGCACGTTATAATTTCACGAAATATTTTCATGAAAAAAAGCATCTACTGAAAAATGCATTAAGTGCAACAGTAACAGCAGCAGCAGCAGCAAGGAAGCCGTAGCAAGAGCAGCAGCGAGGCGACGTATGCTTAAAAACAAAACTGGCTTCAGCTTTATGGCACTGGCAAACAAACAAATACACACACACACACACACGCACACCTCTAAAAAGAGCGCCAAGCGCAGACAAACAAACTTTTTTGTTTCGTTTTTTTTTTTGTTTTTTTTTTTTTTTTTTTGGTGGCAGATTCTTCTGCTGCAACTTTTCTTTTTATGTGTCCGAAGACGAAGGCAACTGCAACTGGAACTGCGACTGCGCCTTAATTCTGTCCAGTGTCTAGGCGCATATAACATAGGTATACATATATATACCTTTATATATGTATGTATAGAAAAATGCACTAAATCTCTGATATCCGAAAATGTTCACTCGGTGCATCTGTGAGAGATACATAGTACATGAGCATGCCATGGCAAATATTAGAGCTATGTTCCTTGTTGTGTTACTGCTGTTGCAGCAGTTGTGCTGGGACTCCTTGCGGCTAAAGATTTCATGATTTGCACTTTTATGGAAATAATTTTTCGCATTCGTTTTGCTGCCGACATTTTGTGCAAGACAGCAATTAAAAATATTTAATTATCATGGCAAAAAGTTGTCGGGTAACATGCACAACATTTCTCACATGACCAGAGAAAGAGAGAAAGACAGATACCATATCTCATTGGCAGTAGCGAGGGCAATACACAAATACACACAGACAGACATACGTGTATATATGTATATATATATAAATAGTATAGTGTTGGCATTAGAATCTACCGAAATAAGAGGAAAATGTTTGGAGGCTGCCAAACATTTCCTGTTGTAGCTCCGACGATCTCTGCTCTAGTCGAAGTTCTGTTCTTGGGAAACGATTTGGCAGCGTGTGGAACTTAACACGTTTCAGCTACCCTTTGATATGCACCGACGAAATGGAGCCCAAAAAAAATTCGAAAAATATAAAGGTATTTTTTACAATTCCGTATTTTTGTTTTTGTGCATATTAAGCGAGAATAATAAAGTAAAATATTTATTGGTCGCTTATGCTTATGGTATAACCACGAGCTGCTTGCGCATGAGCCCATCAATAGATCGTTATAACTGAAGAAATGTGACGTAGGCAAGAGAATTTGAACCGGTTCTTAAGCTAAGGTGCTAAAGGTAGTTTTAAGTCTATAGAAAAGCTGAGATTATTAACAACTTAATGTCTGGAGATTGAATTTCATGAGTGGCAAGAATACTTATCATAAATATATTTGAGGAAAAGCTAAAGAACTGAAAATAATCATAAACTTCAAAGATTCCAATTGAGTTTTATGATTTCTATCATCTTTTACCTGTTTATGGCATTGAAGAGCATCAGTTGAAAATCAATTTCGTTTCAAACAATTTATTATTCCATCAGAAAAACGTTGCATTCGTCGTTCCATGCGCCGTTCATCAAATTACTATAAAATTCTCATTGAACATTCGAAATTTCATTTGAAAAAAAAAAAAAAAAAAATTAATAAAATTTAAAATTGAATTTATTTTTAATATAAAAAGCGGAAATGAAATATATCTTATTGCTCTTGGCCATTCGATTTCAACTGATTCAGAGAGGGAAATGCAATTAGTTGCAAGTGCAACGATTCGTGTCGCCTGGCAGGTGTCGACTATAATATTTCGATTTGAGCTGAGCTCACGTTCCGTGTGTTATTATAAAATTACTCATACACTTTAATAACAGCAATTAGTCTAGGGAATGAGCGCTTAAAATGTCTTCGCTCTACACTTAAACTATTAACCAGCTAGAAGAGGAGTACGTAAACTAATTAAACTGAAGTTTCGCCATGAATGAATGTGAGTTACGTAACGCTTGCAACTGAAATGTCAAATGCATTCATTGTTTAATTATTTGGACAGACTGAGAGGGAGAGTGGGAGCGAATGGGAGAGGGAGAGGGAGAGAGTGAGATGGCTGGCATTTTATGCTATGCGAAGAACTTGGCGCCCTATAGGTGGCATCCTGCTAGTATTACCTGTACCTGGAGTCATTCAGCTATGCAGTAGTTAAGTGCAATTTGTAATTGTGTCAGTGCTGGACGCTCTTTCAATTTAATTAGCCATTAAACCGTGTATATATATATATAAGAGTGTGTGTGTGTGTGTGTGACGTCACATGCCAAGACGATGGAAACTACGTGACGGCAGCTCTCCACTGCAATGTCTCCTACCTTGCCTGCCAGCCTGCCTCCCTGCCTGCCTGCCTGCCTGCCTGGCTGCCCGCTCTGGCTCTCCCAGCTCTCTATCGTTGTTTGCTGCCTGAGGCAACACAGGCATTCCAGTTGCAAGCGCTGGCTTTGAGTGCATTATCAGAATGTTGTTGTTGCCACCAAATGCTACCTTATCAGCTATACATATCTTCGGGCAATTGCACTTCAGCTCTCACTCATTCAACTGAATTCACTTTTATTTGTTGTTTGTTTGCCTTATTTCCACAGACTCGCCTCACCCTCGTCCACCTTGTTGATTGGCTTTAACTAATTAAGTTTTCTTCCCTCTTTCTCTTTTGCAGATGTAAGTGCTTCTGCAACCTCTCGATTGATAAACAGAATCAAGTGCAGATATTCTACATGAAAGCGTATGTATAAATGAAATAAATATTTCGCACAAATTTTTATGTGAGAGTTCTCTTAATTAAATTGAGGCCAAAGTAAAGGAATTTTAATTTAAATAAATCCGAATTAAATAAAGAAAAATATAAATTCAGGAATATATTTTTTAAATAAATTGAAATATGTTATATTTATTAAAATTGCAGACAAGCCATAGATCAATATACTAAAATCTCAATTATTTGCGTTTGAGTGCTTTTGAGCCATGAGCCATGTTCCACTTGCCTTCTCACATAGGTATGTTATATGGCATGCCCACCTGCCACATCCTCTTTATACTGCGACCAACATGTATGCATTATATCCATAACTCATGCAATGCACTCATCTTTTTCCCATTTGCCATTAATGGCAATAATTGCTGTTCGCATTTAATTGACTGATTGCCAGTCAGACAGGCAGGCAGGCAGGCAGGCAGGTTGGCGCACAGGTGAGAAACTCAAGTGTCAATCGATGGACCTCCAGCATCAACTGCTCACACATATCACGAACTCTACTCTCCATACACACACACACATAGACAGACATTTGCTGCGCTCTAAATCACACAAATTTAATTAAAATCGCATCGAGGCACATAAGCTCACTAACTAACTGCCATTTGGGAGAGGCTTTTCAGGAGTGTTAGTATTTATGCATTGATTCCTTTTAATATTTTCTCGTTTTTTTATTTTTTTATTCTGCAGTGCACAATGCAAAGTGCTGGCCATGTCCCATTAAAAAAAGGCTTAAAAACGAATCTACTTATTTTATTCACTTACTTTTTATATAATGCCAACAGAATTTTTGATGAGCGCGTTGAATACTCGAAAAAATATAAATATAAAAAATATTGGACTATAGAGTTAAATGCAAAGACTTATAACTAAATACCCTAAAACAAAATACAAAATACCCTGAAAAATAAAAAAACAGAATATTGAATATTTAAAAAAAATTAATTTTTAAAAATTTATATATATACGAAGAAAAAAATATATATATATGAGTTTCATGTATTTTACATATTCTCAATCTTTATATATGTATAAATAAATTTAATCCAGATAATCAAAATTTTAATTTTAATGCAGTTATAACTAAATCTATTCCCTTACCAAATTTGTAATTTTCTAGCTTACATCTCATTCAACTTTAAGCAAACTCTTTAAATATTCTGAAAGATTTATGTGAGCTGCTGCTCATATATTGCTAAAACTGACAGCTTCAGTCACTTCGACAACACGTTTAAGCCACATGAAATAGTTACAGGGTATGCAGCATATTTAAAAAGCATAAATCACGTAAAGTTGTATTTTCATAAAGCCAATCCGATTAACTGGCACAGTTTGTGTGTGGCTCTAGTTTGATATATTGGCAACAATATGCAACAACAAATACAAGCGCATAAATACACACGTACATATATATATGCTTGGCTATATGTATGTATTTATATTTATTATTAACGCCCCAAGTTGCTGGCAAACTGCACTTGAGTCTTCGACTAGCGACTGCAATCATAATAAATGTTCATTGAAACCTTTTAAAATCGCGCAAAATGCGGCGCACCTCAATGAAGGCACTAACCCAACAATAAATTTCAACGCCGCCACGACGAAGTCCGCACAGTCCACAGCCACATAAACATTAATAAACTTGTTGCAATCCAAAAGATAATTAGCCGCAGTCTAGGCTGCAACAACGTGTACCACACACACACCAACACACACACACACACACACAAGTGTACGAGCATCAATAAAAGAACCTGGCCAAAAGACATTGGCCAACAATTTGCTATTTAGTATAAAGTTTCATTAAAAAACCACTAGAGCCAGCAACTGCCACGCTCTTTTGTGTATCTTACAGATACATAGCTACATAGCTTACAGACACACACTCTCACACACACAGACACACACACTCACTTATATATGCAGTCGTCCCTGTCTCAGTTAGCCGCCTGCCTGCTGTCGATCATAATTTAACATAAAAATGATTTGATTACTATAATTTCTTTTGTGTTTTGGTATCACCTGGTAAGCTCATTTACTACAACGGCAACGCCGCCTATTACTCACACCGGCCCCAAGTCGTACCCTTCCCTGCCCGTCCCCTTGCCTCAGCCGGTCTTCAAGCCGGCTCCCAAGACCGCACCGCATGCAGCGTGTGTCGTTTTGTACGTAAAATAAAAAAGAAAGAACCGAGAGACAGAGAGACAGAGAGAGAGAGAGAGAGAGCGAGAGAGATACTCAGAGAGCGAACGAGAGGGTCGTACAATAACTGCGGGAAGGCTGCAGAGCCCCATCCCATCACGAAAACTTGCAGCGCTCCAGAGTCAAAGTCGAAGCTGACAAAAACCCGTCTTACAGGCAGCGAGCAGCAAGCGGGGCACTCGGCCGACCGGCGGTGCAATAATAACGTCGAGACCATGGCCAAAGTGTATATTCTTTTGGATACTGTAAAAATATCTTGTTTCATGTGTGCGCTGGACGTTAATAGCAGGCCGCTGCCTGCCCTCGCCGTACCCACTCGCATCTCCAAACCTAAAATAACGTCCCATCGTGCTGGATCTTCCTTCCACAGCAGAGCGCCGGCCAGCGAGTCTTTCAGTTCGGTTCTGGCCAGGTTGACTGGCTGCCTGGCAGAGTCCACTCCACTCCAGTCCAGTCCAGGCAGCAGTCAGTTCTGGCAGTCAGCCTTAGCTGCATTTCATCATTCATGCACATTACTTTAGCTCGCTTCGCCTTTCTATACGTATATATATCGATATACTCTAGCTGTGTGGGTAACAATGCTACGTAGATGAGTTAAATTGACTTGAGAAATGGAAACTATTTCTACATGTGTGTCTGTTTATGCTTAAAAAATACTTGATTATAATATATATATATATAAATAATACTACAAAAATAAAATATAATTTTTTAATTAAAAATTAAAATTAAAATTATTTTTTAATTTAATTCCTCAATTTCATAATGAAAATTATACATACAGTTACTTAACTTAAAATTCAAATAAAAACATGTTATTTTAATTGAATTAAAGAATTGAACTTAAATTAATTAAACTTAATATGAATACAAACATTTTAATTTAATTTAATTTAAATAAAATAAATATTTGATTTATTTTAATATTTAATTTAAACAAATTCAGATTCTAGCTAGAATTATTTTATAATTGAATGCCCGCATTGCTCATTAATTATTATATCAAATGTTATCCATTCATATCAATCTCTTTACGCTCTCAAAGAGTGGAGAAGAAGAGCATCAACTCCGTTGCTTTAGTTACTCGCACTTTGTTGTTGTTTCATTTTGAAGTCTCTGTGTTGTCCAGCGTGTCCTGGTTGCGTATTGCATTGGCCAGGCTTAGAAGCAGATTGAGTTACATTGCTGTGTGGATTATTATCAACTGTATTATCTTCTTTTTCCCTCCTTTTTTTTTGTGTGTGCCGTACAACGTCTTCGCGTCTTGGCGTTGATGGCGGCAACGGCTTTGCGAAAAAGCCAAATAAAATTTCGTTACGCTGCTGCATTGCGTTTATTTCTCGCCATCGCCATCGCCTTCCCCCAAGTCGGACTTCAACTTTGGTGAGCCGGCCGCTTCGTCGTGGGTTGGGTTCAGGTTACTTTGAGATTTCTGTGTCTGTTTTTTTTTTCTTTCGTTTTTTAATGATACCCAAGCAAGGTTTTGTATCTGGTTGCTTCAGTGCTTTTGGCTTGGCATAATTTCATTGCTGGACATGTATCATCATCAGTTCGGGCCAACAACTGTGTAAATTATGAGCTGCGCATATTTACCAATTGGCATCGCTCCAAAAAAACTGAGACAGTCCAAGGCTCGCCTTTGTTTTTGTGCCATAAACCAAAGCGAAGTAGGTGTCGTCGTTAACTTTGATGTGGCACATTAAACTAGACGCGACTTTTGGCTGCCCCGTTGGGCACTTTATGGCCGCAGAGCGAAATGTGGAAGCCCACATCAAAATAGACGTTTGTGCCAAGCAAATAAACTTCGTCTAACGCTTATTTTTTATCGATTTCTAGTTTGATTTTTTGGCCACACTTTCCATATTTCTCAATGAACACAGCTTATGCTCACAATGGGTCCATTATTTCCAAAGCTGCCCGAGAGAACATAAAAATATGTATGCTCGTCTGCTTTTATTAATATTCGATTTTTATGCACATATTGCTGAATGAGCTGCTTCTCATATGTTGCAATTGATTTATGTGTACTCTAGGGCTTTTGTTTATCAAAAGTTTACTCTTTGAAAGGTGTTCAGACGTTTCGATAGACAGGCTATGAATTTATGGCTTTCTGTTTGTATTTAAAGTAATAATAACTTTGTTGTCTTCGCAGTGATTTATCGATGAGCATTTTTCCACTGACATAAAGCATCTTTCAATTAAATTTGTTTATATTGATATGCAGGACTTTTATAGTTTTTTAATTTTAATTAAATTTGTATATGATTTTTCTGAATTATATTGATCAAAGTTCATATTTGGAAAAGCTTCTTTTTTTCTTAAAGTTCCCATCTATTTATCTTTATTAACCCAGAAAATGCCAGCGCTAAATTATAAACCAAATAAATTTCTCATAAAATCCCTTTTCAATCCAATGCTAAATTCAATTTCTTGCGCGAGTATTTTAAGCTGGAGAAAGAAAAAAATTTAAGAGCTTCCTGACGCCAAATGCCATTACATTTAATATATTGTCTGCAGTGAATCTATTGAGCTGGCAGCCAGGCAGGCAGGGCCTGGCCATCTAAATGTGGGTCACATACCAGACGAAAGTTTTAAATCATATTTAAAGCGGACTTCACTGAACCCAATAAGCGAACATCGAGGCCAGAGCTTCAGTTGAAAGAGCGCGACGCCACCGACGGCAGCGACGCCCCTGCAGTCGATGTGGTGCAAAAGTGGGTGTAGGAGAAAACCACAAAAAACACTTGAGTATTGCAGCGCAGTGAAATGGTGGCAAACGTTCCAGGAAACTATAAAAGACAATAGCCGGCAATATGCCAGCAGCTCAGGTTTTGTGGTTTTCATTTGAGCTTCGAGCAAAGGCGGACCGAAGCCAATCCCAGTACCAAGACCCAGAAGCCCTACACACGGACACGGGCACGGGCACCGGCGTGGGCCTAAGTCAACAAACAAAAGCGGCGGTCCATTGTTATATAAATATATATAGTTGTGTGTGTGTGTGTGTGTTTAAAGAAAAGTCTTTCCAATGTTTTCTTTATATACATATATATATATATATATATATATATATATATATATATATATATATATATATATAGTGGGTTTGAAGTTGATGGAGTTAGTCGCCTGTAGACGGTAGCCTACGGCGTAGCTGCTTACGCATTAATATACTCTAGGCAGCCGCAGGGCATAATATATATGATATATATATATATATCTGTCGTAAATGTGTCTATATATATATATATATATATATATATATATATATATATATATAGATGTGTGCGAAACTAGTTTATGACAGGCCAGCCGAAGAGCGTTCTGGAAGGGGTCAAATAATGTTGTTTATGTGCACAGGCAAAACCGTAAATATGACGCACTGTTTCTGTGGCAGCGTAGGGCGCTGGACTAAGGCTGGCTGGATCTGTGCAACAGGGGACAAGTGCAAAGTACGTGAACGTGTATGTGGCCCATGCCACACCAACCAACAGCCAACAGCCAGCAGCTAGCAGCCACCAGCTACCAGCCACTTGCCAGTTGCCACTTGTGCCACAATTGCAATGCTATGCTCCCATTGTGGTGTCTGCATTGGTCAAGTACGAGCTGAGCTGCTTCCTGCCTGCGGCTGCCGTTGCTGTTGTTGTAGTTGTTGTCGTCCAGGTATTTGCCATGACACTCACCTGGCATTGACTCTGGCTGTGGCTCTCGCTATGGCTCTGACTCTGGCTATGGCCAATCCTCGACGCTGGCGTCGCTTCTTCCCATGACACTGGCCACAGTTTTGTGCTTATTTGGTTACTTTATGCCTTTTTCCTGCTGATGCTGCTCCTGCTGGTGCTGCCGCTGCAATATCGTCGTTTTTTTTTTTTTTTGCGACAGCGGCTGCTGCTGCGCTGTCTGATAATAAAGATGACAAAATATCTAGAAAAAATCATAAACTTTGTGTGTATGTTTGGCAAAATAATATCTTGCAGATATAAAGTACCATTTATGTCGTGCTTATATCTTCTTTCGCCAAGTCGTGAGCATACGAAGACGTTGCCCATTGCCAGAGTTGGTCGCTATGCGCCATTCGGCGTGCTTGCCGCAGCGGCTCAGTTAAGTTTAGCTGAATCGAATTGAGTTGGAGTTGGTTACGTGCACACTGGTGCCATGCCTATTTGTTTAGCGTGCAAAATGTCGACTTTGATTGCGCTTGAAATTTATGTGCTTAAGTAAATGTTTAGATGGGTTTTGATATGCACGAAAGTTGTGATTGATTTGTGGCGCTATAATTTCCTTTTCACATTATAAATTCCTTTTCATATAGTTTCCTTTTCATAATAAAAGTATAATTTCCGTTTCATATAATATATCTTTGTTATATGCTTATAAATTCCCTTTTATATAATATATAATATTCTTTTCATATAATATAATTTCCCTTTCATATACTATAATATCGTTCTTATATACCATAATTTCCTTTTCGTGTACTATAATTTCCCTTTTTTTCTGCAATTCTCATCTTCAAACTCTACTCTCATTCACATATGTATTATATATATGAATGCTAGATCAATATTTATTTTAAATTCCAATGAATTTTTAAGATATGTCATATATCATATACATTTACATCATATTTAATAGCTTAAATATTTCCCTTTTAAATATTTCCATAATATTTGCACCTTCTCCATTCACACTTGCCTTGCTCCCTCTTCTACTCGCCTGATTCAACTCGCATTTTAAACGCTTTTTATATTTTCAATATTTAATACATCGAAGTGCTATATCTTCTACATATTTCATTGTTTTCCCTTTGTGCTCCATTTCAGCTCTATTCATTCGACTATTTATTTTGATTTTCTGTATGCTCGCTTCACTGTGCACACTGCATTGCATCACGGCGGCGGCCAATTGTCCAAGGCAGTCGCAATGGCCACGTTGTCGTTCTTGTCTAGGGGCAATGCGAGCAGGGCGCTTACAGCAGGAGGGCTGCTGGATGAGAGGAGGCAGGTTACAGACATTGCGTTGAATCGTCTATTGAAGTCTTTGTACTTTGGCTTGTCTTTTGGCCATGCACGTTGGCTGGCTGGCTGGCTCGGGATCTGTTCGCCTGGTATATGTATATGCTTTCATTACGGGCTTAGTTCCCGTCACAATCAGTTGTTGGCATCGCTTATGCCGCATTGCCTCACACACTGGCAAGCCAGCGTAGAGAGCCAAGATTGTGGAGAACTAGTTGCCTGCTGCTAGCTGCTGCTGTGGCAGCTTCTTCAGCAACGTCTTTCAACTTATCTTAAACACACACACACACACACATATGTGTACCACAATTTGCATGTGGTACCCTGTACAACACCCTGTTGCTGCCGAGGTCCCTGCTTGGGCGCCTCGACCGTTGTCACCCACTTCCTTGGCTGCCGCTGCTGCTGCTGCTGCTGCCATTGTACGTGCATGTAATTTATGCGTTTAGATAACACTTTGCTAATTTTGAATGGCATAAATTTTTTCTCTCCTTTTGTTGTTGTTGTTGCGTTTGAAGCCTGCCTGTGGCGTGTCTGTAATTGTGTGTGCGTGTGTGTGTGCTTAGTTATTTAGTTTTTTCTTTTTCTTTTGTTGTTGTTGCATTTTGCACATTCCCCTCTCACTTCAGGCTGCGCTGGGCTGCCGTGCTTATGATGATGTATTGATTGTTTGAGGTGTCAGATTTGTTTTCTCAACCAACCTACGATCCTCGGAGCTGATCAACTACGCATCGTATCCCACATGCACATGCTCTTTGGCTGTCGTCTTGCACTTTTGCATTATTCTCTCGCTCTCTCTTTTCATATATACATTTTTTTTTTGTTCCTTTGCGTAATTAAAGAAAATATTTGAGATATGCCGAGATAATAGTGCTGGAATGTTGTTGGATTAATTAATTGAAAATGAGTAGTGGACCAGTCGTCGTCCGATGACGCTGTCCATTGGCTTATTTGGCCTGGCTGGGCTGCGGTTCTCTCCGCCGCTCGTATGGGGCTAGTTTGGACCATGTCGCCCGTTTGCTTATCAGCGGCAGTGTTGGCTTTTTATGGCCAACAGCAGCCACATGAGAGCTACAGAATGGCTGGGGAGCTGCGACCAGCACCGGACACACTGGCCTGGCCATTGTGATTAATAAGGATTTTCAAGTCGTTAGCCGCGAACGAGACTTTTTTTCTTACGTCTTTTTTTTTGTTTTTATGGACACGTCTGCGGGCAAGGCGAACGAAGGCAAATTACCGATTTCAACAATGTCGCTCAAGTAGCTTAACTTTAACTTTGACAAAGGCAAAAAAAAATAAGCTGCAAGTAGGAGTGTGTGCTAGAGGACTAGGGCATGCGCGACGGATAGATACTGTGAGCTATGACTTTAATAATAATATTTAGACATTTCCTTTAATGGGGAAAATTCTACAAATGTGAGATAAGAACTTAGTATATTATTATTATCATCTGATTTATATATTATATTGTTATTATATACAAAGTGTAGATATAACAATTAAAAATTGATTATAATTAAAATTTATTTTAAATTGAAATTTATAGCAGATAAAGTTCTTCAGATATTTAACTAATTAAACTATTTGTCACTTAAAGCTAAATTACGCACCTTTGCCATAGCTACCTTATGCCCTTTTTAAGTGATTTTTAATTGGTACAGGGTATAGCAGCAGCATCAGCAGTAGCAGTAGCAATAGCAGGAGCAGCAGCAGCAGTAGTCTAGTTGCGCAAAATGTTGATGCTTGAATAATGATGTGATAACCGTAGGCATAAACTGGCCACTGAGACGGGGCCCAAGTGGCTTGGACTCTGCCTGCTGCCTTCAACTTTAAACTGGAGATACAATTTAGCAGTGTCCAGTTGGTGCTGAGTGGTGCGGGGGCTGATGCGCAGTGTCCATCTCCAACTTCACGACGCAGCTGCATTTTTTGCTAAACAAAAAAAAAAGATGAAGAAGAAGAAGCAGAAGTTGGTAGCTTAAAGTTTTCAAATTATTCTAAGTAGGGCAGCGCTCGGTGGCAGCGAAAGATTAGTCATTGGGGAAAATGTTTCCTTGGGCCTGTTGGTCCCGGATTAGACGCGAATTAAATTCAAATTAAATTTTACTCAAAGCGCATCAGAGTGAACTGATACGTAAGATAAGTCAATTGAAATTACAGTTGAAATCCGAAAATTGGGCTGTGCCTTCAGCTGGCGAAATGAATTGCTTAGCTGAGTATGAAAATTGAAATTATTTTGCAAATGGTTTGCGAAATTTAATTATTTGGAAAAACAAATTGAGAAAATGGAAGAAAAAAGTACGAGAGAGAGAAAATTAATTTGATATATTATCCATGGAAGTAAAATTAATATAAATAAAGGAATATAAATAAAATAAAATAATAAATTGAAAAATATAGAAAATGAAATAAAATAAAATTAAATTTTGAATAAAAAAATTATAATAAATAAAATAAAAAATTAATTAAAATAACAAATCAACTAAAAAATTAATAAAATAAAATAATAAATCTAAAAAATTGTTTAAAGATATATAATATTAAAAAAAAAATTGTTATTTTATCTTATGTAATTCCATATCGTGAAAATTTCTTAATATCGACCTTGTTCGAGTGAAATTTCCAACAGATGCATATTTTTTAGTGCTTGTAAATAGATCTATTTTTTTATCTTCTGCATCTTAATAATTATGAACGAAAAATTCATTAAGAACTCTTTAATTATGCTAATTAAACGAATGAGAGCCCCCGTCATGTGTGGGTCACCCTTGTGAAACGCTGTAAATTTCAGCTGACTTATGGCATGTGTGGACTTTCAGCTGTCACTGTCGCAGCGGGACGACTGACCATAACCTAAGAACTGTATCGCTAATTAGAAGAACCAACACACCAAACATAAAAACTTGAGCAGCTAACAAAAATGCATGAAACATGGTATCGAGAGACAGACAGAGCAGAGAGAGAGAGAGAGAGAGAAAAGTGCACGGCAATTTCTCGAGGTAGGCTTTCTTTTCTCACAGCGCGAGCTTGGTCTGGGCCATGCGGTTGCACATTGAAGCCCACATTTTGTTAATCATATGCGGCACTAAAACTCAATCAAATTTCATTGCTGCGGCGTGCACAACTTACAACGAAATCAACTTTGAAGGCGAGCGAGCGGCAATGCACACCGGGAGAAATGCTCATTTCGTATATAAAAATAAAAATCTGTACGACCCGAAAGAAAAAATCACGATAAAACACTTAACAGCTGCTTGGAGAATATGAAATACTCTAAGAGCTGAGCTTAAGGGAAATGTGAAAGAAAATTTAAAAATTTATAAACTAAAATATGCCAGCTCTAGATTAGTTTCCATTTTTCATATATTATATATGAGATAGATAAAAATAAATATTATAAAATTTTGTATATATAATATAATCCTCTTCCATGCTTCTATACAAAATTCCTATGTGAACTTCATAAAAATAAATATTTTATTATTATTATTAAGATCACATATATAATCAGAAATTCATGTCAACTCGATTGCAAGAGTAGCTGAAAGGAAAGAAAACGAAAAAAGAACAGTTATCTGCGTGTGGGGAGCAGCCAAGACTAAAGTCTAAGCTCACGTTTGTCTTAATTACATATCAAATATATCGCCATGCTGATTGATCCAGGCAGCAACTAACTTGAGCCATAAAACCAACATAAATTTTGAGTTATAAAAACGCATGTTATGCTGCACTTAATTAGCGGGCGACCTCTGAGAGAAGACACCACTCGAGATGCCAATGCCGATGAGTGTCATGCGCACACACACACACAGACAGACATAAATGCCCGAGTCATGATATAGATAAATATATATACATATATATATTTGTGGAGTTATAGATATAGGCAGCCTCTATATAATTCACACAATTTGCCGCTGCGTGTGCCGTCGAATGTCAACAATATAACACGCCCGTACCAAAATTAAATGGTGTGAATGAAATTTTATGCCGAATCATGCGTGGAAAATGATGAAGATGCCGCGGCCGCCAGCCAAAGGCAAAGGAGACATGAGGCCGCAGGCAACCCGACTACCCCAAGTGCGTAGCACGCTTAGTTAAAATTATATTGCGGGCCTCATTTCGTTTGTTTATGTTGCAAGACGGAGACCCGCGACCATTTGGCCAGTTGTCATTTTAGGACTCGGCTGCCGCATAAATGCAAATGCTTATGATGAAGAGATGCGCACGCAAATCGGGCACAAAATTGAGTTGAAAACAATTTCAAAATTTTGTGTTGCCAAAGTGCTACTGCAGAAATAAAACAAGCTGGCATAAGAAAAACAATTATAAGACGAGTGGAGCAGAGAGACCCAAACACTTTCATAGACTGAAGGCCCCATTCTTGACGCCCAATGATGATGACAACTTACACAACGACGGCGGCGACGACGACGACGACGATACTTGAAGTTTTTTTTTTTTTTTCGAGTAATTTCATGTTGTGCGAGTAGTTTTGATGTTGATGCGATGAAGCGTCGTCTGGCCAGCCTGGGAAAATAGTAGGTCTAGAAGGGGGGCTTCTCCTCTCTGCTCTACTCTTGAAGAGCATTTAGACAAGTTTTTTCTTTCGTTTCAGCTTTTTTCGGGTACTTTTGAGCTGTATAGCAAAAGTTTTAACTGTTGGACTCTGAAGAGTTGTGTGAATAACTAATGAAGATGCTTGTAAGAAGAATTGAATTTGAATGTGTTAAATATATTGGGATACTTAAGAAAAGTTGGCATAAGCTTAAGAATGAGAATATATGAAAAAAGAAATAGATATAAATAATATTTCTAATACTCTTTTCGAGTATAAAATAAATAAGGAATAAAATATAAAATATTTTAATTTAAAAAAAAATTAATTAAAAAAAAAAATAAATAAATAAAATATACATACAAATATAATAAATAAAATAATTTAATTAATTAATAATAAAATATGAATTCGCCAATTTCCAACTAAAGAAAATCTCAAAAATTTTTTAAATGTTAACTCTGTAAATAATAGCAAAATGTCCAAATTATAATTAAGTTATATAAGAAATTACTTGGCTATAAGAACAAAGTGCTTCTATAGCTCAAACAAAAGATTATTACTCCAGCTCATCGTTTACCGAATCAAGTTGTTTTTCAAAGCAAAAAAAACAAAGGTCACATTAATATGAAATAAGAACTTCTATTTAAACAATGAATTTCTATTTAATGTGCTCAAAAAAAAAAAAAAAAGAAGAAGAAGAAGCAATACAATGCTCTCTATGGCATTAGAAACGAAATACGGACTCGTATTACTTGACTCTATCTTCTGGCATTTTGAAGCGGCCTTTAAGAACTATTCCGAGCCATGCTCCATTCAACGACGACAATTAAGTGATTCATTAAAAATGACAGAGCATGAATTGAATTGAGAGTTTCGGGTTGGAGCTGATGCTGAAGCTGGAGTTGAAGTTGATGCGCAGTGCGGAGCCTGTGGATGTTTCAATAGAACCAAAATAGTGGTTGCAATAAAAGAGGAAGCCGTCGTCATCGCTGTCGTCGTCGTCGTCGTCTCACTGACAGCCCCAGCAAATGCGTGCCAGCAGCGTTTCATTTAGTGAACGAGATAGAAATGAAAGTAGTTGTCGTTATCCATGTCCGTGCCCAGTTCCGTTTGTGCCGTGTACGTGCACAAGTATTTTGAAAAACTCATTTAAATCGGACGCTAGCGTCGACCCCTTGCCACTCGAGGCAGACAGAAGTCTCTATATAAAAAAACTAGGAAAACTGTTGAAGTAAGGAGTACCAGACGCTGTAATACTCTATGCTGAATATGGGGAGATTGGAAAAGGCAAACTAAATTATTCAATTGCTAAAAAAATATTTAAAAAAATATATAAAATATTTTGTGGATATATATATATATATATATATATATATATATATATATAGGTTTTTCTCTGCAGTCAAATATAAAATTTTTTCCAGTTCCACTAGGCAGCTGCGCAGATAGTTGTGCTCTGCTCTCCAAGTTCGACTCAGAATTTGACTTATTGAGCAAGAGCCATGCATACTCTTTACTATGCCGCAACAGAGCATAAGAAAACATAGTGAGAATCGAGCGCAAACGGCATGCAAACGACAAACGCTTCTGACGCTGACATTTGATGCCAAATTTTCAAGTGGAGCGGACAACCAGCAGCCCAAACACTTGAGGAATTGCCGCCGCCATCGTTTAAGAGATGATGGCATGAGATATACTCAACTCGACTCGAGTCGACTCGACTTGGTCCGACTGCAGACATCCACAGTCGTAAATATGAGGCACACAAACAAAAGAGCAGGAGAGGCAGGCTAAGGCAGGCAGACATGCCAGACAGCCCGAACTGTGTGGCAGGAGCAACGAGCGCTGAGTCAAGAAGTGAGTTGCCGGCGAGGACGAGAGCGTAGACATGGACGTGGTCGTCACATTAGTATACGGAAGCCCAAAAAGTAAAAAAAAAAAAACAAACAAAATTGAAGCAAAAATGCTACGCAAACCAATCTCAACAGACGATGACAGCGAGAACAGAGCGTGGATTAGGGGCGAGCGGGTGAGATCAGGCGGCAGATAGGCAGCAGGCCGTAAACTGGCGACTATGAAGATATATTAGGCAAATAGATGGATGGATAGCAAGCTGCATGGATATAGATGGGCTGGTTGGCTGGTTGGCTGGCTGCCTGGCAAGCAAGAGAAAACAATTTGATAAAAAACTTTTTGCGCTGCAAATGCAAATGGAGTTTGACAGTGGACAGACTCAGCCCAGATGATAATCATAAAAAAAACGTATATATACATATTATCAGCTCTCCTTGATGACGACTATTAGATGGAGCCGTAGTTATAGGTATTTTGAGAAGTTCTGCTACCTGTGCTCAAAGATCTCAAATTACATGAAAAATAAACAACAATTTATTACAATAGAAGCAGAACAAAAGATATGGCCAAATGAAATGTATTTGCTTTAGCGGCGCGTCGCTCTCTATGTGGGAAACATCGCAAATGTTCGCTCTATGTGTGCTGTGTACAGTGGTGCAAAAAAGTTAACGTACCCTCGACTAGAAATGTTTGCCAGCTCAGCCGCATAAATACTCTCTGGGGAGTTGTTATGTGTGAATGCTAGAGAACGCAATGTTGGTAGTCGACCTGTCGACTCTCCCCCACTCCCATCCGCCTCTGGCCAGTCCTATGGAGCACTCGAAATATGCGCGTATTCGCGTTGCGTTTCGCTGGGTTTTCGACGACGACGTCGGCGGCGGCGACTCCTGAGGGGCATAAGCCTTCGTGTTGGTTACATTTTGCACCTAGGGCGCATATTTTTGCCGTGTGCTTGGGGTGGTATGTGTGAGGGGGCGTACGAGAGGGAGCGCCGCCACCCAGGCAGCTGTTTATGAAATACTCCTCGTACTTGCGCATGTACAGCAACATGTATTTATGTATGAAGCAAATGAAAACATAAACAACTACAACAACAGCAACGGCAGTGGCTAGAACAGTGGCAACAACAAGAAAAGCGTGGCACTTGCTATTGTTGCTGTTAATGTTGTTGTTGTTGTTGTTGTTGTTGCATCTGTAACAAAGGCATGCACTGAAATATGCTTGAAAACCAGGCGAAACGCACTGCGCGCAACAATTTATGGGTAACATTTAAAAAATACATGCTGAATTGTTTGCGGCAGCATAAAAAGTAGCCAAACGCAAACGAATGCAGCCGAGGGGTGATCTGTCGGTATTGGGGGGGCTCGTGCGGTAGCGAAGCGCCCGCAGCGGTCGAGTGAAATGGCAATCCGAGGGGAAGTGGAGCAGCGGTGCGACTGGTTGCCAATTGCACAGGTCGCGGCGGTTGCTGCATGCATTTCTTTGCATAAATTGCTGCATTTCTCGTTGCTGTTGCTGCTGAGCGAGTGGCAAGTTGAAGCTGCATTTAGGCAATTTGTCATAGGTGAAACTGCTGCTGGCAGTTTCAACAATTGCTATGGATATTGAGATACAAATGCATCTGCACGGATTGCCAACAAGAACAAAATTTGAGTTTTCTAACGTGAAAAGTCCTTTGGGAAAAATTCTCTGATATGTGAGATAAAGTGCTTAAGAATAAATAAATCAAATTTCAGTTCAAGCCAAGAAAAAATATAAAATAAAATATTAATATAATTTAAAATAATTTAGTAAACATTTTGTATCAAGAGCGAAAATAGATTATAAAATAATAAATATAAATTTAAAAAATATATAAAAATATCTGTGTCAAGAGCTTAATAAAAAAAATATATATATAAATTGTACATCAAGAGTTAATATATTTATAAACTATATAAAAAAATATATTCTAAGAGCTTAGGCAAACAAAATATATAAATGAATCATATAAAATTCATAAATCCTACAAAACTATAAAATAAAAATATATTTGTATTATTTTTAACTTCAATTGAATCTATTTATATTTATAAATACTTAATAACATGATGCAATATTTAGTTTCATTGTAATTTTGGTATTTTCATATAAACCTCTCCATTTTTGACAAAAGCTAAGTGCAAATTGGTAAACCCTTTGCATGGCTTATCGCTGGCATTGTTTGTTTTTAAATACATATTTCATACGTTAAAAGCAAACAATATTTGTAATTAAATAAGTGTTGAGAATAAAAGAACGACACAAGTTAAGTGCAAAATGTATTTGAAGTCAGTGAAGCATATAAAAGCTTATCTCTTTCGACTCGACGATATAGAAACTTTTGGTGAAATATTTCTGTAAAATATAAATAGAAATTAAATACTTTGGAAAACATTTACAAGCAGTGCCGTGCCAGTAAATGTTGATCTACTCTAACACTAACTCCAACGCCAACTCGAACTGCATCGCCGTTGTTCGCTCTGGCTGGGCCCTGTCAAGTTTGAAGTGCACACGCCCAAACAATTTTCAGCACAAACACACAGACAGAGTGAGAAAAGTGTTCCCAGCTCCCGACTCTGTGTTGGCATCCCGCAAGGGGCACACAAATCTGCCAGTCTGAGATTACCCCGTAGCCCCAAAATGCATTTACGCCAACTCAAGTGATGCAAATCTAATACGAGTACTCGGTGCTGCCGTTGCAATGGCAAAATATAAACCTCTCAAGTGCAAAAACCATTCAAAAACTAAGCTAAATTTATTTAAGGAACACACACACACACACACTCACACTCAGTCGAGCAGCTACCGACAGTTTTTTGTTGCTGTAGCTCTCCTGGCCGTTGTTGTTCCTATTGCTATGCACATTTCACTTAACTGAAATAAAAACTGAAAAGAAAAGCCAACGCAAATGCGAGCAAAGCCCAACCAAAATGCGCCACACAGCCATTGCCATTGCCATTGCAGTGCTGAGCGAAGAAACCAAAAAATGCTGCACCAGACCGAGAGTAAAAAACAAGAAAAAAGAGAGAAGCAGCGCAAAGTATAAAGAAACCAAAGGCGCAACACCAACAAATGTCGTCAGGCAAAGTTGGGGAGTCGACTGTCGGCAGTCGGGAATCGCGTTGCTGCGGCAGGAATAAAATTCACGTGGCAGCAGCTCCACAAAAAAAAAACAGCGAATAGGTGCGAAAACCAGGTGCCGAAGCTACAATACTCTTGCTGAGCCTGAGGCAGGCGCATGAACTATCTCTGATGTAAGGCAAAGTAGTAGAGTTTTTTATATATATAAAATTTTACATAATTTGTCATTTACATAATTAAAAAAAAATTTTTTTTTAATTTTATATCATCTGAGTATGAATTTAAATTGTCAAAACTATTTTATTCAAATTTTATTTTCCGCAAAAAAAAAAAAAGAAATTCTATGAACTTCATAAGTGAGAGAATAATCTTAAGAAAAGTTTCTATAAGTAGGTTTTTAAATTGACATAAATATATAAGTACAAAAAATATATAGAAATATAAATATATATTTCTATATATAGCTATCGAGTTGTTCCACTCAATTCAAACAAATTACCTGCAAAAGAAAAGAAAACTTTTCTCAAAACTCCTCTTCGGTCTTTGTGCATGTTGAGATGTCTGCATCAGCCCATTAGCTATTCAGTTTCCTTGCAGGGATTAGGAAACCAGACATCTAATGGGTGCGCAAATGTCATCATCCATATGTTGCACATGGCAATACATTTACATAATACCCCTTGAGTAGAGCATTTAAAAGTACACTCGTGAAAATACGCTGGAATCTAGGTGTAGGGCGTAGGGTGCCGGGGCCAGGTTGTTGCTGTTGTAGTGCTCACTGGCTTGGCTGTGACGTGTGCATGCAATGGGCTCGTATAATGCGTTGTGCGTGTTAAAAGATAGTTTCACCCGGCTCAAAGCAAATGCCAGGCGGGGCCAGTCAGCCAGCCAGCCAGTCAGCCAGGCAATCCGCCAGCGTGGAGGCAGCCAGTCAGGCAGTCGGGAGTTTTCAGTAGCAGCAACAGCGACAGGTAGTTTTACACATTGAAAAATCCCAAACACCGTGACACGAAGTTGTTGTAATTTTTATTGGTGTTGGTTTTGTTGCTGCTGTTGTTGTAGAGGGTTGCAAGTGGAATTCAGCACTGGGCCGGCTACTGTGTGCTAGGTACACTAATGGGTCTAGGGATCAAGGCAAACACGAGACAAATGCAAACAGACTTGGGTCGAAACGTAATTTTTTTTTCAGCTACACTTAAACCAACATTTTATGTACTAAAAAAAAAATATATATGTACTATGTATATGGGTATCATAAAATAAAATTATACTGCATATATTATTTTATATATATACATAGATAATGCTGATAATTAAATTTGTTATACAAGCGCGGCAAATTCAAAAATGAATTATTGCTTTTTTGGTTTATGGCTGGAACTAAAGGTTCTTGAAATACAGTCCTGGGCTTATCTTAACAAAAGATCTGTGCTTGGTTTGTTTTACAAAATTTTATTTTATTTTTAAAGAAGTTTTTACTATTCAAAATCAAAAATAAATAAATAAAATATATAATCATATTTTATGAAATGTTAATAATTTTTTAAAGCTTTAATCATGCTAAAAATAAACAAATAAAATATGTAAATAAATAAAATATATAAATAAATAAAATATATAAATAAATAAAATAAATAAATATATAAATTAAATATATTCAAGTTCAATCAATGGCAAGTAAGCCCATTGATTGAACTTGAATATATTTAATTTATATATTTCTGCTTTAAAATCTTTTAACACAACATTTCTATATATGATTCCTTCTCTATTCTCTCAGTGTATTTTTGGTAGTATTGCACTTATACAACGTGTCTGCCGCTGCTGTTGTTGTACGTATATTTCAATTGTTAAACAAACGTTTCGGGGGCGACCCTGCATCAAGGGCCTATGTTGGTCCTATCGAGCAACAGCAGCAACAACAACAATGACTATAAGAACATTCAGTTTTTATGCGCGTGCTTCTCACAGCTCAGCTCACACCTCACTCCACACCACCCAGACTCCCTTCAAACAGCGCCCTTTCGGGTTCCATATACATAATTTTTTTTTCTCTCATATTTTTTTTCGTTCCGCTCCTAGACAAATATTATTGTTCCCAACATGCCGTTATTGCATATTTGCCTTAAATATTTTTTGAATGCTGCTCTGAAGTGTGAATGAAATTAATGCGTTGCCAGCGTTTGGAAAATGCGAAGAAGAAAAAAAAAACAACAACAACAAGAAAACGGGTAAAATTTCATATATGCGTGTGTTTTCCCATATCATTTTGAATGCTTGAATGTTTTCATTTGTTGTTGTATTCTCCTTCTTTTTTTCATATTTTCTCCACTTTTCAGACAGATGCAGATACACGAGCACATTTACAGAGCCGCAAACTAAACGTTATTAAATGCAGGCAAATGTTTGTCCCATGCCAGATGTTGTTGTTGTTGCTGGTGTGTGTGCAGCGGCATAAAATAGCGCAAAAGAGATGTTGGAATTTCGTTTTTTACTTTGAGTGCTTATAAATATTATTTCTTTTTTTTCGGTTTTGCTTACATTTAGGACAGGGGCCTTGTACCTTTTATCGCTGGCAAGCAAGGACACCGGCACACTGGGTGGAAATTATAAAAATTTGTTTGTCAAGGAAAATAAATTACATATTCATTATATTAAAAATTTGTATTAAAATAATAGTATTAAAATAAATTGTATATGTATCATTTGACAGAATGTAAATTAGCTAAAATTTACTGCTGGCATTTTTCTCTCATTTTGGCATTAGCCAAGAGTTCTGCATTTTAAATTAATTTTAAAATCAAATTAAAAAAACAAATTTTGGTTTTAAAAATATGTTCATTACTCTTTAAATAAGTTTAACTAGAACATTGTTACTATAACAACAATCTGAAAATAGTTTCACTTCAATAAACAAAACCGAATTTTCTGGTTCTATGTCAGCTAATTTATATGTTTCCCTCGCTCTCAATAAAACTATAATCACTTCCATGTCCACTAATTGCCGTATTGCAAAGCCCGAACACCTGTTCGTTTCATGCATCACTTGGCCAGGCCCATTGAGCAAAAGCGACGGCCACTTATTGACTGATATAATGGGCACAGTTTTCAACACCTGTATGCAGCTGCCGGCACCACTGTGCAGTCAGGCGGGGGCTCGGCGCGCTAGCCTAACGCTAAGTAGCTTTAACGCTGCGGCGCTGGTTTTGTTTGGGGTTGCGATGGTTGGGGAGTGAAATGGAGGCGTGGAGTATGCTGTTTTTCTTTTTTAGAGCAACACAAAATGCCGCCTTAAATGCTACTAATTAATGAGGATTTAGTGAAAACTAAACAGTTGTACGAGCAGAATGTGAAATGCACATTGCACAACCGTCGACGCCCCCGCGATATATTTCAATGTTGTTTTCCTTTTGTCAGAGTCTTTTTTATTTAGTGCGCTGCGAGAAGTATTTGCATATAAATAGCATTTTAAATAGTTTTTGGGTGCAGCCACAGTGGAAGAGAGAGGGGGAGAGCTCACATAATTCTGGGTATTTGGGTATATGCATATGGAACCTAAATATCCCCAGCCATAGATATTTCGAGCGGTTGGTCGTGTTTGTTGTGCGGCAATGAATTTCATTACATCGCGTGCGGCTTCAGGTTAAAGAGCCTGGCGCACACACACACACACACATGCATAACAGGACGCGACGCCTGTGTAAACAGGAAACGAGCCTAGGCGAGCACACACAAGCGAGGCCAGGACCTATGAGCCGGGCATTTAACGCACAAACAAATGTAATCAATGAAATTTTATGTGCAACAGCAACGCACTTCTGTGGTTCAACCAAGTGGCTGAGGAGTGCGCTCAGTTTTTCGGCTCTACTCATGTTTATACTTAGAAATGATTTTGGATTTTGTTGCCTTGGCGTGCGGCTTTTATTTACACTCGCGTTTTATGCCTTTATAACTTTATTTGGCTGCCGCAAACAACAGTCGCTCCGCCCGCTCAGCTCTCAGATACAAATTACAATTGCGGCGCGCAAAAGAAATTAAAAAGGATTTTTTTTGTGCTTTCCCTTTTTGCCTTGCTTTATTTGAAATGCTTTCCGCGGGTATTTACGAATTGTTTAACGCTTTGAGGCAGACACGCAAACCGGAGTATACTATATACAAATCGTTAAATTTGTCAATTTGTGTAAAGAAATGCTTAGTTTATAATTTTAGCTATTGATTAGGGAGGTTGGAGTTTTAATAATTTCGCAAACAATTTGGGAGACTGTCAAATCTATTTGTTATCAATATGAATTTATTTACTTGAAATATTGTCTGAATTAATTAGAGCAATCTTGAAGACTTTATCAGTGATTGGATACACATATCTAAAATTTTGTTACTTTCAGTTTTAACTTAGAAATAAGGCTCTCTGAAGCTGAAGGTGAGAAAATTAATTTTTATTTTTTCATATCTTATATCACATAATTAGAATTTAATATACAGAAATTCATGAAAATTATTATATTATATTTAATTTAATATTATATTTAATTTCATATTTTATTTTATTTATTATAATATTTTATCATATCAATTTCCATGATATTATTTGCAAGCTAGCCTTGTCCCAATTGTTTTTATAGTATGACTACATATGACAAAATATTCATTAAAAAAAAAATAACCAGATTAAATCTGTATATAATTAAATATAATATTCAATTTAATATTATATAATTCCTATTTTAATATCACATAATTATAATCTAATACAATATTTTTGCCTTACAAAAAACTCTCTGATTTTTTTTCGCCAAGGTTTCCTTAGCCTTGGCCCCAATTGCTTTCTTTTATGTGTGGCAAATGATATTTGTATTCTACTTTTATGTACACGCTTGCTACACCTTCACCTGCACCCAGGCCAACTAATGCAAATATTTTACCTTTTGCTCTCTTTTTCTACCTTTTTCAGATATTTGTTCGTGCGTCCATTTCGGCTAATTGCTTTGTGTTCTTTTTTTGCGTGTTTTCATTTTTATTTTTCGCTTCTCCGGGAATTGGAATGCCCAGGATCTGGACTGTTGAACAAGGTTGGTATTCATTATAATATGTATCCTACTTATTTGTGTTTGATATTAACAACAAAAGCAACAATAAGATTAGGTTCTTTTTTGTCTCAGTGTTGTTTTTCTGTTTTTACTTTTGCTTACGGGCTTAATTGCAATCTAAATGGGCTCTTTAATTATTTAGGATTTAGTTCGGGTAGCTGGCTGGCTCTGGGTCTTAGCTGGAAAATTGAGTAAACAAATCACTTATTGTTAATCAAAATGTTGCTTCGGTTTTCACTTGAAATGGTAACCGAAGAGCAACGCAATTTAACTGGCAAAAGTAATTGGATTCGGATTTGAAACTCAATTAATTTGTGTTCAAACTTCGCAGTTGATCTCTGCCGAAAGGAAGATGCAGTCCGACAGCACGAGGCTAGTCTGTGAAATTAAAAGCCGAAAACTTGTACAAAATTAGAACAATGTATAGCTAGTAGTTGAGTAACAATAAACAGTCGGAGTAGGTTTAACGAAGCTGACGAAAAGCTTTGAAAATCAAGCTTAAATTTGTGACGCTTGAAAATGGCTCGCCGCTAAGTTAGGCTGCTGCTGGGCGTAGTTTCTACTGGTTGTTGTGCCTATTGTATAGACTAACTGTGATTCCACATAGTGTTAGAGGTATTTAATTAGAGGTATTCAATAGGTACCTTGCTTTATTTTTGTGACCGAAAATATAAAGCAGATTCCCTATAATCATTTACATCTGATTTAAAGTTCTTAAAAAACATTAGCCAGAAATTTTGATAATATAATATGTATATATATATATATATATAGAATTTTTTTCCTATATACTTATATATATATATTTATTTTTTTTGTTTCCTGTGAATATTCTATAAATATTCTTTATGCCTGTTGAACAATAGAGTTTCTTATAATAATTTTTTGTGTTAGCGTATTTTCGCGAATTTTGTAAATGAGAAGGACATCAAAGCTAGCTTCTTACGCATGAAACTCAGCGACAATCAATAAGCAGAAAAACTTGTTAAAAATATATGTAAAATCAATATAACTTCGCTTCGTTCTATTTCACACTTTGTTTACGTGAAGCTTAAAGCGACTTACTTTAAAGAAATAGCAGCCCAAATTGATATTCTGCTG
Organism: Drosophila fulvimacula; assembly: GCA_035045555.1. Lineage (NCBI taxonomy): Eukaryota > Metazoa > Arthropoda > Insecta > Diptera > Drosophilidae > Drosophila > Drosophila fulvimacula. The sequence goes on from JAWNOX010000197.1 coordinate 2,694,343, forward strand.
CAGAGTACATTTAGTGATATAATCTCTTGAGAAAAAAAATAGAAGAAAAGGAATATAAAGCGAATCAACGTCTTGCATGCTCTAATACACTCAACACTTAAAGTTGATTCATTTCTCGAACTTATCGATTGCAAGCAGGACAAAGGAGAACGAGTGAAAGAAAGCTGGAAAAGGCAAGTGATACGCAACAATCGGGACCGCAGCAGCACTCACAGTCCAATTGCAACAATACGCATCTTCAATCTGTGGAACTTTTGCTGGCCTTATCTCGGGCGGAGCTAAACTGCCAACTAAACAACCATAAAAACCAGTGCCAAGTTACCCAAAAAGAAAACAACTTTCAAGCACTCGAAAGCATCACAAATCACTTTAAACAGCAAGGACAAACTTGAGACACTCACTCACACACACAGAGAGAAAATGGAAACTTCTCTCGATTGTCTCTACTTCAGCTCACCTGGCACGCCCACTTAGTAGCTTAGCCATAGCTGTTAAATCTCGGCACTTGCCTTGCCTTTTCTTTGCTTTTCTCTTCTTTTTTTTTTTTTTTTGGTGTGTGTATGGAGTAAAGCGCACTTCTAAATCGTATATCTGTAAGATATACAATCACTTAAATCGCTGAGCGGCTAATCCGCTGCCTGGTTTGCTTGCTCATACATCAAAGGCGAGACGAGGATTCCAGACGTTGGCTGCACATTTTGGGACAACCCCAAAGAATGTTACCCTACAAATGCCAAATATCAGTTTTCAGGCAGCGCGACGAACGACTGCGGAAACAAATCAATAAACCTCAACTCTCAAAACAAAATAGGAAAGGCATACAACACAGCTAGAAGGCATATCAAATTTTTCCCAATGTTTTTTTTTTCCTCTTCGAATCTCCTGCTATTCGTGATTGTGATTGACGTATTTTTGCACCGCCCGCGGGGCGGAGTTCAACTTCCAATTGGAAGTTCTTTAGAGACATTCTTTCTTTTCTTCCTTTCGCTCTGATTTGCTTTTACTTTCGATTTGGCTTTTGTATTTTGGCATTTGTGCTGATTAGCTCGGTCGTCTGGCGCTGGGTGGTTTTGGCTTTTTGTTTGGAGTGTGTGTGTGTGTGTGTATGTGTGTGTCGGTGGGTGTGTGTGGTGTTTGGTGTTTGGGTGGTGGCTTGTGTAAACGAAAAAGAAATCAAAATGTTGTCCTTGCCGGCAACGTCTAATCTCTGGAGCATGCTAATAAACCAAGGATCTGAATGTTTGCCAGTTACACCCAAACTCTACCACACACACTCTCTCATTCTCTTCTCCTCTGCACACGCTCCACTCCCCGCTTAGCCACGCAAGTAATTTCATGCAAATAACGTATTATACAATGACGAAGACAACGTAGACTGTACGTGTTGTGGATATAGAAAACGGCCGCTGACAATGCCTCAGACAATAATCATAACAACGGCAAATGGGGGGAGGCGCGCGGCCATGCCCTGAATCGCGGAGGCACACTTTGACGTAATATGTGTCAACAATTGACAACAAAAGGCACAGAAATAACTAATCAGAAAAAAAGAAAATACCTCGAGCATAAATAACTAAACAAATGAATGTACTAAGTGAAAAATGTGGAAATCATTCGGACGCTGGCTAATGGGCATTTATACAAGGGGTTGATGGGTGTAGCCAAGCGGAAGTGCAGCGCAGCTGCGAGGTTGTCAGTGTTACGAAGTCTGATATTGAGATTTGGGTAATTAAGATCTGATTAAGATAGGCAGGGGTACTTGGGTCAGCTAAGCACATGAAATCGGTGGATATTACTCTAAATGATTATTGCCGACAGTTGACAGCTTTGCTTTTTCAATCTTTGATAAGCTAACAGTGCTTGCGTTTCTTGTTCAAATTGGGAGCTAAAGCTGTTCTGTTTGATATTGTTGATAACAAAGAAATTCTATTTATAATCAATCAAGATTTGAAATAATAATATAATACATTATATATATATATATATATATATATATATATATATATATACATATAATATTAAATAATAAATAATAAATAATAAATAATAAATAATAAATAATAAATTATAAATTATAAATAATAAATAATAAATAATAAATAATAAATAATAATATAATACATTATATATATATATATAATAATAAATAATAAATAATAAATAATAAATAATAAATAATAAATAATAAATAATAAATAATAAATAATAAATAATAAATAATAAATAATAAATAATAAATAATAAATAATAAATAATAAATAATAAATAATAAATAATAAATAATAAATAATAAATAATAAATAATAAATAAAAAATAAAAAATAATAAATAAAAAATAATAAAAAATAAAAAAATAATTTTAGAGAACTTACATTTCTAATGATTGACATTAGATAATGCGTAATTGTAATAATATGCATATACATGTAATAATATATTTTCTGCCCCATCATTAGCGCAACTTCTCTTCCCACCTTTAACATGTGGCATGCAGTACTTCGTTCAATGCTTTGAATGCATTTGCCATTTTAGCATAATACATGTTAGCTCAACTTAAAGTCAGCTAGTTAGCTATGCTTTGCTATTCAGTGCTTGACACGCCCACTGCGGGCACAACACACTCCCACCACTTAGTGCGTGCAGCAGCTGCAGCAACAGTGCCACCTATCATTCGCACTCGCACACATCAGAACGCCCCTCCAGTGCAGCTCCGCTGCATTTCTTAATCTGTATATAAAAGTGTGTGTGTGTGTGTGTGTGTTTATGTGTGTGTGCGTGCTATGTGTTATCTGTAGAGCGCCACGCTAGCAGCTAAACAATGAAGAACTAATCCACAGAGCATACAAAAGAATAGCTATAAAAGTTGTGGGCGAGCTGGCGTGTTGGCGGGTTGGCGGGCAGGCGAGCATAAGGCCACTTTATGGCTGGCCTTTGCAACAATTGTGCAGCGTTGCATTCAATCAACAAACTTTTTAAAGCGCAGTTACAAAACTCACAGCAACAGCAGCTGTGCACAACAACAACCAACAAAGTACGTGCAACACGGAAAAAGACAGCAGCAGCAGCAGCAGCAGGAAGAACGGCAATGGCAGCGTTTAATTATGACAATCAATACTCAAATACACACTCAGAGACACACACACACACACACACGTACACCAATGAAACTTTATTGCGCTATATGGCACACACTTGGCCCTGCTCATTGCTCATCCTTTGCCAACTAGAGCAAATAAAACTTGATTAAATTCCATTGGCGAACGCCAATTTGGCCAGTGCTACGGCCATTGACCAGACGCTAGGCGACCAACTGCGAGGGACAGAGATAGCTAGAGAGATGTATAGAAAGCAAGATATAGGTATATATATATAGAGTGGCGACACCAAACGCCTAGATTCCGGTTGCATATTACAACAATCAAACATAACCTAATTAGAAAATGCTCCAAGACTTATGCACTGCGAGAAATTTGTAATTAAAATCATTAGGAAAAAAATCATAAACGAAAATGAAATGAGTTTTAAATATAATTAAATTTTTAATAAATTAAGTTTATGCAGATTTATATTTTAAGTGTAAAGGAAAAATAATTATATTTTAAATTCAGTTCATGATTTTGGATGTATGATAAAATTACTCTATTTATATAAATATTGTATTATATTTATTTACATTCATATTTTTTATAGAAATAGTGCTTAGCTTTAGCGTTTTATGTTTTTACCATATATTTTATGTATGTCTAATTAAAAAATTACAAAATTATTATGTATAGCCAAATAAAAGGCTATAAACATAGAAAAAATTTTAAAAAAAAATGTTTTTTTGCTCTCCACAAAATAATAAAATAAATAATTTTATTATAATTATTTATTTAAATATTTATATATCTTATAAATATATGAATTTTCGTTATTCCCACTCAAGTGTTGTATTCTTATAGCATGAGACAACGTTAGTTTACAAGTACACAAATATATACATACATATAAATAGATATACATATATACAACATTATGTATATACTTATAAAATTCTTTAAAATATGTTCATTTGTTGTGTTGAAGTAAACATCTTCCAGTATCACTATACTTTGTTGATTTGATATTCCAAGAATCATCAGCCATTTGTCATGTACAGATATTTCTGCAGAAAATCGCTTTGTAAACTTATGTCTCTGATTATTTCAGATTTTCCAAGAATTCAGCAATACAAACAGCTGTGCGTAAGCTGACTTGTTATGCCCATTGGAACAGCATTTTGTTCAGTGTATTTTGTGCTGTTGTTGCTGCATTGTTGGCTTGACTCGCTGGTGTATGTAATTGCAAGGATTCCCAGTTCCATGCGGCAGGCGACTCGTATTTGCCCAGGCCTTCAATTAACATGTGCGTCGCGCACTTTCTTTGACTAGGCGCCTCAGCCCAGACCCAAAGCAACCAACGCCTTATAATGGGCACACCGAATGTATATTTGCACAGCATTATTATTGCTGTGCGTGTGAGTGCGGCTCTCTCCCTTTCGCCTGCGTGTTGGCTGTCTCTGTCTGTTGTTGCTGAAGTGCCGACAATCAAACACACTCAAAGATTAATCCTGACACTCACTTGCAAACTAATTACATGGCTCTTGGGTCAGGCAATAGGCAAGCGAGAGGCCAAGAACTGAACAGCATACCGCCGCCGCCGCCGCCGCCGTTCTACTGGGCAAATTTCGCCCTGCAGGCTGCAAAATCAAATATGCTGCAGTCAAACGAACGTTGGCCATAATCAGGTTGCTGCCACGCCCCCACCAGTGGCCCCTGCATGTAAACATCAATTGAATGCAACATTTGATTGGCAATAATTGAAAATAGTTGTTGTACATTAAGAGTTGTCGAAAGCGGGCTGGGACAGGGGCTGGGGGTCGTTGGGCTTGGGCTGGTGTGGAGCTGCTCCTTTATATTGACTGTTGTCATGGCTGCCTTTGAGTAGGTGTGCCTGTGTGAGTGTGTATTTTATTAAATTCACACCCACGCAGGCAACGAGAACGTCGCCAGCCAGCCAGCCGGCCAGCCAGGCAGGCAGCTTCATCGTCATCATCATCATCATTATCATCATCATCTTGTGCGCGCTTGACCAACGCGCCGGGCAACAATGGGCCAGCCACAACAACTACAATAAATGTGTAATGATAGCCACTACAAATGCGAGCCACCACCCACTCTGGCCCCCGTCCCGCAGTTACATGCAATTCCATTTAACTGCTGCGAAAACAAATGAAACGCAAGCAGCGTTTCAGCGCTTCAACGCTCTCGCCGAGGCACAGGAGCTGCTGCAAATTGCTTATGCGTATTGCCTCGCACGCAGCTTTCCCAATGGACGCACACCAAATCCCCTTCATTTCTGCTTTTATTTGCATTACTGTGCGATTGGGTGTGTGTGTGTGTGTGTGGGTGTGGGTGTGTGCGTCCCTCTTCCCTCTGGTCATTTGTTTATTTCATTCCATCTTTTGTAAACTGTCATTACTTTGTCATGGTCAATCCGTTGCGCTGTCTGCTTACGAGGGAGCTGTGAAGCTTGGAGTTATGCTCCCATCTGGAGCAACGACAGCAGCTTGGGCCAATTGTCAGTCACCCGTAATTGGACTGGCGAAATGCTTAACGCCGCTTTACAACTGCAGATCCGTTAGCAGCAGCACACGGCCTGGCCCACTAGACTCCGCCGCCTTTCATTGTTTTACTTATATTTCTTTGGCCAGGCAAACAAAAAACAGACAAAAAATGATAAATTGACAGCTCTTATCGGGCATTATGTTTTGCTGCAGTTGTGATAACCCTCACACTTTTTCCTTGGCATTAAGCACTGTTTGCATTCAATTAGGGCCGCTCGACATTTGTTGAAAGATTATAAAAAATCTTGTGGAAAATGTTTCAATTTTTCATAAATTTGTTGGCAAAATATTGCTGAAGATATTTTGAAGAAAATTTTAATAGAATTTTCCAGTTTGGATTTTCAGTTTTTATTAGAAAATATTTTATCGAAGTAACTCCGTTAAGTCCAGCCTTCATTTATAGCTTCAAGCGGCCCATATTGCGTTTTTGAAAATTAATTATTAATTTTATTTTATTTTTCTTTACCTTGAAATTCACTTTAATATTCAGCTATAATTATATAATATCATATTTTCATTTCACTTGACTATGCGCAGATACCACTTAAATAGTTGATCAATTATAAATCGATTTCATTTCGATTATAATTAAAGATTGCATTAATTTCTTAAAATTAATCATGCCAAGTTATCATTAATTGATTAATTTATTGAATTGCATAATCAATTTCATTTTTATATCAAAGCATTATTTTTGCTTTTGCTTTTGATTTTATCGAAGAGTAAGCGATAAATCTCTATAAAATTTTATTAAACAGATAATAATGCTTGTCGCAGTTGCTCAATAAATTGCAATTTTTTTTACAATGTTATTTATATGCATTTAATTGTATTTGTAATTTTAAAATCCGCTGATGGTATTCACTGCATCACTGGTATATAATATCGACTGGCATGCGACATGCAATTCAGAGAATTAAAGCTATTTATTTTTGTACGCTTTTCAAAGCTGACTACCAACAATAACAAGCACTCGACTCACATGCCTGTCAGCTAAATAATTTTAATCTCTGGCCTCTTAAATTGTGAGCTCCCACACAACTTCGATGCTCGAGAGCTGAGTGGCAGACAGAGAAGTAGAGGTAGCTATGACAACACGGCTTCATGTACATCAATATTAATCCGCAATCATTCAAACATTTCATTATATCAATTGCCCGTACACACACACGCGCGCGCGCCCAGAACACATCACATCATAAATTCAAAAGTTAAACACATAATTAAAAGCACTTCAAATGCGACGTCAAAGCAACAGCAGCAGCAGCAGCAGCAGCAGGAGCATAAATGTGCAAGCTGGCACCAAATGTATCTGCATCTGTAGCTGTATCTGTATCTGCGCTGTGGCATATCGTTTGTTGCCGTTGCATATTGTGGCTATTAATCGCATTACTTATTAAATCAATTAAAAACTTTTTCAAGCGCATAAATAACAACATTTGTTGCCAGCCAACAGCCAACACAAACGGGGGCCAACTCCACTGATTCGCATACAGATACGGATCCCAGATAGTAGAGCGCCAGTTCGCAGTTTACAGAACTCATAGAGCGCATAATCTTTTATTATGTTTTGTAATGCATTTTGTCTGGCAGCACTTTTAACATTTCCATTGTTGTTGCTGCTGTTGCTGTTGCTGTTGCTGTTGCCTTTGCTGTTGATTTTGATGTAATTATTCACGCTGCAATTATACGAACCATGGCAAACTTTTGCGCTTGCTTTATGTTTGCTGTCATTTATTATGAGGCTTCATATCCTTGGGTTTTTGTTACAGCTACTGTTTTATAATCTGCAATGAAAACATGAGCACAAACACATGCACTCACACACACAGACTCACGCTCACATTATTATTATGTGAAATCATATCAAAGGATTGCCATGAACAACATCAACAAACTCTCATTGCATAATGTCATGGAAATGGACGAGTCGAGCTGAGCTGAGCTGAGTCGAGGCGCGTGGAGCTGCTCTGTCTGCACTCGGTCGGTATCTGCATTTTGTACTAATATGAGCTGCTCGATGCATCTGTGCCGTAATTTTATACTTTTGTACATGCCCTACTACCCACCCACTCGCACAGCTTGCTTTCAAAGCTCTTCGTCAAATGTATCTATGAGCTGGCAAATGTATCTCCAATGCCCTTTGCTTCATCATGTTTGGTGGAAGTGGAATTAAAATTTGCAACGAGAATTTTGTACGTATGACAATATTTGTGTACACTTTAGGTATGCGACAGATATATATATATATATATATATATATATATATATATATATATATATATATATATATATATATTTGTATGATAGTTCTATGATAGTGAAGTAATAAATAAATTTTTTTTATAGAAAATTCTCTATAAAATTCCCTCACTTAAGATCATTTTAATTACAAATGCAATCAACGTTTTTTATTTAAACCCCTTTTTCAATTACACATAAAAATGTTAATTAATTCTAATCATTACTTATTATTTCAACTTAATAACATTGAATATAGAAATTATTATGTAAAGTCTAAGAAATAGCCAGCCAAGATATACCCTAACCTTGCATAAGAACTGACGTAAAATGTATTTTCATTTGAATTAAATTAAATTTTAAATGAAATATATTAACTTTCATATCAATTATTATTTAAATTAAATTCCAAATTCAATTACAAGTTTAAAATAAATTTCTGGTTGAGTAGCCGTATGCAAATATTTGTGACAAAAATAATAAGTATTTATTTATTTGACATTTTGTCTTGTTCAAGGTTCTTTTTTAAGCTCTTCAAGCTACTTAGCCGCAGCTGAAAGGGTTTAAAAATAAAGCAAGCACGACTAAAGTTAAAATACTACTTAGCAGTTACGTATATTGCTTTATTATGTTAAGTACTTGCCAGATGCGTTGCAAAGTTGGTAACAAAATTAAGTATACACAATAATGCTTGACAAGTGTATAATAAAATGGAATCAAAGGCAGGCGACTGACAGATAGACAATGAGACGAGCAGACAGAGAGACAGACGTAAAAACTCCAAGGCCCCAACAGAGCTGATGTCGTCTTCTGTTGCTTCGTCTCATTTGCACAGAGCAAATGTCTGTCGCCTCATCTCTGTCTCTAACATTGTCGCCGTTGATGATGATGCAATGAGGGGAAGCGTTTAATTAAAAACATTTTGTATACACATTTGCTTCCTTTTGGCTTGTTGCTGCTGCTGCTGCTTTTGCTGCTGCTGCTGCTTTTGCTGTTTTGTGTTATTGCGATTCCGTTTGCAATTGCTTTGCCTTTGGTTCACTTGTTAATGATATCAGCAAATTGTTGTTGTTCCTACTGCTGCTGCTGCTGTTGCTGTTGCTATTACTCTTGCTCTTGTTGTTGTTGTTGTTATATCTGTTTTTGGCTGTTTGGTTGTCAGTTGTCTGCTGCGCTGCTTGTTTGTTGCTGTGTTAATGATATTTAATGATGATGCTGCTGCTCCTGCTGCTGTTGTTGCTACGTCTGCCACGCCCTCACCCGCCAGCAGCCATCTCTCTCTCCCACTCTGTCTCTCACCATTCAACAACTACCATTTGCTGCATATGCACATGAAAATTTGTTTGTCTATGGCGGCGTTTGATTTTGGCCTGGTCTGGCTTTTAATATGCACATGAAATCTAAAATCTCTACCACACAACCTCACTGACCCCATCTGCCTCTCCAACTCTCTCTCTCTCTCTCTCTCTCCCTACTCAATTGTGACTCCCGTCGTGCATGTCAAGCTCCTTCTCCAAAAACTCATATATTGGTTAGCAGATGCCAGTTATTGCCATGGATTTTGGTCCGACAGCCCCGCAGGCCACAATCATTATCAGTTTTTGGTTGTCGGTTGTTGGTGGTCACTGCAATGGGATCTTTACATAGATTCATACAAACATACGCACACCAGCACACACACATACAGACACACAACTGTGCATTATGAACGTGGATTTTGTGTGGGACTCGGGCATGGTTCACTTGTTGCTTGGTATTCCGTGTGAGGCTCTAATTGATGTTGGCAGACCAAAGAGCAGGTTTATCAAGCATTCAATATACATCATCGAGACGTTAGAAACCAAAAGCTACAGTTTAATTCGCCTGGAGACATTAAATTTTATATAGTTTCATTGATTTTTTATTGATAATGGCATATGAAATGAAGGTGTATAAATTTAGGGATATTTTCGGAAAATTATATGAAAGTGAATTAATTTTGTTTTTATTATTTCGAATGACAAATGATTTATATAAAAAAATAATGAAATAAAGATATATATACATAAAGATACATAAATAAAATATATATGTATTTAAGAGAATGTTAAAGTACAGATGTTAGGATTAACATAATATAATTTTATATATTGAAAAGATACAATTAAATATTTTTGTAATAAAATATGTATATATTTAGATTTTATTTAAAATGTATTAAACTAATTAATTCTATATAAGACTTCTTCATTTCAAAGAAAAGGTGCAAAATATCATTATAAAAATTCTTAATCAAATCCCAATCTCAGTATCAGTTCCCTTCACACATACACTCCATTTAATTATATTCAGCTTCCACATGTTAGCTGTCTAAGCAAAATCATTATTGATATTCTGGGATGTATTTGCATCACTTTCTGAATGCAATTGCAGCTAATATATTCGTCAATCCAAGAATTTGCCAATAATGTAATGTCGCTGTCTCACCTGCAGGTAATTCATTCATTCACCAGGTATCTGCATTTAATGCCTGTCAACTATCCACCCCACACACACAAGAGCCCGGACGAGCAGGCAGTCAACTTAGCTCTTAATTACACATAGACTTGGCTCTATAAAATAAACTTTGCACACACACACTCACTCACACACAGTTGAGTCATGCTCATGCTGACGAAAATTCCAAAATTCTCTGGCGCTTTTGCATTTTCAATCTTTTGGCAAAAATTTGTGACAGCGCCAACGTTCAACTAATTTATGCATTTACCCGCTGCGAGTCAAGTATCTATGCGAGTGCGAGCGTATCTATGAGATACTTCACCAACCATTCGTTGTTTTTGGCCTGTCTATTGTGCAGTGTATCGTATGCTCGTATCTGTCGCTCTATGTATTTGGCCCTGGCCAAAGTTTATTTAATATGCGTGCGGCGTCAAAGATGCTGATGATTATTTCGGCACGGAGAGGAGGCTGGGACTGCCGCCAATGCCGTCGACTCATTCAACTTCGTCCGTCTGACTGCCTTCCTGCCTGCGTGCCCGCGTGCCTGTCAGCCAGACACGCCCACAATCCATGCATACAAAAATAACCAATATTGATTTGTCGCTGTTACAGTGGGCCATGTTGTCTGTGCGGGTGGTGGTTTGTCAACGCTGCTTGCCTCCATTTTGGCGAATGCTTTTAATTATTTTCGCTGCAGCTTGACGGGATACATGCATGCAAAAAGCCTGTCACATACCCTTTCATAACCCCGCCCATTACACTACGAGAAAAGCCAAAAACACAATTGAAAAGTTTTTCTTTTTCCGACAAACAAATTTGAATTTCCAAATAGACTCTCGCATTTAGGTCAAAAATTGAGAGACTTGCATATTTTTCTATTATTCAAATGAATACTAAAGAAATTTGGTTTTTCGTAGTCTGATTTAATTTGAACAAGCAAGTTTCAAAATGCAAACGGAATAATAATAAAATCGGTTTATTTGCGCATTATTTCCATGCATCGAAATTTTCCAATGAAAATAGTCTCTTTTCCTTATATGATCAATTTTAAAAACCTTTGCCTTTGCCAAGACAAATGTCACGAGCAGAAAATAAATTAGTATTTAGATGACAATTTTAAGTATAAGTTGCTCGATTATTCTTATGTGTATTAAAGGCATATACAAACGCTACTATTTAGTATGTAGTTTAACAGTTTTCGAATAATTTAACAGTATTGGAATATTTCAACATGTTTCCCTTATAAACTTTTTAACCTAAGATGGATAAAAAACATATACATTTTTCTATAATTTTTCATATAAAATTCAATTTGTTTTCAGTGTAGTCTGTCGCTTATTAGTTTAGTTTCGCTCTGATTTTTTTTATGGGCCACTTTTTTTGTTGATTGTTGCCAAAAGCCGCAGCCAGACAATCGCCGACAGTTGCTCTCACCTCCTCTTTCTCTCTCTCTCTCTCGCTCTCTATGACCGACCCTTGTAAGTGCATTATTATGCTGATTATTATTATCAACGGTGAGCCAGACATTGCGTCGCAGTCACTGGCCTCTTGCATATCTCATCCGTTCCCTTGTATGACTCATAGTTGCCTGCCATGCATCAATAGTCTGAGCTAAGGCTTTGGCACGCCTGATAGGCTCTATTAAGCCTCGACGCTACCCTCGCTCAACACTCTCGCTCCGTCTCTATTTCTCTTTTCATACAATTCATAGACGAAGTTATCTCGGGCTCTCACTCGCTCTCTCCAAAATTTTTGGGCTTTGTGTAATAAAGCGCAGTCTGTGCACAATTGAAATTTATAATTAGTAGCCAGAAACACACACACACATACACATCTCAAACACTCACACACGTATGGAATATGATTAATACTTCCGAAGTTATTTGTTATTAGATTACACCAAAGCCTAGCCTCTATATTGTGGCTACTCCCCCGTAATGTGTTCTCATGTCTCTCGATTCTCTGCACTCCTCACCTCTCCTCTCCTCTTCTGCTCTATTATATTCTATTCTATTTTGTGCATTGTGCGTTTCCATTGTTTGGCAGCGTGTGCATTGTTTCCTCTGCTTTGTTTTCTGAGTCTGAGGCTGCGTTCTCTGATAACAGTTTTTGGGCGGACGAAGCCAAACTTCAAATTGAAAACTTTAATTAGAATTATTGTAGTTGTTATTGTTGTTGTTGCCAGCAGACTGTCTGGCGTGCATTGTCAATGACGGACGGAAAACGCGCTGGTAAAGTGCTCGGCGTCCAAACACTCTCTGTGAACTCTGTCGCTCACCTTTGCCGTCTGGCAGGGCACCAGCCAGGTGTGTGTGAGAGAAAGGAAGGACCATACGAAAAGTTGACGCAAAACTTTGCCTCAGGAACTTGACGCGTGTTCAACATACTTGAGCGCCTCTGTTGAAGAGTTGCTCGACGGTAAACAGCGGGTGGGGCGCTTGGCCATGGCTGGTGGCAAGTGCAGTTTTAATAAGTTAAAAGTTTTGCCTTGGAAAATCAGTTAGCCGCTTAGTTTTCTTCAAAGTTGCTTTTTTTTGCCATTGCTTATAGTAGAAGAAGTTCTGGAATGTCCGGGTTCCGTCCAGACCCCGCTCACAGTATGGACAACAAATGGCTTTTATCAATCAATTCAATTTGGCTTGTTGTTGTACCCAAACTATTTCCTGCTTAATTGTCAATTAGTGGGCACAATTTGTGCACACTGGGTTTGCAGGTTCAACCAGCCGAAACGAATACGATATATTCGTATTCTACTATTTGAAATTCTAAACAAGTTCTACATCAATCAATAAGCACAAATAGGTATGGAGAGAGGGAGACAGTGAATGGGGACCAGGGAGATACTGGAAATAAAAATAATAATTAGAGTCCAATCAATTTATTTATTAAAAATATGGCTGTAAACTATGTATGAGCGACTGCCACAAAATTGTCGGTTGGGACCGCCAAACAAAGCCCATTAATTAGTTAGGCCGCAAATTAGTGGAACATTTTCTGCACTATTTAATATGCGAAACGAGCCAAAACATTTCGAATACACTTTCCAAGGGACTTACGATGCATTAACAAGTTTTATGCATAAGATATTTTTTAGATTTTAAAATTTTAAGTAAACAAAGTTTTTAATACTTAAATATAATACTCTTAAGCACACATCTCTTGTTCTTGGCTTAATTATATGTAATATTATTTATTTATTTTTTTCAATATTAACATCTTCATAGAGTATTAGAGCATAGAGTATTCAACTTAAGAACTTTCTACAGCCTTAGCTCATTTTATTCAAATTTAATCTTAGAAGTCTGGTCGAAATAGAAAAACATTTTTTATTTATCTTTTTTCAGTTTCTAAAAACTGAAGATTTTTATTTCCTCATCCCATGTTTCTTATAATTTATTACTTTTCTATATATGTTTTCTCTAATAATTTAAATTTAAATTTAATTATTGCTTCCCTTCCGTTTATTTTTAACTCCACCCAATGCTATGCTAAGATTTATTGAGAAAAAATGCTATGATGACTTAAATGACTTAAATTAAAATATCTCTACTTTATATCAACCCTTTAAAAAAATGCCTGGGATTATGCAGGGTTTAAGGCGCAAAGATTATTGCGACAGCTTGAATGTGACATGTCAAACAAAAGTCTAGAATTTTATGGGCTACATATCTATATATATATGAACAACAATTGATTGCTCTTAAGCTGAGTAAATAACGTAAATATGTCACAGATCAATTGTCAGGCAAATTGCGACACACGCACGCACAGAAGTCCCTTGATCGTGTGGAATGAATTATATCCATAGGTCGAGCAGCTCTTTAGGAACGATCATTTATCAATATCAACGAATCGCTACGCATTCGCTTTGCCCTCGTGCCACACAATCCGATGAAAGCGTATTTCAATTTTGACCGCACATAAATTGGAAAGCGTTGAAATTGGAGTCTAGCTGCTGTTGCTGCTACTGCGTTGCCATATTGTTCTAATTGCTGCCATTTGTTACGAATAAAATCGAGTGAAATGCGTGTCGTTATTTTGAAATCAGCTGGCATATTCCAGAGGGGTGTTGTGTCTAATTGATATTAAATAATAACGCAGCAAAAAACAACAACAACCTGTTACGCAAACGCCCAAAAAAACATATATATATCGTGCATATATATATATATATATATATATATATATATATATATATATATATATTTTTTTTTTTTTTTTTTTTAATAAATGCAAAGCCATAAATAAACTGACGCCCAGGTACAAAAGTGGGGCGAGAGAAACAAAATAAACGAAAAAACACGCAAATTAATAAAGAACCCCAACACAAAGACGTGAAAGCCGACAGAGCCTGGCCAACAAAAAAATCTTTTGTAATTTCTCAAATTTCTCAAACGTTTATCATACGATTTGTATTTTGTTTTTTAATAATTTATTTTTTTTTTTGCCACATATTTTATATATATTATTTACGCATATTACAGCCGTCTCGCTGGGCAGCGTGACTAATTAAGCAATTTCTTAGCCAATCTCAACTTCGGTTTGGTTTTCTGTTCCCGTCCAACCACAACTCCGTCTATCGTCTTCCGTTTATTTTAAGGTTCAGCTTCACTAATTATTTATGGCTTTCCTGATTAAATATATATATATTTTTGTTGTTTTTCTGATTCAGCTTTTGTTGTTGCTTTTGTGTGTTGTTCATTTATTTTTTTTATCGTCGTACGAGCTTTAATTTTATTGTTCGCTCCGTTTGGAAATATGTTCAGAAGCAGTGGCTAGGGCGCAGTGTTGGTCTCTAAAGTAGTTTCACTGGGTGTAGAGTTGTGGCTTAAATAGTTTTAATTTAAATTAGATTCTTTGAATATATACTGGGATATATACACGTTCATATTGTTGCAGAGATTTTCATTAATATTTAATACGTACTTATAAAACTTGCACTCAGTTCCCAAAAATTCTAGAAAATGTTTTTTTGCTCTTTACTTAAACTTTTCAAGTTTTTGTGCGATTTTCTTTTTTTTTTCTTAGACCATAATCTGATAAAGGTATATGCATTACTTGACATTTTCTTTTTGCTCTACTTTAGTTAGGCAACTGGAGAACAGCATACGAAAACTAAAAAAATATTTTTAAGAAATCTCTTAATATATGAATAAATATTATTATATTTATTTCATTAACTAATTTATAAAATTTAAAAACCTTTAAGGAAAAGAAAGTAAATATATATATAAACCAAATTATATATATTTTTATTTATTTATTTCTTTTGTCTTAACATAATTTATATAGATATATTAATTTAATTTTTTAAATTATTACAAAAAAATCCCCATTCATAATGAAATTATTCTATTGTAGAGTATTTAAACTTCAGTTAATTATCGCTCCGTGTTTTGCTTGTTATTTTTTATATTCTTTTACATCTTCGAAAAGTTTAGTGCTTCATTAAGCAGTTCGAACCGTCTTCGACTTTTGTTTTAAGTGCGTTCTTAATGTTCGTTTTTCTTTGATGGCTTCGTTCTTTTCATTTTCATAAGCGCGTAATTTACTTAAGCTGCTTTTGGCTTAATATGCGCATTTTAATAGATTTGTTCCACTATCGTCAAGGCAATAAATTATAAAATTCCTCTCGCACTCTCTCGCTCTCCCTCTCTCTCTCTGCCTCTGTGTATCTCAACATAGTCCAACAACTCGAAACTTGTGCCTCAACGTCGGTCCCCTAGTTACCTGGCCTACCTAGGCGCATGCACTTGCTGTATTTCGTTGCCTGCCCGTTTCTGAAAGCTATTGAAAGCGGCTGAGTGCCTCTAAGATGCAACTAATGATAACGACAGAGCCGCAGTAGAGTTGAGTTGAGCTGAGCAGGCGGCAGGAGGCAGAATGCAGCAGCTCTACAGTTGAGAGTTGGGGGCACCACGATTAAGCTGCTTACCTGTGGGGCGTAGCTTTTTGGGTGTAGCTGGCGCATCAGCGACCTCCACGCACACAGACTCAGCTGACAGCTCAATGGACGCTGCTCCCCCGCTACGTGTGTGTGTGTGGGTTGAGTTTGTTTTGTGTTGATTTACAGTTGGCTCCATTCATAATTATCAACATCGGGCGTCGGCAGCGTTGCGCTTTTTCACGCTTTGGCGGCTCATTAAAAGCGTTACCCCTCGCGCAATGGCACTTGCCACGCCCCAGCGCTCAGCTAGTGGGTGTGAATACATGTCTGTGTGTGTGTGAGTGTGTCTATATGTGTGTTCGTTTGGCATCACAGTTATAAATTATGTTTGGCTATGCACAAGATTGATAGCTCTCCATAGGCCTTGCCAGCGCCAAATGCCGTTAGTTGTTGCGCCTTGTGTCATCTGCGCCTACATTTTGCGGGCCGCGTGTCTTGTGACCCAGTTAGGACCTTTAATTAGCATATGCAGCGTTGCCAGCAAGCATTCGCCATTTGCTGTTTGCATAGGCGAGCGCGTTCCGCTAATTTTCGTATGACACAAATGCACGTGCTCCAGCATCTATATTCTCACATCTACGTCCACACCTACCTACATCTATCTGCCCACGCGGTCTTCACGTATAGTGGCCATATCCTCGCTGCGTGTTTCTTAGCACTGCGAGAGGGAATTTCAAATTTGCGGTCGCTATTTCGAATGCATGCGTAACCCCCGAAATTGTGGTAGCAGCAACGGGGTGCAGAGGGGAGCGAGAGATTTTGGACTAGTGTATAACAGCTCAGATGCGACAAGCGGAATGCCTAATGCATTAAAGTTTGCATTATCATTATCATGATGATGGAGTTTAAGTAAATATTTTAACAACTTGCTGCAAATGGCTTGCCACTTGTCTCGTAGATACTCGAATATGTGTAGATATATGTGTAAGGCCTGTTGTTTTAGAGGAGCAAGCCAAAAGTTCACTAGTTGCAAGTCATTTAAGGGGTTCATGTACTCTTCTGAAAGCTCTTATATTTCCTATTAAATAAATTATTTAAAAATACGACAAATTCTGAAGAAAACAAATAAATAAATATAACAAAATTAATGAGCTGATGAGTTGAGGACAAAAGCTGCAATAAATAAATAAATAAAAAAAAAATTAAAAAGAAAATTGTTTTTCTTTTTTTTTTTTTATATAAAATTGTATAAATTTTCATAAATAATTAATAATACTTGCCTTTTCTCTATAAGAAAGGCCCATATTTCCGCTACACCTTGTGCTAATTATATTCCAAGATGGTTTAAGTATCTTATAATACGTGCAATTTTTTATGGAATGCACCAAAAGAAAAAGGTTTCTAAGCCATCTTTTGGCTATAAGGAAAAAGGGGCAAATTTTGGTCATTAGCAAACAGCTGTTGGATAGATTGTTTTGCCAAGCAACACCTTTTTCATTACTCAGTAATTTTCACGCTGTTTTTCTCGCTTTCCCTGGCTCAGCCTTAAGCATTCCTTGCATGCTCGCTGAGCCCTAATCCCAAGCCCATCTATCAACTCTGCTGCTGCTGCTGCTGCTGTTGCTGTTGCTGCTACAAAGCAAATCCAATTCGCTTCAGGTTTTTCTTTTCTTACGTATTCTACTTCTTCGTCTGCTGTTGTTGCTCGTGGCAATATACATACACATACAACAATGGCCGCAGGTCATGCAACAGAGCCAAAGCAAGGCGAAGCAGCTATACACAAACCACTTCAATTTTCATGTAATCTCTTTAAATGTGAAACAACAAACAGCAACAACAACAACAACAAAAGCACCAACTATTGAAAATCGCATACAACGCACACATGACAAGCTGCACTTCAATTGAATTCTCTCAAAAGTTGTTACAAATAAATTCTTTGCGAGTGAAAATAAGAAACTTAAATGAGTTTCAATTTCGTGAGTGTCCGAATGCTTCAAAATGCCTTTTCACGTACAGTTAAAAATTGTATAAATCTATTAGATGCTGATGTCGTTGTCGCTGCTGTTGTTGCAGTTGTTGTAGTTGTTGTAGTTGTTGTAGTTGTTGCTGTTGCAATGTCACAGTCGGCTACACTTTATTTGATTTCATTACGAACATTTTTCAGCTTTTGTTGACAAAGCACTCTGGACAGAGAGAAAGAGAGAGAGAGGAGTGCGCGTAATCCATTTTATACTAGTGCAAGCGAAATAGCGTTATGCTCCTTTTATTGCTTTTCATATATAAATATAAATGTGTGTGTGTGTGTGTGTACAATCAAACATTGATGTCAGAATTTAATATGCTGTATAAATCGTTTTGAGCCATTGACACATTCATGCGTTCGTTTCATATTCGTAGAAAACATCTACGGATACACAGTTACAGTTACAATCAAGCAGAGTATGCCTGACTAATTGATGTCCTGCAAAGCACTATATATGAATAAAAAAAATGTCATATACCTCTCGCTTAAAGCTATGCCTAAAGCCGAAAAATTTACCTATTTCTATTATAAAATGTGCAATAATAAGTTATCGATTGTAATCGATATATTGAATTTACTTAATTAATAATACATTATCAATTATATTTATATTAATATAATTTATTAATTTTTATTTTTATCAATTATAATTTTTTATATCAGTATAATTTATAATTTATATCACTTTAAAATAAAATCAACCTCAAATTATCGCTACTCACAACTTTCGATTAATATGTCGTAAACCTCTTTCATTCATACCGATCTCCTGCTGTCTTATCACACCCTGCGCTTTTAATTGCGTGGTATAAAAAAGCAACGAAGAGTCATAGAATGGTCGTAACTCTCTGCCCTATATGAAAAAATATTTATATTTACACGCAACTCACACACACACACACACACACACACACAGCATACAGAGAAACAAATTCTTATTTTTTTTATATATTTCCTTTGTTTTGTATATAAAAAAAGTTGTTCGCTCTTATTGCTTTTCGAAGCTTTTCCATTGGTTCACATTTCATTTATTTTCACTTGCAGTCAACTCAACAGGGTGTGTGTGTTGTTGTTGTTGTTGTTGTATCTGTGTGCACTTCACAACTTAATACACTTTATTATTGAAAATATTTTTTATTACCAAGTGGGCTGTGTGAAGCGCTTTCCCAGAATTTGGCCCTGACACGCGGCACATAGTTTACCCCCAGAGCTTGCTGCTGCTGCTGTCGCTGTCGTTGCTGTTGCTGTTGGTTGGCGCATTGATTTGCTGCACTCGTTCCATGAAGTACAAATACCGAGTACAAAGCACTTCTCTCAACAACAACATCCAACTCTCTGCCCCATTATACGCATACAATTTTATTTCGCTTCTCGATACCCTAGCATAGAGTATCACAATAAAACATTGTGCATAGATTCATCTTAATGCTGCAGGTATACAATATAGATGTATGGCTAAGATGGAGAGTGAGAGAGGGAGTAGAGGTAAATTGAAATTGACTAATGGAAATTTATTAAAGTCTAAAAATTCTAAGCTAAATGCTGCTTGGGTCTGATTCAGTATTTTTCGTATATCTTAAAAATTTTATTTAGAAACTTAATTCGTTCTCTTTGTTAAGCTAAAATTATTAAATATAAAATAAAAATATATAATATATATATATATATATATATATATATATATATATATA
Organism: Drosophila fulvimacula; assembly: GCA_035045555.1. Lineage (NCBI taxonomy): Eukaryota > Metazoa > Arthropoda > Insecta > Diptera > Drosophilidae > Drosophila > Drosophila fulvimacula. The sequence goes on from JAWNOX010000197.1 coordinate 2,714,316, forward strand.
TATATATATATATATATATATATTTATTTATTTATTCATTTTAATAATAATTTTTAAGCTTTCATTTCTGAGCTAATTCCTTCGCCTCCCACCTCAAATATCTTGCCCTATTTTATATCAATTTCATCAACACATATCCTTTTCAGCAAGAGTATTTTATCTTCGACTGTCTGTACAAATAAAATATTTTTATATATATATATTTTTTATCTATATAATGTTTTTCCGGCGCGGATTTTGATATTCATGTTGCATGTTGCTGACTTTTGAAGTTTTTGGCAAGTGGAAACTTTTTTTTCTTGTTTTTTGATTATTATTTTTTGGGGTTTTATGCGGCTTTTTTGTGCTCGTTTTGTGTTCTGCTCCGTTTTGTTGAGGGTTCAATTTGTTTACTTTAATTTACATTTTGTGTTTTGTTTTTTGCATGTTATGTTCAGGGAATATGTTGGAGCTGCGGTATCTGTGCTGATTATTGCTCAAAGTTTTTTTTTTTTTTTGTTTTATTTTGCTGTTTCCGCTTTTTGTATTGTATTTTTGGATGCCTATGCAAATGGCGCTCTGAGCCTCTTTAATGAACTACTTTTTGTGGCCGCCCATTCATTCAATTGAATTGTGCGTGTGCCACGCCCGCCGCTGCTGCTGCTGCTGCTGCTGCTGCCCAATCTTCAGTTCCCAGGCGCATAATTTATGTGCCCGCTTCTCACTGGCTCATTTGCCAAAGTTTCTAAATATATATATATACTATATATGTGTATATAAATTTATACAGGATTCGGTCGATTCGTTGCTGTGTGCGTCAGTTTGATAAATGATATCAATTTCTTATGAACTCTCTAGCACATAGCACATAAGTGCTATAGTATTTTCTATAGGCGTCAAAGTTTGCTTTGCCAATTTTTGTGTTCCTTTTTCATTTCTGCCTCGTTTTGTTTCACTTGTGTGTGTGCGTGTATTTGTTCTGTTGTGTTGTGTTTTGTCAGTTGCTCAACTGTCGTCATTTTGCCAATTTGACACTTTTAACGTCTGCGCACTTGAAATTCAAATGCTCCCCGGCGCTTGACAGTCGAGCATATGAATTTTTAATGGGGCATGTGGCAGGCTTTTAGAGGCACGCGAAATCTACATATGGTTAAGCTTATCAATATGCTAATCGTTCAGCTGTGTGTGTGTGTGAGTGCTTGGCATAATGTGGTATGCTAAGTAACGTACTCAGGTGTATTTTGCTTGTTAGCAGGTATCCGCTCGCCTCGTTTTCTTTAAGCGCCACAAAGGGTTTTGGCTAATGGCAAATGCTTGCTATAAATAGTATGACTTAAATTATTGATGCGCACATTTCGCTCAAAGTTTATATTTATATTTAGGAAATTTCATTTTTCCCAGACGACAAATTAAACAGATTTGCCTCGATGAGGCGTAGACCCAACCAATAATAAAATAAATTATATCGGTTTTTGGCCGCTGAATCCTTTTATAATATCTTTTGTTATTTTAGCTGCTGTGATTCTTATGGAGAGCCCTGATTAATTTATAGAGAAGAAAGAGCAGAAACTTTGTCATAGAAAATTTTAGATATTTTCTTCATCTTAGCTAAATGTTAACTCTTTCCTAGCTCTGCAGTAATTGCTAGGAACATTTTTAATACTACTTAAAAATCGCTTAGTTTTATGAGCATATCCTCAATTTGTTGCCAGTCCCTCTTTATCTCGCCTAATATTGTTGAGTCTATGATACTTTGATAATTTTGTTAAGTGCTTCAGTTCCTAGAGCTGGTTCCAACTATCAACATTTGGACTATCAGTTTCGAAAATGCTTTCGGCCCTCAGCCTAATCAAATCAACCATTTTAGCTGCCAACTTTTACCAATTTCACATAAACTAGCATTTCTAACGAGCCAAAAATTAAGAAAACACAAAAACTGAAAAAAGAGTAGAGAATGAGAACAATTTGATGTGTGGCCAGTTGGCTTCCAGGCCTTTCGGCTATTAGCCCAGAAAAACACACATAAAGAGCTGTGCAACACATTAGCCAGAAACGAGACTCGACGCAGACCCACCAAGTAGCCAGACGACAGACGACAAAAGCAACCAAAAAATTGCCGCCAGCCAAAACAGTTCCCAGACTGGCTGCGGCTGCGGCGCGGCTGTGGCATGGCCAGCGAACTAGAAAAACTTTTTTGGACGCTAATCTATAATGCTGTCAGCCATTAAACATTAAACAACTGAAAAACCAAATTTGTAACTCATTAAAAAACAGAAGAAAGAAAAAAAAAAAAATATATATATATATGTATATATGTATATATATCTATCTGGAAATGAAACTAGCTGAAAGTGAGTCGAAGTGACTGATAAATGCCACTTGGCTGCTCTCGCGGCTGTCTCATTTGGGCTGCCAAATAGTATTTAATTATAAACAAATAAACGCGAAACGTCGAACAACTTTTGAGTGCCCGAGGCAGCTCAATAGGGTCGTTCCGAGACATTTTCTGTTGTTTTGGGACTGACTCCGGCTCTGCTTTGCTCGTAAAAGGTGCAGAGTGATTAATTATATGTCAGTGGAATTAAATCAAATATTTGAGTTGACACACGCAGAGAGTGTGAGAGAGATATATATATATATATATATATATATATATATAGCGGGAGACTGAGCGAAACGAATGGGCTTTTGGGTCTGGACTCGCTGCGGCTTATCTGTCTATACGAAATCACGAAATGCAAATAAAAATGACTTCAAAATGCCATAATAATTTTCCGAAGCGTGCATGAAAAATTGAAAAACCAACGAACAGAGTAGCTAGCAGAGTCCGAGAGATAACAAAATTCTCAACCTTTTTCGCTGTTAGATCAACCAAGAAAGCAGACAGTGTGGGTTAGGGCGACAGAGAGGTAGGCAGCAGGCAGCAGGCAGCCAGGCAGCCAGGCAGTCATGACAAAGTACAAACGAAAAATGAAAAGGAAGAAAACATTAGCATATATCAATGCCAAATGCAAATAAATCATCAATAACATTTCTTTTCCACTTATGCACCACTTACAGATACTTAACCGCGAAGACAAAGACCGTGGATCGGCTGCAGCTGCATTTGTATTTTATCCAAGTTCATCGCCGGGAGCCAGAGCCTGAGCAGAGCCTGAGCAGAGCGGAGCGGAGCGGAGTGGCGCGTATTGTCATATGGCTGGCAGCATTTGGAACGTTGCCTTTTGCATAAATTGACGCCCGGCGGATAAGCCGAATAAGTTGAGCCAGCCAGCAGCTGCGGGGGCGCCAAGAAAAGCCGAAATGGAAAGGCAAACATAAAGCAATTTTATGCGTTTTTAAAATGCGTCAATTGACTGAGACAACAAAAGCGCGCGCGAGCGTCTGCTGCTGTTAAATTCAAGGGAATCGCATGTGAGCACGTTTCTCAGCAGGCAAAGGGCGACGCACAAATCAAATACGACGCCGTATAAGCATATCGAATAGGAACCACCGCAGGACCAAGACGTGGCTGATAAGGCGGCGCGAGTGCCAGGGTCGAGGACGCTTGATGGTTTGTTGACGACCAACAAAAAGTTGTTGAGCGTGTAAACATTGCCAGCATAAAAAGGAAAAGAGGAAAAAGGCAAGGGGAAAAGGGAAAAGGGAAAAGCCAAGGCACCAGCAGCAGCGAGCCACATTTATAAATGCTCTACAGTTACAAATTGTAGCCACAGCTGTGCGTGCGTATGCGAGTGAGCCTGAGCCTGAGCCTGAGTGTGTGTGCAGCACATGTGCTGTAAACCATTTATAAATGTAACAGAAAAGCAGACAAAGCCAGTTGGGCGCAAGTGCAATGCATAAATATAAACAAAAAGATACAACTTGAAGAAGCAGCTAAACAAGATACAGCAACAGCAACAGCAGCACAGCCAGGGGTAGCACTCGCGCTGCTATAAACAAAACGTAGAAAAAAAATAAATCAATATTTTAAAGCGCCAGCGAATTACAATTTTAGCTGCGAGAAACAACTTAACAGAGACGTGAATTACAATACCAAAAAATAAAAAATAAAAAAAAAAATAATAAAAATTGCAGCTGTATCTATGGGATACATTAGCGCTGTGGGTGTGTCGCGAGTGTTAAATAAAAAACAAAAACAATACGTGGCGTGCAGTGCATAAAGTCGTGAATTTATGTCTCGGCCAATGCAATTCGCAGGCGTAGATACAATTGTATCGGCAAGCTGCAGTTGTGACAAGTGCAGCTTGACGAGCCGACAGTGCCGAGGGCAACGGACTTTAAAAGTCTTAAATGTAACAAAAGTGAAATAACCGAAACGTGACTTTGCGGCACAAAGAGACATTTGTATTTCTAATATACTTTTGCCAGCAACAGCAACAACAATGACTTACTCAAATAAGCTAAAATAAATAATGTCTATAAACTAGTTTATTTAGCCACATTTAAAGTGCCAAATACCCTTTGCTTCGCCATCAATTGGCTAAGCCAAAAACCGAAAATTTGAGTGCCAAATGGCAGCCGGCAATCAGCTAAAATCAAATCGAATTCTAAACACAAAATCCTCCAACGCGTTTGCACCTGATAATTCTAATTTTGTTTTTGTTTTTCGCACCGTCCAATTCATTTGCAGAGAATTCACAATTGTCGCCAACGGAGCCGCACAGTCAAGCAACAACAAATGGAACATGTTGATGCCGATGCTGGAATACAACAAACACATTGCCAAAATACCAAATTGCAAAATGAGGTCGCTTAGGGCGTGGATGCAGCAAATGCTGCTATTGCTGCTGCTGCTCTTTGGCCGCTGCGATGTCATCCGGGCGCTGGACAATGCGGCTGGCAACAACAACAACGGCGGAGGCGGCGCCGGCAGCATCAACGGCCCCAGCTCGATTGTGGGCGCGGGCGGCACAGTATTAAGCGGACCACCAGGCGCACTGAATGCCAATCTCACGGATCTAGGCAGTCCCGGTGTGTATAATTCGACAAATGGTTTAATGCTAATTACATGTAGAGCTGAGCTGTTTAGCTGTGAACTCCCCGACCAAATTTGAGGCGACGCCGCCATTTTGCCTGGTTCATGATGTGTGCGTAATACACTGTGTGTGTGTGTGTGTGTGTGTGTATTTTCTTGTGCGCATTTCCGGTTTCCGTTTCCGCCGGCCACTATCCGGTTGCCTTGGCAAAAAACTATTAGCCACTTTTAGCTAAATAACCACGCCCAGGCAGCCCAACTCTTATATACTTAACAGCTATGCTCAACGCACACACATACACCCACGAACACACACACACACTAGCCAAACACTAAGCATCAATTAACCCAATTTTCAGAATCCATTTTCACCTGACTCGGGCACTGCTCTCTGAGCTTTAGCTTTTTCTCTATATACTTTTGCGAGCCACACTTCTTTCATGTTTTCTTTTATTTTATTTTTTTTTTGTTCTACCTCCATGCTATGCAGTGGTAGTGTATTTAGCTCTGCTGTCCTTTTAGAAATATTTTTTACAATTTTTTTTCCTAGCCAACAAATGCTGTTGACTCTGTGAATTCTCTAGTTGAGAATTGGCATATTTATAGAGAAGTTTGAAAAGCTTATTAAGCTTGACAATGAGACTTAAAGTGGCTCAAAATGCTAATGATTTTTTTTCCAAATTTTTAAGAGAGTTTAAAAAATAGATTTCTGTTTCAGAAAAGTCTAAAAACTTCACCTAGAAATACATTTTTACTAGTCTAAATAAAGTCATTTATAGAAATCGATTAGCTACAGGGTATTCAAAAGTCGGTAAGCATCGACTTTAGTGCAGACTTATTCTGCTGCAGCACTACACCAAATCCCAAGTGGCGACGTCGCCGTTCGCCAAACTTTAATCCCAGAAACACCATCCATACATAGTACATAATGTGGCTTGCCTGCCCCCTTGGCAGCAACTCTTGGTATTTGTTTCTCTGTTTTTTCCTTCTTTCTCTTTCGCAGGCGCTGACGTGTTTTGTTGTAGTTTGGTTTTGGTTTGGTCTGGAGGATTGGAACGTTGTGGAACGCCTTCGTGAAAGCTGCCAACAACAATAATAATAATAATAATTAATCTATTGACTTCAATTTGCAGCTTACTGAATAATGCACATAAATATTACAATTAATTTTTTCCAGCATTTCACATTGCATATTTGAATAACTATAAAATGGAATTTTCATCAAAATATTTCCCTTCATTTAATATATTGTTTTTCCCTCCCTCCTCGCTCATTACAAATTGATGAGCTCATAATCAGCAGCAAATATTTTTAATAATTTTAATTTCAGCTTACAGTGTTTTTTCCACAGTTTTCAAAGCTTTTGATTTGCATTGCATTTAATCATAAATAATTGATGTTCACACATTTTATAGGTACCGTGCGTGTTTATATTAATCTAATTGTACAGTTTGATAGAGTCGTTCTTCCCTTATCTCTAACATGCGGGTGACATTGGCCTAGGCAGCTGGAGCGAAATATACCGTTCAACCGACATTTGATTGATTTGCTTGCCCTCGCAGGGTTTATCAACCCACATAGCTTGAAGCAGCTGCGGCAGATACTTTGGGATTGCCAAGTGGTAAGTTTTATTGGGCTTGCCCTTCAGCTATTTAGCTACAGCATTTGACATACTTTTATGAATCTAGGTGGTTGCAATTTCCTCAACTCATACGGGCTAGGCCTGCTCGAAAGTCGAGCAACTTTTTGTTAAGCAGATGATAAAACAACACAGAAACAGCTTGAATTGGAGGCATACATATATATATTTTTTTAAATAGTGCATAAATATGTAAAATAAGCAAAAATTTAATAATTTTGTTTTAACTATTTTAGTATAAGGAAAAATTAATATACGAAACGTGTATATTTATTTATATATGTATTAATTTTATATTATTTTACTGTACTCTAATTATATTTGAATTAATTCGTTTTATTATTAAATAAATAATGTATGATACAATTTGCAATACTTTCTTTTTAAATTTAAAAATAATAATAAATAAAAAAATATTTAAGCAAATATAATATTATATTTTTTCTTTAGGGGCTGGGTAAAAAATTGGTTTTCTCTATTCCAGAAAAAAGTGTCCTTAGCTTCATTTAAGTGACAATCCGCATCGCTAAAAAATATACTTCTATTACTATTTAAGTAGCAAATTTTTTTAACAGAAACAGTTGAATAGAATTTTATGTGAAATCTAGTTGCTTCCTATTATAGACAAAGGTAGAACTATCAGTTAAATCGCAGTTAAGAACTGCCTTTAAGATACGACAAATAAAAATGCTTATCCAAATCTATGATGAAATCGAAGATCTATATCGTGTTACCTTCTCTTTCATAGGGTGCTTTAAAAAATTTCTTGTTACGCTTCGTTCGGCAAACGGGGTGGGCAGGAAATGGACTGCAGGCAAATGCCTTTATAAAGATAACGTTCGGCCTACGCGACTGCAGCGAAGAGAAACGTGTTTAAGGCCAACTTTTAGCCAGGCACTCAGCTTGTTTGGTCGCCTGAGAGATACGGAGTTTTATGCGTTCGCAGGCAGTTGAAAGCCAAACAAGGCACACAGAGATCGATTGAAACGAAAGTGTTGATAAGCTGAGACCAAAAGATAAAGTCAATCAATCAATGGAGACAGCGTCTTTTTAAATTGACTTAATTATCTAGACTAGAGAGACTTAAAATGGCTGATTTACATCGAAATTGGTAACTTAATATGCCAATTGCCTGCGAACAAAGCAGACACTTGGCTTATGAACATATTTGGAGCGCTTGGACAAGACAGTGAATGGCTTTTATTAACGAATTATACAAAATATTTGGACAACAAAACAATTTGCTGTGAATGACAACAAAAGGAGCATATTGAATTTCAATGGGCATTCAGAAGAAACTGGTTTATGGCCAGGCCTAATCGCAGCTGATTTGTTGTGTCATTTGGTGTTGTGTTTTTTTATGAGTTAAGAGCATTTGAGAATTTATTGTTAAATTAGCTTGAAAATTGTCTGATCAATTTTCTAAGCGAAAACTTGGCAAATTCCAAAAACTGCAGAAATACACGAAAACTTTTACGTTGCTTCCAATAGCCGTGCGCTATGCGCCATGCGCCATTCGCCACTCTCGAAACTTGCCACACACAAAACTTGCACCCAAACAAATAGCTGGCCATAAGAAGTTGTTCAAATATTTATTTACTTTTTCAAGTTGTTGTTTCTTTCTGAATTTTACTTATTTTTTGGCTATTTTATTTTAGTCCTTGGGCAGAAAGTTGTGCTGCTACTTTTTGCACCTGCTTTAAGTTACGCTGCTGCAAAACTAATAACAAATCTTTTCATTAGTTGCGTTAGACAAGTTAGTTAAAAAAGTGCACTTTGCTCAAACAGATGAGAGTCAATATATGTGCTATATACAACAAAACAATAGAACAGAACGAAACAGCAGTAGAACAGTTGAGCAGCTCGACTTGGAGATGCTCTGCACAGCGAAGGCCAATTAAGACAATATAAGAAAATTGACGATTAGAGTATACAAAAGTAAGTATTGAAATGCTAGATGGCTAGCTAGCTTTTATTGAAATAACTTTATTTTTTAACAATTTGCCATGTCCTTAAGGCTAAGATGAGAAAAAGATTGTCAAAGCCAATAAACAGCTGGTAGCATAAAGCACACGAAAGCCACAGCTGGAGTTGGAAACTGACTGCAAGTTGTCTAAAAGTTGTTGCTGCTGCTGATGATGCTGCTGCCCCTGCCATGCATAATGAAAACATAACATTTAGTTAGCACTTGTATTTATCTAAGGCAGACAGAGCAAGTGAGCGAGATGGCCAAGAGTTTTCCATTAATAACTCGAAAATGTTTTCGCTTATATAAGTTGAGCGCACACCTTTTAACACAGGAAGAGGCACAGACAGAGACACAGGCTCTGGCTCTGGATCTGGCTCTGGCTCTGGCTCCGGTTTTGACTCTGGGGATGCCTGCCCCCAAGTGTCCTTTAAAAGTTCTATGTTTTTCTATTTTCTTTTCGTTTGCTTGCGTTTGTTGGCAAAAACAAATCAAAGGAGCTGGCAAGTTGCTTTGCCATTCTATTGAGGGCTGGGGCATAGTACAATGACTCGAACAGCAACAGGGAGAGAGACAGGGACAACTCATGACAATGGCAATTAAAGCAACAACGTTGGCAACAGGCAAACTTTTTCCCATAAAGAAACATGAAAAGCAACAGCAACAGCAACAACTATGGCAAAATGGGTAAAAACTCTCGTAATAAACGAAAATTATGATGATTTTCTATTTGGCATCGCGTTTTACAAAATCATTTTCAAAGCCCAAGCGCGAAGAACAAAGCACCCTAAAAGCAATACGACAAAGCAATCCAAAGGCAAACCCAAACAGTGAACAGAATGGGAATGAGATTGAAGACTAAGACGGAAAAACCGAACAAAAAGAAATTAAATGACAGGAAAATATATATTAAATGATAACAGCAATGTTTACTGTCTGCGGCAAGTGCGTTAAGTGAAATCATTTTCAGCTCAATGTGCTTGCTTATGAGTAAATGGCATTAGAGCTGCCCAAAAACAAGTTAAAGTTGTAAACAATGGAACAATAACGATGGAATGAATGAATCTTAAGAACATTTTTGGGGATGAGCTCGCAGTGCTTGGAATTATTTTATAGAGCACCTACATATAATAGGAACAATACCAGACTAAAGAATTATAGATTAAAAGTTTTCGAGTTTTATGGAGTTTCCAATATAAGAGAAAAAATATCAGACTAAATTATTACTATATAGAGTATTCTGAAACATATACAGACCAGTAAGACTGCATTAGTCGGGAGTGCCAAACTAGATAATGCCCTGAAAACGATGTATTGCTGTTATTCCAAGCATTTTAAGCTTCTCTTATATAAAATCTGCGTATTCACCAAAGGAGCAAAGTAAAATTTAAGTATATAAGTCTTCCAACCCTGAGCATTGATATAGAGCAACTCATATCTATAATGTTCAAAATAATACTCTTCAAGAGACAAGCTAATTTGTGACCACAATTTTTCTTTTTCATGATGATAGAAGTTGGAATTTCAAATTTGAGCCCAGTAGCTTCAATTTCGATTCAAGTTTCATATGTAAATCAACATTTATCAAACTAGTCAGTTGAAATATCTATTTGCCAGCATTCGGAATTTCAAAAACGAATTTTAAAAAATGTCTGATACGAAGTCTAATTGCGATGCACAGAAGAAGAAATTTTACGAATGGCTTGATCGCTCCAAGGAAATCAATTACAGCACTATAAAGGGAGCTCGTCGTGCTATAGGAAATCTTATTATCTACGCAATATTTTTGACGCTGGCTTCAATGGGTAAGCAACGATCTGAATTGTGAATTCCTCGAGTAGATCCCTCACCTCTTCCCACAGCTTCATATATTGGCTACTCAAAGAATATGTTCTACTGTAACGATGCTTTTCAAAGGCTATTGGTAAAACGTAATACTATCCTGGAAGACGGCTCGAAAACCAAATTTGAAAATATATGCACCATCAATATGTTTTGGGAGTATACCACGCGCACATTTCTAAAGTTTCTCGAAAATGGTGATTTTAAACCGAACGATCCGAGCGCGATTTATAAGTTTGCGAACGAGACAAATTTGTTCCATGAATTTTATGGCGATGTGGTCGAACGAAACATTTACCATGGAAATATTCTGATCGGACCACCGCGCCTGAGACAGATTCGCATAAGAGATGGTTTGTGCATCAATAACCCCACGTTTTCCAAATATACGAACACCTGTTACGCACCTTATACGTGGCAAGGTGAGAGCCGTGCACCCCATCAGGGATCGAACTGGGTAAGCATGAAGGACGATGGTGCGATACCAGTCAATGGCATTTTAGAAACGTATTTTGGCGCTGGCTTCATAAAGAGTCTTACCTACAACTATACAAAGAACGTTAAGATAATTGAAAGCTTACGCAATAGCAACTGGTTCAACCGTAATACCCGAATCGTTCTAATTGAGTTAAATTTATATCATATCAAGACAAGGTTGTTGGAGGTTGTGAAGTAAGTTGAATGGAAATTAGCATTTACTCTGTATACATATATTAAATGTATATAATAATATAATATATATAATTTATATATATATATATATAATTTATATTATATATTTTATTTTATTTTTATTATTATTTATCCTCTGGCTTACAGACTGCGATTTGAACAGCCTGCGTTTGGTGGAATTATTCCCAGTTCCGGATTCACAGTTATACACCGATATTCGTTCTTTACCACAAAGGATTGGAGCTTCCAAGTTATAGTCTTGTGCTACTCACTTGTGGTCATGCTGTTTACAGCCAGAGACTGTGCGATTATTGTTCGAATTGGTTTTAGTAATTATATAAGCAGATTTTCCAATCTTACGGACTTCTCTTGCTACGTGGTGAGTTAATTAGATGAACTAAATTTAGTCGGTCGGTTTTCATTCCTAATCATTTAATACGATCTTGACCTTCCTTAGTTATCTTTTATATTAATGATAATTCATGTGTTTCATCACATTTATATGGAAAACTTATTGAAGCGGAAGCATTTAGTTGACGAATACATTTCTTTTGACTGGTTATCTTTACTTGTAATCGTCCATCAAAATATTGCTGGAATTGCCATTTTTCTGGTCTGGATACGTTTCCTTAGCTTTTTGGTCGTTAATCGCACCATGGCGGTAATAATGAAGGTGCTGCGGCGAGTACGTGAGTCAGATAATAAGCAGAATTCTGCAAGCAGATATTCTATAGAACCCTCTTTTCGGATGCTTACCTGCACATTATTCTGCCCAGATCCATTAGTCGGGCACACGCGACTAGAACACTCTCGCTTATTAGTCAATTCACTTTCTTTTTGTGATTAATATTCTCTTCATTATTTATTTTTATTAGAGCCTCAATGAATTGATTGGATTTTCTGTCATGCTGCTCACCGTCCTAATGGCCTATGCCCAGTGTGGCTATGCCTTATTTGGCGGCAACGACTTTAAATTTTGCACTCTGGGCAATTCGATGGTTACCATAATAAGCTTGGCGGCGTGTAAATTTGAATACGATAATCTTACGGATAAAAATAAGGTGAAAACTAAGCTCTATTACATATCCTTTGTGTTTGTTGTCTATATGCTGTTGGTGCTGCACGCCTTCCTGAGCATCGTCGTTGCCGCCTACGATGAGGTCAGCTCAACAGTTCTCACTCTTCGGTCCAAATTGCTTACCGCCATTCGGTTGTTTTTCGTGAGTATATACGATCTGATGTATTTGATCTTCTGCCACAAGCGAAGATTGCGCGAAAAGATCGACAAGGATGCCGGTGCGGAATGGGAATTGAATGACCGCTCCAATTCACGATGGATAACCCCCCTGCCGCCCAAACGCAAGCACTTGACTGAGTAAGTTGGCCACAAAATTAAACTGCCAAAATTTTTGATGAAATAAATTTATATCCCAGCAATCAGGACTACGTAAGGCCGGAAGTGTATCTGCCCAGTCGCATGAAACGGTGGGTCTAATGGCTTTATATATACATAATATCTGTACCTGTATATATTGCAGTGCCATCAAGCGTCTAAATGTTTTGGAAGAAGTTACTATCCCTATTCTGAAGCGTTATCTTGCATACTACAATCAATTGCGGAAGGAAAAAGGACTGCCTATGATAATAATTGAGCAATTAGACTTGGATCCTTAGCAACTTCTCTTGCTCTTTTAAAATATTTATAATAAATTAAAATTAGCAAAAATTAATTATTTTCTAAATAAATTTGTATGCTTTCAGTGCACAGAGAGGATGTGGACACATTCCTGCATTGTTCACCTCCACAGGTGGCAGTACCAACAGAAGTCTGACTTCTTTTGTCTATGAACTTTTTAATCAACAGTCATAATATGTAGACTCATCAAGCTGAAGTTTACTTAATTTCAATTTGGTAGCCTTAACGCCTACACTGCCACCCACCACGCCCTCTAGCCCCTGTTCTTTCCCTTGCCTGGTGCACTTCAGAGCTCATTATGCGCTTTGTAATCTCTGTTTATGTGCAATAATGCTTATAAATAACAAGGAAGAGTGTCAAAGTGGAATGTACTCGACTGAAGGATGCTCTGTAACAGAAAAACTGATGAGCAAGCTGATCTATAATCTGAATTTGATTGGGCATTATAACACTCTAACCAGCAGACACGTTTTTTTCGCCTCGACTGTTAAAGTGGACTGAAAGCCTGTCTACTACGAGCAGAGTTCGTTAGTCCGTTGCCTACATTTGCACAGAGTCATTATACCCTTCGACACACTTTCCACGGCGAGTAAAATAAAATAATAATAAAGTGAAAGAGGAAAAAGGGCAAAACGGGAAAAGGAAATGCCGCACAAACTGAAATATGAAAGCGCAAATAATGTTTAAACAATTTGTTGTCGTTTCGTCTCATTAAATGACCAGCCTTCAAGTGGATGCTCGACCCACGAACGGCGCCCGCTTCCTGGACGCGTCAGACTCCTGCTTGTCGTTATAATTTGCAAAAAACTCTGCACAAAGAAGAACAAACCCAGAGAAGCATGGGGCTTGGGCGGTGGGGTGGATAAAAAATACAACAACAACGACAGTGGGGGGTGAAAAAAGGAAAGAAATTAGTAATAAAATGGAAAGCAAAGTGAAATGGCCGTAGGAGTCTGGCCAGACACCGAGACAACTTGTTGCTCCAGCAGGATGCCACTTCTCGTTGCCAGGCGTGCTTGCGATTTCCTGTGGAAGCGTCGGCGTCAGTGGCAACGTCGGTGGCGGCATCGACTTCAGCGTTTGCTTTGGCTTTGGCTTTGGCTTTGCCATTTGCGTCGCCAACTTGCAACTGGCGACTGACGCTTCCTGCAGCATCCACATCCACAGCGCGTGATATTATTATTGCTTTTGCCTTCCCTTTAATACACTAACCGTGGCTAATAACATTTTACTGAAATTTTTGAGCAGAGAATATCATGTATATATATATATATATATATATATATATATATATATATTAATCTAAATATTCCTTATAAATGTTATTAAATTATAATTGCTAACTTCATATGGTATAAATGGAAAAAAAATTAAAATTTTCCATTCCTTTTACAAATTTCTTGATATATATATTTACACATATATCTATATTCAGCTATTCTCAATATCAAATGAAAATAAAATTGATCTAGTTTCTCTCTGATTAAATTTGGATATTCGATAATAATTTTATTTTAAGGAATTTATTATTATTTAAATGATCATCGATAAAAATAAAATATAAATCTATAAATTATTAGCACCATAAATATTAACATTAATGAATTATAAACAAAAACTAAATGATCCGTTATAATATCAGCATAAATTCATATAAACATAAATATTAATCAATTACAAATAAATAATTTTTTTTATAAAAATCCAAATTTTTCAAATTTGTTTGGTCTTGAATGATTTAAACAATTATTCATTCATTCGTTTATATTTAATCTTGCTAATTATATGTAGTGGTATAATAATGATATTTATCATTAAATTGCAATTATTACTACTGTCTCGTAAGAGTATCCAGTTGCCTGCACTGCAAGAATAATTATTATTTTTTTACTACTCTCTTTTTTTTGTTGCCTTAACTTATTTGCTGCTTTGTAAAAATTATTATTTTCATTCTAGGAGTTGTGTGTGGCAAGTGGCGAGTCCGTTGTCTGCTCGCTTTACAGACGGCTTCTTCTTGCCACTTGAATGACTCATTAAAAGTGATTTCATTTTTTAAAACATTTTTCTCGCTGCGGTTGCTGATGGCATCGTCGGGCTTAGCGCCTTATCAGCAGTCTGAGCCGCCTTCTTCTGGCCTCATTCAGCTCTCTCTCTCTCGCCCTCCGTTATCTGTCCCTTTCTCTTGCTGTGTCTACACTGTAAAGTCTTTTTATTTAATTTACTTGGAGTTTACTTTTTTAATTCGCTTAGCTACTTTTGGTGGCGCATTCTGCTTTGGCTTGCGTCGCGTTGCGATGGCTTTGCCTTGCCCGTATCGCTTCCTTTGTGCGTAAATCCTTCACAGAGAAAAGGGACATTTGCCTGCCAGATAAGCGCTCTGAGTCACTCGGAGTTGCTGCTGTTGTTGCTGCTCGTCCAGCTGCCTAAACGACTTGACAGTTACTTTACGTAATAGGATACAAAATTGCATTGCTGCTGCCGTTGCTGCCGTTGCTGCCGTTGCTGCCGTTGCTGTTGATGCTGTTGGTGCTGTTGGCGTGGCTGCTGCAACTGGAACATCAGCAACAGCCACTTGAATGTCGCTTGTTTGCCTTTTGTCAGCTTTTTTACCTAATTCCCCAGATTAGCTGCATTATGCGCCACGCTGGGCGTATAATAACAACCAGCCCAGCCATAGGCCAAACATCAACACGACGAACGCCTCCGCGCCCGTTGCACAGTAGTTGTTGCTGTTGCACATGTGAGTGGCCACTTGAGCCAACAACAACAGCATCAGCGGCAGCATGTGTGATGAGTAATGCCTGCTTGCAATCTGTGCTTTAGTTGGATTCTGGCTACTTAATTATAAAAATTGCTTTAAATTAATTTCAATTTTGAAGCAAATTAAATATATATTAAATTCAATACAAATTATTATTAGATAATTAAATATATATAATTCGTATACAGTATCACAATCAAATAAATATATAAATAAATAAATATAATTATACTCTATGCTATATAGTGAAGGCAAACAGAGGCTAAGCCCACTAGACACTTCTCTTCCTCTTTTGGGCTACTTTTATTTGCACTTAAGGCATAGTAAATAAGTTACCAAATCAATAATTATCGATTGAATGTAAATGAGAACAGTCGAAGTCTGTTCAAAATTTTAAGTATTAATCTATTCTCAGCTACTCGAATAGGGCGTCATTTAAGCAAAGCAAACTTGGCCTTCAAGAAGTAGGCTACAGGCTGCTTTAAGGCTATATTAAAGCAGAACAACATGTTTTAACTGCCTTCAATTGTTGCTGGATATTTTACAATTCGCTTGAAGCAATTCATGTTATGTTAGAAAACTTTGGCATATGTTAAAGACAGCAAACACAAGATCCCAGGCGAATAATAGTAAATTTGCTGTTCATGGAAATTGCGAACAAGCTAATTAAAGCGAATTTCCTTTTGGAAAATAGTTTGAAGCTTGTGTTATTTATTTTGTCTATATATGCCCCCTTTTCTTTTGTTTTTTATTGCAGCAAAGTGCAGTGTGTCTGCGAGTGAAACTTAATTTTCGATGAGTGCATTCTGGCTGGACTATGATGACAATGTCTTGCATATAAAACAGGGCAGACTTCATTAGCAGGAGCGAGCCCTAAAGTTAATTTCTCAGCGCATGTACACACACGCAACACAACACATACACAACACATACACACACACACACACACACACACACACACTCGATTAGCTTTCATTTCAGTGGGCGTTTGCCAGTGGCCAATAAATTTCTATTTAACCATGGACAGCAAACTGCAATAGGGGCAAGCCAAGTGGTGGGTGAGGGGAATTGGGTTTGGGGTTGGCATTGGGGTTGGCACTAACTAACGGCTACTGTCAGGCCGCGAGCTGAGCTCCAATGAAGCGGCACGTGGAAATGCTTATAATTGCATCCGCGACTCCCTCCGGTTCAGGGAGCTGGACCTGGCACGGGCCACATGCAGCAATAATTTTGACGGTTGATTGATCAAAGCAGCAGCCGGCGATGCGGCAGTTGTTGTTCCCGTTGTTGCTTACTATGTTCTTTTTTTATTGTTGTTGTGCAGCGGAACAGCAACAGCAACAGCAACAGCAGATAGCTGCTTATTTACTTAGCCTGGTAACAGCTATTTTACATGCCTTTTATTCATCAAGCGCGCGGGCAGCCGCTCTGAGGGTTGTTGCAAGATACAATTTACAAGTTACAAGCTACAAGATACGCCGATACATAGATACGCGCATGCATACATATATATATGTATGTATATATAGATCTGCAAGCAACTGCCACAACAACAGCTGACTTGCTTAACTGGCCCTCAGTCAGCGCAGTCAACGACAGCGACAGCGCGGACGTCGCTCGGCAGCAATAAATCAAATTTTAAATCGCCTTTGAGCCAAGTTAAATTGCCAGCCGGAAGCGCGAGATGCGGGAGTAACAAACCATTATTGATTGCATACTATATAGCATTATATATATATATATATATATATATATATATATATATATATATATATATATATATATATATATATATAATAGTTTCTTGCATAGTTTGAAGAAAGTTTTTTTTTTCGACAGCGACCACTCAAGTCCAATGTAATTCTGACTTTGGCTTAAAGCAAAACCCATTTGTGTTATTCAAAGTGTTTTATGTCCAAGTCTGATCAAGTTATCAAATAATTGCAGCAATTGCTAAAGTCGATCAGTATTGATGGTATCAAATATCTTAATTTGAATTTGGAATATTTTTTCTGTGTTGTCTGATGCAGCTGATGAGCCCAGTTGTAATGCAAGATTTTGCTAAGATATATAGATATATGGTCAATGATTTAATATATTTATATTATATATTTAACTAATTATATTATTATATACATAATAACTAATAAAAAAATAAATATTTACATTATTAATTATAAATTTAATTAATTTAAAAAAATATATTTTACGTTTTAATATATTATAAATATATTGAAATGTGAAATATTTTTGAAAAACTATTAATATTTTTATTTTTAATTTTTTATTAATTATAATTATAATTATACATGTAAATCTTTCTTGTTAATTAATTATTATATATATTCAATAAATAAATAAATTATTTATAAAAATTAAATATTTTACATTTAAAACTAATTACGAATTTTATTACACACGCTTTTGTGGCTATAGAACAGCTAAGGCTGGATAAGCTTAATATCAAGTGAATTTCTGTATGAGTATGTGGTTACGTGTATGTGTGTGTGTGTGTGTATTTGTATGCTCAGAGCTTATTCAAGTCAAGTGCTCAAGCACTCATATTGATTTTATATTGCCTATCTCAACTTAATAGTTTTGTTTGACATAATCCAAATATAAGCCAGGTTAACACACAATCTAAAGAGCATGTAAAACATCAACAGGATTTTGTCTATTTGAAAGAGGCAAATGCATATTTATAGAAACGACATCATTTGAAACCTAATATTCATTTGCATCAAATGCAAATGCCGTGCGAATGATTAATTAATATTTGCTGGCATTTGCCAAGGAAATGCGATTTATTAAAACTCGACGCATAAGCAAAATATGCTGGATAACTCACATGAGATACTCATTTAATGCACAAAATTGATGAAATTATTAATTAATACGAAGAAGCCAGAGCAGTTGCCACCAAATTGTTGTGTATCTTATAACAATCTACGATGCAAATGCCAAATCAAATATGCACCAGAAATTGGCAAATATAAAACAGAGAGAGAGGGGGAGAGAAGAATAGATGCTTTGGGTGAAGAAATTGTTCGACAAATTCACAACATTGTCGCAGAGCAATCAAAGCGAATATTGTTTTGCCTGTTTGCATGAGCTCCATAAAAATGCAATGGACTCGATGCTTTGTTACCTATGACCTGTTCTACTCTTCTTTATGCAAGTCACATGCAGACATGCCCGAGAGCCGGGCCAACAGTTGTGGAAAAACAAAGTCACAAGGCTGTGGCTGTGGCTGTGCGCACGTACGAGTAACTGAAAGATACACACACAAAGCACACACACAGGCGCAGGCAATGTGTGCGAGTTGTGGGCACGGATTTTGGCTTAGGCAAATGCTGCAAATGTAGCTAATAAAACAATTATGCAATACAACAACAACAGTAACAACAACAACAACAAAGAGTTCGATGCATTGTGATGGCCTTCCGCTGCCAACATCATCATCTTCATCAGAGTCGACAGCGGCATCAGCATTGTTGCAGTTGTTGTCTTTGTATGCCATTGTCTGCCTGGCGGCCAGTAACTGTAACTATGCGAAAACTAGGCGCAACTTGCTCTACGTGTGCGTGTGTGTGTGTGTGAGTGTGTGTTGCATAAAAACTATGCCAAACAATGGCGCCTCCCCTGCTAGGCCACAAAAGCCGCTTCGCGCCAGACCCAGGCCCAGGCCCAGGCCCAGGCTCTGGCCCGGGCACCTTGCCCCACCTCTCCGACTCTAATGCATGTGAAATGAAATGCAGGCGGCTCATAGCCATCAGCTTTTGACTGCGGCATAAGTTACATTTCGGACACCGCCCGAGTTAGCAAAGATGCCCAGACAAAAGCGTCCAAAACAAAACAAAAGAAAACTCAAACATAAGTGAAGCAGTTACACTTGCTCGACCAGCACATATCCTGTAAAATTGATATGTGTTAGAAAAGTGTAAAAATTACGTCTAATATATTGAGTGGAGTGCAATGAGTAAAAATCAAAAAAATGTTTTTAAATTTATGTAATAAAATCACTGACGATTTAAATAAAAATAAACCTTATTTTTTGCATGTGTATTTATTTAAATATAAAATATATAATTAAATATATATAAATACATAATATATAAAAAAGTCGAAATATTCAGTAATATATTAAATGAGTAATAAAAATATAAAAATATATAAAATATATATAAATCTTGTCTGTAATTTACTATTATTGATTAAAATTTATTTAATGAAATCAGTAAAAATTCGAAATTTAAAAAAATATATATATTATAAATAATAAAAAATAAATTTTTTGTAGTTATATTTAAATAAATATATATTTTTTGTTATTTAATTTTTTGATTTTAATAAATAATGAATTACTTAATTAATTAAATAATTAATATAATGAATAATATAATTAATAATTTAATAAAATTAAATAATTATTTGTATAGCGGAGTTCCATGAGTTCTCTGCAGCTAAGAGACTAGAAATTACAATTTTAGTTTTATTTATTTCAATATTCAATTAGTTCAACTCATTTACTAATGAGTTATAGAAAGTTACGCATCGTGTCATCTGCAGTTGCATGCGTCTATTAACATTCTGTAGTCTTGTCATTCAAATTTAGATCAATCAAATTCACTAATCAAACCTGAAAATAGCCTGCTCTAGGCTAATCAATATTCTATTTTGCTGTTGCCATGTTTATACTCAGCTATCATTTTGTAGCGCTATTTGCCTCCTTTCATTTGCACAATTACAAATTGGCTTATTAAAGCCAGGCTCAAACAGCCTCTATAAATTTGTTTAGTATAGGGTATACAAATTGTTGCTGTAATGAAACTGGGCTCGCTGCGCTCATCGTCCATCGTCCGACGTCCGTTGTCCGTCGCATGTATCTTTAAGATAATCTTCATTTCTCGTTTGCGGCTAATGGCCTGGCACTGGCAAAGGCACTGGCTATGGTCTGGCTCTGGCATTGGAACTGGTACTGGCCAGGGCACTCAAGGATATCGCCTGCCTTTGCTGTTGCTGCTGCCGCTGCTGCTGCTTTATGACCATTGGGGTACGCAGCACTTCACTATCTTTTTACTCTTGGCTCTCTTAAATGGGACACGTTGCGGTTTCCCTCTGCGTTGATGACTAAGTGAGCCGTGAGGCCAGGGTCGAGTTTTGAAGCCAGTTTCAATGCATTCGCTACTTGCCTTTTTTGCGGTTTCACATGCTCACATACACACATACACTGCTGCACACACGTCACACTCTTACAATTTACTCTTTTACACACACGTGCATATTTAGAGATACTCAAAATGAGATACTAAGATACATTTGGACTTCCTACCATTTTAGCTGTTTGGCTTGATGGGCGGCACACACGACGCAACAGGACGGACAACCCTTCACACTGAGAACCTTCTCATACTACCAGTACCCGAAACGCAGTCATGAACACACAGCTTCCTGGGCTGGGCCCAACAACAACATCAACGATGTCGACTGTATACTGAAATGTGTGCCACCAGGCCGGTCGAGATTTTTGTGCTTTCTGTGTTCTTTGCGTCGTTTTCATCTGCGCAAAATGTGCATTGAAATTTGAGATATTTGCCTTGGATATTACTACAAAAGGCCAGGCCCAAGGAGCGGCATAAACCGACCCAACCATCATCTTACAGTTAAACGCATCTTTTTCCCAACTCCAACTCCATCTTCGTCTGCGTCTGGGTTCTTGCTTTTGTCGCGTGGGCGTCAGTTAAGATTGGCTTTTTTTTTCTTTTTTTTTGGCATGCCCGAAGATCTTTTGGCGACGACAACGCCAACGATAGCCACACAGGAATGCGGCTGAGAAGCGGCTTTCATAATTCTCCTACATATTGCCTTTGCCTTCACAGTGTGAGTGGCGACATTGTCGCCCAGCGACGACTGCCAATGTGTTGGCTATAACTTTCATGTGGGCCCCAGATACAACTGTGACTTTTGCCAAATATTCTAGGAACTTTTTTCACTAACAAAAAATAGCTACATTCAGTAAAACTAACTGTCAAAACTTTTGCAAAATTTGTGCATTTACAGACCGCGAAATATCTAATCATAAAAAACAGTTTTGATTAAAATAAAAAAAAAATATATACAAATTTTAAAATGTTTGTTACTAAACAAAAAGTTTACTAAACAAAATTTAATATAATTTAAAAACATTGAAAAATATATAATAAAAACTCATAGAAATTCAATTCAAGGCATCTGCATTATTGCAGATACAACTGGAAAACATATCAAATCTCAAATAACGGTGCCTTCTTCTTTTCTATAGTTGTGTTTAACATGAAACGAAGAGAAATATGTGATTTTAGAAATATATTCAATATGATAATATCCCTAAATCTGCCTAACATTAAATATATGATCATCAGATTTAGCTATGATAAATTTCAATAGCCATAGAGCAAATGCAGCCTTTCAATATAGCGTAAATGCTGTTCGAATGATACATTTATTATTCAGGATTTCCACTTTTGAAAATTCAATTGTATTCCATTTCATTGTCCGCTGCGCACGTAGGGAATATGTGTGTGTATAAAAAATATATATATTTAATTAAAATTAAAACGCACAACAGCCACGAATTAAATAAACAATTTTTAATTGAGCTCGACAAAAAGTTTAAGCAAACATTGCAAATATGCAAACGGCATCTGTGATATATACTTACATATACATATACATGGACGTTCTATATTTATATATGGATATATATAGTGCACTACACATATTTAATATTGTTCAACTTTTATTGTGTGCCAATAAACCAATTACAAGTACAACAGGAAAACCAAAAATGCAAAAATAATTAAAACAAAAAAAGAGGAGAAAAAAAAAACAACAACCAGCGAAACGAAACAATAATAATAACTGAGTGTGACACATGGCAAGGAAATGCAATTAAAAAATATGCCTTTTAATTGGCCACCGTTGCGAGCGACCCCCGCGCCGCGCCGATGCGACCTCAGTTCCATCTTTCGCCCACCTGCCGTGACATTAATTTGAGTTAGCTTCACACACAAACAATTGCAGTGTGCATTTATTTCGAAATTCGAGAAGTGATTCGACATACCATGAGCACTTATTATTGGGTATTTTAATTAAGGCATGCCATGTGTGACACACTGCGCAAGGAAGATGTTTTATTATTGATCATACATATGTTTATATAGCTTATAGGCAAGAGCTAAATTATTAAAAATATATTTTATAATTTAATACTCATTAAATATATATTTAAATGTTAACATAAAATATGTTTAACAATAAAAATAATTATTAATTATAAATATTACAAATATATTCTAAAGTTTAATAATCATTTAAAATATATATTTTTAAATTTAGTAATTTTTAAAAATATTTAATATATAATATATAATATAATAATAAATATATTAAATTTCTATATTTTTCCATAACAAAATTTAATTCTGTTGGCTTCATATTGCTATCTTTATATATATATCTATCATTATGCTCTCCACGCCCAATTTACAGAGTATTTAATTATCGACCATCAAATGGTTCAATTCTGTCATAAGCTTGATACTTTTGTGGAGCGAAAGTTCTGGCGAAGCGTAATTTGAGACACTTATTTAACATAAAATGGCGGGTGGGGAGCATCGGGTGATCTCTGTGTCATTGTCACATGGAGAGCGTATGTCTCCCTGTGTGTGCGCGGGGCGCCTCTTAAATCAAAAATCCGAAAGCTGCATGCGGCTCAGTAAATAAAATTGATGGTCTTCACATTCGGCCGATTGGCTGCGTATTGTTTTACCAAAGGCCACGCCAATAATTTGTAAGCATATGCAGCAGGAAATTACAAGTCGTTGAACTAAAATTACAGCGCCCCGAAAACAGAAGGGATACAACTCGTAAAACGGTGGAAGCATAGGAAATTAGTCTGCAAAAGTATACAAAAGGAAATTGCTGATTTATAATCTATAATGTAGAATTAGGGGGATTCCCAGTTAGATAAAATCTAATATTCTTGATAATGTAATATACAATTAAAATATTGCATTTTATTTGTATAAATATTCTTAAAGAAGAAACAAAATTTTTTAATTTATTATTAATATCATTTAATATTAATATTATTATATTAATATATAAAATGAATATGATTTTTTTTAACAGCAAAACAAACATAGTACACAAATGAAATACATACTATAATATTTAATTTATTAATAATATTATAAAATTATTATTTTATTGAAATTAGTATATTATGTGTAAAATTATAATTATAAATAAATATAATTATTAATAAATTATTTTAAAGTAATTCTTCAGCCAACAGTTCGCTCTTAGACCTTGATTTTTGATCCCTTTTGCCAACTAAGTATATACACAAATACGGCAACTATCTAGCAATAATCAGCTGAGCTACAAATTCGCTTACCAGAAATTGGCAATTCTCGTAACTGGAATCTCGTCGGACAAAGTATTTTCAAGTGCCTATCTCGAAATTGGTGGCGAAAACGCATTTGCATTGCGTGCCACATATATGAAGCGATATAAGCACCCAGCCCAACCCAAGCCAGCTGCTATTTTGAATTGCCTTTGGTTGACTATGCACGCCCCTAAGCAACACGCCCCCACGCCTCGACGCTTCACTTGGCCATCAGATTTTAGCATTTGACCCTTTTGGCCTCTTTCCCACATCCTCTGACCATATGCACAACCACTTTGAGCTGTGGCAGAGCTCCCATCATGGCCCGAAAAAAAAGAAAAAAAAAAAAGAAAAAGCATTATCCAAACATTACATGGCGGCCCCCTTCAGCGTCCCCAATTGTTGCGTATACCCCTCTTTGGGTTGTCCTTCATTTGGCATGCAAATGCGCAGATCGAACTGATAACCAAAATGTTAGAGAGAGCGTGAGCGAGAGAGAGAGAGAGGGGGGGAGGGGAGAGAGAGAGAGAGAGAGATGCGGCCGGACGGGCTACATAGTTTTTGCTTTTGGTTTGCGCAAATAACAATGCCGCCAACAGGCGAGAAAGCCTAGCCAGAGCACAGACAACACAGGCAACAGCAGCGGCAACAAAGTGGCAGACAAACTTTACAGAACGCGGATAGTTTCGCAAATTAAATTGCGAAGACAAAGGGGGTGGGGGGAGTCGGTCGGAATTGGGTCATCATCATGTGGATGACAACAGCGGCAAAAGCCCCATACATATAAAAGCCAATAGGCCAAAAAAGTGCCAATGTGAAGCCGTCAAAAACGGCAGCAACAGCAACAGCAACAGCAACAGCAGCAGCAGCAGCAGCAACTGCCATGATGTGGCAACTGCAACACTTTCGCTAACAAGCCGCCACAAACAGGCAAGTTGATGCCACGTGTTGTTGTCTGTCCCAGCCTGGCAGCCGCTAAATGTGGCCCGAGGTCGCCAACAGGGCTGTGGCACTAGCTGCAACTTTGACTTTAGCCAATGTGCAAGTTGCCACGTGCAACGTGCAACAGCCAACCAGCAGCAGCGAGCAACGTGCGTGCATAAAACATCAGCGGCATGTGAACCCAACGCAACCTCCAAACAGCTCTCAACCTTAGACCGAACAAAAAATCCTCGCACCCACATGGCGCAACGCATAAAGTTCGGTTATAAAAATGTTAACAACGCTGTCAACGACATGTCGACGAGAGCGACGTGCAACAGCAGCAGCAACAGCAACAGCAGCAACAACAGCAACAACAACACTGATCAGTGGGCTAAGTAATAAAGTCTCAAGTTAGTTGCTGCTGATGGCAACTCTGGCAGCGCAGCCTGCATCAGCTATGCTCAGAGCAATACACACATGCATAACACACGCACACATATATACTCACACACACACACATCCTCACACATATTCTCGCTCACATAAAACTCGCATTTTTATGGCAAGTTTTCGAAAATGAATTTTTGATCAACTGCAGCAAAGTTCAAACTTAACCCACACACACACATGTGCCACACACACACACATCTATATGTATGTGTGTTTGAGCGTTTCTTTGAAACGTGCAACGCAAAACGCGCCACATGCCACTTAAACTTGGACGCCGCCTCCTTTTAAATAGCCAAAGAGAAAAGTTCGCAATGAAAAACTCAAGAGTCTCCATTAAATTTCATATGTTTGGGCTCAAGTCGAACAGAAAAGCTGCTATAGCAACGAGCGAGCATTGGCAGCAAGCTAATCGAACTCAATAAATGTTTGTGTATGAAGAGAGACAAATATGAATGAAATAAGTATGGGAAGTTAATCAAATTTCTATGATTATTGCCAATTGTATTATTATTGTTATTGCTGTAAATTGCTGTCATTTGTTGCTGTTATTATTATAATTATATATTTTACTGTTTTTATAGTATTTGTATTAAGAAAAAATCAAAAGAACGTGTATATAACACGACTATATACTATATACACATTGGTACATTGGTAAGTCGTATTTATTTATTGTTAGAAAATTAATCTCCAATTTAAAAGTAGTTTTTCTCAATAAAATATAGTTTGTATCTAATAAAATATATTTTGAAATTATATATAATAATTATTAACCCTATGCAAAATTTTATTTGAACTTATTACAATAAATCATAAAATATAAGCTTATGCATAAATTATAAATTTAATATTTTATTAAATAAAATATTAAAGTAAAATTTTAAATGAAATTTAAAATTTTTTATATAAAATGTTGATGTAAAAATTTAATATTTTATTTTAAAGTTTAAGTTTCTAAATTTAATATTTTATTATTTGTTGAAACCTCTCGAAAGGCTGCTTTGCATATTTATTATGAATTCTTTCAAATCTATTTAACCATTTCATAAAAATTAATTCATATGTCAATTAAAGTGATTAGCAGCCAGCGCTTTAGTGTATAAGTTAGAATTTAATTAAATAATATTTAACACATAAAAAATTAACTATTTCACTTAATTATAATAAATAAATAAATTTACATGTTATGCTCTGTACTTAATGTCTTGTCAAAATTTGTTAATACTAAATATAACTAAATAAAATCTTTTGCCTGAGAATGTCATTTTGTTAATATATTTCTTTAAATAATATATTTAAATATATATTTGAGAACACGTATATCATGTGCTTTAGTAGTATTTTAATAAAAATATGTAATATTTAACTAATTGCTATATAGTTACTATTATATATATTTTTTAAATATATATTAAACATGATTTAGTTGTATTCATGCTTCCATAAGTGTTGGCATGTTTTCTACTCTTCCCTTAGGGCTAAATTTATTTTCTAGTTTCACTAATTACCTTTATTATGCTCGCCTTCTCTAGGAGTTTGTATTTCTACAAATTTATATATTAATTTGCATACGATTACTAGAACCCCTAACATATAAGTATTTATGCTTCTGCAAATTTATATGTCTCTTTACATAATAAACTAACACTGTAATCTTCTTCTCCTCTTGTCACCTCCCATTTTACTCTAAGAATTTGAGCTGCTTTAAATTTACTCAACTCAATAATGATTGCTCACTCAAAATCACTAAATATTCCCTTGCATTCACAGCTTGTTAAACTCTACTAAATATCAACCATTAATCAGCTGTTCTCATGCTTCATTTTTATTAAATTTCAAACACATTTGCAGTTCATAAACTTTATATTGCCAGACAATGGAACAAATAGCGCCATTGTCACTTTAATTCGCACAGTTGGCTCTGCAAAAAAAATAAAAATATAAAAAAATAAAGGAAAAGCTGACTAGCTTATATATTTGGGATTTGATGTCAATCAATTTGCAAACATTCAATATGATTGCCACGAATATTTTGCTCATTGGCTTGCTAGCTCAATTTTAGAGCACACAAGGACAGACAGACACACACATACAGATATACACACTAGAGCATACACACATTTAGTGAAAAGCCACTGACAGCTAGACCCCAAACCAAGAGCCCCATTATCAAAGCAAAAGGCGTTTGCCCGAGCTACTCTCACACCTCAAACTCATTTGGTTGGTCGGTGGTTACTTTTACCATTTGCCTTACGGCTGACTCTGCTGCTGCTGCTGCTGCCTGCTGCTGCTGCCTGCTGCTGCTGCCTGCTGTGGTTTTGTAGCAGCTTCCTTTGTGCCCCACCAGACAAGAGCCAAGGCTACTAGAGTGAGTGGCAAACCATCAGCTTTGCTTTCTATTACACTTACATGACACATACGCACACACACACACACACACAGAGGCAGACAATTGTCGCCCCGCAGTGACCCCGAAAAGTGAAGAAGAAAAAAAAATGTATGGCATGGCCAGTGGTTGGAGCTAAGGGGTTTTCCTTTGGGGGTGGCGCTGGGCGCTGGCACAAAAACCGAAACGTTGTAAATTCATAAAATTTGCTGTTTGATGCGTTTTCAAGTAAATTGAGTTCCAACCCTCGACGAAGTGAAATGAAATAAAAACCGCACCACACACACTCACACACACCCACAGCGACCCCAAGGCGAGCCGACAGCAAGGCGCAGCGAGAGTCAAGAGACGTTTTTGGAGATGAGTCGAGACGCGTTGGCGACGCATGCCGCATGTTAAATGTCATTTTTATAGCGCTTTGATTATATTTTCTATTATCGAAGACATTTTGGCAACACACACACACACACACACCCCGTACATACATACATACAGAGAACCCTCCACTTGGCAGAGCTTAGCACGTAAGCCAGTGCGTTGGGTGGCTGGCGGATTGAAATGTGAAATCAAATTAAATGAAATAACATAATCATAATAATATGTAATAATAAATGCTAAATTATGTGAGCGTGGCCAACACGGCGTATGCATAATTTTTACCCAATATACATGAAATCTAATCGCATTGAGTGATGCGAAACACAAACACACACAAAGCACACACACATACATACAGAGAGGCATATCACATTTTTGCATAACAAATCAATGCTGAAATATTAAAATGCATTTGCCGCAAACGAAACAAACAACAACAGCAACAACAGCAACAACAGCCAAACAATAAATAACTAAAATTCATGTTTAAATTTCATAGAACCGGCAGAGAGAACCCAAAAATATTTGCATTTCCTAACAGATATTGAGACATTGAGCACTTGCAGCAAATGCAAATTGTTGCTAGGCATAATCAAGCCAGATATGCCACATGCATGCTGCATATATATATGTATATATATATATATATATATATATATATATATATATCCAACTACAGTCTATCTTAATTATGCTGCAAATAAAGAGAGAGAGAGAGAGAGAGTGAGAGAGAGAAATATGCAGAGGCACAAAGGCTTATCAATGTTGCAGCTTCATTTGCTAAATTCTTATATCGAGTGCTCTCTGCCTTTGATTTTTGTGCCACCTCCCTGGGGCACTTTGACTGGCATTGGCAACTTAATCTAAAAACAAAATATATATTGTCAAAGTGCCTGGCATAGTTGTGTGACAAGTTTCAATTGTTGAGAATTAATTTCGGGTTACGCTTTAATGCATTTTGGTTGTCTGTGACTTGGGCATGAATTGCAAAAATAATTTATAAAAACAAAAAGTTTATTAAGGAAATTAAGTGAGATTTTTATGCATTCTATATATATATATATATATTTTTAAATATATTAATATATATATATATATATATATATATATATATATATATATATATATGTATATATGCTGGTGTTAAGAGAATTCAATAAAAGAAATTTATTTGCAAAAACTCATTTTTCATATTAAAGGAATATTTATAAATAAATAATTATAAATATAAAAACAAAATTATTTGTTTATATATATTTTTATATATATTTTTTATTTTGTTTATTTTTTACCCATTTATATATTTTTACTAAATTGCAGGCTCATAGACTCAACTGTACTCAAAAATATATATTTTATTTATGTATATATATATATTTATTTTTTTTTTTTGCATATCTTTTTCTTTTACTAAAGTGCAATTTTAGTTGGCTTATGGACTAAACTCTACTCAAGTGTGATATAACTCAGAAAACTAACTGTTCAATAGCCCAAAAAAAAGGAAAAAAAAACAAATGCCATTTACAACACATTCATAAAGGCTTCATTTATATATAGCTTCTATAGATTTAACAAATGAATTTTTTATTAACATTTTTTTTTTTAAATATTTCTTCAGTTGTCTTTAAAAATGTATATGTAAAAATGTTGTATTTAAAAATGAAAAATTAAGGAATTTCGAAGTGTTCACTTTGAGTTACTTGAACCATAAATATCAAATAAATACAAAAACTAAAAATCTGATCAGACTTGATTGTATTTCTGTGTGTTTTACGGCTGAGTGAAAGGCTGGCCACAATGCGATTTAATGCCGATTTAAGGGGTGACTGCCTTTCAATATTTGCCATATTTTTTAATTTATACAATGGCAAGACTTGAAGTACATTTTCCATTTGCTGAGCAAAATCAACAACAACAACAACAACAGCTGTAGCAGCAGGAATTTCTTCAAGCCACAAACAAATGTGATTTCTCTGTGTATTTTCTTGGGTTTTTCTCTGTATTTTTTTTTTGTATTTTTGGTTTTCATATTGAGCAGAGCTCAGTATAATCCGCTTGGCGCTTGCCGCTTAAATGCAAACAAGTGTAGTTTTATGTAAATACTAATAGATGATTATGTAGTTGAGCAAACACCAAAAGCAACAACAGCAACAACAACAATAACAATCGGTCACACATAGTTACATGTAGACAAAGTGCACTCAACCAAGAGGCAAAGCTCGACGTTTGTAGTCGAGTATTGGCATTGTATTTGTTGTTGCCTCGAGGTCATTATATATCGAGAACAGCAGTTGCCAAAATGTTCCCAAAAGCTTTTGTGTGACAAGTTCAGAGGGACGCTGGCAGGGAGGGCGAGAGCGACTGAGCGACTGGGTTCTACATGCAACCCAGGGACTAGGTGCAGGTCAACAGATAGAGGGGCGCTTGTGCATTACATGCTTCAATTACAACAAGCAACAACAACAACAACAGCAACTAGAGTAACGACAATGGACAGCAGCATTGGGTATTGTCGCATTGTAGAAACAAAACATAAAAAAAAAAACAAGAAAAAATATATATCATATATATATATATCATTGAAAACTTAAGCATGTGATAGACATGAGATACCCAATATTTTGAAATTAATTAAAAAATTGTATATAAATATATATTATAATATATATAGTTATCTGAAAGTATATATATTTGAGTCTCTATTAATGCATCAATCAACTACAGAGCTTTAATAATATAAAAATTGGTATTTTATATTACAATTCCTTTGCAGGATATTTCCAAGTGTCATACCAAATAAAAACCAAGCAAAAAGGACATGAAAATAAATGTCATTGACTAAATGACAAATATCTTGACAATTTTTTTTTTTTTTTCATTCTTGTTGGCTGCACAAAATGCAAACACATATATAAATATAATTTATAGATATGCATATCTATATAAGTGACTGACTGTGTGTGGGTGTATGGGTGTGTGTGCGGGTGAGCATAAACAAGCATGTAAAACAATCTATAAAGCCAAATAAAAAAGCGTGAGAGACAAAGGCAAAAATGTTTCAATATTTTGCAAATGTTTGCCAATGTCAGTCAGTGTGAGTGTGTTGTCAAATTAGTGAGAAACACAAAACGTTGGGCTGCTTGGGCGCCAGTTCAGAGTTCGAGCTGAATGCATTTCCACAAATACTACACACAAAAGCTTTTTCAGCTGTCAAAGACAAAATTACAAATGCGGCAAAAAAAACCGAAGGCTAAAAAAAAAAAGGGAACTGAACAGAGAAACCCAGACATAAGGCTGTTGACTAAATAGCTGCAGCAACAACAATAGACAACAATGGCCAAAAAGGGTTTCTGACTGGTGATTGACCTGCTCAAAGCAGAAAAAACACAAACGCTTACTCACACACACAACACACACACACACACACGGGCAAAAAGGCACCAAAAGAAACGCAACGCACAAAAGTAGGCAACGTTTTCGTCTTCATTTTTTGCGCATGTGAGCGGCGGCTTTTCGCAGGGATAATTGAAATTGAGTCTGAAATCCTGGTGGAATATTGCGCCTTTAATATGCAAATGACTTTCTTTTTCTCTTAAGTAGACCATAATTGCGAGAGTTTTTCTTAGCCGAGCAGAAGCTCCAGAAGTTGATTCAATCTAAATTTAGTTTTAGAAAATCTCACACGGTGGTGAGACTCGGACGAGACTAAGGAGTTGTATTTTGGGAATGTATTATGGTATGTATGTATGATGTACGTATGTATATATGTATGTAAGTAAATGCTACTACTATGCGAGCATTTATGCATGCATACTTACATAAATATGATGTCTGTGATGTATATGATGTATACAATGTAAATGATGTAAATGATATATATTAAAAATATGATGTATATGATCTATACGATATATATAATGTTGATAATCTACATTACGAATATGATGTACATGATGTAAATAATTTATTTGATTTATATGATGTTGGTGATCTAGATGTTGTATACGATATACCTGATGTAAATGATATATGTATATGATGTATATAGGATATATATGATGTATATGATGTATATGATTTATTTGATATATTTGATACATATGATATGTATGATGTATATGATATTTATAATAGGTATATAATGTATATGATATGTACATATATCAGCTTTCTCTGCGATTCTCATCAATACAACTGATATTTTAAGACATTAAATATTTATAATATTCATACTCCCTATAATTGCTTAAGCCCTTACATAACATACAGCCATCAAAAGATTTAGATCAGGTACTAACTTATTAAGTCTACTCTTATTTATTATCCCGTAATCATATAAAATCAAAAGCAAATGCTAATATGCCTTAAAAGGTATTAAGTCAGTGTGGCACCTCAGTGGCAAGCTGCTCGCTTTTGTTCAACTGCTCCATTCTAAATGAGAGCCCACTTGATGCGCTGCTTATAAGTTATGCAAATAATTAATGCTCAGTTAGGAGCACGCAGCCAGACCAATAACATTAAGCAAAATTACACGAAATGTAGCTGACCTTCGAGGCGATTACAAGCAATATATATATATATATATATATATATATATATATATATATATATATATAGCTGAATTAGCATGTAGAACAACATTTAATCAAGCCAAGGGCGGGGGCCGCGCGTTATAAGTTATTGTTGGAGTGGCTTGGGGCGCGGTTCAGAGTTCAGCGTCTGTAGTAAAATACTTCACGCCCCTCAGTCAAATCTGTGATAAACACAAAAGGCAAACAAATGCGACAAACAAGTGAGATTAGTAAAGCTAAAAAAAAAATCTTTTTTCCACTGCATGAGACGCCAGCAACGCCAGCAGCAACGGCAGCAGCAGCCGACATAGGTCAAAGTGCAGCTACGTTTACGATTACCAGGCACATTTATTATTCATTAGATGTATACGAAAACATGCAAACTACACTTCACACTCATCACAACACACACACACACACACACACACACACACAACAATAATAAATATTGTAATGGCTCGTCGAACAAATATAAATTGACACATAGATAAAGTTTCTGTGCGTTGGCTGTTGCCGCCCATGCAGCCGTTGTTCATCATCATCATCGTGTTGCTAATGAAGTTCAAGCTGTTGACGATGTTGTGGCGGTTATCAGCCATTGTAATGATATCATGTGTGTGCTTGTATTTTATGCTGAGGTCAGCGCCTCAGCCCCATTTCAAATTAAATTTCTTCATTTCGAGACCTTTTTATAGCCTTTCCGAATTTTGAGTTGTCAACTTTGTCAAAGTCCTCATTAGGCTGGTTACATTTGGATCTGTGCAGCTATTTAAAGCACTCTTTGGCAGGAAAATTAGTGCAGTGTAAAGATTTTGTTCTTTGGCTTTTATTGTTTTCGACTGATTTTTATGCTCCTTTTGAATGGCTTTTATAATTTATGTGGATATGATATGTGTGACGAAGTCGACCTCGTTAGCCATAAATATTCTAGATCAGCCATTGATTGGGTGATATGGGCAGTTGCGCTATGTAAAGAATGCAGATGTTGAGCTTTGAACTTTGTTTTGGTTAAAGCAGAGCTAGAAAGTTTAACATATTATTCAAATAATTTTATTATATTTTTTATATTTATTATTTATTATTTTTTATATTTTTTGAGAATTTCCAAAAAATGTATATTTAATTATTCTCTTAATTGAGCAAAAAATATAACCAAAATATGATTTGTTTCCCATAACTCAATAAGCATATTTAGATCAATATCTCGAATAATAAATAAAATACTAAAGTCCAAACAGAAATGAATATTACAGTTCTATATAGACTTTCTGCACATCAAAAAAATAATATACGAATACAACGATAAAATAAAATAATAACGTAATAATATAAAACAAATATAAAAAATATACTAATATAAAAACAAGTAAGAGAGCTCTAGTCGAGTATGCCCGACTAGGAGACCCCCTGAACCCTTTCGAAGAGCGGATATTCCAAAACATGCTCAATTTACATACATATATATTGCCAGCGAAGAACATCAACTCGTATGCAAGCATTTGATATTCCCGGTTTTAATGGGTTCAGGGTTTAATAAAATTATTATTAAAATATTTTTATAAACAGAAACATTTATAACTAATTCAATTTTGTTAAGCAATATAATTAATGAATATATTACAAAAATTACTAATTAGTTAAATACTTACCAGAGCCAAAATGAGAAGAGAATGAGAAGAAGAAATGGAGAAGAAGGCTCGCACCTATAGAGAGCAAATTTCCCGCAAATTCGCAAAATACATAGGTAGCGCTCTCATTTCCCACTCAATGATCAACCGAACTTGACTGAGTTGAGTTCGAAAGAGTTGAGCACAACTTTTGGCGGGAGTTTTTCCCTATATAAGGGCAAGCCTTCTGTCCCATTTCTTCAGTTGGTTTCCTGACCACCTGATGGTCAGTCGTGCAGTGCAGTGCAGTGCAGTCCAGTGTGGTGTAGTATAGTGTAGTGCTTCCCCTCCTGCTCCTCGTCTGCTTCTTCCTCTGGATCTGGTAAGTTTTTAAATAGTTAATAATTTTAGTGATATGTTAAGTATGTAATTTTTTGGTTTTTATTATAATTTTTTTTTTCTTTTTATGTACCCTCTGCCCGTCACTCTACCGCTGCTGGACTCTCTGCCTCTGCTGGACTCTCTGCCGCTGCTGGACTCTCTACCGCTGCCCGATTTTACCGTTATCTGACTCTCTGCCGCTGCTGGACTCACTGCCGCTGCCCGACTTTACCGTTATCCGACTCTCTGCCGCTGCTGGACTCGCTGCTGCTGCTGGACTCTCTACTGCTACCCGATTTTACCGTTATCCGACTTTCTACCACTGCTGGACTCTCTAATGCTCCTGGACTCTCTACTGCTGCCCGACTTTACCGTTATCCGACTCTCTGCCGCTGCTGGACTCTCTAATGCTGCTGGACTCTCTACTGCTGCCCGACTTTACCGTTATCCGACTCTCTGCCGCTGCTGGACTCTCTACTGCTGCCCGACTTTATTGTTATCCGACTCTCTGCCGCTGCTGGACTCTCTGCCGTTATCCGACTCTCTGCCGCTGCTGGACTCTCTACTGCTGCCCAACTTTACCGTTATCCGACTCTCTGCCGCTGCTGGACTCTCTGCCGCTACTGGACTCTACCGTTATCCGACTCTCTGCCGCTGCTGGACTCTCTACTGCTGCCCGACTTTACTGTTATCCGACTCTCTGCCGCTACTGGACTCTACCGTTATCCGACTCTCTGCCGCTGCTGGACTCTCTAATGCTGCTGGACTCTTTACTGCTGCCCGACTTTACTGTTATCCGACTCTCTACTGCTGCCCGACTCTCTTCTGCTGCCCGACTTTACCGTTATCCGACTGTCTACCGCTGCTGGACTCTCTGCCGCTGCCGATGCTCGACTTGCGGAAATTTGCCCTCTATACGGAGAAGCCTTCTTACCCATTTCTTCTTCTCCTTCTCTTCTCATTCTGGATCTGGTAAGTATTTAAGCAATTAGTAATTTTTGTAATATATTCATTAATTATATTGCTTAACAAAATTGAATTAGTTATAAATGTTTTTGGTTATAATAATTTTATAATAATTTTAATAATAATTTTAATAATAATTTTATTAAACCCTGAACCCATTAAAACCGGGAATATCAAATGCTTGCATACGAGTTGATGTTCTTCGCTGGCAATATATATGTATATAAAATGAGCATGTTTTGGAATATCCGCTCTTCGAAAGGGTTCAGGGGATCTCCTAGTCGGGCATACTCGACTAGAGCATTCTTAATTGTTTATTTTTAATTTTTATTAAATTAATTTCTTATTAATATAATATTACTCAATGCCCTTAAAAACTAATGGAAAAACTTTTGACTTCAGCATAATTAATACGACTAATAAATGAAAAATATTATCATAAAAATCTGGAGCAGAGCTCAGACTCAATTGCTCCGCCCATAATTATGCAGATTTATAAAGAGGCGATAAAATGTCTTTGTTCGATGGTTTTCATAAGCTGCCCTTGTTGAATATTTATTCAACTGCAATTGCTCATAATTCGCGGCGCAAGTTTTGTCAGCTTTTCACCCATTTTGCATTTTGCATTTTCCATTTTCCGTGCGATTGTCGTTATTTTCCATCATCTACTTTTACGGCTGCCATGGAAAATGAATCGAGTTGGTCTTCAATTGCCAGCTAGATTTCACTCCAGCTACTGCCAACTACCTGACCACGACCTCAAGCACAAACAATGAGTGTCCCTCTCCCTCTCGCCCTCTCTTTCTCTCTCTCTTTCTCTCGCTGTCTCCTTCTGCCTGCCAGTGGCAAGTCCAAGTCCAATTCCTATTACCAACTTTTGCCATTGCAACAGGAATCGCAGAGGCAGCTCCATAGACAATATTAATGATGCACAATTGTCAAGAACTTTCACTTGGGCCTAAGCCACTTGAATTGTGGCGCAGGCAGGTCGAATGATGCACCCCCGCGCCCTTCACTCTCTGCTCTCTGCTCAATTGCTTGCATTGACCCACTGTGCGCTCTAACCGCAATGACACGCGTCGTTTGTGTGTGGAAAACTCTCTTTCAGCTCAATTGAGACGCACTCTAATGGCAATAATTATGCGGCTGTCGAGCAGTTCAAAGAGCGACAGAGCGAGAGAGAGAGTGACAGAGTGACAGAGAGAGAGAGAGATGTACAGCAAATACCCATTAAAAAGACAAAAACGATGATTGAGTGTGCGTATTTTCGGTTTCAATGCAGCCACTAGGAATGTGGGGTACACCGAGAGACAATGGACCAGAGGGGCAGGGCCAGAGGGGAGGGGGGGAGGGTTTGGTGCTCTCTGGCTTTCACCACAAAAGATGCTTTAGAAAGAACGTCAAGAACGAACGATAATGCACTTCAAGAGGCTGCGGCAATGGCTTATTGTGTCTGCCCGCCCGCTGCTCCCCGTTGCCACGCCCACTTTTTGATTGCTGTGCGCCCACCGCTTAACTAGACTAAGTTCCAATTATTTGTGCGGTCGATGGGCGAACAGGAAGTGGGCGGTGGGCGGTGGGCGGTTGGGGGTGCTTCCGCTGGGCAGCTAAGGTAGCTTTAAAACGGGGCGGCATTGGCGGTGGGCGTGGCTGTCGACGGCATTTGTTGTTTGCAGGAAATGGCTTCGTTCATTTTTTTTCTTGCCACACACAATGTGCGGCGCGCATTTGCCACTGCCCCGGTCGCTCATTATACCCTGTACTCATTAAACTTTGCCAACTTTGTTTGGGGCATGCAACAGGCGAGGCAGAGGCAGAGATTGTTGCTGTTGTTGTTGTTTTTCTTATGGAAAGGAAATGTCACTGCATTGTTCTCATGTGTCATGTCTGCATGTCTAGCGAGAGTTTTATAGAGAGTGTGGAGGAAGAGTACTGTTATCTTTCTCATCAATATAGAATGTTATCTATCTGTATGATATAAGATATATGCCATATTGTACGATATATATATACATATATATATATATATATATATATATATATATATATATATATATATATATATATATATATATATATATAATTATTATAATATGTTAAACAATTCATAGATCATATTGTATATATATATATTTTATATTTTATATTTCATATTTTATATTTTATATTTTATATTTTATATTTCATATTTTATATTTTATATTTTATATTTTATATTTTATATTTTATATTTTATATTTTATATTTTATATTTTATATTTTATATTTTATATTTTATATTTTATATTTTATATTTTATATTTTATATTTTATATTTCATATTTTATATTTTATATTTTATATTTTATATTTTATATTTTATACTTCATACTTTATTCTTCATACACCTATAGATCCAGGAAGTTATTCATATTTACATTTGAACTTAATCCAAATGACGTTCTCTCTTCATCATCATCACATACCTAAATTCTAATAATTACCTAATTTCTCATTTCACCTCGTACGTATTCCTAGCTTTATCTTCATACCCCGATTGATTATCATGCCTATGCCAGGTTTTATCTTCAGAAACCTCATTATAGCATTATTCAAATACCTAAAAAATATTTCACTAATTTCTCTTTTCTTCTTCACATATCTGTAACTTTATCGTGCCTATTCCTAGTCTTATAAATCATCCAGGAAGTCTATATATATATATATATATATATAGATTTCAGATACATCAACAAATATATTATTTCTCCACTTTCTCATGCCCATAGACCCTTCTAGCTTCTATAAGTGCTTCGCCATTCACACAAGTCCATTAACTTGCTTTCCCCAACAAAACCCTAAGATTCTATGCCTTTACAGGGTATCTCTAGGTCAAGCGCTCTTCACATTTTTACTTGATTTTTTTCTCTCATACTCCATTTTTTTTCCACTCTCTGTGTGTGTGCTCCATTTAGTTGTGCGCTTTGTTGTTGTATTTTGTTGTAGTTGCGGTTTTGACTTATGTGCGCGCTTAATTGTTGCTAAGAAGTGAAAATCAACGGCAGCAACGGCAGCAGCAACAACAACAACAACAACAACAACAAGAGGAACAGCAGCAGCAGCAACAAAAGGGAAAATAAATCCAGCAAAAGCCGCTGCTGTCAAGTGGTGGGCGGCAGTCAGAGGAAATGGCAGAGAGTACAGAGAGAGAGAGAGAGAGAGAGGGAGACAGAGGGGGGCACAGTGGGTTAGGGGGCTTCGCTGTGCGGTCGATTAATGTGACTACCGTCTTGACTTAATTTCATTTTCGTTGCATGCATGCCCGGATTCAGGACTGTGGAAGCAGAGCAGAGCAGAGCAGCGCAGCGCAGCGCCAACCCGACGACCTACACAGAGCCAGGGGGTCGAGTGGAGCACGGGGCGGGTGGTGAGCAGTACTTGGGTTGGCTTTGGGGAATGGTTTTGATGCAGCGCGCGCAACTGAGCCGCAATCATTTGGCCGTTTTTGCATATTTTCGTGCAGTTTTGCAGTTTGATGGTTTCTTGTTGGCAGCGACAACGTCTGCAGTGCGCACAGTGGGCGAAATGTGCTATGTATGAATGCAAATGTTTATAAAACATAAAATTCTCATAATAAATAAATTTTTTTTTTATTGTTGGTAAATTTGCAATATTTTTTTAAACATTTTTAAATTATTATTTTAAAATTTTTTTATTAATATTTTTTTATGTTTTAATATACATAAAAATTTATTTGTATTGATATTTATATATGTATACTTATTACAATAGTTACAGTTTACTAAAGAAAATCCAAATTGATCTCCAATAATTGAACACAAAATTTTCGCTGTTGTCCCACTGTCCATGCTTTGCCCGCGTTGTTGTTGCTGGTATCATCAACGCCTACGAGCATGCCAAAAAAAGAGTGAAAAATGCATAGGAAGACAAAAAAAAAACCGATTCAAGCAGCACATGGCGAAAGCGAAAAGAAGGCAAGGCGCCTAGATATGGCACAGCAGTGAGCGTGAGCGGGAGAGGGAGAGCGAGCAGGAAGAAATGACTGCAAGCAGACGCTTACCCGTAGTTCACAGTTGGTAGTTATGCGCCGCTTAGTCACAGCTGTGGCGCTGACAAGCAAAGCGCCCGCAGTTGCGCTCTCTCCCACTCTCTTCCTCTCCCACTTTGCATATGCATGCTCATGCACACGGATCCCAGCAGCAGCAGCAGCTACAACAACAATGCGTCGCCCCATAGAAAACTGACGCGCATATTTCTTAATCTTTTTCTTGCGCCGTCTTGCTTGCTTCTCCGCATTCGCTTGTGTGCATATCCATCATGCCTGGCAAGCGACCTATGCTCTCACCCCCCGCTCTCTGCTCTCTGCACTCTGTGCCCTCTGCTACTGCATTCATGTGCATGCCACGCGCCGCTGCGTCGTCGTCAACGTCGACGTTGTCGACGTCGTCGGCGTCTCTACCCACACAGCACAACTCTATTTGGAATCTTTGTTGTTTCTGCTGCTGCCTCCATTGCTGCTGTTGCTGCTGTTGCTGCTGCTGCCGTCGACGCTGAGCTCCACTTGATCTTTGACCCAATTTGTATTGCATTGTTTGAATGGGAATGCAAAAAGCTTCTACTCCGCCAGTTGCCTCGTTGTTTGCAGTTTAATTTTCTGCTTTGCCGTCGCAATTCGCCTGTTCCGTGGCTTCAATTTGATTTGATTTAATCCCGCTCACAGAAAAAACGCACTCACACACACACGCACGCATGCGAGCATAAAAAAATTAATGCTTGCCGTATTTTTTTTTTTTTCGCCTGCCATTTTTTTCAGAGA
Organism: Drosophila fulvimacula; assembly: GCA_035045555.1. Taxonomy (NCBI): domain Eukaryota; kingdom Metazoa; phylum Arthropoda; class Insecta; order Diptera; family Drosophilidae; genus Drosophila; species Drosophila fulvimacula. The sequence continues at coordinate 2,754,759 of JAWNOX010000197.1, forward strand.
GCAGCAGAGAGAGCGGAGAGTGACAACTCTTCAATGAGAGGCAATGCAAATTGCGTGTCTGCTTTCCTCTCGCTCGCCGCTACCGTTGTTATTGTTGCAGTTGCTTTTGTCTTTTGTTTTTGTTGTTGTTGACATTCGTTCGCTGCTTTAATTAAGAGCATTAATGTCAGCAACTTATGAGAAAAAGAAGCTTAGCCACGGGAACTGAGCTGAGTGGCCGTTGCAAGGGAATAACAGAATGCGCACACGAAGCAGCAGTGGGAACAGTTGAAAGAGCGGGAACAGCGGCAGCTGAGGGACAAGCGGGAACAGACCATAACTTAAAACGCTTTGTTGATCTTTAGGTTTAAGCGCATGCCGTTGATTTTTTTATGCCATTACACTCCCAATGCGGGTCACACGAGTTTTTTGAAAAAGAATTTTTGATGCGTGTGCGCGCATTACTTAATTGTGAAATAAGCAATGCACATAAACAAATACGTAATAAAAAGCCGTTAAAAGCTCTTCAGGTGTATTTGCACACGCTTGCTTAAAGCATTTAATAAATAAAAATATGCATAAATATGCATGTATGTAAATTCACATATTTGATTATTCATTGAAATTGTTGAAAAACTAATAAACATATAAATTTCATATTTAATTTGTATTTATGCAAACGATAAACGTATAAAATATATATTAAGTAAATGAGACTTCTGTTGCTAGCTTAGCGCATTCAGTCGCCGGTGTGCTTTAAGCTCACACCTCTTCCCTTTTGCTCTTTTGATTGCCAATGCAAATTTACGCCAATTGGCCGCTGCCGTTGACAACGCTCTGCAGCTCAGCAGCGACGCGTCGTTTGCCCCCTTTGTATTTGTATTGACAGTGCTGTCAGCGCTCGTAAGCTGCCTTTATTATTATGGTTTGTCTGCCTGCCAAGCGCAACACAAAAAGAGGACAAAAGCAACAACAAAAACAACTGTTGTAAGAAGATGAAATCAAAAGCGGTTGCTTATATGAAGTTATTCCCGCTTTAAATACTCAAAACCACACACACACACACACACACAGACACACATGCAGATTAATGCACAGGCACGCAGGCATATTTGTCAATACAAGCGTGCGTGCATGCATGTGTGTGAGAGTGAGTGAGAGAATATGTTTGTGTGTGTGTGTGTGTGTGTGTGTGTGCACTAATGCAGCCGTTAACATTTCTATGCGACGCTGCTTTCAAACACCTTCATTGTCGTCGCTGTGGCGTCGCCTACACATGCTCTATCCCTCTCACTCCCTACCATCCTCTCTCTCTCTCTCTCTCTCTCTGTCACACACTCTTTTGCTTGTCAGGTGCGTTGCGGGCCGCCGAGTTTGTGAAATTTATGTTATTTGCGGTGGCCGTTTGCATAATTTGCGTGTTTGTATAAATGCATGCATATAGCACATACATACATACTATATATATATATATATGTATATATGTATTTGTGTGTGTGTGTGGCACACCTCCATGCTGGCTGTGAGCTGTTGGTATTTCATTTTCATTTGCGCCAAAAAATGTAAAACTTTGTTTACACTGCATGCGAGAAAGGCTACAAAATAACCCAAAACACAAAACAAATGCGGCTCGGCTGTGCAGGTCGGGCGGGGGTCAAGGGTCAAGAGGTTATGCGATAAAAGCGATTTTCGCTTTTTCGACAACTTCTGGGACGTAGCAAGCAGCTAGAGAGGGTTGCTCAAAGCATATCTATATTTTTGGCATATTTATTTTACAATTTGTAGGTGATGAATGAAGGTTAAGAACTATCGAAAATTTTAAATATCTAGCAAAGCTTATAAGAATTTTTTTGAAAATATTTGAATCAACATTTTTATTTAATATTATATGATTATACTAGATACTTTCCACTTTTAAGTCTTAGAAATCATATCTATTTCTAATAAAATGTATTGGTATATATTTAAATAAAATTATATGTAATAAAAAATTATTTCATAATTCCTAACTCCAAATCGAAGTTCTAAAACTAACAAAAAAAAAAATATTTTTATATATACATATATATATATATATTTTTTTTTCTTATATATATATATGTATATATATATAGCTAGACACATATATTTATTAGAAAGGAACTACTTTTATGTCAGCTAATAATAAAATTATATTTTAAAAAAATAATAATAATAAAAATCATATATATATATATATACATACATATAGTAAAATACATTATTAAAAATTTTCTACTACTACTAAAGTATTTTATAAAATGTATTTACATATCATAGCTAATATTTGAATATCAGTAAAGCCAATTTGCCTCAACCAGGTGACCAAAACTCATGTGGAACTTCCATATTTCATAAATTATTTTAGCTGAAAATAAATAAAAGCCGTGCAAACTGCGAAACATATTTAAAACATAATCCAGAAAAAAAGTTCGCATTATTATGCAAATGCTGAAAATATAAACTAAATAAAATGTAGGGGAAAATGAATGCATTGCTTAAGCCCCGCTTGGATTAAAATTGTGCAACAATATTTTAATATTTTAAACAAAAGCGCAAAATGGTTAGAACAAAGTTTTTTCATTTTTCATTTCGTTTTTTGTTTGATGGTGACCTGTAAACGTTTTATCTATGCATAATTTCAGCTGCTGCGAGCAGTTTGACTAAATTTTTGACCAAAATAATTGTATAAATAGCACCGGCAAGAGTGGCGGCCGTGCACGACTAAGAGATACTCTGACCTACTGTAGAAAGCTTTGGAATTTGCAGATTTCTATTGTTTATTCTATTTATTATTACACAAATAAAAATAAAAATAAAAAATACATTTATTATTTTTTAAAATAAATAAATACAAAATAAAATAAAAAATTAATATAAATAATATTTCTGTAATTTAATAATGTTTGCCACCAAAATACCATTTGCAAAGGCAAATCTGTAACATACAAATTTACACATTTGAGTTTGCCTGTAATAAGCATAGTTAAACAGCCACATATAGTATATATATAACAACATAATTTACAAATTGGGTCAGTAGTTGCATTGTTGTCCATGTTACGCTCAATTGATACATTTCGTTGCCTTTTATTGTTGGCTATCATATTTGGTTAATTAAATTATTTCGGCGGTCATTTTTGTTTAAACTCATTTCTAACAGCTATATTATATATATATATATATATATATATATATATATATATATATATATATATAGATTAATTGCCATTTGCATTGCGGCGCGGCTGCCATTTGCAAATTTTTGCATAATGCAACAATTCCAATTAGCCCGTTTTGTGCGCCTCAATTTTCAATTACATTTTCCGCAGCAAATCGAGGCAGCAACATAAAAAAAAACAACAACAACAAAGAGCGAATACACACGTTATCTAACACTGTCAATTGAGTTTTTGTGCAAAGATTACACTGGACAACAAAATCCTGAACAATTTTAATAGCCAAAAATTAGACGAAACTTTTAACATTTGATTACTAAATTGGAATATTTTATAAGGATTTCGATTTGATATTATTAAATCGAATAGTTCAATGAAGAGAGAAACTCATGGAGAGATATAGAGAATAGCAAAGAAAGAGACAGAGAACAACACAGCCAGCTTCTCAGTTATACTCAAGTCCATAAAACCTGTTGATCTGTGTATAGAAATGGCAATATAAATAAAATGTAGCACAGTTTTCAGCGCTTTTGTCTAACGACATTTTATCAATAAAAATTTGCTTTTTGGGAATTTTCTAGTTGCATTATTTTATACTATAAATTACATAATATTCTATAATTTATTGGATTTGATTTGATAAATAAAATGGTATATTTTATTTTAATTTTTATTATAATTTTTTTAACATAAATTATTTAACACATAATTTATTGGATTTTATTTATTTATTTTTTTATATTTTATATTTACCTAATGAACTTTATACAATTTTTGTTTGTAATTTATTTAATTACAAGCTGGCAATATCAGGCAGTAGTACAAATGTTAATTATAAATTATAAATGTTTTACACAAAAAGTATAGCACAGTTTTCAGCGCACGTGCGAAGCACAGCAGTGCTAACAGTTTAGCCTTTTTATGGATAGATTCTCAGCTAGCTGACAAAGTATATAGCTGGCAAATTCACCATAAATTTCATATTATATGTTAAGAATGCGCCTCTTCTTTTCAATTCTTAAATTCTTCATCATATTTAATACAGTTTCTGAGAGCTGCGCATGTCCCACTGTTCCCAATATTTTGGGTAAAGCGATAGGCAGCACTGGTGCAAAGCTTCAAACTATGCTATCATATCATTTGTTGCTCATTTAAATACCGTAATTAAGTGATAGCATGCTATCTATTTATATGCTGATTATTGTAGTTGTTGTTTTTGTTGTTGCTGCTGCTGCTGCTGCTGCTACTGTTGTTGTTGTTGGGCCTAAAAGCCCTCGCGTGCACACACGCCTCGCTTGGTGCCGGATTTAAGCGCAAACAGTTGCTTATTTTGAAATTTTATTTAGAGCTAATTGTTTCCTGCTGCGCCAGCTACACAGGCCAGCTCCCCCCTCCACTCCTCTCTCACTCTCTCCTTCTGCCTCTGCCAGCAGAGACGTCAGTAGCAGCAGCAACAACAACAACAAACCACATAACGTTTATATATATATATATACACACGCACGCACACAGCCCTCGCGCACTTTCGTTCTCTTTCTATCTTTTGCAGACACTTACACTCGCACTCACACTTACACGCTCGCACGTGTGGTCAGCTTGACACACACACACACACCCACACACACATGCTTACACACACTGGCAACGCTTTGGCCAGCGTCCGCACTTCGATTGTTTGTTTATTTGCTTGTTTGCCTTTGCCTGTTCACACTTGGCGTCGGCGTCGACGTCGACGCTGACAGCGAACGCAGGTGGTCAGCGAAGTGCGACGGGGAGCAGCGGGAAGCGACAGCAAAAAGATATTGCAAATCGATGACAATATTTAAAAAAAATACCGTTCAGTTTTTTCAGCATATTTCAGTTTTCCATTTGACACAGTTATTTAGTAAATTGTTCATATTATTGTAATTGCATGGATTATATGCCAAGCACGTAGGCTGCAAAAAATATTTAATTATTTAATGATAATAATTTTAATGACCATACACTTTCCAATATAAATATTTAATCGCAGGTTTATCGCTTAATACTTCATCTCAACATTTGCCTCAAATCTTTTCAATTGGTTCCACGGTGCCCACGCTGATTTTCTTCTAGAATAGCAATCAACCGCTAGCTGCTTAAGTCAGCGATTGCTTTAGTTTAAGCTGGCCACACTCTACCTGTCTGTCTCTATCCACTTGTGCCGCCCTATGCCAATTGCACTTTGTACTTTCCTGCATCGCCCCTTCTCCTTCTAAGCATACGCACCGTTAACCTTGCCAAACGACCGCAGAGAGCAGCTCTGCAGCTGCAGCTAATGAAACGCGCGCGCTCTCTCAATCGCACTTGCTCTTGCTCGCTCACACTCGCAGTGCTGCATGACAGCGTTGATGCGCCATCTCGTTCTCAACCGCAGCAAGACGTGTTTAAATTTAGTTTCTGTTAATTTTCGTTTGTTTGCCTGCCTGGCATTGTTGTTGCTGCTGTTATTGCTATCTGCTGCAGCTACTGATAAGCAAAATTTAAAGTTGTTGCGGTCGCTCGTTCAATTTGTAGCGAAACATATGTTTGCCATATAAGTGTCAGGGGCACTCAAGTCGTTGTTGTTGTAGTTCTCAATTGTTTTTGTTGTTGTTGTCGCTGTCTCCTTCCAGTGATAAACCGTTGCCGTTGCCGACATTGACTCAGCTGCTGCCATCGCGTCCATCGCAACGGGCAATGTCCGTTCGTTCGAATCGCCCCACTTATCGCTATACCTACATGTACACTGAGAGAAAATCGAATACGATATATATAACTGAAAATGTCCACTACAAAAAATAATGCTATAGAAATAAGGAAAATTTTAATATTAATTATAATAATATATTATTTTTTACTTTTTACTATTATTATTATTATTTTTTATAATTATATAAATTTTATGTCATTTTATCATTACTTTTATTATTATTCAAATTCAAATCATTTTTAAAAATATATGTTGTAAGCCTTTCGTTATATTTCTCTCAGTGTAGCTGTGCATTTATATGACCATAAATTTGCCTCATAATTCCCTTAAAATATTACCTTTTTTCTGATATTTACCTTTTGCATTAAGCCGCTTCACGATTTTTTTAGATCAACAGATTTTGTGGTTAATTAAATAATATCGACTTTTTTTTTTAAATAAATAAAAGATAAAAGCAACAAAAATATTTGCTGACCGACAGCAGAACTCAGAAATGTTCTTATTTGTTAGTTTATTGATAAGATGTTTTGCTTATTGAGCAAAATAAATAACTGTTGAGTATTTATAAATATTTCACCTCTATTTCATTTTAAACAAATAACAAAATCAACAGACAACTGATAATTCATGATTTTCAAAACATTTCTTAAGGTTTTCATTTTTTGAATTACACAAATATTTTTAGCAGTATGGCAACACGCTTATGTTACAATGTGGCCGTTCTCTGTTTAAGCAAAATATGCCAAGCTGTTAATGCGCTGTTATTTAACAGGCAGCTAGCGTACTCTGCCCTTGCTAATCGCACAGCAGTCGAGCATTAGAACAAATGAGAGTTTAAAGTGAAATTAGAATTGAGACGAGCAAGAAGTGCAGCCAGAACGATCAATCAATGCATTAAATATTATCAAATTGCGAACGTACGCCTAAGCTACTGAAGCCCACTGAACAAACAAACAAACAAACGACAAAATAAAACATGCGCCTGCACCGGCAAATGGGAAGTAAAACGAGCAGCACCAATACAAACGCTGCTCTGCCGACGCTGCTGCTGCTGTTGCTGCTCTCTTTGGCCAACTGCTTTGGTGAGTAATTTAGCAAAGAATTTGTTTTTTTTTGTCTTCTGTTATTTCTGTCCAGGCGAAAGCTGGAGTTGAATGAACTTGTTGCTGTAATGCACGCACACAGCCGTAGCAAATGAGCGTGGGACAGTGTTGGCAACTGTGCTCTGACAGGCTAGATCAGTAGCGAAAAAGGCTAGAAGTAGCTAAGCTGCTGCGACAAGCTGGAGTAATTAGGGAAAAGGCTAAGTTAACTTGTGAAAAGGCTAGAAAAAAACTAAATAATTTAAAAATTTTAAACTTTAATATAAATTATATTTATATATATATATATATATATATATATATATATATATATATATATATATATATATATATATATATATATATATATAATTTTTTTTTATTTTTTATTATGCTTGCTGACATTTTGTTCACGCTAAAAAAAAAGTTGTTCGCTGATTCAGTTTAACTAAAATTCCCGCCAGTTGCTCTATCACTGGCGGAAACTAGCCAAACTGACAGCGCTGAGAGAGTGGCTGAGCTGACAGCTGATTTGTTAGTAACGGCAACTAGTTGATAACCTCTTGAGCTGAGATTGGGCGCGCAGCCGCCGCCATATCGTTATGTGAAAGTTCTTGCAGTTGCTAATGACGTGTTATTCCCCCTCCCTCTCTCTGTCTCTCTCTCTCTCTCTCTCTAGGCACTCTGATCCCAACTGGCTCCCATCAGCTCTATCAGCTTGCGAGCGAGGTGAGCCTGGAGCAGGAGCAGGTCAACTACAACTTTGAGACGGAGCTGAGCATCAAGTCCGTGTGGAGCGATGACCAAGATCAGCTGCTGGAGCTGAAGCTGAGCCAGAGCCAGGTGAAGGCGCAGCAGCGCGTGCGTCCGATACTCGGCCTGCCGGATCGCGCCTTCTATGTGGCGCTGGTCAAAGGTCAGCCGCAGCAGGTGATTGCCCATAGCTCGCGGGATCAGTCGCTGCTGAATCTGGAGCGCGGCATCGCCTCGCTGCTGCAGCTGCGCCGTGATGGCAGCGCCACGGAGCCGGCGTCCGAGCTGGACATCTCCGGCTACTGTCGAGTCGAGTACAAAGTGAAATCGTCGACGCGGCTGGAGAAGATCAAGCGAGACTGCGCCTTGTGGGATCTGCGTGTCAACTACCATCCGGAGCAGGCGCTGGGCGTGGCACAGCACTCCGAGCAGCAGGTCAACTACGAGCTGAGCGCCGAGGGCCTCCTGCTCAAGGCCGAATCCCTGGAGACGCATCGCCTGACACTGGCCGCCAAGCCGGATGCTGTCAGCTTGGTGCGCAGCAAACTCCGGCTGCAGCACGTGGCGGAGGCCGGAGCAACGGCGGACCAACTGCAGCACGCATCTCTAGCGGCGGCCATCGAGAGCCTGCTGGAATGGTATCGCGTCTTCGAGCTGGAGGCGAACGTGGACAGCAGCATCAGCAAGCTCAAGGAGCAGAATGTAAGCATCTGGCATCTGGCATCTGGCTCCAGCTGGAAATCCTTGAACTAAAATCCCAAATCCAATCCTTTCCAGGTGCACTCGCAGGTGGCGCGCCATGTGGAGCAACTGCAGCCGCAGCATCTGGGCAAATCCTCGCTGGCGTCCACCTTCGTGCAGCTGTTGCCGCTGGCGCGGCTCACCAAGCAGCTGGACTTTGAGTTGCTGCTGGCGTCGCAGCCGCCGCTGGCTGCGCAGCTGGCGGATCTGCTGGGCGCGGTGCAGACCTTCGAGGCGCACAACGCCAGCTTCACTCACTTCTATAGAGGCGCCAGCAGCACGGCCCAGTCGCTGGAGCTGCTCGAGAAGTACTTGCAGTCCCTGGCCGTGGCCACCCACCCGGAGCGCCGCATCCTGGAGCAGCTCTTCGACTTCCTGCAGCAGAAGTTGCCGCACAAGTCGCACCTGAAGCTGCGCGACAGCGTGCTCCAGACGCTGGCCACGCTCGCCCGCCAGAGCGGCCTCGATGCGAACGATCAGCTGCTGCAGCAGATACGCGCTCATCTCCTGGAGGGATTGGCCTCCAGCCACAATGGGCCGCTGTATGCGCGCGCCCTGCAGAACCTGCGCGATCCGCTGACCATTGATGCACTGCTGCAGCAGGCGCTGCAGGCCAAGCAGCCCAAGCAGTCGGTGGCCGCTCTGGAGGCACTCAAATCCTTTCCAGCTGCCAGCTACGCCGAGCCGCATCGCCAGCAGTTCTCCAGCATTTTCTATCAGCGCCAGCGGCTCTACGACAGCTCCGCCCGCACCCTGGCCCTGGACATGCTGCTGGCCATGCGGCCGAGTGCCGAGCAGCTGGGCGAGCTGCTCGACTATCTGGCCTCCACGGATCGTCAGTTTGAGATTAAGACTTACCTGCTGCAGAAGCTGCGCATGCTGGCCGAGATCTGTCCCCGGTTCCGGGCCATGTTCCAGACGGCGCTCGGGCAGCGGGCGCAGGTGAACAACTACCATGTGCTAGCGCAACGAGGTAATGCTGGGCGGGATTCGGAATTTGCTAAACATTTAATGATCTAATCCGTTGCTCCATCCAGGTCTTACCACGGTGCTGACCCGCCAGCTCTCCTCCGCGCCCGCCTTCAACGAAACCCTGCTGAGCACCCAGGAGGTGTACCAGGGCATACTGAAGCGCGGCTCGGTGGAGTTCCAGCTGCACGCCGGACGCGACGTGGCGAGCAGCTTCAAGCTGGGCATCTACACGACCGGGCTGAGCTCCTTTGTGGGCGACACCAGCGAGGGCGATGCCAGCGATCCCATACCCGCCGACGATAGGCCGGAGGACGACGACCCGATGACGGCGGGCATGGAGATCAGCGTGCAGGGCGCCCAGCTGCGTCCGCTGACCTTCTTCAGCGGCCAGACGGAGCTAATGGGCCATGTGTGGGGCGGCAGCGCCTCCGACTCGACGCCAGCCTACCAGGCCACCACCCTGGCCCAGGATCACGAGCAGTACATTGTCCTGGCCTCGGGCGCCACGCTGCACTGGCGCGTGCTGGGCGCGCGCAGCGTCGACCTAAATGGCAAAGTGACCCTGAGCCTGTGGAATCGCAATGCCCAAACGGAAATCAACCAGAAGTGAGCGGAAGGGCTTCCAGGAGTCCCTGACGAAACTGATTTCTAATCAAATCTCGATTTCGCTTGCAGCACGGGCACTGCGCTCGTCTCCCAGCTGACCGTGGGCTTCACCTACGCCAAGCTGGAGCAGCGGCTGGAGCTGCGCCACGAGCCGAAGCTCAGCCTCCAGGCGGATCTGGACTTTTACAGCAACATGAAGCTCTGCATGCAGCTGGAGCGACCCGAGCAGCTGCTCACGTGAGTTCCGGAATCGGAATCTCTTATATATATATATTTATATATATTACTCTTCCACAGTCAATCCAGTACTCGGTCCGTTTATCTGCAGGCGGTGGAGCAGCCTTACGCCAAGCATTTCCACTCGACGCAAACTCAGAAGTCGCCTGGGCGCACGTTCGTCCTGAACCAGAAGAACAACGAGATGTGCAACATGATATTAGCAGATTCCTGAAATTAAAACTGCATTTATATTTGAATATACCAAATTATGCTATGTAAAAAGTGCTGAGAATAAGACTCGAAGTAATTATAAAACTGCAAAGTTTCATTTAAATTCGAATGCGCGCCTTAACAGTGTTGGTAAACTGCACGGTTGAGTCTATTAACAGTGAGCAGTAAGCAGTTAACAGTGCTAATATTTACAGCAACTGCATATATGAACAGCATTTTAAGTTGTATATAACAACTACAGAGATTTTTTAAATAATTTTGATAAATAATATAGTTTATTCTTTATAATCCAGCAGATAAATTTAAAGGCGCGCTTGTTCTGCACAGTGTTGCTTAGTGCTGCACAGTTTGCCGCTATACTCAAATGGTAATTTAATAGATCGATAATTTAAGTAATCGACTTTAACATAATTTGTAACAACAGATATGCACATATAATAAAACCATAATATAAATATATAATACTAATACTTACAAGAAAATTTTATTTTATGTCTTCTATTAACAATATTAATGAAATAAATGGTATGTCATTATAATTTTTAATTATTTCATAGCACTGTAACTCGACTGCTTGCAGTCACAGTTCTTGTTATCACTCTCAGCAACTGTTAAGCAACAGCTGCGCTCTCTCACAGTCTGTTAAGTTCAGAGCCAGTTTACATTTCCTAGTGTCGCGGGCAATTTTTATTTTTGTTACAACAAATTAAATTATTAGAAAATAATGCAATCAAAATTTGAAATGCAAATGCGTTAAAAGTGCTAAGAGGTAAACAAATTGTTCGCTAATGCCAATTTAACTGTTGCCTCACAAAATTAGGCCAAATCCCAATAGTGTCGTCGCCTTTACAATGCTCGAGTGCGTGCAAGCGTATTTGTCTCTGTGTTAGTGTATGTGTGCGTATGGAGGCCTGGCCGCGCGCACACTTGTCAACCGCTGGACCTTTCCTAGAGGCCTAATTTTGTTGTTGCATATAAAACAAAGAGCAAAATTTTGCTAAGTATAAAAGCCGCTTGTTTACGTTGTTTATTTTAATGATTGTCAGAGCAGTAAAAAGCGTTAAAAATATTAATTCACATCTTGTGTGGTTGCAGTTGCACTCAGTGTATGTGATCAAGAGAGGCGCTAACTAAATGCTAACAGTAATAATATAGAAAAGCAACAATTTTGAATAGTGCAAATGGCACATGCATAGAACACCAATGAGACAGAGAGAGAAAGTGAGAGGTGCTGGTGAGAGCATCAGAACAGAATTATGCTGAGAGCGAATTGTAAACGTTGTTGTTGCTGTTGTTGTTGTTATTGTGACGTGTTACGTTTCGGTGCTCGTTTGGGTATTTTTGTGCTTGTGTGTGGGAATTTTTACGTTGCGTGAAGTTGCAATAAAAAAACCACGTGTGAAGAGTGAGCGTTGCATTTCAACGGCACTGCGAGTATTGCAAATAATTGGAATTTATTTAATGCTCAATACTTGAGCGTGAGTTTTATTCCAATAAGAATGCCTTTATGTTGTTGGTGCCCAAATATTAAGCCGGTATAAAAAACGTATTGAAACGAAATAAAATCACCCACACACACATATACACAGACGCACGCACACATGAATTCAGCGTGAGAGATTTGGGAGAGTGGGAGAGGGTACACGCATACTTGCGCCTTTTTGGCGCTCGTGTCGACTCTCCTCTCTTGCTGTCGCCCGTAACGGTATTAAAAGCGCGCTCAGTGGCGGTCTGGCCATAACGTCAGTTCAGTTTTAACGCTCGCAGCGGAAGGTAGTCGCCGCAGTTGCGGTCGGTTAGTGTGTAAAAAGGCACCAATGTGATTTCTGTAAAGCAACGAGAAAAAAGAAAAAATAAATTAAAAAAAAAAAGAATTAAATACAAAAATTACATTCAGTTAGAAGACAAACAACAACAGCAGTAAAGTTTATTTTTACTCTCTTAACCTTTCTTTCCTGACGCAGAATTTTACCTGTGAAAGTGAAAACACAACGAACGAGCCAAGCAAAACAAAAACGCGTGTGTGCAAGCAGCAGCATAAAAAGGAATCTGACAAAAAAAACACAGTGTGTGTGCAAAAGAGAAAGAGAGAGAGAGCCAGCATAAGAACCCAAAACATAACGAAAACAAATATCGACAACTGCAGCAGCAGACAGAAAAAAGGAGGACAGAAGAAGGAAATAAGCAAAAGCAACGAAAACAACAAGAATAACTGAACACAGCCAACGTGAGGTAAGTGCATCAAATGCTCTCTCGCTCGCTCCCACTCTATCTAACAGCCAGAATGTGCTCGCTATCCTTTTCTATGGCTCAGTTTGCCAAGATTTCTATGTATTTTTTTCTAGTGTGATTTTTTAATCTCTATTCCCAAATTGTGACTCAGTCGCGCAGATTCTAACCATAAATTTAAATATTTATCTTCGGGTTCTTTTTTGTTGTTGTTGTTGTTGTTGTATTTTTTTTTTACTTACATTTTCACCTTCATGGAGGTCCCGCAGTTTTCGGCTGTCGAAATGTGTCTGATTAGATAGAAATAACATTTTCAACCTTGCACAATTTATGAGCTGTCTTTTTTCTTTACGGTGGGATCTACGAAGTGAGTTTGTTTATGATTATATAGCTGGAACAAGAATGAGCTCTAAATAGCATTAACGAAATATTAAGAGTTTGTTACATAATTTAGTAGGCGCGCGATAAGATCGCAAAGCTCTAAATTTTACGAAATTCGATACGAAGTGAGAATGATAGAAAGATTTTCATTTGCATTGAATGAAGCTATAAATTGATAATATTTAATTTGTTAATAAATAATTGTTGATTGATCGTAGGTTATTAATTATTTATTTACAATTAGAAAATATTTTTATATAATTTTTATTTTATATAAAAATGGTATATTATTTAATAATAAATTAAATAAAAATAAATTATGTGTATTTAGATATACATATTAAAGTAGTTTCATAATTAATTAAAACATTTTATTTTTATATTCTTAATTTACTTTTCCTTTAATATAAAATAATCTAATTTAATTTCTGTATTATTTTATTTTTAATTTATTTATGTTATGCCAATGAGCTTTTTTTATAGTGTTGTATGAATAGAAAAAATAGAAATGTATAGCAGATTATTTAAAGTATACAACAATTTCTAAAAATAATAAGTAGTAAACTTTTATTATAAGAATAATTATTTGATAGGCTTGCAAAATGTGGCCTAAGCCGTAGCCACAGATATTACTTTACCTTCAAAACTACCTGAAATAGATTATGATACATGCTCGGTTTTTTTTTCTACTGGGTGCCTGACTCACAATTAACAGTTTATTAACAGTTTATCGTTTTGCTATCGTTCGATGCACGAAATGTTAATTTCGAAGGAAAACATTGTGAAATTTCGAACTCCACCCACAAGCCGAGAATTTCAGACGAAGTCATAAAAACATTTATTATACAAATTTTTATTTTTATGTTTTATATTCAGCTTGAATAATTGCTTTGTTGACTTTGCGTGAACTTTGACTAAAAGAAAACAAAATTTAAAATTCAACAAAAAAAAAAAAAAAAACTGTTGCTAAAATCAATTTCTAAGACAAACATTTTTATCTTATCAGTTGCGATGACCCAATTAGGCAGATTAACCAGCGTCTAGGGGATGTGTACAGATCTATATATATATATATATATATATATATATATATATATATATATATATATATATCTATTTATTTCGCACATTCTCACAAAATGTTTATCTAAATGGCAAATAGACAAATTATTGCTTTGCGTAGCTGTCACAAATGACCATCGAATCATTCGCTCAATTGCCAAGAAGAAAAGAAAAAAAAAAACATTTGAGTCGAAAACCGGGTTCATGCCTTTAGCCACGGGGCGGTGGTCTATTCAGTCAGCCAGTCAGTCAGTCACTCACGTGAGCCGCAAAACGACTTTTCAAATATTTTTTTTTTTTTTTGCGCACATGAGACTGGGACTGTAGGCAATCAAGTGAAAAAATATAGCAATTACCGATTCGTTCGGATGCCGTTCAAGCGCATAAGAAACAGTTAAGACCAAGCTAAAAGACCGATTTTAAGGTATGCAGCGAGGAAATACTCTAAGATAGGGTTTATGGAGCAATGAAAATGGATTATAGCAATTGGAACTATTATCCATTAGTTAAGATATACAGTTAGTAAAGATAAAAATGTGTAGTGGGAGAGAGGGAGAGAGAGAGAGAGATAGGAGAACTTAATTTTGAGCTGTTTAAACATCATTAAAAGCTTTTCTTACGTTATAAAGTGATATTAGCTGTTAACATGAGCTTAAAGCTTTTTGAAAGATCTAAAAACTAATCTAAAGTAAAGATATAAAATACAATATTAATATATATAAAATATCTCAAGATTTGGAGGTACAAATATATAAAAATAAAATAAAATAAAATAATTAATTGAAAATATTTAAATATTAATATAACTAACCTACCCTCAACTTGCATAGGGTAGTTAATAGCTAATGTGGGGGCAACATAAATCGAATCAATCGATTTGAATAAGTCGACAGAGCAGCTCGAACTCGAATCGCCTATCGCGAATGTCGCTGACGATTTGTTATAGTACGTGACCAGGCGACGACGACGACGACGACGACGACGACGATCGATTTGATTTATGCTCTGAATCATCGCAAACAGATGATGTAGGAAATTCAGCTTAAAATCACGTCGATGAGACGAAGCTGGCAACAAAATTGATTCTGAATCTCCAATTGCTGCGAATCGAGTTTATTTTGATATATAATTATTTTAGACCAGTCTCTCTCAGCCAGTTCGTTCAACTTTAGTTGCTGTTTGGCTTTATCTATTTGTTGATTTGTGTGTGGCAACGCGACCAACTAACCCAATGAAAATAACTTACCCCACTAAGGTACTCAGTGTGTGTGTGCGTGCGTGTGTGTGGCCGACAGGTAAATGGTTTTTCTTTCACATAATCGATAAGTTTTATTTGAGTTTGCTTTGGGTCTGTCTAAAATTGCTGAGCTGTGCGTTTTATTTATAGGTGACAGGCTCGTTTGACCTGTCACGGCATTTGCTTGTTGTGCTTATCCCACAATCCACATGCTACAAATTCGATAGAAGGAAAAAAAAGATATATATATATATATATATATATATATATATATATATATATATATATATATATAAGTATCTATATATATGTAGATATTGCTCCTAGGCGCATCATGTATTAACCATAAATTGAGTTTGTTTGCTTAGTGAATTTTGGTTTCAGTTTTATTGTAATACTCTTGCAATGGAGCAAATGTGACTAGAACGTAGGGCTTGTCACTAGAGAAACCATATATATAGTGTAGTAATTGGATATCAAAGGGTATAGCTTCTAACCGTCTAGATATAAGAGCGCGAGAGCAAACTGAAACTATATAAGACGATTTGATAGAGGTAACTGGATATAGACAATTGGGCAAGTTGCTTTCGACATTTAGTCATTTATTCGGATAGTCAAAATTTCTAATTTTATGGTTAATATTGTCGATGGTATATTTCACAATTATATATATAAATAGAAATGGCGATTATCCGGATAAATGGCTAAGCTATATTATTATATTATTAAATATTTTACCCATTCCTCAATAGAGTATTTCATCTTCGACACAGCAGTGCTGAAAGTTCTTTCCGGTTTGTTTTCGGGGTAGTTAGTTGGCGTCGAACATGAAAGTCGTTGCCGTTTACACCTGCCCATAAACTGGATAATAATTCATTTGACGTTGTGCAATGATTTCGAATCTGTGTGCGTAGATTACATGCGTTTGCCGTACATTATTTATGAAATATTTTCGTTAACGTTAACGAATTCGGCTCTAGATTGCATTTCGTTTGCGGCATCTATGCTCTTATCCGTTCTAATCTCCTTTAATTGAAATGTAGGGATTTGGGTTTCTGCTTTTTCCCACATTTATTGAATTTAATTATGTGTATTATAGCGCTTTAAATAATATTCACTCAATGACCGTGCAATTATATTGCCTAGAGTATTTGCTCAATTGAATATATCACGCGTTGATGATATCAGTTACAAAATGGCGACGCGCTGAATATGCGCTTATCCGCTTGGGAACTAAAATTCGTAAATGTTATCCGTTTAAATTGCAACTGTTTTAGCAAACATTTTAAATAGTCTCATTTGATTTAATTGTGATTAAGCACTTATCCGGTGTAGCTCAACTAATTATTAGGCTTGTGATTAAACATTTAGTAATCCAAGTGTGGTATAAAATTATATATAAATTTATATATTTATATAGCATTCGATTATTTCAATTAGGTCATTTGCACTTATCCGTTAATAGCCAACCACTCTAGAGGTTTATCCGAGTTGTATTGATACAAGTATTTATACAAAACTCGATTATTCAGCTTAAGCTAAAAATAGCACATTGCAGACTTATCCGTGATAATTTTATCTGTTCAAGCAATTTGAGTATTGTTAGCCTTGATCTTTTCAAGTGAATTTAAATTTTAAGTCTTATCAGTATGCAAGTATTTCGATCGATGTGTAGCGGCGAAGAGCCATTATAAATAGAAACATTTAAATTATTAGCTTAGTATCTTCTATATTTGCCGAGCACTATCTGCACTTATCCGTAACGCTACTGGCCGGATAAATGACTTGAATGTTACTCGCACTTTAAATATCAATTGCTATGCACCGATTTAGAATTTCTACACAATGATATAACAATTTCATATTATTATTATTATTGCATTCGTCTCATCGATCACATGATCGGATTACTTGGCCTTAGAGTCGAGCTATAAACTTTATGAAATTCGTGAATGTATTGTATATGCAGGCTGTGGATCCAAAATTAAAAACCCACACGCTCATAAATCCTAATCAAATTTATTAAATCAAGTGCAACTCGTAGTGTGAGTGTCAGTGCGTCTCGAATGTGTTAATAACCACGCGACAGAACAACAACAATAACCCAAACGCCCACAATATCCAGCAATAAGAAAGTCGAAAGTAAATATAACAACAACACCGACAAAAATACAAAAATACAAAAATATGCGCACATATGTGTGTATAGATAGATCTATAGAGTGCGACATATATGCATATATAACATGCCGACATATGCGCAAGAGATATCATACAATCAATTGTCTGGCTCTGTCCGGCTCTGATGTGGGTAATTGTGCAGCATTAATTTGTGCAAGTAATTTCATTGAGGGGTCTCCGACGATGCGACACACAACTGCAAAAAATAAGCTTTATATGAGTGCTATATATAGTATATATATACATAAATATATATATATGTATATATATATATATATATCCATATGTATATCTGCATATATGTTTATATTTATAGGCACTCGTATCATATTTTGTCTGCTCAGTTAATGAATAAAAGTTAATAACTGCACGACATACGTACATTTGTTGTAAATATTTTTACATTTCCCTTGATTCAATAACCTTGATTTTGGCGTGTTACTGTGTGCTATAAAGGTTATCGGGCCTTGTATACAATCGTTGCGGATAAGTTGTTAATTTATGATGCATAGTATGATTAGGCCAATTTGTGTAACTATTTATTGAATTGGCTCATAATAAGTGTGCTCATTGTTATTAGTTTCGGCATGGATAAGTTAGAAATACTAGTTATTTTCTGTTCTATGTATTATCCATGAATGCTTGTTTACATATGTTATTAACCGCATTGTCACGTTAAGTATATTTCTTACATTTGTTATTTACAGTATCTGCAGACTGTTATTCTTAACTATTTTATCCGTGCGAGCTGGATAGTTATCTTATCAACAAAGACATCATTTGAAGCTTATTATATGTTGCTATTTTATTGGATTTGGCATAACTTAAATGATTATAACATCACATTTGCTTATCCGACACTGAATAAGTTTACCGGATAAGCGTAATACTTCTCGAAAACTTTAAAATTCCCTAAACCTAACTAATCGATCTGGATAATATCTGTGAAGCCTTCAAATCACGCTTTGCTTATTCTCTCCGTTGATATAAATCTCAGAATCTCAGTCTTGTGCCTCGCTTTTCGCTCTCTCTCTCTCTCTCTCTCTCTCTCTCTCTCATTCGCATTTTACAAGCTTGAAAATATTTGCACGTGCAGCTCAAATTCTAAAAATTCCACGCCAAATATTCTAGCTGAACTGCTGTCAGTTATTTTCGTGTGGCTTGCGCTAATTAAAGAAACCAGAGCTAATTAATTAGTGCGCTCTGGTGTGGTGGATGGCGAGAGGCAGAGAGGGGGCAATGTGTGAGTGAGTGACCAGTGGCCGCACAGATGGATGTGGACGTGACATTGATAGAGTCTGCAAGTTTTTATCCGAAAGCGAAACGACAAACAAATTTAAAATCTCGAAAAGGCATGCGAAAGATGAACAGAAGACGCCCACGCAGCGCTACAAAAGGGAATTGAAGACCAAACGCAAGGAGACGGAGAAAGATGAGGAGACATCGAGGTCGAGTACAAATTGAATTACGCGCAGTACAGCAACCAGCGTTCCCCATGGAGCATATTGAAAGCGCGTCAAATTGGCAAAGATAATAAACAGGCACGGAGCAAGAGTTGCGGGGTTCAGCTAGGGGTATAGCAGCTGGGCATAAAATATGCATGTGAAAACAAAGCTAAGCTCAAGAATTTTTCGCGTTCCATTCTTTGTTTTGTGTTCTTAGCTTTGGTTTGCTTCGATACCGAACTCAATTAAGCTTTTTGGGCGTTCAGAGTGGAGCGAGAGTGCGGGGCTTAGGCCGTAGAGGAGGCTCTTCTTTGTATACGTAATTTATTTTATTCATATAATATATAATATAATAAATGCCTGTATGCAAAATACAATGGTCAAAAACAAGTAAACTACGCGCCATTGTCGAACGAATCGAGTTGTAAAGCCGTTTGCCTCGACAAACAGCGAGAAGCAGACAGTAAGAGACAGACAGACACAGAGAGAGAGAGAGAGAGAGAGAGAGGGGGAGGGACCTCGGAGCCCCCAGGCAATTGTTGCTGCTGTGGTTTTGTTGGGCCGGATGTTTTTGTGGCACTGAATCGAGCAGCTCTTCTGTGCACTGTGAATTGAACCTATCTCAATGAAGAGTGACAACGGCAAATGAGCGAATGTGTCTCGCTGATATCGTCTTATTGCGGAAAATGTCGCAACGGATAATGGATAATGGGCTTTGGCCAATGGGCTACAATGCGCTTTAAAGCCTGACTGCTGGGACCACTTGTCATCAACAATAAAAATGCTTATCCGAGCGCATTAAGGCACATGGATAATGGCGGATAAGAGAGAACAGGTCATGACATTTGACGTCGCCATCATTTAAGTCAATTACAACATGACATAGCAACTAGCTTAATAAACGTAAATTAAGGCGTAGAAAATGTGGGTGATAAATCATTTATCAAGAGGATACAACTTGTACGCCGGATAAGGTAGTTACTAATAATACATCAGTTATCAGCTAATAAGGAAGAATAAAAACATGCAAAACAAGTTGGTGATATGCATACAATTTCTACTAGTCTCAATCTTGTCTTATCCATGTTTTCCGATGTTTTGTAGTTATGCGGATAATATTTATTTTTGCTGTCACAGTTTATCTGCTCTTATATGAACTTACTGTGTAATTTGTATATAAGGTCAGAAAGATATATATATATATATAGCTGTTTATTATTATCCAAAAGATATTTAGAAGATTTATTGCTATATTTGCTACATTCTCTATGTTCCATGATTCTGCTGCTGCATTCGATTCCGCTAATTAGGCATTTTGAGCAACGAACTTTTGGGCGGCTTTTGCATGTCTCTGAAATTAGCAGTTTTAACGTACGCATCTAGGGAACGTGATCGCACAATATAGAGTCGGCATAAGGCTGTTGAGTTGGCCGCCCACTTGACTACGTTGAGGCTTTAAAGTTAGTTTTCCATACTTCATTTGTGTATTTAATTAATGAATTCATATTTTGTTTGGGTCGAACTTAACCTCAAATATTATTGTATAATAAGCGGCGCACACAAATGTTTAGAAACAAGCCTCCCCATTGTTTACAAAACAGAATAGAAATAGAAATAGAAAAAAATAAAAATAAAATAAAACAGTAAAGAAGGCGACTCACTGTCAAGCCGGGCGATAAACTCGACTAAACGTATACTTGAAAGCACGTGATGTGGCAGCGAGTCTCAGCTTGCGGCAAGTCTCGCGCTCAGCTGCGGCTCTCGAATATCATTGAAGTTCGCTGGAATGCCAAACAAGTGTAGAACAATTGTCGGTCGGCTCGGACAGCAGAAACGATTTTTTACAGCTGAGTCACGTCTCTCTTTGCCAGTGCTGCCAATATTGCTTTAAAGCCGCCAAGAAAAATTAAATTAATACAAAATATTTGAGTACATAAAAAAGCTAATGAGAATAATATGTAGCTCTTGGGGAAAAATACATTGCCTCTCTATGATATGCAGAGATAAGCGGTTGAAGGTTATGAATATGGTATATATAATATGATAATAATTGGAAGAGAAAGAGTTTAGATTATATATATAAAAATGCCTTTTAAGATATTTTAAATAAATTTTAATATATTCTTAACAGCGGAAACTTTATTTTTCAAAATTCGATCTTAAAAACTTTTTTGGCTTTTAAAGCTCATTTAGAAAATTGTACAAATTTGATTATCAGATTTAATTGATTTTCGAGACTGAATGAAGTTTACATAAATATCAAAATATTAAAATTAAAACAGTAGATAAAAAATTACATTCATTAGAAACTTGAAATACAATTTATTATATATTTATATGATTTCCTATAATTACTTGAGAAAAACATTATTCTCTTACCGAATATTTTTTTCAGCTAGTTTTTAGGTGCAAGCCAACTGCAGTCAACTCTGGCGGAGTTTGTTGTTGTTTATTGAACACACATTTTGGCAATGTAGAGATTAACAATATATAAATATGGCATAAATACGAATAAAATAAAATCATGATGACATCGAACCGGTTTCCCTACTCTGCTCGAAATTTCACAATCAATCGAATGCAGATAAAAACGTATTCCAATAGAATGCGAAAAAGTGATGATAAACTTATGGGCTGCTGTCATCCAAATACCCGTGACATTGCTCACAGTATTGCTTCCCCCCTCTCTCTCTCTCTCGCTCTCTGTCTCTCTCGCTGTCTGCTGACGTTGCCTGCTCCGTCTTTCAGTCAGTTTCACAGCAACTTTGCTGACGGACGGACGAGCGAGCGTACGAACCCGCCTCCATCACATTGAGCGTTGCCATTGCCAAGATTTACAACCAATGTCAGCAACTGTGTCGGCTACTAAAAATACTAAAAATAGTCACCCGCTCAGCTGGCTTATGCGGCAGATAGCGACAGCGTCAGCGACAGCGACTCGACTCGTGACAGAGCCGTTCCCAATGCTCCTCGCAACATGTTATTCAATGCGGCTTATCAATGCGGGCCAAAAAAAAAAAAAGAAAAAAGAAAACAGTTAACTGTCGGTAGCTAAAGCGCAAACACTCTTGCAGCTATAGAATGTCGGATCTTAAGTAATAGAAAAATTATTGAAGTAAAATTTATTCAACTCTAAGATATGGAATGTTTATGTTCAAAAGTAAAGTCAACATTTATTGTTAGTATATATATATAATTATATATATATGTATATATATATATATATATATATATATATATATATATATATATATATATATATAGTATCATTTATATTATATATATTTATAAAAATCATCAGAATTGACTTTCAAACGTGTTTGTCAGAGAAACAGGCTACAGATAATTTGCTCGAATTGTCTCCGGGCATACAGTGAAGTACCCACCAATAGGGTGGGTATGCCAAAAAAAAAAAAAAAAAAAATTACGCGATCGCGGACAGACTCGCCAAGTGTCTAGAATTGTGCGTTTTGGGGCTTATCAGTGAATGTTTTGTTTTTGTATTTTTGGGTACAAACCAACGCCGTCGACTTTACCCACTGCCCCAGCTAAATAACCGAGTATATATATACTTATATATAGTAGTACTCTGTGCTATATGAGTTCTGGCATTGAACTATACAACGCGTCTATCTAATCAATCTATTATTTTACCTATTTTCTGCATAATATTTGATGCCCTTGTCGCGCGTCTTAGTTTTCTATTTTATGACGCATGCCGAAAAAAAAAATATAAACTGAACTACTTGACTCTTGATATGCTTGAGTGTCTGCCAATTGTGCGGATAAGTTTAACACTTGTTAATATTATCTGTCATCGATTTGTCACGCTTTATTTCCGGCTGAGTTTTGTATATATTATATTATTGATTAGCTGAGCGAAAACCTACAAAGTTGTGAGACATTTTTATATCAGCTATTTAGATGTTATCCGAAAGTATGTGAGCAGTCGGATAGGTATAAATTTAGCTTAACGCTAATTGATTTGTGGTAAGCTGTATTCTGCTCGATATTTGACACCTTCTAATTAATCGACTCTATCTGTTTGATGAAATCAACTGAATAAAGCTGTAAACGATATTTAGTCTATCCGCTCTTATCCGCTTTATTTTTGTCTATTGAATACACATTTATTTAGTTTATTCTAGCAACAATCAATTACGAATTAATATTATTATGTTTGCTTGTTATCTATGCGAATTAGATTATGCGGATAACTGTTGAGCTCATAATAATTCAGACCTTGGTCAAGCTAACCCATATATGGTGATAAAAATAATTAATTATTGGTTTTTTATCTGTATTTATTTCGAAGACCGGTTCTTGCTTGACTATTTCTGTTAGCGAGATAAGCTTTTCTTATCCGCGTAACTGTCAATAAGCGATAAAACTGTTAGGTTGTCAAATATTTTAAATATTGGAGTAAATGTGTTGGTATTTTGTAATATTTTTTTCTTTAACTGTTTTTTTTTTTCGAGTATCCGCTGTTATCCACACTGGTAAATACAGTGTGAAAGGCAGTTTCATAATGTGGAATTTTAGGTGATTGATTAAACTATTTGAAATCAATTATCCGTCTTTTATGTTACGGATAAACAAATTTCAATTTTTTTTTTTTGTTTATGCTTCTGATTATTATTTATCTGAAAATTATTACATCATCTCAATTCTATCTAATGTTGCTTCCCGCTAGTTTCATTCCAATTCTCATATTAATTTTTAGCTCTTGCCATAAATTTGATTGGCCAACACAGAGAATAATGTAGACAAACATATATATGTACATCTATATTTCATATAGATATCTTGGCGCCTTTTGCGCTGCTCTGCAATTATTTTTCAAATGTGCATTTTTATAGAACTTTCGAGTAAATTATAAGTTGTGCGCCACACATGCAAAACTATATATATATATATATATATACCTATCTGTGCGACTATAGGCGTTTAAACATTTCTCGCTGTCTGCGTTTGGCTGTGCTGTCTCTGTGTGTTGCAATGCCATAGTGTAAACATTTTGCAACAGGCTGCCCTGTTGTTTGTCTGGCCTTGACGCTCGGCCCATCGAGACTCCCTTCTGGCCTTACATCATATCGTTGCTCTACTGTACTAAGCACTCACCCGTGGTCTCCGTCTAGCCTGTAACAATGGCGTTCAATAAATGTTAGCTGACTCGCTGGCAGTTTAGCTGTTTCGCCGTTTGGCTGGCATATCCATTTTTGTTGTTGGCCATAATTATTTTTGCTTTTGGGGCCATTAGTTTTTCTTTAGCGTGGCGACATATGGGGCCTATCCGATGGGGCGTCTATTAAAATGGCATAAGTGTGTGTAATTAGCTGCAATTTGAGTGCGACTGAGATGTCTCCATCGGCGTTTCATTGACCATAGCCAAATGGCCTCAAATTGTGCACTTAACATATTTTTTTATTTGATCAGCAAGTGCCGAGAATTCCAGTAGCATGCAATTATAGCCAATTAAATTATCGCTTTGCTATTAATAATTGTGCTATTAACATATGGAGACTAATGCCAAAAGCAATATGAGTACATTAATTATGAATGGGCATCAATTGAAGATTAAAGCCAATTATTATTGAATATACAAAATAAATATAGAACATCATAATAATTAATAATAAAAAAAAAAAAATAAAATATATAATATATTAAATAATATATGTAATATGTGAAATATATAATATATAATTTTAATATATATTATATATAATATAATTTAAATATATATTATATATAATATAATTTTAGTATATATTATATATAATATAATTTTAATACCATTTTGATCATCATAAAGAACTAGGTCTAATTTTTTCCATATGCTAAATTTGATCAAGTTATTTTATAACAATTTTCTATATATTTTCTATTTGACAAATTGCAATAAAAAATCTTTTTAAAGGGTTTTAAACAGACTGTTAAAATTAGTACACCTTGTTAACTATTTAACAACAACTCTAAATGTGAGATGTCGAGATGATTGTTTTACACATTCATTAGCTGACAATTGAGAGCGGATAAGTTTTTAATTATATACTCAGGTGTCAAAGACTTCGATTGTTCATGTCTGCTTATGCATTTTATACTGCCGATAAGTTATCTCATGTTTGAATACAAACAAGCTTTAAACCAGATAGTTTTCAATATTATTCTTTATACTTGTTAACTGTAACTAATAATGTAGTGCCTAGGCACTCGTGTATAACGCTTTATATAAGTTCATGTGGATATGCTTCAACTATTCTGCAGAAAAAGAAAAAAAATAGAGAAATATTTATTTATATACACACAGATATTAATCAACTCTATTAACTCTTGCATGTAACATGTCTATTTTCTCTCGTTCAACCATCTGAAGGTTCAACATGCATCGTTAAAGGCTTTTGCGCAAAAATGCTTCGTCAACATGACGTATGCGTAACGATAATTGTTTGCTAGCTTCATACGCCATGTTGCCCCAAAGAGAGTGCAATCCGCTGTTCATTTTCTCTAGCCGACACACGATGATTCATGATTAAGAATCGAGATACTATATATGAACATGCTCTGTTCTGTAAACTAGCTGGCGCTGCATTTTTGCTTACTATTGTCGAACTTTAGCCAAGCCAAGCGAAGGAAAAAATATCGGATAAAATGGGGAAAAAAGACGAGAAAAAATTCGAGAAATTGTGCACTTACATAACATTTGTGTGCACCCAAAGCCAAAATATAAAAAAGTGAAGCGAGGCGGCTTCAATGCTGAATCGGTCGCTGCCGTCGCCGTCGTCGGCGCCGCCGCTGCCTTTGTTTGGCTAACTGGCCGCTTCATTTCTCACATGCAACATTTTATGTGTGTTTGCGTGTGTGGAAATATACCCTATGTCTGAAATATATATAAAACGGGGTGTAGTCTAGAATGGCCGAATGACCATATATATCAAAATACCTAATTGAAAATTGTATAAAAATTAAAAATAGATAAATTTTTTTATTTCTATTTTTTGTGAAATAAACAATAAATTAGAAATTCATTCAATAACTTTTTTATAAAAGTAAAGAAATTTAATTACTTTAAAAATAATTAAATTATTTTTTTGAATTGAATTTTAATATAAGGTAATTTATTTTTCCCTAATCGAAAATAATTTTGTATTTTAATAATTGTCTTTATGCAACATCAGACCTAGTTACAGGGTATCTACTTTTGTCATGCCATTCGCATTCTACTTCATATATATATATATATCTATTTTCTTTCTCGACTTTTCTTTTATTTCTGGCAATTGCCTTTGCCTCCGCTCGCCATGCCATGTTAGTTTTTCTCGTAACGCGCAGCATTAGTGTAAAATGTGTGTGAAAGAAAAGAGACAAAGAAAATACGAAAATATAAAGCGAAGTGGAAGAAGAGATGAGGCCCGCAAATAACTGTGCCTGGGCCGATGCACGTGATTTTCTAGCCACATAGCGCTTACAGTGCGCTTATCTGCCTCGTATGTAATTATTATGAAATACACAAAAAAAAAAAACCACGCACAAAAACAAAAGCTGGGCGAAAAAGAGAAATATAAATGTTGCTGCTGCTGCAATTGCAATATTTGTTGTTGCTTTTGTTGCTGCTTTATGCCGCAGTTCAATGAACCGCAATGTTATTGTTGCAGCTGTTGTTGTGGCAAGTGCATTATACGGGTTTTCCTTTGTGTTGCCAAAAAAGAAAATGAAAAGAAAAGAAAATGAGCAAAAACAAAAACAAAAACAAAAACAAAAAACTATTGCAAGCAAACATAAAAAACGCAAAACCTTGCGTGTTGGCATTTTCAGCGTCGCTGCGTCTGCCACAAAACTTGGCCAAGTTGACCAAGACGCTGCTTGGTTGGTTGCTGCCGTTACAGGTAGCTCTTTGTAAATCAGGTCAAGCCTGCTGGCGCGTTGTGGCCTTTGGCCTGGTTTTGCTGTTTTATTTTAATTGTCTTCACTCTGGCTAATACAACAACATTTCGCTTGGCTGTCCTTGCTGGCAGTTTGAGCAGTTGACAAGTTGATTTCCTTGGCGCCGTCTAGTATGTGTCCTCTGATTGCCCTTTGCCTCTCCCCAACTGATGGAGCATAAATTGATTCAGTTACTTGTCGCCCTCTCGCTCGCACATGCGTCCATGTGTGTGTGCGTGTGCGTGTGCATGTTTCATTCATTGATTTACCCAACCTCTCTCGCTCTCCATCTCTCTCCGAACTCTACACAATTTGCCCTCAGAGAAAACAGCAACTCATTCGTGTCTCCACGCTGCTCGCACTCTCTCAATCCAGCCCACTCTCTCCCAGTCTTCGTGTCTCCACGCAATTCTATTTGCTGTGTATTTGTATTTGCTCCGCTGCTGACGTAAAGTGTCCTTTCCAGCTGTTGCCACCCACCCACACAGCGCTGAGAGCCCCCTCTCCCCAATCTAGCTCAACATCCCTTCAATAGCGACACTCTCAATGTGCTTGCTGTTGGCCCACATTTGTGAAATTGTTGTTTTCACGTACTTTAAGGGCTTACTGTGGCATATGATGGCATAATTTCCATTTCTTTGTGTATGTAGTAGGGTATATTGGTTTTCTTTTTCACTTTGCATTTTGCGACGTGTAAGAGTTTCTTATATATGTATTTTGCCAAGGGTATTTCAGCTTCTATACCTTAAAATTAACTTTATTATGGATTTTTTTTTTGTACTTAGCAAAAATAAAGCAAAATTGACACAATTTTATTATTATGTTAGAGACGGTGGAGAGGTCTGTGGAGCTGGGCTAAGTCATTGCACTCGCGTAGGACAAGGGTTGCGAACAATGACAGCTGCCAGCTGGTTAGCCCAGTTAAGCAGTCGAAGCGAAGCACTCTAAAACGCTTTTCATTTTTCATTTGCCTCAAGGCGCACCCCAAACACTTACCTCATATCATATGCAAATTTGGCTCAAGTGTGTCTAAAACTCATAAAACGTAGACGATTTCTGCTTCAGCTCAGCTCAGTTCAGTTTAGTGACCTACTTGGCCAACTTGTGCTTGTTGGGAACTGTAATTAAGCGAGCTATTGGAAAACTGAACATTTTTGCTATGTAGGAAAAACCCTTGCACAGAAAAGTAAAGAAAGAAAAGAGATGATTAGATAAGACTAGAAGGAAATTTTTAGGTTTTCTTGTTTTTAATTGAATTTTAAGTTAACAATATTTGTACGGATATATATTAATGTATAACTTTTGAATATTATCTGTCTTAAGTCTTATATTTATTAATTTATTATAATTTCTATAAATATTCAATATAAATTTTAGTAGAACTCATACAAAAAATAAAATATTATAAAGTTGTTTAAGTACAGCTTATAAAAAAAAAAAAATAAGATTAGTTCTATTTGCTTAGAGATTTATGTATTTCTATCTACCTCATATAATCGCCCTTTCCGAACTTTTTAATGCTCTAGCATCTCATTAGTTTCATTTTAATAAATAATATTCTGGAAGGTCGTAATTGAGTTGTTGAGTTTTGTGTCTCTCAGATTTCACTCTAGGCTCAGCTTCAGCTTCAGGTGTGTCCTGTCCACATACAATGTGCGCTGCACTTTGACATTTTGACAAACAGCGCTGTCACGCATCATCAGGCTAATAACATTCATAAATTTGTAATGCATTGGGTAAACAATGGAAAGTTTTGCACTTGCTGCGCTGCTCGTTGCCTGTGGCGCAATTCACAAAACTGACATAAAAATTGTCTAAACAATTGAGAGAGCGGCAGAGGAAGAGAGACGACTTAAGTTTCCCGTTCCGAGTGCGGCACGTTGCACGTTGCGTCACTCGTGTGGGTGGCACGTTGTACGTTGCGTCTGTGTTTGTAATGTGGGTTAAGTGCTCGGCATTTGACTGCCGATTACATGAAATGAGCGCTCGATTAGCACAAGCGCTTGCCACCTGTCCATAAATTGAGGCAGCTCTTATTTTTATTCGTATTTTTTTATGCACTCTTAGACAACGATCTATTTGTGGCCAGCGGTTGCGAATGATAACTAATTGAGTTGTTTATGCTGCTGCCACTGGAAATTTGAATACTCAATAGGCGTTGACACTTTGCCACTGGCAGCCGCCATGTTTAATCGCTGCAACTGTCTCGTTGAGGGCGATAGTTATTTTAAATCATATTAAAACTTGTTAACGTGATGTGATTTATTCAAGTTATATGAAAAGAAAATATAATATATAGTTAAATATATAATTCTTTCTTGAGAACAAATTGTTTATATGAAATTTGAATCAAAATTTGAATCATATATTCAATTGATTCATAGATTTTATTATTGAGATATATATATATCGGTTTTTTTTATAGATTTAAATTTAATAAATAAATTTATGTGTTTATAAATATAATTTTTTGTTATTTTTATTATAAATGTTTTTTTTTTGTATTATTTTATATATATATTTTTTTCTCTTTTTTTTATTATATTTTATATTTATATAAATTATGCTTTTTTGGTTGTAATATAATGAATTATAATTTAGATACATATATTTGATGGAGATGTTGTGTAGCTGCTATGACCTCCAATGTGACATGACAGAGCATGTCAGAGCATTTGCATAAACATTTTAATTAGCTGTGTGTATTTTTTTTCGCTTGTTCTGGGTTCTCTTGAGGGCGGACTAATCAAATAATGTAAAAACATTTGTATTTTTCGTAATGGGCCTTTTTGTTGCCGTTGTTCGTTGTCATTCGTGTGTGTTGTCCAATTGAATTCAATTGACTTGCGGCATTCGTTTAAAGTTGTTAAGCCTGCCTGCGCACTGATTTGACTTGATTTGATTTGCTTAAATTAGCTGCAACATTTGCGAGTTGATAACGAATATTTGCCAATTGCAAGCGTCGAGTCAACAAATAATGTCTCGCAAAACAAAATACACAAAATCGATATGTAAACATATTTACTTTTATTTAGTTTATACTCAAGTAGTGCTCGCTCTCGCCCTGTCTCTGTTGCTCGCCTACTGGTAATTGTTGTTTTGCCACAATTGAGGCACCTTGAAACGCGAAACTAGCATAATATTGACATACATATATGAAATTTGCACATGGATTCAAATTAAATTATATACTTAAGCGCAAAATGCGCCCATTACCAACTAATGAGGCTTTACTGTGCGGCAATTAAACTTGAATGGCGATCTCCACTTGGGGTTTTTTTTTTTGTGTTTCTGTTTATCAGTTTGATATTGAGGCTATGACCCCCTTGATAAGCTTGCCAAGCCATAAACAAAATTCTAATTGCTCCAAATAGTTCACAATAAAATTGTGATTAGAGCAAATATATATTATTAGCTTTAACATTTTTTAGAATCAGTTTTTTGTTTTTATCTTTATAATTAATTAACTTATCTAGGAATTTATGAAGCAATATTATCGCTTTATTAGCTAATTATTTCAGCTTGTAAATGATGCTGCAGCAAATCAGGGACGAGTGATGTAAAGCAATCGAGATTTTTATCGTTATCGATATATATATATATAAATTTAAGTGTTTCATTGATATTTTGATATTTCTCGTTATCTTGTAAACGATTTCTTGATAACTATCTATTTCGCTAACTATCGATAACATTTTATTGATATTTAGAGACTGTATCCTAGAATATTGGCAAAGATTGTTAATTTTTATATATCAATCATGAACAACGCCCATTTGCACAATCATTTACATTTAACAAACATCAATTGTTTATTGTTCTCACCCCACCCAGCTCAGCCGCCATCTTCTGCACTACCCTTATCGATTGTTTTACGACGGGTGCTTGCTCGATTGACAGGCGACTGTCTCGCTCACATTCTGTGCGCTTAACACCTCGCGTCAAGTCAGTCAGTCAGTCAGTCAGTTGAACGCAACGATCTATCAGACACGTCTAGTTCAGTTCAGTTTGTCAAAGCCACGCCTCTCGCCCCCTTTGCACTAAATGCTGTCGCTGACAAGCGAAATCATTAAAAGTGTCAAATGAAACTAAAAGAAGTATTTGCCGTTGATCTCTCGCTAGTTGTTGTTGTTGCTGCTGCTGGTTGGCTGGTCGTTTTTGATACGTGCGCAGAATTTCAATTGCAATTTGCAATTCAATTTTCGCATTTCGCTTTTGTTTTTACTCACAGGCCGAGTGGGCGTGGCAAAAATGGGGGGAGGGGCTGCCTCCCTGCGCTTAGCTATTTAGCATGCGCTGCCATTCGCAGGCGATGAAATGAAAGCATGCAAAGAATTACGATAACAAAAGAAAATAACAAAGAAAAATATTTTAAAACTATATCGCATTTATTTTTTTATTATTTAATTTTCTTCTTCTTAGTTTTTATTTCGTTTTCAGTTATTCGCTTGACTTATTAAGCATACGCAGCGTGTGTGAAAAACGTTTACAGCGTTTGGCACTTGCATAGAATTTGATTACCATCAAAATTCATTAATTATAATTCCAATTAAATATGTATTTTAAGTCGCCATCAATATTCCGTACGTTCTGCCTAATTAAAATGAATATGCTATATAATTGTAAGCAATCTGTGCAAATTATTGATTTTATAATTATCATTTTGAGCTGAGATTTTGCAGAAATGTGGCGTACTGTACGTAATTTAATTTTAATTCTAATAATATTAGTAAAAATAATATTGAGTTTCTTCCATCATATAATACATATTTATAAACATATTTCACAGTCGAAACACTTCAGTTTCTGCAACAATAATAAAGCAAAAATTGATTTCAGCCAACGCAAACATCTTTCTGACCCAGTTCATATAAACAATTATTTGATATGTACTCCTTAATGATTTGTATTTTTGCGGCTGTGCATATTTTATATATAAATTTTGCGTAATTTTTTTTTTGTTTTTTGAGCAATCGAGATATATCTGTGCCAGTTTCCAGTTTGGCAAAAATTAATTAGATATCGACACGATACGAAATCAAAACCGGCAATTTACTAAGAATCGGTTTATCTCGCTGACGATGGCGACAGTTGGGAGCCTTATAAGTACTTTCATGCCTTCATCACTCTCCTCTCCCACTCTCACTCCCTCTCTCTCTCTCTCTCTCTCCTTCGTTCTGCTCTGGCCTGTTGAGATTTTTATTGCCGCTGGCATTTAATGCCGTTTCATGTATTTTATGGCCCAGAGGCGCCTGACGCCTTGTCTACAATTGGAATTATTTTTCGTTTTTGTTGGCCCAAATGAATTGAAAATGTTCCAAGTTGCTTTTCATGCGTGTCATTGAACCAATCGTTTCATATACATCTCCGACCAACAAGGACTATACATACATATATATGAATATAAATATGCATAATAAACCCATATATCTCTAAATAAATATAGTATGGGTAAAAAGTACATCTGAGTGATGGCTGTTGATTGAATTACACAGATTTTGTTTATTTGCCGTAACTCGGAATGCCAAACATCCAAATTATAATAAACAAAAAAATATGCATCTAACTGATGAATGCTGGCTTTACCTCAGCAGCCGGCGTGGCTTTTAAGTTGGCCAAAACACACCAACAAAAAAAATGAATGAGTAAATTAAAAGCCCTCAACGAATTTTAGCTTGATTTACCTTAAAGTTTGATCAATAAATCAACAAAAATATGAAACTTCAAACTTTTCGACATTGATTTTTTCTAGTTTGCAACCTTTGTGAAAAGTTTGCCACCTTTCAAATTTTTTTAAAAGTAGATTTTTATATAAAATATTTTTATATAAGCTATGAACCATTTATTTGATATATAAGTTAAAAGATATACTGTGAAAATTATACAAAAAATGCGAATGGGTGCAACTGTTTTCAGAGCAACAAATTTAGCCTCAGATTCAGTTTGAATTGGTACAAAGTAAATTTGAATTATACTTTTGAACTGTTTCGCACCCTTTTCTCGAGTATCTTCCACAATAATTTACAAAATCTTACTGATAATCTCTTATCTTATCTTTTGCAGACTTTGAAGCGCCGCTCTTTAACATTTTGCTCCACTATGCTCTCGCAGTATTTGTTTTAAATCGTTCATTATAATGAATTCGGCGCGGCATCATCGTATTGGAGTGTTTCTGTCTCCATAAGCCACAATAATAACGATAACCCAACAAATACCGCACAACAACAAAATCACAAACAACAGTTGATCTAGTCACAAAACAAAAAGGATTACTAAAAATACAATTGCAAAGTCTTGGAAAATCTTCTACATCCACACAAACACAAACACTAAAACCTCTAACTATTTGCTAAGAGAACACGAGCAACGACTGCTCTTGAGTAACTAGAGACAGCTAAAGAGTTAAAGCTGGCTAAAAAAATGCCCTATCATCGTGCCGACACATCGGCTCAGGCCGATAAGCTGAGCGGCATTGTCGAGGAGAGCGACCTGTACGAGGGATTTGCTCCGCATGTGGAAACATCTGAAATCAAAACACTCGATTTCTATAATCTACCAAAGCAAACTGGTGAGTTGAATGAACTGATTAATATTAATAGAGAAGTTAAATATATAATATAAAACTAATATATGATAAGTGAAATTATTGTGATTATTAATTAGATTAAGATTAAAAATTAAGAAGTATTAAGGTAAAGAAACTGTTTTAACCAGAATAACATAAATTTACCCAAAATAATACTGAAAGAGTCATCGACCAATCGACATATCAGAAATTCCCTAATTTAATTTTATTTTTGGATTTTTATTTATTAATCTTAAAAGAATTTAATATATATGCATAATAATATGCATAAATAAATAAATATTAAAAAAAAATCAAATTAACATTCATATATATTTATATATAATAAAATAAATATAAATTCATATCTACAATATTATCTGCAAAAATTCGGAGTTTCTTGTATCTTATCTGGCTATGTTCTTTTCTACTTATGATTTCTCTTTAACTGATATCATATTTCCCGTTTGGCTAACATATATTTATAATTGAATTGAAACCTCTACAAATTAGACGCATTTGAAATCGGCTACATTTTCCGGTCATCCATTTGAACCTCTTCGAAATAAACAAACGCATTTGAGTGCTGCTGAATAAATAAACAACAACAATAATGATTTATGCACATTATAAAACAGAATGAGCAGGTGCAAAAATTGAGAAAATATATGCGCGCTCGCCGTTTAATGAGCTCCTTTTGCAATAAATATAAAAATTTAAATAAGCAGAGCTCGAACTTGAACAACTACCACGCACCCACGCTAAAGATATATAAGCATAATCAGATATATATTTATATATATATAAGTATATATTTGTTCTTTTTTTCTTTGGTATATAGAAACACACGTGTTTCCTTTAAACGTATTTTGAGTGAAATATTAATTTATGCATTGCATGAAAGATTATTTGTTTGCACTATGCCGCGAACCAAAATACATTAATCAATAAACACAAACAAAAACCGAAATTAAAAAAAAAAAAAAAAACAGAAAATTCAAAAACAAACGAAATTCGTGCAAGCAAATTTAAATTAAATATAGGCATTTGTAATAATTACGGGCTAATATGCCTGTACCGGCTGGCCAGGCCAGGGGTATTACCAACTGCATAATGCGCGTTTAAAGTTCAGTTACAGATTAAGAATTTATGTTATATATTTTTGAATCAGCCTATAGAAAAGGTATAAAGGTATATTATAAATATAATTTGAGCCCATATGGTGTCTATTTATTTATAAAATATATGGACCAATATACTCTAATTCACTTTGTGAACGAGCATCGAAACAACTGCTACTGAAAACTGAACAAACCGGCCAATTGGCCTGACCGAACAGTTCGACTGGATTTCATGTACACAACATTGTACTCCGCATTCGACTTGCTTTATTTTTTTATTTTTGTTTGTTTTTGTTATTTTTTAAGTTTTTTTTTTCCAATATCAAGCTGTTTAAATTATGTGTATTTTTGGACTACTATAACACGCAAGTCGAAAAATATAAAAAAGTTGTGAAAAACTACCCGAAGGCTTTGTTACAAATTATGCCAACAACTCGCGTTAAATGTGAAAAAAGTGTATAACAAATATTTAATTATTTAATTGCAATTGCCTATGAAAATAATAAACGAGGGTATAATAAACGGTAGTTTAACTCTGGTATTGCCAGCAAATTTCAAATATATATATATATATATATATATTAGCATGCAGTTTTCTACACAACATATGTGCCATATATCTATATATGTGTTACATATAAGTATTTGTAGTTCAAGGAACACTTTGACAAAAATCCCATGATTCACTGTTTTATTTGCCTTACAGTTCGGTTTAGTCATTTTTATAGAACAATTTTTATCAATAGTTGATAGATATATGGCGCTTGTTGTTAGCCATATCAGCAAAAAAAAGTATATTATTTTTAATATAAAAACACAGCTACATTATTTTGTATATAAAAATAATGTTTCTCTTACATAACTTGACCCTTTTTAAAAATTGTTTTCGCTACGCTCAGCGGGCTCTCTTGTTGGTATATATTAAATATGCTTTTATTTTCGACAGTCCGTGAAATGCTTTTATTGTTTATATATGGCAAAATGAAAATTGCAATTTTCATAAAAGTTTTAACAGAAATTTCAATTTTACACGCTTTTTCAGCTGATTTGGCTAGTAGCCTTTTGCATTTGGTCAAACACTTTGAAAGTTGACCAAGTAATCAACATTTATTGCTTATCACTGGAAAACCCAAATATGCTGATAATAAGGGATATACAATCCATTGACCTAAATTGAAAAATTACAGCTGTTGCTGCAAATTGGTATTTTGTCCAGGGTGTGTGGAAGGCTAGAAGACATCTAAATCAATTTGCGTTTACAGAAATTTGATTAAATGGCAAATGGAAAAAATCGATTTCAACTTTATGGCACATCAAAGGCAATTAAATTTTACATTTACAATGCAAAACGATAAAATGCTTTGAGAATGTAATTATGGGCTTTCGGTATACCCTGTACTTAGAAGAGTGCGAAAGTGAGGCAAATAAGTTTCGATTTGCATTCCATAAAATAATAGCTTTCATATATATAAATACACTCCCAATAGAATTTAAATTATTTGTAATCTTACCCAGTTTATTCTTATTACCATAAATAGTTTTAAAATCAAATCTCTCTATCTACAGGGTCTACAGGGTATTTGCTAAATAGTCTCCGTCTCTGGGTTTCCGCATTATTTATTATTTTTATTGAATCCGCCGGCTTGGTAATATTTTGTCAAAATGCCAAAATGCATTAATGCCAATTGCGATTGGAATTGCAATCGAGCCAATCGGCAAAGCGGCAAATCGGTAAATCGGCCCATCCAATCCATTAGTGGAAGCTACTCTTATCCGCTGACGACATTGGCCTTGATTTTGATTTTGATTTTAAATATATCTTCAATTTTGTTGTTGCTGTTGCTGTGGATAATGTAAACAGGCTGCGCGCACTGCGCTTATTACCTATGTGTGTTTATTGGCAGAATTATTGTTCGGGTATTTCAACGGGAAAAACCAATTTGCAATATCTTTGCTCTATATATTAGTGCGCATCTGAAGTATCTATATATATGTATGTATATATGTTTGACATAATGCTAAAGAATTTCCATATTGTTTTGTTGTTATATTGTCGCTCGCAAAACAAAAAAGATTCACGTTTTTATGGCAGCTGGCGTGGGGCCAATTAATTAGTTTAAAAATAAATGCAATTTTCCCTCCACTTCCCCCGCTTTGAAATATTTTTCTTTTTTGCTTAATGCTATTTCTTCGCTTTTTATTTTGCGTCGTGATAAACATTAAGTTTTATATTCAGCAGCTAAACATGTGATGTTAGCTTTATCAACTAAAAAGTGTTTACTGACAATTTTGAAAATTTTGTGTATTTAAATACTAAAAACAGTCAGAAAATTTGTTAAAGGGTTTTTTAATTTATATGTATATTTTT
Source organism: Drosophila fulvimacula (assembly GCA_035045555.1). Taxonomy (NCBI): domain Eukaryota; kingdom Metazoa; phylum Arthropoda; class Insecta; order Diptera; family Drosophilidae; genus Drosophila; species Drosophila fulvimacula. The sequence continues at coordinate 2,791,764 of JAWNOX010000197.1, forward strand.
ATATTTTAATATGGTACATTTTGTATATAAATTTTGTGTGTAAAAGTATTATATATATATTTATAATTATTATTCAGCGCGCATGATTAATATAATTTATAGGCTGTGCTATCAATTAATCTTGTCACTTGGCAAGTCACACATAATTTTCAAATGCTCTTAAATATTAGGCAAATTTTTAATGAGAAGATGTAGATATAGAAGGAAAAGGTATATATAAAATATGAAGTATATATAATATGGAATAGTCTGTTGAAATATCAATTTCTAAACTTGATTTTCTCCACAGAGCTTACTCAATAAGGTACAAATTTTCTGTTTAAGGCAGTTCCTATTTAAGTAATTAGATTCTATACAAAAATTATAATGCATTCATCATAAGCGGCATTAATCTCTGACAATATGTATAATCTCTTATATTTTTATCCATCCATTTGCAAATTACTCTCGAAAATATCTAAAAAAAAAAAAAAAATTATAAATTTCTTTGTTGCTGTCACTGAGCATTTGTAGCTTTTTTTTTTTTTTTTTTTTTTGAATCGTCCTCAGAAAATTCCCAAACCAATTTTTTCATTCAATTTTTTTAGAATACTTTTCTACATATGAAACATATTTTCATAATTATAGTATAACTAATTTTGTCTATAGCCAAAATATTTTAAAGACCCTGTCACAGGCCGCGTGCCAGCTCTACAACATATACTATATATATATTTATATTTATACATATATAAATATATGGTATAGAACATCAAGTTTATGGGCTTAAGATTTAATATTTATTTGTTTTTGCAAAACCAAAATTTTGTGCTTACGCAAACCAGAGCACAATGTTTTCTAGCCAACATGACGTGAAACGACGAGGGATTTTTTTCTACTCAAATTATGTATGGTATACCGTAGTATACATGTTAAATATGTACATATGGATATGATATATCTATATATATTTATTCTCAATTCAAAACAGAAAACATCGTAAAACTCAAGAGGTTGTTTTTCTTTTTGTTTGTTTTTTTTTTAGTTCGCTATGCTCGAGCGTTTTCAAATTTGATAAAAAGTATTTCAAATTTTTATTTTTGCAAATTGAAAATTTTCCGCCCGATCAGACCACCTATACATATATATATATATATATATATATATATATATATATCCATTTAGATAGTATATATTCTGTTTAGATATATCATAAGTGCCACCACACGCGCTCGCTGCCTCATCAATAAATCTGCTGGATGTGATGAGCAATGCGAGCGGAGTGAGACGAAAAATTTAATCAATTTGCCTGCGTCGTCTGCTGCCTGCCCCTTTCTGACAGCAGCACAGAGCTGGCTACGTCAGCGGAGCACGTGCCCCCATCTAAAAATATGCGAAAAGTGTGCGAATCCATCGAGGAATCCGTTTTGTCGATGCTTCTGTAACTGGCCAAAACCAGTTTTTGTAGAATTTCTTGTGTTTTTGTTTGGCATGGTTGGCGCTTTGTTTTGGTTTTTATTTTTAGTTCAAATGCGTTTTTAAGTGGTTCGCTTTGATATTGCTTTATGTGCCTTCTTTGGTCGAATAATTAAAAAAAATTTTTTTAAAAATAATTTATCAAAGACATCAAATAGGAATCTATACGAATTTTTCATATATTTCAGACAATATTCAATTTTATAGTATAGGATTCAATAAATGTTTTTTTTCTTATTTGAAATCAACATTTGACCGTTTTGACCGCTGCTAAAATAACAGAGAAAAAGAGAGGGATAAAACGAAGAATATATATATATATATATATATATATATATATATATAGATAGATAGATAGATAGATAGAGAGAAAGAGAAAGAGAGAGAGAGAGGGGTACATAAAAATGAAATCAAATTTATAGGAATCCACTTGAAACATTTCATTTGTATAACATTTCAACGGATTAAAGATTAACGAAATTATATTGTTTCTTTGGATTTATACAACTTGCTATATGTGTAAATTATTTTTGTTGTTGCCTGTGCGCCGTGCCTCGTGATTAGATTAGTCCAATTAAAATGATTAAGGCAATTTTTATGTGCTTTGTTATTTTTGATCGCAACATTTTTTTTTTTTTTTTTTGTATTTTTCATTTAAATTTTTTTTTTTTTTGGCAAGTTCAGAGATCAAATCCGTTAAAGTGACACGACACGCCCACTTATGTGTCTGCCCTACAGCCCACACATGGTTCACGCGCTATTTTTTGCTTTGATCCGCATTCACATAAAACAATCAACGCAGATTGAGGCAGGGTGGCAGAGGGAGCTCGAGGGCGGCTGGCGGTTTATTAATAATGACGAACGGACAACACTGTGCGACAGTGTCAGTGTGTGAGTGTGTCTGTGTCACGACGGTTTCACAAGTTCTTGCCGGTCTTTCGCAGTGTTCTGTTCAAAAATACTTTGACTCGATTGCTAATCGTTTTATGAGTAGAGCTCAGCCACATGCGATCGATATGCTGTCAATACTTTGCGTTCATTTTTTTTTTTTTAAATATTTATTATTATTTATTTTTATATCATTTAAAAATTTTTCAATAATATTAATTTAAGAAAAAATAATAATATATATATAAATATTAAAAAATAAAATATATATATATAAATATTAAAAAATAATAATATATATATAAATATTAAAAAATAAAAAATATATATATAAATATTAAAAAATAAAATATATTTGTATAAATATTAAAAAGTAAAAAATATACATTCAAATTATTGACTATATACATTATAAATAATAACTTTCTTTAAATTTAAATGACATATTTTTTTTTTTGTTAAATAAAAAATTCCAAATTGTCAGCATTATTTTTAAATATAAATATAAAAACTTAAAACTTATTTGTGGATCAAAGCATCGATTAGGTAGTTTTATGCCGCTTTTAGTATGTTATTGTGCCTCATAGACTCTAAACATCATCTTGCGCAATGATGAACCTGCAGACAGCACGTATATTTATGTAGCCTTTCACCAGACGCTGGCGTAAAAATCAAATTGAAAATCAAAATCAAATAATTGAAAGCCATAAATATTTGTAGTGTTTGACTGGGAGCAACAGCTATTGAAATTTGCCAGCTGCCGGTCGGCACTGATTGATGGGCAGCGAGCAGTAGCAGACGATGCCCAAATTCCCAATACCAATTTTCCAATTTCCATTTACTTTTCATGTGCTGCTATAATCCATCAAATGCAATCGATAAATGTTGCTCATTAACATTTATTTAACCCGAGCGGGGAAACTGCTCAACAATTTCATTTGCTCACCTCTTGTTTTATTTTATTTTTTTTTTTTAATTTTTGACCTTACTGTCAACAGAGGCGCTACTAATTACACGTTTGTTGGAATACAAACGAACACTCAAGTGTGTGTGAGTGTGCGTGTCTGTGTTTGTGTGTTTGTGGTTCTACGCTGAGGTCAAGCACTAAGTGCCGCCACACGTACTCAGCGCAAAGCTCTCTCATCTGCTTCGTGTTTACGTGCTCTTTGATTTTCAAATGCTCAACAAAATGAGCAACTGCAACAACAGCAACAACAGCCACAACAGCCACAACAACAATCGCAACGCAGTTTTAATTTTAGTTACAGAAGCTACCAGCCGGCAAATTATTTGCTCTCAGCCCTTCTGTCTCTGCCTCTCGCACTCTCCTCATATACATATGTCTGTGCGCTCAGCTATGCACTAGATAACACTGTTTGTGCTCTGGCTAGATAAGCAGAAACCATGATGATGTGGGAGGGAGAGCGCACAATTCGATGCAAACAGCAACCATCGATGTTTCCATTGTTTTTATGCACAGATATATTGTTTTATCAGCTGCATGTTTTTTTTTTGCATTGTTTTTACATCAAGAGTTTTGTGCGTATACTTAATACCGGCATTGGCTCTAAGCAATAATAATGTAACAATATAACATTCCTTTCCCTTTAACAGTATGTTAACATTACTGCTTAAAATTTTTGTTGCCTCCTAAAAGTAGGCAACACTTTTTGATTAAGGCAACAGTTGTTCATGGAAAACAGGTTTTTTACTGCAGCCTGAAAGTATGCTTTCAAATTTGAATGAACATAGCGTGTGGGTATGGTAAATAGGTACGCTACTGTAGCAGTGGAAAAATATTAATTAAATTAAAAGAATGTTTTTAAAGTAATCAATATATTTGTTCTGTTTTATAGTTTTATTAGTTCGTTTTTATTATTTAGTACCGACAATAATTTGAGCTCCACAAATTTTAATAAATCGTATATAACTTTATTAAGGTTTTTAATATATATATATTTTTTTTTGATCTTTCGGTTTTTATACTTCTGCCGAAATGATAGCTTACTTTTTTCCAACTTAGATAACTGTATTCCTAGTATTGTTAGAACTTATTAAGAGCTGTGCTTGTTTTATTTGTTTTATATTTGAATTTTTCTTCAGCGTACTTTTAAATATTTGATTAGTCTGTTGTTGAATGTCTTTTGCAATTCTCCAAGTGCTTTTTACAATTCCATTATAAACGTTGTTAAATGTTGGTCAACTGTCACCTGAATATGATTATTATAGTCGCATGCGGCAGCTTTGATTCACACCTCGCTGCGCTTTGCACAACAAAGCGAAAAACAAGTAGAGGTGCCTAACGTATAGATACCCTGTAAGATTGATTTTTAATTAAACTCGAATATTCAAGAATAAACTTAATAAAAATTATATGATATATAAATGCATTTAGTGTTAAACATTCCCATATTCGCAATATACTCTTCAACCCATTTACAATATTCACAGGGTATGTTTTTTATAATGAGAGTAACATTCAAAACAATCAAATAGTTGGGATCATATGAAACGTCAACAAACTTACTTAACCATGGCTAAAGCACTCTTGACTCATTTCCATATCAATTAAATTGCAACAATTGCGACTGCGCTGTAAATTGCAATGCCAATGTTTTGCGCAGCGATCACTTTTATGGCCCATTGAACTGTTGTCTGCTTGCTGCATAGGGAAAAGAAGCCGCGGAAAAGGTCTATTTACTAATCATTAAGAATTAACAATAAGTTGTTCCGGCATTTATTTATCGTAACTGAATTATTCGCATTATTCACACGCTCTGAACTGGGCGCGAGCCCCCCTTTCTGACAACACCTGAACAGTTGAACGAACTGTAATCAAAGGGAGAGCGAAACAGCAAGAGGGAGAGTGAGAGAGACCGAGACCGAGTCGCTGCAACTATAAAACTTAAAACTTTAATTGGAATTAGCAAAGCTTTGACTAATTTGGGAAGCTTGCTTGCATGCCGTTTAATACCCTCGAAGATGTTCGATATGGGTATTTCTGTTTTGTGTGTGTATGTGACAGCTGGTGGGAATGAATATATCTATAAAATGGTAAATTTATGTAGTTATAGGGTATATTTATGATTAAATACAGGGTATCTGCGAGTCGAGCACTTTCAGCTGAAGCCCTCTTACTCGTTCTAATTAAAAGCTTTGACCATGAGCTTTTTGCGACCGCCCCAATGTTTTGATAAACAATTAGCTGTGCTCCGTGGCCATCCGAAGTGCACCTGTCCGCACGCTCTCTGCTGTTCCCTCTGCCTCACACTCTCTCTCTTTCTCTCTCACATTGTCTCTTCAACTCTTGCTTGGTTTGATGCTGTTGAGCGGCAAACGACGATCGGTAAACACTGCTGTGCTCAGTTTCAGTTCAACCCTCGGGCGTTGCGGTTTGCTTACGTTCGTAGCGCGCGCGCGCCTTTTGCCCAAAAGTTGTCAACTGTCCAACAACAACAACAACAACAACAAGAGCAACAAGAACAACAACAACGAAACGAGTCGCGTGTCTATCGATTGCCGTTGAAAATTTGCTTTATGTTTGTATTGCCATACGCACTGTGCGACTGTGTGTGTGTGTGTGTATGTGTGTGAGTGAGTTATGTAAATAGATGCACTTGTGCGTGTGTGCGTGTATTTGTGTGCAGCCTCCAAAAACTGCAAAACGCAATGCACATTAAACCGAAATCGGTTTTAAGATTGACAACTTGTTAATTATCGCACCTCGACAAAAGTTTTATGTATTTATTTTTGTGCTCGTCTATTATATACGAGTCTTGTGCATTGCGTGCGTCAAGCTTTCAATTTGCAGTCAGTTGGTCAAGCAGGCAATCAATCAGTTGAGTCAATCGCTGCATTTTATTACGCATACGCCGCGTCTGTTGATGGCATTCTTTTTGATTTAATGGGATATTTTATTGATTTAACTGAATAATAAACAATGTAGACAAATTAAAAGAGAGAGACAGAGAGATGTGATCGCTCAAAAGATACCCTGTAAATCGATTTGCTATACATCAAGCAGTTAATGCTCGTCAGAAGCTTTTTTTAAATTATGTAAATCGTCTGCACGCTTTTTAAGAGCTAACTGTTTTCGAATGTACAGTGCAATAAAATTTTGCATTTAGATTTTATTCAATTAAAATCGTTAATTTATTCACTCAGATGCAATTCGAACAAAGCACACATCGCAAAAAATAATAAAAAACCAGTTTAAGAAAGCTGCACAGAAAACAAAATAAAATCAATTCTCACATGCTTTGATCCACATTCGCACATAGATATATATATATATATAAATATATAAATAAATAAATATACATATATATATATATATATACATATATATATATATATATATATATATATATATATATATATATATATATATAGTATATATAATTTACTGCCTTGTGCCAGGCTCAAAGATGTGCCAATAAGTAGGAAGCTAATAGATACGTATTGCTGAACGCTATAAACTAATCAATTGCTTAATTTGTGTTGATTTTTTGTGTTTGGTTTTAACTATACTAAATAATTTGGACACGGCCGGCGCTCGTGGCTCTCGATTCGACAGCTGCCGCCCACTTAGAGCGTAAATTCAATTAATTATTCATTAATATGCAACCGCGAATCAAGCTAAGAATCTGCGATTTTATTTTCGTTTCATTTGTTTTATTTACGCGGATTTTCATGCGGAAAATTACCGAGCAGCAAGCGCCAATTTACATCCTACTTGAAAACAAATATAAAATAGTAGTAGAAATAAAATATACGAAATTTTATAAAATTTATTGTTGGAATCTGAGACTCTTGTCATGTGCTATTTGTTTTTTATTATTTTTATAGTACAAAAAAATGTGCTAATTTTCGCTACTCAACATGTGCTGAACGAGCGGTCGATCGATCGATCGCTTGGGTAGGCCTAATTGAATTTTGTGCTCCGCTCTGCTCTGCCTAAGGGGTTTATTTATAGCACATGCTAAACATGCAATGCCAGAGCAAGAGAGTGAAACAAAGAAGATCAAGCCAAAGTCCCAGCCTAGTTGAGGCCCGTCAATAATTTAATTGATTAACAGTAACAAAGAAAATCGTGATATTGTCAAGGCGCTGTGACGTCCATAAAATGCCCAAAAGCAGGCATCATTAAGCGACTCTCGCTTGGTCAGGTGACGGCAGAGGCTCTTTATTAAGTATACTTAGAAATGCAGCTAGTCAATATGTAATATCAAAAAGAGTTAATTTATTTAATGCATTCATTTAAAGCTTTTCCATAAGCTAATATAAATTTATTGATTGCATTATCTAATAATTGCAAACAGTTTTATAACTAACCTGAATGCACTTTCTATTGCAAATGATAATTCAAATTCATTCAGTTAATGAGACTAACTAGCAATAATAGTAAATAGTTTGAATTAGTAGTGGGATTTTATTTCATTTTATTTACATTTATATATTTGATTTATTTTTATTGAATATCTGTGTTAGTTTATTTTATTATAATCATCTTCATTATGGATGTTGATCTCAGTGTTTAGTTGGAGTTTTTTTTTTCTAATATCTTTCACACCTTTGTTTCAGCTCAGTACAAGGCTTTTAATTTTAGATCTGGCTGTGCATCTAAATTTAGACTTTGTTAATTTTAAGCTGAATTCAATTTTCAAAGACGAGCTGCTCCAATTAGCAAACTTTGACAGTTTGGAAATCAACAAGATATAATAAAAACCGCAGCGAAGAGCACGAATTTGTTGCCAAAAAAAAACAAAAAAAAAAAAAACAAAAAAAAAAACAATCAAAAAACAAATAAACAACAAACAATTAGATTGGTTGAACGTGTTTTTGGTTGCGGTTTCTTTAATTTGTTAAAATCTAAATATAGAAGCAGCCGCCAGTTGTAGTTGTAATTGCTGCTGTTGGCAATAGCTGCAGGCCCCGGCAATGTTGTCGTCAATCGCCAACGGGGGCAACCCGTAGGAAAAGGTCTAATAAATTGCATTTGCCATGTGCCAAACCAACTGGCCCCGCCTTCTTTTATGTGACGCCCTAATTGTTGCTCTTAAGGTTGAGCTGTCAGTGCTGCTCGTTTCTTTGCTTTGCCCTTCCCTCTTCTATTTTTTTTTTGTCAATTTCATTTTCTCATTGTTTCCGCTTTTCTTCTAAAAATTGCACATTAGATCATGTCACAATAATTTTATTTATTTTTTTTTGTTGATTTCAATTGAAAAATTGTCTGCACTTTGCTTTCAACTTGTTTCTTTCATTATATGTATGTATAAATATATAGATATATATGTATATGATCATATATACCGGGAAATGCATTACGCTGAACAATCTTTTTTTCCTATGCTTTTCTGTGAATTATTCAAATTGATTGTTATTATAAGGATGGAATTGTGGTGCCATCGAGCATAATGATAATGCAGTTTGAGAATATTTTGAAATTGTTTATAATAATAATAATAATAATAATAAAAACATTTTAGTTTGAATTTTCCAAAATATTTGAAAGTTTAAAATTGAAAAAAAAAAAAAATTATTTTTCTGTATATTTGAGAAAAATACAGAAAAATAATTTTGTTTTTCAATTTTTAACTTTTAAATATTTTTGGAAATTCAAATAATTATTAAACAAAAATTTTCATTTAATATTAAAATGAAAAAAAAAAATTATTTTTTTAATTCAAATTCTCGTTTAAAAATAATTTTTCATTTTTATTTTGATATTTCTCTTGAAGCCAAAATTTTGAAGTCATATATGACTCATTCAATATTTTTGTAAACAATTTCCAAATTGATTTTTAATTTTTGTATATTTAACACTAAGAAAGTCGCGTGATGTGCGTTGGTCAATTAACAGAGCTTGCAAAATAATAGTAAATAAAACGTGAGAGGTTACTTAGAATCTGTTCATGAATTGCTCAATAAACTACGTCAATTAGAATTAATGTCCAACGGTTTTTGGGCTCTGAACCGTTTGGCTTAAATTAGACAAATTCTAGATTATTAATGCTTAAATTTAGAATCAATTGTATTACCATAAAGATAGCTGGCAATCGTCAATTAAATTGTCGTTAGATTTACGAATCAATTAATTAATTGTGGATGGAAAGTTTTTCGGCTGATTAAACACGATATCAGCGGGGATATTTTAGTTACGATCAATTTTATTTTTGATATCTCCAGATAACAATAATAAATCTTAGTGTAGGTGCTGCCACTAGAAGTCTAAATCAGCCAATTTTACTCCAAATATATTTTATGTATGTACAAAATATAATTTATTAATTAAAGATAGACAAGTTTCCTTTAAAATATAAAATAAAATTTATATTAAATTTGCTTTACAACATTTCCCTTTTTCTGTACTAAAAAAACTGTTACATGAGAAAGTTTCTAGTGATAAAGGCACTTACAATCTTATTACAACGCTCTAGAATTATCTTGTGCAAGCATATATATATATATATATATTTCTATATATATATATATTTATTTATTTATTTTTTTAATATTTTTTATCTATATATATTTTAACAAGCGTCATTTGATCATTTCATGTTAGAAATTGTTTGCCCCAACCAAACAGTCGTCGAAACATGACGAAAATTTGTTGTTTACGAGACGTTTAATCACAGTGGGCTTATCCACACATCGACGCGTTCTGTACTAGATAGATAGGCCATATCTTATTCATCAAGCATATAAATTATCGCGGTGTTGGGATATATTCTTTATATTTTATTTTGTTTGTTTCTAGTTTATTTTGGCACAAAATTTTTCTTTGAGTCAGCGCAGGAAAAATGTTAATGGTATAATGTTTAGGCAGTTCTAGAAAATTGCCAACGACTGCTCTCTTTCTATATATATATATTTATATATAATCTGTGTATATCTATATATATGTGTGTACGTTTTGTCTAATTAATCATTTGGCTTTTGACGGCTATGAAAAACCCAAAGAGAAGCAACTTTTCACAATAGCCACGCGTTGTTTGTTTTTAATATTCACCTATAATGCAGAAATTCTCTGTATACCATGTGTATCTAAATACACATATATATATATATATCCCCATTTATATTTATACATTTTGAATATGTAAACAAGAGATTTCACGTTCCTTGACTGACGAAACACTCTTGAAAAATCAATTTAAATTCAAGAATCGTTCGGCCAATGCGAATAGGTGTAAAAAGAAAAGCAAACAGCAAAAGCAAAGGCAATGGGAATGGGAAATGGTAATTAAAACAGTTTTTAGTTGTTGTTTCTCATTGTATTGAAATGCGTTTCGCAGCACAGGAAATGGAGAAAAATATCACGTGAGCCACAAACAAAACATTGCAAATGCTTTGGGCATTTGAAATTGTGAATGAAGCGCAGAGAAGCAGAAATTGAAATGGAACGTCGAAGTATACAGAATTGTGAATGAGTGAGTGTGAATTGTATTGGAATAAAAGCAATAAACAAATTTATGAAAATCTAAAGACATATCACGGCTATGAAATGCTTGAATATGATATGATATCTATGCTATATATCTTTATATCATATAAATGAAATTTCTTAAAAGTAAAATACAAATTTCTTTTGGATTTTCAAGAGAGGGTTTCTAGAGGAATTCGTTGATTTTATATGAGAAATTCTTTCCTTTTACCGTTTACTTCAAGCTTTAGCCTCATTCCCACTCAACAAATTCTCATATCCGTTAGCACAGAAATTTTCCACAAATATTTTAGCGATTTCCCCACTTGGCATCTCTTGCAGCAGCCCAATGGCCCATAAATCTAATTTGCTTTCCAAAATACTAAATGTTTAGGTTGTAAACAAATTTCGTTCGAGGGGCATTTCTCAACCTGAGCCTGCGGAATTTTTGGTACCAACATTCTTGTGGTAAATTTCGTTGCATTGCCAAATCGCAAGCTTACGAAATTTCCCACAGTTTGCAATGGGGCGGACTATTTATAAAAGCATTCACACAAAGATTTGGGTCGTATAAACACTCTCTCACTCTCTCTCTCTCTTTTCGTCGCTCCCACAACCATATTAAGAGTTATAGCTGTCAACAGGCGAGCAACAGGCAGCCAGAACGAAAACAGAAAACAGCTGTTCGCGCTGTCGGCGCCAAAAAAAAAAAAAAAAAAAAATAGAAACAGAAAATAAAATAATCAAGAAAAACCGAAAAACGAGCGTATCACAAAAAAGAAAATACAAAAAAAAAATCATGCGCACACACACAGTCAGTATTCGAAAAGCTTTTTCGAAGCTTGCACGCGCCAGGTTGTGATCGCCCGTCGCTCTGCTGCTCACCCACTCACGCACACACACACACACGCATACACACACAGACATGCTCTCGCATTGGCTGGCCGGCTGTGCGCGCTCTCTGTGTCTCCCTCTCTTTCTTGCGCTCTGGCTCTGGCCACCCCATTTGGGTTGAGCTTTCGGTTTCATTCACCGCAAGAAACCGGCCCGCCGATGAGAACATTGAACGCATTCAAACGCGTCGCACGTAGGCCTACGGAATTTCAAAGTTTCTCGATTTGAGTTCGATTCATTTTGGGATTCACGATCAAACCGATTGAGACCCTTTTTTAATGTTATTGTTCAACCCGTGTGCAGGCCAAGGAATATTACAGAAACAATAAAAAAAACGTTCATAAAAACCACATTTAATGCAAAATTATTAAAATTAACAAAGAAACGAAGAAAAAATAAAATGAAATAAAATGTGAATTGATAAATTTGAATGTGCTGCTAATTAAATTCAAGTGCTGCGCCGCGCTCGCACAACGAATAAACGAAGCAAGCGAATTGCAGAGCGCAATAAATTTCAAAACAAAAACAATAAAAACAAGCGGCGAAAAATACAATATATATAAATTTAAATAAACAGAATAAGCAACAGAAATCTACATAAATGTATTTGTTGTGGCTGTGACAGAAACAAAATAACAAATAAAACAAAACACAAAATACACCAAAATAAAATACTCGGTGCCAAAATAAGCAAAAGAAACCAAAAAGCAAAAAATTAAAGCTCAGAAGAAGAAGTAGAACAGCATCAACAACAACAACAACAACAACAAGAACAAGAACAAGATGGTTGGCAAAGTTTTGGGCATACGGGAGTTGGAACAGTTTAGCAGCCGCCGCAGCAGCATCTACGTTGATCCCGAGTGCGAAAAGTTCTTTGAGCTGCCCCTGTTTATAGCGGCCAGCTCGAATGATATAACCACTAAATGTCAGTGCTGGCAGTTCAGTCCAGGTAATAAAACTCACCTCCTCTCATATATACTGGGATTCCGAACATTAACAAAGCAAACAGCAACAACAACAACAACAACAAATGCTAATAAACTTAACTAATTTGCAGTGTAAACATCATAAATTGTTTAAACTTTTTTGCGAAAGAGTTTTTCAGCATTCGACTCCCAGAGTTTCACTCAAATTGTTCGGAGCAAAAAGCAAGTCAGTTTTTTTTTTTTTTACTGATTTTTTCTGAGTTAAGATCTGAAATGTTGAGCATACGTTTGACGTCTTTTAGAACTAATTTTAACTGCAAGCATTAAATTGATTCAAATGGCAAAAACTTGTTTTCAAGTGAAGACTTTGGGATACAAATTGTTTAAATGTATTAGAGAGTCTTTAATCGTCATAAACGGAGCAGAAAAATTAGGAAAGAATTTAAAAAAAATATATAGTAATACCTCACTAAAATAAATATTACAAATATAAATTTTTATATTTTTTTTTATCTATTTTATTATTTAAGGTATTTATTTAAGGTATTCAATAAATAAATCTTGATATTTAATTACTTATTAATATATTTTTTAATAAGACCTTTATTATGTTTTAATTCTAGAATTTTGTACATTTAATTTCATTAAAGCTTAATTCACGTTTTTATATTATTTTTTTTACTGCCCAGTTGTTTATTGACCATAAAACTGATTGCGTTTTGCATTAAAATTTAGCTTGGCAATTTGTTAATGTTTTTGGCTTTGCGTTTTTTTTTTATTTATTTTTTTTTTTTATATATTTTAATGCCAAACAGCAGCTGATTATGCAGTGCTCAGTATGTATATATTTCACAGATTTTTCATTTAAGTTGTAATTGAAAAATTACAATTGCTAATAACTATTTAAAATTCCAATTGAATGAAATTGATGTCGCAATAGAAAATTTATTGAATTAGAAATGCTCATGTGAACAAGTGTATGTGTGTGTTTGAGTTTTTCTCAAACCATTTTCCTATCGCGAATGCAAGTCAAATGCAAATGTGCGAAGATTAATTACACACGCTTAACCCACACACACACAGCACAAATGCAAACGAGCCTCAGTCAATTATACCAGTTTTTATTGTTATTGCATTTATAACATCCTCTCAATATCTCCCCTACACTCCCCGAAAGCCTTCTCATATCTATATCAATATCGTTCTCGCGTCATCTGATATATGCAACAGAGACCCACAACAATTTTGGTTAAATGATATTATAAAATATATATATAAATGAATATGATTTGAAGGCGCAGTAAAAAGCAAGTGTGGTCAGTTAGACTTATAAATACCCTGTAACTTTGAAAAGTAAATAGTAAATAATTATTATAAATAAATAATAAATAATTAATAAACAATTATTATAAATATTTAATAAACTATTTAATGTCGATTCCCCACAAGTAGAAGGGGAATAATATAATCTAAATTCTTAACACTTAACACAAATATACCCACCTTTATCTTCGTCCCCATTTGCAATGGGTATATGACGTATGAATACACTAAAGTAAAAAGAAGAAGAAGTGATTGTAATTCGTTGTATCTGTTGTGATTCGTTAAAATGAACAAATTTACCCAATGACTGGCGCTGAGTCGACGCTCTTATCATCGCTAACAGCGCCAGGGACTTGGGGCCTAGTGGCCCACAACAACGAGCAATAACAAATAGCAAATAGTGATAAGCAGACGCGCAACTGGCATGCAAAAATCGATCAGCTGTCGGTCGAGCTGGTAATGGGACATGTAGTCGATGCACAATCAATTACCCAGCGACTCCGATACCTAATCAATATGGCAGCTCTATTTCGTATAGCTCCACACGACTCAAGTGTTTGGCCTCAGTTGTGTGTCTTGTGGCTGTTGCGATCCTCCTTGAGCAACCAGCTGACCAGCGATAAAGTTTTTCAATTACGTAGTTAAGCACAAAATACTTCAAAGCTCTGACCAACAATCGATCTAACAGTTTGTCATACTTGTTCTATCAGATTATGTTGTGGGTGGGCCTGAAAAATATAATTGAAATAGAAATTACTTACGAAATATCTTTGATGTATAGTATTTAGATTAAATAAAGTATTCTATTTGTATGCTTCTGATCAATAGGTCAAGTGTTATTATTAAATTAAAACAATGTGTAGTATATATCTTTTCGTTATCAATAATATTTTAAAATACTTTCCCTGTGATTAATAATTAATTAACATGTTTATTTTTAGGCTTTAATTTGAATAATTTCTCAACAGAAATTCATAATTCAATTCAATTAAAATTTTTATCGAGCCTAAAAAGTCTAAAAATAAATCGTAATGAGGTCATAAAATAAACAAAATCAGATGTTCAATTTCTCATTGAATCAATGCAGTTGCTACTTACAACTGCATTCAATTTCTGTATCGATTGTTGAACCTGTAGAATTTTTTTTTTTAAATACTGTTTTCAATAAACTAATTAAGATCAATCAACTATCCAGTTTTCATTCAACCTGACAAAATATATCGATAAAGAAAACAAATTTTAATTGAATTGCATTTGATTTAAGTTGCAGAACTAAGTTGTATTAAAAATACATTTCTTATATTAATTTATATAATATATATATTGATCATGTTCTAAATTTCAACTTTCAATAATAGCAGTTTAACTTAAAATGTATTTTCAATTCCTTTCATATTTATTTACTGTTCAATTTTGTTTTAAATGAGTGTTATCTTCAAGTGCGACAAAGTTGTTAAAGTTATATACTTATATATATAAATAATACATATATATATATATATATATATATATATATATATATATATATATATATATATATATATATATATATATATATATATATATATATATATATATATATATATATATATATATATATATATATATATATATATACCTAACTCTCAAGCAATTTCTGTCAATGTTGCATTTTCGCTATCATTTAAACTCAATTTTAATTACTAGCCTCAGTGCCCCAACGAGCATTTAAAATCAACTAACTTTATGTATGTAGAACAAGCATCTATCAATAAAGCTTATCACACACTGCAATAAACTCACACATGCCCACACACACACGAGCATTAATTGCAAAACTCAAGTATTTTATTTGCCACTCTGACGTATGAGTAATTTTTTTTTTTTTTTTGCGTTCTTACTGACAAATTTACGTACTTATCTGCAGCTCAAGTCGGCTTTTTTCCTACAATATTTTTTTTTTTTTTGCTACAGTTCAATTCATGCGGCCTCCAGCTGCAAGTTCAATTGGTTGGGCTGCGGTTTCAGGGCAACTGTTTGGGGCAAGCGTGTTCGGAGCTCAGACTTTATTTCTTATCAATCATAATGTCTCATAGGGTTTAAGTGGGACTAGCTAAACGGCAGCTGCAACTGACCAACTTATCAGCCGACACTTGAGCTGACCAACAGGGTTTATTATATATCGTAAAATATATTATGTGTATAAAAGTTATATATAACTTCACTGTCGCATAATTTACAATATGATTTTTATGCAGCATATGAGATTATCGATTGTAGAGCCCATAATGATGTAGAGCTATAATTAAATGGTAATTAGTGGGGTATAAGAGTCTTGGGTTTATTTTTTATATTATAAATAATTTTATATTCTTATATTATATATTTTTATATTATAAATTATATATTATACATATTCAAATTTAGGTCAAGCTTTGGCTTAAATTTGTTAATCTTAAAACAATGTATTTATTTAGTCAGTTTTAGTATTCATCTAATCTATATGAGTCTCAATAATTAATAAGTATTTACTGATAAAAACGGCAATTAAAAGAATCTAGAAGTGATCTGATTTATATGGGCAATATATAGAGATAAGTCAGATAAGATAAGTGAACGATCCAGCCAATTTTCACAATATCGAAATAAATTAATTGTATAAAGTTTATATAATATTTAAAAATATTTCCTAAGATACATTATTTTTTTCTCAATTATTTGTATTAAAATAAATAATAAATCAAAATTATATATTATAATAAATAAATTTGTATTGTAGGGTATTAGCTCGTGCAGTCATTTATCAATTCAAATTATTTGCTTTTAGCTTAATTTATTGTTAATTGTTAGACAGAAACGTAGTTCATGACCTATCCTAAGTACTGTTTACTTGACTTCAACTAAACGTTTATTGTGTTCGCTTTTGTCTTCCAGGCAAAGAGCCGGCGCTACGCTCTTTCACCGAAATCCAACAGCTGCTGCAGCAGAACAAGAAGCGCGATGTTAAGAATATACTCAGAGAGAATTCGTGGCCTATAAATTCACCGATACGCTCACAATTGTGGCCAGCACTATGCGCTCAGTACTTGACCAAGCAGAATATGCTCGATGGCTTCTATTGGGAGATGGTGCATCAGGTAAGCCTAACATAAACATTAGATGAAACTACATACTTATTGACAATATTAATTGACTAGGTCTTTGGCACCACGGAACTGTCGGAGAAGCCCATCATGCTGCCTGCATTTGTGGATGCCACACATTGTTTGCCGTATCACTTGACCAGCACGGGACGCGCTGTTGCCGATCGCATTGTGAACGTTTTGGGCAATGATTGTCCCGACATTACCTACAGTCCAGTATTGTATCCAATTACATCGTTACTTTTGCATTTCATGTCGGGTAAGTGCCTCCACCACTTCGCTTCACTTCACGTGACAGAAAACCAAATCTTGATTGTAATTCGTTTTACATGTATTACACGCTAGACGCACTTGGGTTGGGGCGCAGCGCTTACTTCACTTCATTCGCTGTGTTAAATATTTGTTTTTGTCATCATTTGAATTTGTTGTTGTTGTTTTTTTTTTTTTTTTTTTGCTTTAACATACAAAATATACACGAGTAATTGGCACAATTGTAAATCGCTGCTCGAAGTAACTCGCAGCTCGACGCAAATTGATGTATCGTGATTTTTTCTAGCTAATTGCTTTGGTCAACAGGCAGCCAGGCACTGAGCCAACAATTTTAACCATTTCAAATACACTCAAATCAATAAGACACTTTTCATCTTGACCCTACAAACATGTGAAATCAATGTACATATTATTCTCTCTACCTCTATATATATATATATATATATATATATATACATATGTCGATATTTACTTGTTCAGTGTTGCTTGAAGTTAAGCATGTGTGACCTTTAGGGCCTATTGTGTTGCTTAGCTTTGTGCTCTTCTTTTATCACTGTTTCCTGTATTATTGAATAACCTATGCCAATATTTACATTACGACTTAGTTATTCTTTTATTATGCACAGAAGTAGGACATCGAAAAAAAAAAATATTATTTTGGTTCAGAATAACATTCCCATACCTGCCCAACTTAAGCTTCAAAGTATCTTCCAACAGCGTTATTAAACAAAAATTGTCTGGCATCGGTTTCCATTAACTCAATTGTTATTGTTACTGATACGATGCGCTGCCAATTAATAAAATTCTTATTTTTTCCATATTTCATACTTTTCATTCTTTAAGCTGTTCGAAATTGGATTAATCTGGTGGCGTGTGGGCAGAGATTGGTCGAACCGCCTAATACCAACCGGAATCAATCGTTTTTTTTTTTTTTTTTTTTTTGTTAAAGAATAAATTAACATTTCCAACAGTTTTGTCGTAAATTAATAAATATTTATGGCAAAGCATTTCAATGCGAATTTATTTATTGTTTTTCTCTGCTGCTGTTGCAGCTTCTTCTCTTAGGAATACGGAAAAGACTTTTGATTTTTTTTTTTATATTATAAAACAAATTTGTATAGGTTGTGTAAATTAATAGTTTATGATGTAAATATTAGAACAAAAGTTGCTTGTAAGAGATATAGTATTTATTATTACAGATGGTCGAAGACTGATTTACCCCACTTCTAAAACATTTCATGATTGCTTTTCACGCTAAGATACTCAACAATGATAAGAGATTAATTACAGCACTCGTATTTCCTCTACTGCAGTTGATCAGATATATTTATGGGCAATTTTGTCTTCTGTAAATTACGGAAATAACAAATAATAATGATTTAAAACCGGAAAAGTTCTCTTTGGTTGGATTTTCAACTTTTGAAGCTGCTTCGCTTTTGATTTCCGCAGCTCACATGCATCGATCACCTGCCGGAGATTAGAAATGACAGCTGCATGGCCTCCATGCTGTGTAAACCTTAAATGCTCATTAGCTGGCATAGCAAGCAGGACACATTGTAATCTCAGCTGCTGAACTCTGAACACCCCCATTTACGATTCATATTATAGAAGCAGTAAAACAACAAGACAATTAATCGATTTCCATCTGGGTTCAAGTGTGTGCCGCACTCAATTTAGAATATGGATTATCTTGTAAATAATACCTATAGACACGCTAAATGTGGATCCAAATGGAGGCAGGAAGGGGCTAGCAGAGGTCTTCGCTAACGATTAATATGCGACGTATGTCGGGAGGCATAGGCCCGACTGCAGCTGATAAAGCTGCGCCTGATAAGCTCGCCGGCAGCGATCGGCCGGGAAAGAGGTTGACTTTAAGAGACGACAACGCTCTGTACTTCATTACTGTTTTCTGTCTCTCTCTCTCTCCGTCAGTCTGTCTCGTTTTCCGAGTTTTGGAGGTTTGTTTACACATCACAAATACAAACAAAATGCCTGTAGCGTCTGGAGATTGCGATTCCGGGCCAAATTCAAGGTGAACGCTATAAATAGTTTGCCTCCCCACGTTTAGGGTGCAAAGGCGCAATGGTTGATCGCAAAAATAAGAATTGAAAATTAAAATTACAAGTCAGAAGGTCGCAGAGCATCAGCCTACAAAAAAAAGGATGAAGCAGAAAAAAAATGGCAATAAAATTTGAGTTGCATTTTCAATCAGCACTTTGTGCATTTCAGGTTCAAGAGTCGCATATAAACAATGTATAAAACTGTTCAAGATGTTTATATACAGTCGTTTGCGCTTGTCTACAATTTATGTTTATATACATTTAAATAAACAATGTATATAAATATATATATGTATGTTTGTTATATATATATATCATCTTTATATTGACACTTTGCATTACTTGCCGACATCTTGTTGACGTCATTGACGAATCGTCGTCTGCGTTGTCTTCATTGAATTTTATGCAAATTTTTCTTTCGCTTTGCCACTGGAATGAAACTACCAGATCAACGGCACAAGACAGTACAGTAGCTGCTCAATAAGTGGGACAGTTGGCAATTTAGAAATTCGAACAGTTGGAATATAAAGAGTGTTTGTTAGAGTATTTATTTCTTGCATTTTTATGTAATTTAAAATTTTTAAATAAAAAAATGCATATTATTCAATATCTAAAATTTAAATAATATATATGTAATATTTTATCCATCGCTTCTAAATTTTATTTGCCTATATTCAAAGCAAAATTCTGAACTATTTGATCTAATCTAAATCTTATATATTTATGACATATTCCTATATCTAAATAATAATTGTAATTAATTAAAAATCTCAAAAAATTATTATTAAATTATAAAAATTGCCAATTTAGTAATAAGGTACTTCTTACATACTTATTTTACAGTTTATTATGTATTATTCTCTATAAATTCAAGGAGAAAAAATATCCTTTCAGCATGACGTTAAGCTCACAATTTTAAGATGATCTCTTAGCACTATATCAGTTAACATTTATCGTATAGCTACTGTGGTTGCGTGTTGTGTTGACATACATTTATAGCGTTTGCTTGCTTTAAATCTAGAATTATAATTGTAGTTTATTTTTAAGTTTTTTTTTTTTTTTTTTTTTTTATTGCCAAGTCTCTGGAATTGTTGCTAATGACACCAACACGTGAGCATAAAATTCACATAAAACACAATTGGACAAACCCATTCAGATTCGAATTCGCGTCGAGATACACCACACTCTCGCTGTCTCGCTCATCCTCGCTCCATCTTTCTCTATTCCCCAAATCCAATCCCGACGCAACGAAGCCAAACAAATGCGCACATTTTATATATCATCTTGGCGTTTGCCTTTGTTTTATGGCTGTTTGTTATTCTGCCGTTCTGTTTATGCCCTACCCAAACATTGTCCGAGCTATGCATATTTGTTTTTGCACGGCTTTTATATAGATATACATGGCGAAACTCTAAGCACTCCCGCCTGAGCTAACACCCTGATCTATAAATACTTTGCTATTACGTGCTCTGTGATATAAAACACAGAAACCAAATCATTCGACTTGACGCACTAAGAACTTATACAGCTTGAGCTTGAGGGTTAGAACTTTGCTTAACATTTGCATATTCATGAATCTTCAATATAGAAAGCTCACTAATACAAGCACGCACTCGCCTGTGCGTTAGTGTTTGTGTCTGTGTGAAAAGCTCTGTTGAAATACCTGAGCAAGTGCTGCGACTATGATTATAGAGCACTCAAACAATGTTTCTTTTGAGCTCTCTTATATTTCTATCGATGCGTGACTTGAATGCCAGAAGGGCGCAAATTCAACTAGACATGAAATAGTTATATTATATATAAATATATATATTGTACTAAAAGCATGAACTCTTAAAAGTTTTATGAGCGAATAAGTAAAGTTTTTTATCTTTATTAAATTAATAAAAAAAAAAGAAAAAAATTCAACTCTTTAAATATTTAAATAAAATAATATATATTAAATAATATATTAAATAAAATTTATGATTACTTCCAATAAACACCGCATTTCTTATGACTAATGAGAATTTCGTTGATCGTTGCTGTTTTTCCTTCACACCTTTTAATCGGACTTTTTCGAAATCGTGAATAAATATAATTTTCTTAAGCCCTTTTGCCTTGATAAAAATGTTTATAAATATCAAGATTGTAAATTATTTTTAATATGAAAATCGACTTTGAGTTATTTCGCGCTTTTCAAGTTCAACAGCAGCTGTTTTGTTCCCCCTTTCAAAGGGCATTGCAGTTTCCACATGGCGCAACTCAATTAGCAGCTGCTAGAGTATAACAAAAACAAAAACTATGTTAAATTATTTGTATGGCTTTCATTTAAATGCTGTTTACACGTTTAGAGGTCCGCTATTTTTGTCTTTTAAACATTGTTTATGCTGCGCTTTGTTTGTTCTTTCTTTGGGCTGCTGTTTTTTGTCGAGAGCTTCTAGATTTTATAACCATAACTGTTAACTACTGCACAACTGCAGTTTATCAAAGTCATATTGTATACATGATTGAGTGAGTGAAGAGTGAGCGCCATGCCACTATCACCCCCAGTTCCTCTGCTGGCCTCAACACGTGAGCTCTGACGTCAAATGGAAACGTGAAAAGGGGCTGTGATTTTTTGAACCAGTTTTATTATGACTATATTTTATACTAGCTCTGCTTATCGGTTCAATTGGTGTTATAAAATTAATAAAAAGAAAAAAAGAAAAAAAACCAACCCCATTCCCATTCCTCCGGCAGTCAGCACCTACCCATTTGTCCAATTAAAAGCTTAACAGTAAGTGGCTGTGGCAAAATTTATAGTCAAACAGAGCAATTAGAGTGCGATTAATTCAACATTTGAGCTTAAAAAAGAAATACTTGGCAGATTTAAACGAAAGCAAGTAGGGCTGTGCTTTAAATAGAACTAAACTCAAATATTTAATAATAAACACTGCAGTGAGAAGTTGCTCTTATCATAATTTGCTTTTAGGTTTCCGTAAGTGATAAGACACAACGCACAGATATAAAGGTACAGATAATTAACAGAGATAAGCCGCGTCCTACAACTCTGATGCGTATCTTCGTTGAGTCTGTTGCAGTCGTCAAAACAATTGATAACATTTCAAAACAATGAACAAATTATTAAGGGCGATGGCAAACTAAGCCGAACCGCCTTAGACCGATATGAACCGCACCGAATCCAGCTGAGTAGCTGATAGGCTCAGTGCTGATAACAGCTCAAAGCGGGCTGCTGTACCACAAATCTACAAAGAGCGCTTTAATAATGTGCAAATTAATGCAACTGGCGTTTCTATATATAAATAAACTCAAACGCATTTAAAGCTTTTAGATTGCTAATTGGGCTTAACAGAAAAAGAACGTAAAGATAACAAATAATTATTATGAAATCAGTGCTATCTGCACGCCGAATATTATATGCTCTAGATATAGAACTTAGGTGCGTTTTGTTATGAAAAGTTGATTTCCGCTCGATTATTCGTAGAGTAGTTCGATAATGAAACCAGCGGTTGTGATTGTTGAAAATATCTTAGGAAACACAAAGTATTTAATCGGTTTTTTGCTGGAAAAATGATATGATAAGTTGTTCGTAACTGATTAAATAGAATATATTATTGAATTTGTTTGAAATCAAGAAATTGTTTGGTACAATAAACAATATATTAATTATATAAATATACAAGTAAAATCCAGCTTATTGTAGCATTTCCATTTATTTAAAAATTGTTTAAAAGATCAAGCGAAGAGTCAGAGAGTTGCTCCAATATCTTATTTTTATGAGCACATTATTTATAAATTTTAATTTTATTTTTTACGTAAATTTATAATATTATTGATATAATTTTGTTTTATTTATATTATATATTTATATAATTTAATATAATATATATGACTTCTACTTCTCTGAATTCCATAACATATCATGAGAAAAATCTATAATACCCTCTACCAGCGTACAATAATTGGCCGCCAACACCCACTGGCAATTGCATTTTAAATGCCATACAAAATGTTTATTAAGTGCTTTGTTATTATTTGTTGTAATCGGTTTTGTCAACAGTTAACGCTGCTAATGAGCCACACACGAAACTTGACTGCAGCACGCAAAAAAGAAAAAGAAAGGGAATAAATAAAATAGCTGAATAAATAACTGGCATATCTTGGAGTTGTATTTTTAGAAGCTAAGTTTGCCGTCGTCTCGGGAGTTTTTCCGTAATTTGGTCTAATTTATAAATTAAATACTTAAAGCAGCGCGCAATAATGACTAATTTATTAAGCAAATTGAGAATTTACGGCAATTTACGGAGATAACCTGCTATAAAAATATCAAATAGTAGAACAAGCTCTAAAGAACTCAAACCGGAGCCAAGCTCTATAAAGTTAAAGCGTTCAAAGTGCATAGAGAGGCCAAGTGATTGCATATACTTAGATACCCTGTAGTCCATAAAGCTATTAAGAGGTATGCGAGAATCGTAAATGCTAAAGCTAAAGCTTGACGCATCTCAACCCTTTATGTGAGCTTTAAGTGACTTCCAATTGAATAATAATTGAAGATCTGAATATGTATCATATATAGGGTATTTTCAAGGTTGACTCTCTCACTTACTCTCTGTGCGTGTGTCTAACATTCACTCTATTCAATGCGCTTTGTGCTGCGTCATTGCGGTAACGCCCTAGAGTCAATGCAGCAGCACCACAAAACCACACAAAGCTCATCAACCGCAAGCGACGATGCGCGGAAAGCGGCTTGTGGAACGACCTCAGGAAGCTGCACTGCAAATTGCAATTTGAAATTGTGCAATTAAATTAAAGACAAGCCATACACATACATACGCGAAGGCAGGAGTGGGGTGGGTGTGGAGGTGTGAGTAAGAGTGATAGAAGCGGTGGGCGATGGGCGGTAGGCGGTAGGCGGTAGACGGTAGGTGGTCAGTGGGTGTCGCTAAGGTTAGGCCTGTTATTAAGTTCCAGATAATTATTCAAGCAACTGCAATTCGATAGCGCATTGCACGCTGCCAGCAAGTGCCCCAATGTTACATGACACAGAGAAATAGAGAATATTAAATAAAAACAAATAAACGAAATGATATAATAATAAATTTCCATTATTTTTTCTTTACAGAGGAGGAAGCCTATCTGTGCCTGGCCGGGCTTGTGGCCAGCAAGGAGAAGACATTCATCAATCAAACCAAACTACAGCATGAGGTCACCTGGAAGACAGTCATGCAAATAGCCAAAAAGCACACAGTACGTACAAAATTATAATTAATTAAAAATGATTTATTAATGGAATTTCTTTGTGCGATTTCTAGAAAAGTGCCATTGCGTATTTCCAACGCATCTGTCCAGGCCAGAAACTGGAGCGTGTATTCATGGACTGGTGCTGGTGGATATTAGCTGGTCTACCCTTTCAGCATTTGGTGCGAATTATGGATTGCTATTTTCATGAGGGCATTAAGGTGCTCTACCGCGTCGCCCTGGTCATACTCAATCTCTTTCACAAGGAATGCCAGTCGAACAACGAATGGAGTCCGGATAATATTAAAAACGACATTGGCAATGCGCTCATCAAGTTCTGCAAAAAGATACCAGTATCGCCGGCGAAGCTGCTCCATGCCGCTTTTAGTATTAGGGGACTCAGGTAAAGAATTGTTTTCAAATGCATAAAAAAGAAGAAATAATAGTAATAGAGAAATTGAGAGTTATGAATATGAATAACTTAGTTAATCAAATATTTAGTATACTGAATAGATGTAGACTCGACGTTTGGCTTTATTTTTGTGTAAATGAATATCAATCATACTAATTGACATTCTTAATTTAATATACCTGTAATTAGTATTGCATCAAATATGCACATATTCATAGATCATATGTAAATTTGTAACTCGGCATTAGTTAGCTTAATTGCAATAATAATATGGTAACAGAATCAGTTCAATATGATAGGTTTTTGTCTATATACAAATTCCAAAACATTAGTAAATATTGATAATTGCCAATGGCAATAATATAATAACACAATATTATGAATTTCCACAATTCACGTAAGCAACTCTAACAAATTTCTCTCTCTCTCTCTCTTTTACAGTACCCAGTATATTTCTAGAATATTTATCAAGACTGAAATGCTACTAAAAAGCCGATCCGCGCTTCGAAGCGGTTCGAAGCAATTAATCAAATCGCGTTCAAGTGATAATCTGCCCACTAGTCAGTCGCAGGTCAACATCCAAATGATGTCACACACATTGACCATACGAGAGGTAGGTAAACGAGAGACCAGCGCAGTCTCAAAACAGAACAGCACACACACAACCCACCCAAAATCCAGCAACCACTCAGAACCACACAAACAGCCAGGCGAAACATACGCTAATATATATATTTATATATATATATATATGTGTGTGTACTCTCCCATATATAACTCAATTTAACAAACAGTCCTCAAGGGTCTTTGGAACCACACAACCCGCACCCAACTTTAATTTTGTTTAGTCTTCAGTTGAAATTAGGTTTAGGTTTAGTTAAAATATATAAAATGGTTATTCTTTATCCACACAGAGCACCGCACACATTTCTATAACTTAACTAATTATGGTGAAAACAACTCTATTAAAACTCTATTGATTTATTGTTTTTGTGTTCTTTCAAACCTCGCACAACAACAACCACAACAACAACAACAACAACTCAACTCACTTGAATATAAATATGAAAAAAAAAAAAAATTATTTAAAATGAAACCAATTGAAAAACAAAACTAGAAGCTGCACTCCGAGAGCTGTCGCAATTTGGTATGGGGCTATAAATTATCTCTATATATTTATATATATATAATATATATCATATACTTCTATATACTATATGATGATAATGCTGACTGATGTTTCAAAATCTGCTTGTTTTGTTTTTCATAATTAACTAAAAAATTAAAAAAAAAAAAAAAAAAACTTAGATTTTTTTAGTTCTGAGTTAAGAGTCGCGTCCTTCGCATGATGCAGCTATTTATGATTAAAACAAAAAGTAATTAAAACATGCGCAGGACCTGCCCAAAAATATTGTTCTTAACGTTTTATGTTTTTGACTTTGGTTAAACGCTGTGGCCCACGCTGATATATCCAACAGATGTGAATTGATTTTCTAGCGGATTTTCGGCTAAAGGACTTGGCGCTTTTACAGCTGTTGTGTTCTCTGAGTTTTTCTTTCGTTGCTGCAGTTTTATGAATGTTTTTTGCAAAAGAATAATGATTATAGAAACTGTGCTTGAGTTTGGTTTCTCTGACTTTTTTATCAAAGCCTAACAAACAACAACACAAACACAAACAACAACAAGAATATATCTAAAGCTTTTTATCCGTTTCCGTTCCGTTTCTTAACACAAATTTGCATTTGAGCTCTGTTTTATTTTTAATTTAACATTTTATTTTATCGCACTTCGTTTGCACTCCAAGGCCATAAAATAAATATCAAATGAATAAACACATTCAAAAACAACAACAGCCACAATACAAACACAATTTTAATGCCAAAAAATTGTTCCTCTATATATCAATATTAACTTATGAATAATATTAAACATATATAAATATAAAAATGTTATTTCTATTTTTCTTGTATTTTGCGCTGCCTTGGCAAAAAAAAAAAAAAAAATTTAAAACAAAAAAAAATATATAAAAAAATCAAAAAAACTAAATTAAAAAAAAAACATTTATTACAAAAAAATAATAATAATAATAATATGCGTGCGCTTTATCAACATAAAAATTTCATATCTCTCGAAACTGACATTATATATCATGCATAAAAATTAACTATATATATATATATATATATATTGTATATATGTATGTCATTGTGTATATAG
Organism: Drosophila fulvimacula; assembly: GCA_035045555.1. Classification (NCBI taxonomy): domain Eukaryota; kingdom Metazoa; phylum Arthropoda; class Insecta; order Diptera; family Drosophilidae; genus Drosophila; species Drosophila fulvimacula. The sequence continues at coordinate 2,818,979 of JAWNOX010000197.1, forward strand.
GGCGAAAAGTCGCCTGGTCATAGAGCCATCGCCATGGGTGTCTATCCCATACACAATCTCAAAAGTCAAGTCTGTAAGAACGAAGATGTAAGTCCAGAGAGCAGTCAAAACGCCATTTGCTAAACGTATTTTTGCTAGTTACCCCAACATAAATATATAAATTTTCTTATTTTTTAAAGTAATATTGTAAAGCAAGATAATCCACATACAAAACAACACCTAAGACAACGGAATGTTTACGCTTATCAAACTGCACCCACAAGTCTCTCTCTCTCTCTTTCTCTCTCTCTCTCTCTCTCGCTCACTCTGTAACTCCAAGTCAGTTCTTATCGAACTGCTTCACTCCCCAATAAACCGTTCACACTGCATGCTGATGATGTATGCAATGATTGAGTTTCCCCCTTTTGTTGGCATTGTTTTATATTAAATTTATATAGTTAATTGATTTGAGCTTATGTTTTTCTAATTTTCTCGCTAAATTTTGACAATCTTAAGCAGTAGAAGGGCCCCCGCATCCCGTTTCCTAGCCCCCCAACCCGCCCCCTCTGAAAACTGTATCCCATGTCAAATTTCAATCGATCATTCAATTCGAATCGCATCTAATCTTGACATTGCTATATATCATCTTTTTTCATAGCATTTTGGTTTACCGGGCACAACGAATTTCATTAAAACCTGGACGGATAGACAATTTGTAAGCACATCTATCTATTACGAGCCAACCAACATTTTACCAACAAAACAAAACGTGAATGATCCATCCAAAGAAATTCCCATTCCAAAAATATATTTATATATATAAAACAGTTACATCTTGTGCCGTTTAATTAGAAAACTTAACAAAAAGTTCTCCCACATTTAGTGCTATATCCCAACACTTCAATCTCTGCCTGTCTCTTACTTTCTCCCGCTCTCTTTCTCTCTCTCTAATAGTGTGCGTGCGTGTGTGTATGTGTGTGTGTGTCCCTTGTATTGGTCAACCATGCCTTTCCATTTATAGAGCCTACACAAATCGCAATCGCAATTCATTTTACAGTTTGGCAGGCCGACAGTTTGACAGTAATATCATACAGTTTAACATGCGCTGCTGCTGGCCTTAGCAAAAAAAAAAAAACAAAAAATTATAGCAAATTGAAAAAAGTTGTATTGATATTTAATGTAATTTTTAAAATCTATAATTTCATTTGTTATTTTTGTTTTGTATAATTCATATATTAACTTGGCTTTTAGTTCACATACTTTTTGGCCTTTTAGTTCAAATGTTTTAGTCCCAATCGCTGTCGCTCTCGCTCTCTTGCTGTCAACCCGTTTACCGCTCTGTATCTACCACCTGCCCTGCCTAATTTTGTTATTTGTGTGTGTTTATATATATAGACTATATATAATTCTTTTAACTGTTTTAAACATTGGCTATTGCTACCTTTTTTATAGTTAATCGTAGTTAACTTTTTGCCTAATAATATATTTCCGCTAGTTCCCAAAAAATGTTTTAATTGATTTGAATGCCTCATCAATAAATTTTGAATTCCTTCTCGCAGCTGTTCACGCTGTGGTCCTGGCTGCCCGTGCGAATCACCATGTACCAACCCGTGCTGCTCTACACCACTGAGGAGCACGGCTGCTCCCTAACCACCTTCTACGTGCGAGTCGAGCAGCATGAGCCCACGTTATTGATGATCAAAACGTGCAATAATGAAGTAAGTTCAATTGTAATTATCGTTATTATTATTTTCTTCTAATTCAATTTAAATTTGTTTTTAGGTATTTGGCGCCTATTGCTCTGCACGCTGGTTTGAGCGCAACGTCAAAGATGACAAGGGCCAGAGACAGGCCTACTTTGGCACCGGCGAAACCTTCCTCTTCTCTCTGTATCCCGAACGTGCCAAATATCCATGGGTGGGCATCGAGGGCGACCGCGATTTAGGCCACAGCTCAGAACTCTTTATGGCAGCTGATTCCAAAATGATAACAATTGGCGGCGGGTGAGTTCAAGTCTAAAGAAAATATATATACAAGTACTTGTAGATCATCTGTTCATGAAGTGCTTAAGATTTATCTGAAGCTGTAAAACATAAATTAATTTCGGTCTTTGTCGCTTGCAGTGAGGGCCAAGCCATTTGGATGGATGAGAATATACGATTTGGCAAGACGGACGGTTGCAAGACCTTCAACAATCCCCCGCTTTGTCCATCTGGTGACTTCGAGATCCGCGTACTGGAGGTCTACGGCTTTGTGGGCGTCTAAGGTCATATGGGCCGCATGGACCCAACACTCAAAACCGAAACCAAATTGCCCGCCGATGTTCAAGTGCTCAGCGTAAAACCCGCACCTATGCTCCTCTCAGACCTACTCATCAACACCTATACACACGCGCACATATATATACACACACACACACACACATACACATAAACAGACACATAGACGGACACAAGCAACGTAAACGTTTGTTTCCGGCTTTTGCGGAAATATTAGGCAGTAGCCGCGAGGAAGATAAGAAAGATGATGATGATGATGCAAAATCAGTTGTAGAAGATTTGTGTAAACATTTATGAAAATTAATTTATAAATATGTATCTAAAACAAAAAAAGGCAGCACTCGTTGCCGTCATTGTCGTTGTAATGTTAAATGTTTAAAACCCATTGCGGGGCAAAAAAAAAAAAACAAACAAATTATATATTATATAATGGAAATACTCTGTGAGTTAATGTTTCAAAACGCAAAAGCTTTGAAATTATATACTATAGTTGTTATTCAAGAAACTATATTATAATATATATATATTCATATATATTTATATATATATATATATATATATATATATATGTATATCTAAATGTAAATCGTAAAACGTAAACCTATTTCTATATAACGACTTTAAAAAGCAGACAACAAACAAAATATATTCCTTAAATGAAAAGCAAGCGAAAATATCAAAAAACGAGCAAAAAGAAAATAAGAGAAAATACTAATTAAATTTCTTGTTAAATTTGTCTGCACAATTTTGATTAATACTATTATGTTTATTGTAATTTGTATTTTTATTTTTATTATTATATTATTATTTTTTCCGCTTTCTGTAAACCAAATTTACTGACTTGACTGAATTCGTTATAAATGTTATTAATATTATTATTACATATGTGTATAAATTATATACTTTGTAAATTGCATTGGAAACTTTTTTATTTTCTTACCATATTACATAACTATCTATATATCCATACATATATACCCATATAAACTAGATTGAATTCAAAGCAAACTGAAAACATACACAACTTGCAGTGAAGTGTAATAGTTATACATAACTTATAGACATGCTATAGCTACGATTAGAAGCCGCACTTAAGCTACTTGGGCGTGCAGGGCGGAGGCAGATTAAGTGGGCTATGGGGTTGGTTGGCCAGGGGTTGGGGGTGTGTGCACACATGTCGCATATTGATCTCATTTATGATCCGTATCCAAAGCAACAAATTCAATGTTTATTTAAGATTCATTCCATTTGTGCATTGCTCAAGTGCAACTCTTGTTTTATTTTTAGTTATTTTTTTTGCAGACAACAAATTTTGAACTATTGTTATTTTGTTTTGTTTTTGCGACAACTTTTATCATATCTTTCCATTCTTCTAGTCAGGGAAAAGAGAAAATTGTTCAAAACATGCTGTGCACATTTGTTTTGTTTTGTTTCTTATAGGCGTTAACGCACGCCCATTTTAGCAACTGCTCTTGCACTACTCAAGCGAATTGTTACAATCACAACGAATACAAAAACTTATATAGAAAATATTTAAACAATAAAAACGATATATATGTATGTAATTTATGCCAAAAAAAAAAAATAAAAACGAAAAGAAATTACGATTTTGCTGTTTGCGCCGACTCAAAAAGTCTATGCGCTACTCAATTTCCGATCGCATAGATCGAAACTCAATCAACACACATTTCGGAGCTGGTACTCCAAATAAACACCTGACACACACACCTCACCCACACACACACAAAACACACACGCACGAACACACATGGCAAGGCAGAACAGCAAAATTTGTAAAATGAATTTTTGTGGCTGGCTTAAACAAAAATATAAAAGAAAATGAATATATGTGTATTTTATAATTTTTAGTTTTTATTAATTAAACTCTCTGTGTTGTTGAAAGAATATTGTGTATGTAAGCAGCATTATATATGGCACATAGCTCATACCCATAATAGCCTAGTTGAAAAGTTTGATCAACTCAAAAAAATAACAAAAAAAATATGTATAAAAATATATTTGTTACTTGTTTATGCGCTGTTGATAAAAGATTTTTTTTTTTAATTTACTCGGTTGACTATTCATACAACAACAAATGCTCCGACGCTCGTTGGGCTGAGGCTAAGGCTGAGAGATGGAGGCAGTTGCGGGCGCGCTCATTTATATGAACAGTATTTGGCAAAGGGCAACAAACAGTCAACTAATTCATTATATTTTGTACATACAATTGTTCACACTGTTTTTCTATATACATATATATATACAGAAATATATATAAATATAAATTTATATGAATTGTTCTCTATGTGTAGTTGTTGTTAGGTTTTGATGAATTAATTTGTACAATAACCAACCATTATATAGTGGCATCTAAGTGTGTTATATATACGAACTCAACTGACGTTATATTATGCAAAACTGGAATATATTATAATAAATAATAATACATACACATATAGCTATACACATACATATGCGATGATTGCTAATTGAATTAAAGATCGTATTGTTTTTATTTAATTTTTTTTTTATTATTATTATTTCGATTTATGAATTACAAACAATTACACACACAGTAATAAACGAATACAATGGAGAAATATGCCCAATTATATATTATATATGTTTAACAAAATATATATATTATTATTATTATTATTATATATATATATATATATATATATATATATATATATATATATATATATATATATATATATATATATATATATATATATATATATATATATATATATATAAAGTGTATGTTAAATCATTTTAGTGGATGTATAAAAAAAAAACAAATAAAAACTAAACAAATAAATCAAAAATATTGCAAGATATTATTATTATTTAAAATTTAAAAACTTGCTCAGAGATTCGCAATTATAAGTGAAATAGGTATATCAAGGTCAGCATTATGCCCAACACTAAGTTGTGGGCGTGTGCGCTAGGCGTGCTGAGATTACATAAATCCTTATGACAGAATATACAGCCGAGGAAACTGAGGTGCGGCATCACCGGATCCGGCTGCTCATCGCACACAGATAAATCGCCAAAAATGCAGGAACGACGCACAAATAGCGTTTCACCAGGTGCTGCAAGCAAACATGAAGAGCAGCCACTCATAAATATGGATAAACACGAAGATATTATTTAGTAAACACAAACAAAATTATGATTCCCATTCAACTTCCTGTTCGCCTATGTAACAAACGGATTTTTAATCAACTATTGCGCATGTGTTTATCTCGAACTTATTGCACAAAATATCCAAGTATTTCAGTTTACAAAATGTGCGCCAGAATTGATGGCTAGCCAAAAGTTTGGATACCGCAAATGAGGTGGGTGTAAGAATGGCAGCTTATACTACATATGGTTGGGTGCTCTTTGACATTTATTTTCAGTATAACTAAGTTTAAGATTGTTTTACTAACTAATAATAATAACAAAGTTTATAAGCTTTGATTACCTGCACAATCAAGATAGATAGATTAAATATTATATACCCTTCAAATACTTGAATACTTAGGCTTTTCTGGTATGTAGATATCTACTGCCTCCTACAACTCAATGGAAAAATTTAAATAAGTTATATATACATTAGACTGTTCAGATAGATATGAACACCATTTAACAAATATACATAAATATATAAAATATAAATATGTCCATCATTTAAGAGATCAACTTAAATATACAATATACAAATATGTATGTAATATATAGATAAACTTATCACTTAAATGATGGACATATCTAGATCTACGATAACTAATAATTTAAGCTGCTCTGATATGTGGATAGTCAATATCTCTTACACTTTGGGCCTATAAATCCAGATCAACATATATCTTACAGTTGAGGCTGTCGGTAGATGTAGATCTATGTAGATCTTAAATTTCTTTACACTTAAAACTTTTCTATCATAGACATAACTATGCCTTCGATCTCTCACACATTAATTAATTATGTATTAAATATACCGAACTTTGCCCATTCAGGCCTTTCTAGTTCGCACACCTAATAACACTTCCACTGCTCTTTCAGCTTGCCCAGCATCTAGTATTCAGCTGGTATCGTTCGGCGTTCTTATACTCACCATCGTTATAGTATTTGGTGAGGCACGCCGTTTCGGGTCTTTGTAAATAGAAAGCACGCAAATGCTCCGGCAGCTCCATGGAATCGCAGTCTGTTTTGGCAATGTCATCTGGCTGGAAATTATCGCCGCAATTCGAATCGTTGACGGAATCGCATTCGTAGCAGCTAACGGCCAGCGCTGTGAAACGTGTGTGCGTGTTTATTTTTTTTCTTTTTTTTTTTATTTTTATTTTTTTTTGCGTGTATTTAGTATGTGTGTCAACAATGTATGACACGTTCGATGCGCTCACCTGTGGCCGATAGCGTTGCGAGCAGCAGCCCCAACGTCAACGCCCAATGCCCCAACATAACCAACTGCTCGTGAGTGTGGGTTTGGCGCACAGGTAAGAATACAGATGATGGATAGTTGTTTCAGTGTGTTAAATGAGTGCACAGATTGGGCCCCGTTGATCGCGCCGGAGCGTCACATGGCCGAACCAGCCGGACGAGCTGCACACACGAGACTGAGCCAACGCCAATCGCATTCTGAATGATGAGTTTTGTATTCATTCTTTTTGCGCTATTTTCTTTCCATATAACACATTTGGTTTTCATTTGCCTGACCGCGTCTAGTACTGGCCACACACACACGCTCACACACGTATACGTACATGGAAATGGTATGAACGGCATTTTGATAGCCGAAAATAAATGTCCGTTGACATGAAACATGAAATGGAGCAAAACACACGGCGCTATTGTGTGCCTACATGACGTGTGAGTTTATGTGTTTGCGTATGTGTGTGTGTGTGTGTGTGTGCGTTTGCTTCTGTGTGGGTGTGTGTGTGTGCCCTTGTTGATGCCTCGCACGCCGTTTGCCCCGAAAGTTCATTGCGCGCACAAATAAACAATTTTCGCTTTATTCTACATTAATTTAGATTTTATTAGCTGGCCTTTGGCGCTTTCTCGCTTTCTTGGCCATTGCCATTTACAACAACAACAACTTAATGTCTAATGCCTCAAATATGCCTCATACATCCCGTTGGCCAGCGCGCAGCCAATGGGCCGACACGAGAAACAGCGCCAGCGCTGGCAGCTTCCACAGGTCCACCTCTGGCTGAGTGGCGCCATTGCAGAAGTTCTCATTGTTGCAGACATGGCAACTGGCATTCTGCACAGACGTCAGCATGGGGTCCAGCTTGCAGCCGATCTCCGTCTCGTTCACCTCCCCGAAGTAGCAGCCACGCACGAACTTATTGACGCCATTTTCTGTGTGCGGTTCACAAAGCAAACAATTAAGTGAGACAATGTTGCTGCATACTTTTAGGAGCAGCGCTTAAATAAACAAAGCTAAACGGCGTCTTGTGTCTTGTAAGTTGCACTATGTTAGCACTAATTGACAAGCTTGGAGAACTTATTGATAGTAGTGTACAAGGGTGAACTGAATAAGTAATAAGGACTCTATTAACTATATTTTTAAATTTTATATTATTTATTGGCAAATTTATTAAAGTTGGGCTTACTAAATTTCATATTTTATTTATAAATTAATAATTAATAATTTAAAATTTATAAATTACGGTAATTTTTACTTTTTAATTAATTAATTAACATTAAATAAATAATTAGTTAACATTAATTAATTAACTTGCTAATTAATAACTTTTTTTATTTAAAATTTTTTAAAAATTAATTTTGTATATAAGAATTTAAACTAAAATTATCTCAATATTTTTAATTTAAATTTCAAATTTAAGTATTTGATACTGAATATAGTATACAACATGGTTCCATTAACATCAAGCCAAAACACTTTGTTTGCTCAATACAAGTCTGAACTGAATGTTTTTGTTGGCCGCAGCAACACTTGAAATTCATAGATATGCTCTATTTGTACACATATGTTGTACATGAGCTTTTATACAACGATACAATCGCTAAATACACAATTCTATTTACCTCTATATAGAGGAATATATATATATCAGCCATTGACCTCAAAAAATCTTTGAGCTCATATAGTATATAGTTTTTAAAAGGATTTTTTTATATCGCAGATTCTGTTACTGAATCCAGCTAGAATTCCGAATCGCCTCTCTATGTTAGGTTTATTGATAAATGTATATCGCAGCGATATTAATGTGCAAATAGAAAATAGTTGGCAGCTAAATAATGGAACTGTTGAAGGACATGTTTTTAGGTCAGGTTATGAAGTAGTAGACAATAAGCACACTTTCCTTTCGAGTTTTATTCATGGTTAGCGGTCATGCGATGTGGTTGAGCTGGTGGCTATGTGTGGAAAATACTTACCGCGGAAAACGCGCTTCACGCAGGCCGTGGCGTTCTTGTTGGACAATTCGTTTTCCAAAAAACGGGGCGGGGCAATGAAGGCGCAATCGTACTTGAAATGATTCTCGATTTCGAAATTCTCCCCGCAACTCGCCTCGTAAACGGACTCGCATGAGTAGCATCTGATGGCGTAAGCTGTTGGCATTGAATATATGTACAGACATATATATTAAGATGTATATATATATATATATTCTCGATTTGTATGTCTAAAGACAGAATGGTCAAGAGCGAACCTGTGGCCAGCAGCGTGAGCAGGCAGCTCAACCAAAGTAAATACTGCATTTAAACTGATGTTTTCGCGTTGAAGTCAGACAAAGGAAAACCCAAATACTTTCCCAGCTACAGAAAGCTGTAAACAATTTGCATGGATAAATGGAATTTATTGCTGAAAATATTATATGTCCATATACATATATATATATATATATATATATATATTTATTTATATTTTTTGTATTTTAATTGCCGCATTGGCATTTCTTGTTTTATGGAACTTTCTTGTGTTGATTTTGATTTTTTTATTTATAACTTTTCACTCAGCGCGAAACGAATTATTTGGTTTGAAAGTGTTTGTTGTATATATTTCTACAAATTACTCGTGTTGTTACACATTTCTTATATTTGTATTATATTTTGTTGAACTTGTATGCACGGTAAACACGCGTCATTCTATATTTTGCTTCAATTTCCACGCCGATGTCTAACAACAGTCGCCCGCCTCTATCGTTGCTATAGAGATTTGTATCTTTTGCTGCTGCTGCTGCTGTTGTTGTTGTTGTTGTTGTTGTTGTTTCAGAGATTTTCCGGTATGTTCTGTTTATAAAACAGCAGAAAACGCTTCAGCCGTCCGTCAGTCGACGGCCGCGTTCGAAACTAAACTGAGAAATGCCAAAAGCATTTCCAAATTCCACTTCTGGGCTCTCACTCTGCGCCTCTCTCTCCACTTCTCACACTTGCTCTCAGTGGTTCCTTTCTACGGTCTGGGCAACCACCTATTGAAATTGTCTAATTTTAATGAATTTCCCCCCAGACGCAAAAGCATATATATATATTCTATATAGAATTATAGCACACATATGGAGGAAGACGGCAAAACGTTTTCATTTAGCTCTTTGCCCCTTTTTCATAATATCAGCAAAGAGAGCTAACAAAGTTGCCAAAGAGCACAACTAACTCGACAGCTTATATGCGTGTGGGAGTGTGTGCGAGTGTGCGTGTGTTGGTATTATGCATGGGGTAGTGTTAGCAGAAGCTTTAATTATGGCCTTGCACGCAAGGACAGCTTTCCATGGAGACATATTGCCAATACATTTGCCTTAATGATGACAGCGTCGATGCCAAAGGACGTGTTGTGTAGATAAACGATTTTACAACTGAACAATTAAATTTGAATTGCTAAATTGCCGTAAATTGATTTGCATTAATTACATGTTTTATATATATATTTAGATTTGTGTTTTAAGCATATTTTAAAAATGTTTAGTGAAAGAAATAAATTAAATTAATTATCTTTTATATAATCTGTAATCAAAAACGTTTGATCTCCTCTCTTTCTTCATATATCTCAGAATAAGTCTTACTACCTTTCCAGTGAGATTTATGAAGTTCATAACTGAAAAATTAAATATCTGAAATATTCTGGATTACTTTTAAAAAATGTATTATTTTATTTATTATTTCTATATATTTTTTAATATTTAAAAAAGAACGGAATTTGGTATAAATGCTGTTTTAATGTAGTAAATAAAATTGTATTGGTTTTTTTTTACATAAAAAAGATATGAAATTTTGATAATACATAAGTTACTTTTGAAATGTTTAAGTGTTTAAATTACGATCTGAAGTCGAAGACTCCAGTAATATTTTAGGCCAGCAGGCGAGCCACGCCGAAGAACAGCAGGATCGCTCCAGCAATTGGGGCTATGGAAGCGGAGCCGTTGCACTCATCCTTGGCGCAGACATCGCAGGTGAGCTGCTTGACGAAGGGCAGAGACGGATCCGACTGGCAACCGACCTGTGTATTGCTGATGTCACCAAAGTAGCAGCTGCGCACGATCTGTGGATGGCCGGGCACTAAAATGGGCGGAAAATCCATAATGTTAATTCGCCTCGAGAAAACAGATTTACAGAACTTTGTTAATTTTGGTGCATCGGAATCGTATTGAAAGTTTATGATGTACAAGCTAACGAATGCTAATCAGGCGCGTTGACATCGACACAGACAGGGTGACGCCTTTGAGCTCTGTGCTGATAATTTTTCAAGGTCTATCATTGTTTTAACGTCGATTAACTGTTATTTGAATTTAATAAACATTAGTTAGTGGCACTTGCCAATTTTGAAGTAATGCGCAGTTCGCTTAGAACTTTAATGACTGCCAAAGCTAAGCCGACACAATTAAAATGAGATAACTTAAATATAGCTCTGACTAATTTATGGATGACAACCTGACAGCTACTTAATTACACCACTCAACCGCCCCGCTTAACACAGCTAGCACAATTCAATTGTTGATCCAATTAACAGCCACAACGCCTTTGCTGTTTTCTTGATTTGACAAAATGTTAAATTAAATAAAAATAAGTTTAGTCACCCAGTCATTTAAAAAAAATATTTAATTAATGCTAAAAATATATACTTTAACTAATATATAATATACTTTAAGTTGAATTTGAGTTTAAAACAATGTATGTTTCAATTTTTTTAATTTATGTCGAGCTTAAAGGTGTGAATATTCAAAAGCCAAATATCTAAAAATGCTGTTCATAAAATTTGTAATAAGTTTTTTATTATTAAAGATTATTCATCTTAAAAAAATCTCACAAAGATCACTCATATATATATTATAGTTCTGATGTCATTTTTTAGAAATCGCTTCTCGACAGAATTGATCTTTGAATGTGCAAAGTTGAGAGTATTTTCTCTGAACAGCAAATCAAATTACAATAGAGTAACACAACACGATAAATGCAATTAAATTGGAATTAATTTTTATGATATTTCAAAGTGTAATTCGCTGACCAATTCAAGAATGATATCCGATTCTCAGTTGAAAGTAATAAATAATATGATTTTATAGAAGTACATTAGGCTCGATATTTCAATTATCCAGCTTAACGTAAAAACCTAAAAAATTATCGAACAACTTTGCATGACAAACACGAATGAGCGATAATTGCTTTAAAATGCAAAACAGAAGGCTGAGGCTCAACGGTTCAGATCACACGATCCGCACATTTGTTCCCACATTCAAACTGAATAGTGGGTTGGGCATATTTATAAGCATATGTAAATAAATATACATATACATATATGTTAATTAAGAGAAAACTAACCCATAGATATTGTTAATAAAGTTAGACAATTATGCGTAATTTTAAACATTTCCCAACAAAACATTGCGCATACGCCTCGTCGGTTAATTGTACGCCCAAATGACGGACATGGTAGACGCCCACGGGGCTGCTTAGCTCAGACTTGAGTACGATTAAAACTAATTAAGCTAATTGAATGTACAACAACTTGAAGTTGATGACATCACGTCAGAGTTGTAACTTACCGCTTTCGATGGTCTTCTTCATGCAGCCGGTGGCATTGCGTATGAAGGGTCCAGTTTGCAGGAAACGGGGCGGGGCGATGCGGGCGCAGTCCAAGAGCAGGTTAGAATCCGCCTCGAACTTCTCGCCACACTTGGGACTGGTCATCGATTCGCACTGATAGCACTTGATGGCATAGCCTGTAAGAGGAATTTTTAGCCATGTTGCTATACTTCTGGAATCAACTGTTGCATACCCGTGCAGGCGAGGGCAGCTAGAATAGCCAAAGCCAAAACATGACCCACTTTTGAAACCATTTTGGAGCACTAGATAGGAATGATGCGCGTACAAAGAAACCGCTGTTAGCTTTATAGATCTGAACGGCACGGCGACTGGTTTGCGTCTGGTGGTTTCTAGCTCGTTTTTTAACTTAGTCAAGCGAACGCGCATTCGCTTTACACTCAAATTCAAAACAAACAAAATAAACTCACTCATTTTCATTTTGAGTGAGTTTTGTTGCGTGTGTGTTTTTTGCACTTTTGAATTCAATTTTGAGTTTAGAATTTTTACGCTTGACACACAAACATTTAGACAAATGACCGCAATTTTGCTTTTATATGTAGAATATACTTATGTATATGTATTAGGAATCGGAGAACTTGTTTTCGGTGATGTCAGACAAATGTTGTCTTATTTATTTACTTTTTACTTTTAACTCGATTCATGTGTAAACACAAACAAACACACACACGCATTGCCATTGTTATTTTTATGTTTTTGATAGTAGTGTGGGGTATTATATAAGTCTGATTTATGTCATGTTGCATATGCTTCATTATGCGGCATCTAATTTGTATGCCATCCATTCAGCATTCAGCATTTCATGCCCATAGTACAAACAGGTTTAGTTTTCACTTTTTGAGTGTGTTTTGGGCATTATCACTTCGATATGGAATGTGCAACGCTATAGATAGAGAATGATCTTACTCATTTCAATTTTGAGTGACTTAGTTTGACTGCTTATTGTAATTAAATTTTTAATCAGCTTTCGTGGTAATTTAATAAACCTGCAGCTGCCTTGAGCATTCGATAGAAATATCTCTTCTAAGTAGACTGAATTGATATATAAGTTTGATATTTAAATTTAATTAATTTGAAATTACAAAGAATTGTACTTGAGTATACTTGAAGGCCAAATTATTTATTTGTTTCAACAATGTCTAATCTATGGAAGGGTCCCTTTTCATGTCAATAATAATTATATATATTTGAAATTAAATTTTATAAGAATCTGTAACTTTTCAATTAGAGTATATTATCTTCGACACTTCATATTCAACTTTATGATTTACCTATTTATTATTTTTGTATTTATTTTGTGATGCGTAATAAACTGGAGAAAATTACTCAGTAAACAACTGTTAAACAAAATAAATCTAATTAATTAGTTTTTAATTTGCAAGCATGGCTTTAATTGTTATTATTATTGTCATGATAGTGACTATTATTTGATACATAAATAATGCCATAAAATTTTAAAGATCTGCATGTCTTTAGATTAAACAATACATTATTTTAAAATTGTTACCATTATTCTAATTTACTTATTATTTGTTTTATTATAAATTAGTCATTAGTCATTAGTTAAAAATGTTATTAAAATTTTAATAACCTGATACTGTTAACTCACTGTTAACTAACATAATCCTGTTAACTCACAGTTACCTAAAATTATACTGTTAACTAACTCTTAACTTACAGTTTGTTAACAGTGTACTGTCCGATGTGCTCCGGTGTCCGATCGTGCAAAACAATAGCTTATATATTTACATATATATAACTGAAGAATCGTTTCAATCTGAAAAGAAATAAATAATTTAGAATACATTAAACACGACAAACGAAAATTTCAATATACTCTATATTTAAATTTGAATATTATAGAATTTTGTTCTTTCAACCTTTAAATGGTTACGGCGTTACTTCTAAGAATTGTTAAGTCTCGTAATTTTCCCAAACTTGAAGTAAAAGCTCCTAGAATGTAATCGAACTATAAGTAATTATCATTGCATGAATCAATACATGCAAAGATATAACCTTGTCGAAATTCTTACCAATTTACGATTTATTTCATTTGGTTAATTCGTCTCCGGAGTCAGAGACTGAAGCAGTTCCATTTTAGATGATACAGAAGTCAACTTTGCTTAAGCTAAAAAAAAGAAAAAAAAATGTGAAAAATTGGTAAATCTATATCAAGTAATATTTTGGAAGCGCCCGACTGTGACTTTTTCTTCCTAATATTATTGTATTATATCACTCTATTCTAATTACTTTATTAATAATATTTTACGTAATTACTTTCTAATGGAAATTGTATACTTTTCTTAGAGCCCCCAGAATTGGTTTAAGTGGTTTTTCCCAAGCATCCGTTGAATTTCCATTTCAGCACTTACATGATTTTCCATGCTGCTCAATTGGTTAATTTTTTCAAATTATTCCAAATGAGTTTGGGTTAATTGAGAGGCAGCGAGCTGCAGCTGCTGCAGCTCATGTAGGAAACTCCCCTCTCCGCACAATAGTTTCATTTGCAGTTTTTTGACCTCTTCGATGCGTTGCGCATTGTTAAATGAGTTAAATGTGTGCTCAACACTTTGTAAACTCGACTTCGACTTGCCTGCCACGTTCACATTTAACTCAATTAAACATAATTAATAATGCAGACACACTCGCTCACGTACACACATTTACATACCCACACCCACCCGCACGCAAACACACACATATACATAGCAATAGCCGCACATGAGGGCACTTCGTTGGGCAGTTCAACGCATTGCCTGACCTTTTTCCAGTTTAATTGTTAAATTTGTGAGCCACTAATAAACATTTTTGTTTATGGTTAATTAGAATTTCCAGGTGTTGGGCTTGGGAGGAGTTTTGTTGTTGTTTGTTTATTTGGATATTTTTTCTGGACATGCAATTGAAGGTGAGTCACGGGATTTACGAGGTTTGCTCTGCCTACTTGACACGCCGTGAAATCCATTCGCTAAATGCGCCACATTCATGAAGCACATAAAAATTTGGCACAGATTTGGAAATTTGTAATGGATACAGTCATGCGGCTGTAAAGCCTCTCGCCATATACTATATGCTAGAATGGCAGAGTGTGTTCGCAATTATCGTTGTGCAAGGTTTGCAAGGTTCCAGCGATAAGAGAATATTACTTCCTGAAAAGGAATACACATGCAAACATCTGAAAAAATATGAATATGGCAAGAGAGAAGGATAGAGAGTGAGGAACAAAATTTAAGTGGAGATTGCGAGAGAAACAGATAAAGGAGAGGAATTGAAAGAGAGAGCGAGAGCAGATATTTTAAAATATATATATTTAGTACAAATCAAAAGAATAGTTTTGAAATATGATGTTAGTCGAAATTTTTTTTAATATTCTACACTATTTATATGCCAAAAGCTAGGCAAATGTTAAACTTAAGCACCACATAAAAATTCATTAAATACAGCAATGAGGCCTAAAGTTTTATAGTATCTATAAATACCATATATTAGATCTATATTTAAAATAAAAATTTTTGAACAAAAAAATATTGTTCTAAAACATAATTCAGTACGAGTGAACCGTTTTTTTCTTTCAATTTGCATTTCTCTTAAGCTAAAAAAAAGTCTTATTTTTAGCACAAATTTTCTTATCGGTTGGCTTTTAAATGCAAATATATATATAATTGATAATGAAAAAAAAACAAGAACATTCAGCACCATTCATGACTCTTTCTTTTAATCATTAAAAAAGCTATGAAAGTAAACAACATGATTCATGTCCAGCAGCACTTGTGGTTAAATAAATTAATGCTCTCATAATTGTTTTTTATAAGTGATCCATAAATACTTTATTTGCAATTGCATATGGAATAAGCACAAATTTAAACGAGAATGTTTTACAACTATGAGGCAAAATCAAAAATGACAGAAAAGTACTTAAATTCAATTAGGCACTAAGAATTAATGCCAAATACTAGAGATCGATCTAGGCCAGCAAGCGAGCTGCGCCAAAGAACAGCAGAATGATTCCAGCAATGGGGGCGAGGGAAGAGGAGCCGTTGCACTCATCCTTGACGCACACATCACAGCCGATTTGCCTGACGAATGGCAGTGAGGGATCCGACTGGCAGCCAGTCTGTAGGTTGCTGACATCTCCAAAGTAGCAACTGCGCACGATCTGCGGATGTCCCACAACTAAAATAAAGGTGAGAATTAGAGTTAGTAAACAAAACGAAACTTTCAAGCTTTGCCTCAAAAATTATATTTAAACTCACAAATGAGTTCATTGTTCGGCAGCTGGCGACAATGCAACTCGTTTGTACTGCCTGCTCCATGCTAAATAATATAACAAATTTCTATGCTGCCTAACCCTTTGTTCCACTGAACGACAACAACTTGAGTCAACAAGATTTGTAATTAACTTACGAGCCCAAAGCAGAACTCGCTGCTGGGTTCATTTTCACGGTTGAGTTCGATTTTCGATTTGCTTTGATGATCTCAGCAAAGCCGCTTCAAATCGCAATTAATGAGTAAACAATTATGATGCAATAAATGAGGAGAGTATTGACTTTGATAGAAAAATAAAGAAAAAAAAAAACAAATATATATCTATATATATATATATATATCTATATATATATATATATATATATATATATACGAATATACCCTCTAAACCAATATACTCTTTGCGCATCATGAATATAGCTATAAATTCATCCCAATATTTTTCTTTAATTATAATAAAATGCGAATAATTAATTTTAATTTAGAGACACATAGAAAGAGAAAAGCATATATGTGTGATGAGAAAAAAATGCTTCTCAATAAAAATTCATTGAGTTGAAATTTAAATTATTAAAATATGTAAAAACATTTTTTATGTTATTCCATTTGATGGTCGCATAAATCGTTTGTCATTTGCTGGCAATCTGAACTTGAAAGAAATATTGAAATATGCTAATAGCTAAATTTCACGCTCCCCGTCCGAAGAAGTGGAATCACGTCATTATTATTTCAATACGCTTCTCACACTAATCTCAAAATTATACGAAATTACACGAAAACTGAGCGCACAACAATGTCGCGAGATCCCCGCCCAAAAATCAAGCAACTGCGCAAAACACTGCCACACATAAAACACAACACGACACGAATAACAAACAAACTCAAGTACAGTAAAATGACATCATAAGCATCGCAGCATAATGCGAATGTCTGCTCGCATGAGAGCCGCCACTAATGGATGCCACAGATTGGCTAGATATCTACGTATATTTGAGATTAGAGAACTTACCGCTCTCGAGTGTCTTCTTCATACAGCCGGTGGCATTCTGAAGTGGGAAGAAGGTTTGCAGACTGCGTGGTGGACCAACCTTGGAGCAATCAATTAACAAAGTCTCATCCTCCTCGAACTTCAGGCCACATTTCGGTGTTGTAAGCGACTCGCATTGGTAGCACTTGATGGCGTAGGCTGCAAGTTGACAACAAAGTTGGAATTATTTCGAACTGGTTGCTTTTTGGAGCAGTTGAAAATACACACCTGAAGAGGCCAGACTAATCATAATGGCCACGGCCAAGCTGAATTTGAGGGCTGACACCATTTTAGAAATTATTATTTTTCAAAAATATTATTTTGCTTCAACGTCCACTGGAAGTGCTATCAACCTCTGCTGACGATGTCTGCTGCACGTCTGACAAGTTCATAATTCTGCTGTCCCATTCAGACGTCTGGCCATCCACTATACAACATCCCCCATACTCATTTCACTCGGTTCGCTGTGCGCAACGGCGACTGCGCCGCTCACTCCAAGCACAGTTTGAGCGAAAAAATTGAGAGTGTGGGAAATATTCAGCGTTTTGAGTATTTGTTCAACCGGTTTTCGTATATTCGTTTAGATTTTTCGAATCAAGTTATTTTGTTTTCTAGATTTTACAACAAACAAATAAAAAAAGAAAAGAAAAAAGATTTAAGTAAAGGCAACTGTGCTGCTTACTTTGAGTTTTGTTTTGAGTGGAAAATTGCACAGGGTGTGGCTCAGGTAAGCTATTGTTGTAAAAACTAAAAAACTGTTGTTTAGATTGATGAACCGGTTTATCAGCACTTGCTGGTGTGTTTTGAATTTACTTTGAAGCAGTCACGTTTTTTAGGCACTGAAAGAAATTTTAATTTATTTTGAATTTAATTTAATTTAATACAACTTTTATAATAACTTACTGTTTATAAACAAAATTTTTTGAAAAAAAATTCTTTGTTGATAAAAATTATGAATATCGTAAATGTTAATAATCAAACGTATTTACATATATAAAAGGAATTTAAAATTTTTGTATGTCCTTAAAAAATGTTTAACAATTTTTTAATATTATGTAGTAATATAAAAATATATTTTTATCAAAAAAATAAAATTATGAACAACAGCTAACAATTTTAATCACAGTGCTTAAAGAGGCCGTTAATATGCAGGTGTGCACTTAGATACTTGTAACTAATGGTTTATAGAAAATTCCCCATCTTATAAATGATCTGCCAGATTTGTATAATAGTTTTTTTTTCGTCTTCATCAGCTGTCATACAATTATTAAATACAATAAGCTAAGTTGTTGACTCATTAGCGTACAGCTGAAAACTTTTTTGTTAATTTGTATAACACATAGTAAAATGTTGTTTACAGAGACTTCAATTGACAAAGCTTTGTTGTATTTGTTTATTTATTTAACATTCACACTATTTGAGTGAAACTTGCGGCAGAAACTATTTCTGAATGCCGCCTAAAACTATGTAAGATTTTATATCAAAATTTCTTTCACGCCAGATACTTTTCTCAATTCAATGCAAATGTTATTGAAACACCATCAAAACCCTATAAATCAGCCTCAGACTTACTTGAGCTAAGCAGCGGGATAGATGACAAAATCACAGTGGCTAGCAATTGCCCCCTAGCTGGGACACTGCCCAAATAAAATGTATCCAAGGGACGCAACACAAGGGAGAAATGAGGTCAGCAGTGAACTCGTAGAATATTCACTTAACGCCTAATTGGATTAGCCTGCGACTTAGTGTAGCACTATAAAGTTCGGATATAGGATACTAAGGGATTAAGGGAGCGAATTTTGTGTGCTTCTCAAACTACTTCCGGTTTGTATATGATTGGAAATATTATTCATTTAAATTGTATATGTCCAGTACTGTGACGTTCTATAATATGTTTTTCGACATAGCTCTTAACTCTTTACACATGATTAAAATTTAATGAAAATACATTTACTTGCCGTGGGGTGCATATTGCCATTTGCATAGATTAAACTAGATATTGTTAAATTAGACTTTTTGTGGCACTTTGACAGGCTCAGATTTAGAACAGCGATTGGAATGATGCAGGCGAAACGAGGGATGTTTTACTTTACTAATGAGATTAGCAGAGACTTTTATTTGGATGAGCTAGAATATATATATGTAGGCCATAGTATAGCCTGAAATAGCGTGGAGAATGAGCAGAATATCCAACTTGAGTTATTTTACTTACTATAGCAAAAGAAAAATATTAATGTATAAAAATGTAATTGCAAAGGCAAAGAAATACTATTTTGCTTACATAATATATTGGAACAGCAGAGTATCTGCAAATTATCAAATTGTGAATTTTTACGTGCTAAAGAGTCTTTATATGAATAGAGAGCTTCTCTTTAAACAAGTATCTTATTCATATTAAAATAATATATATATACATATATATATATATATATATATATATATATATATATATATATATATATATATATATATATAATCCATTAATCCCCACTCCCTTTGGATAACATTCATTCCAGAAACAGTCACATAGATAATAAACTTTATTCGGTGTCAGATTTATTGTTTATACAACTGTGATAAATACATTGGAGAATGCATGCGGTGTTTTGACTTGTACATTTAAACATTTTATTGTTATTTATTATTATTAGCAATATTATTATTGTGGTACGTTATCGTTTGTAGAGCGTGGCTTGCTGTTGTAGTTAATATTCGATTAAGCTAAGCTATTTGACTAATTTCTTTATCTGAGTTTGTGGTAAAAACGATTTAAGCAAATGATGAAATGCAGTCTAAAGTATTTCTCTAAATGAATAAAAGTAACTAAAATTAGATCTTAACACAAAAGGGGTCTACAGGGGACTACGAAACGATAATCCGCTTATAACTAAACTAAGTAAAATTTTAGTGTTAATCAGCGAATGGCTTAGCTGTTGGGCTAAATAAAATATCACGTTCTAACTAAAAATAGAGATACGATTGAAGCGACGTGGCCGCCTTAGTTGACCAACTGATTGACCAAGGCCATAGCGGGCAACAAAATGGCGGCAAATATGGCGGCAAGGCCTGTGGCGCCATTGCAGCGATCTGTTAGGCAATCCTCACAGAATATTCGGCGCACATTCTTCTCTGGGGTGGTCACATTGCACAGCTCCATGGGATCCGATTTGTTGGTATAATAGCAAAAGCGTTTGGTTACGATTTTGCCATTATCTAAAAATAGAGCAAACTATTAGAGAGGGTATTTGAAGTCGGTTTGATGCACTTACACTCCTCAACAGTTTTACGGCAAACGGCACGCTCGTGATCAGAGTTAATAGTGCTGTTGCAGGTGCGCAGGAGATTTATGTTGCGCTCCTTGATCAGCTCCGTGGGTATATTATCCTCCTGGAAGGTCACATCGCAAAAGTCCTCGGAGCCAATGGTGCTCGAGCTGCAGTGCCAGCACTGCAAATGCTGTTGTTCATGTGCTGCAAAGATGACCATTCAAATAATTCGATTAGTTTATGTTACTGCACGACCTTTACGGCCTGACCTCAATGCGCACTTATTCTGCACATAAAAGCTGAACAATGTGTGTATCCTGAAATTGTAGCTGTTGACATCATCACGCTCTCATTGCCAAAACAAACTCAACTGACTTTATGTGCGGCTCACCAGGCTCCACACCCCCAAAAATCTGGACCAACCCCCAAATACTAAAACCCATTCAGCAGCCGCTGCAGACAGCGTATTGTGCGGAGCGAGTCACAGTGGCGCCTTTCATTGAATTTTTATTACGTATACGCCACGAAGTCGCAGACGAAAGTAAGCGAAATTTATGACTCGCCCACGCAACTCTAGATTCTTTACGAGATTCCTTGGCGTCCAAGCAGTACTAAAAACTGTTGAATCGCAAAATTTGTATTTCATTTTGGAAGTGTGAGAACTGAACCAAAGACGTGTTTCAAGTTATATAATGAGTTTGAACTGGGGGACGAGGACATTATATCTGACATTAATGAAAGTTTTTTATTATAATTATTCTTGTGAATTGACTTGCTTTGAGTATAATCATTATATTTTATTTAAAAATAAAATTTTACAAATATTTTCTTGTCCACAAGTGTATTTTTTTGTGCGAACTACTCAATAGTTTTGCTCACAGTTCACTCGGCAGTTTTTTTACACTCGCTGATTGATTTGGCCAGCTGACTGTGATTCTTTCGCTGTTGTTTTATCAAGCGCTTTGTTTATTTATCTTTTCCCATATAATTTGTTTTAGAATTAAATTCAATTTTTTGGTAAACATTGACGGCGGAAATATTGGCACAAAAACTTGAGTAAGCTTATTTTCGTACCAAATTCACATTAAATTAATATTTAATTGGATTGCCAATCAACGGGGTGGGCTTGGGTGAAAAATTGATGTGCTGGTCAAAACAAACATGCAAAGCCAAATGGTCTAATGGCCTAATTAGGCATGCGTGATTAGCCGCGGACTCGGACAACGCTGAAGATCAAGATGGTTTCTTTGGCTTCAAGGTTCTTGCATGTCCACACAACTGGAGAAGCGGAAACGGTTAAGGTGGGCAGATATAAGGACTGTTGTGTACATGTTTCGGTTTTACCTTTTCTGAAAATCAACTTGCCGTAAATCTAAATCTAACATGCAATGTTCTTGTTGTTGGCTTAGGACCTTGACTCACGTCGTGGCAGCTACCGGCTGCCCAGCACAGAAGCCATTCACTTAGCAGAAGGTGTCAAATATTTGCATTTCATTTCGAAAATTGTGAGTATATTGAATTACATTATTATGAATTTAAAAGTCAGCTGAAAGTCCTTCAACTGTCAGCCCGCCACACAACATCAGGGCGTGTGTCTCTAGAGTTATTTGAATTGTTGTTCCTTCGTCTTCAGCAATGCAACCTTCGACGCCCGCATGCAAACTCCCTGCCTGCATTATTTAGCCTTGTCGCTTCGAGTTTACAGACTTCCTGTAGACTGACGTGAAATTGCGGGTAATTTGCCAACGCCCTGGTCTGAGAAAGTTTCTAGACGGCCCAGCTAGTGTTCCCTTTCGTTCTGTGTAATTGATTGTGTTTTTTTGTCTACACTATATATACTAGTTAGGTATATATAAATATATATTAGAGCCAAGTCAAGGTCGCGTGCAGGCTTTCTTATCGGGCACACGCACAGGCCATTATTTTAACCATTTATATACCCTGTAAGTGAGCCAAATTGTTCAAGAAGTTACGTATGCAACTATTTTTAGGTAGAGATAACGATCATATGAAGTGTAAGGCTTGGATGAAGGTAAGCAGGTCATTTCACTTTCAATATGTAAGGTTATTATATCAGAGTATATATGCCTATACAGGAGATATCTCTTCCATATACACATTATATATACATTCTAAGCTATAAATGAAAAGGTTAATATATTTATTATTTATTCATGTGAGAAAAGTTTCTATATATCCTGCTTGAGTAATCAGTTTATTTGATCAAATATATCGAAAGTGTGCAGGATGTCGCTTCCTGTTTATGCAAATTTCGTGGCTCGTAACTCACTTTCAACCCCTAACTTCAGAAATTGCAACAATATACCCCAAACGGCTTTCGCACCACTCAAATAATAAATAAACTGTCGAATACAATGCGGAAAACAACAAGGAGGAGAAGAAGAAGAATAACAAAATATATTCATGTCATAATTTGATACGCATCGGAAGTTTGTTGTCGTCTGCAATTAAGTAACCCCCACACGAAGTGAGGGACAATGGAGGGGTTGGAGGTGGCCTGGTATCCTGTGAAGCGTGCTCAATCTCGGCGCATCCTGTTTGCCACAAGCTCATTTCGAACGAAAACAAGCTGAGCAACGCCTGCTCATTATCAGTTATCTACAAATTACGCAATTCATGCCAAGGCAGTCGAACCAAACTTGAGCACAGGCACACAGAGAGAGACTAGGTCTGTGACATAGTTTCCACACATTCAGCCAGAAGGAGTCTGTGGGGGGTGGGAGGGTTTAGAAATCCGTGCTGGATATGAGAGTACAGTTGAGGACAATTTTCGGCGCTGCTGGAAACTGGAGCAGGCGACGTTCTGGCGCCAGTTTGACATGCGCAATAGTTCAAGCCGTTGCGCAGTGGGGTACAGATTGAATGCAAGCCAATTAGATAATTGCAGGATATACACAAACAGAGAAAAGGCGACAGAGAGAGAGAGAGAGAAGGCAGGGCAGCTGTCTCTCAAATGAATAGTCAATATGCGTCAATTAAGAGTAATTATAATTAGCAATTCACTTCGGCAGTCAATTAACGCACATTACCACGAAATTTAATTAAGTTGCTTTCGGCATTAATCAATGATTTGTATGGCCAAATGGAAATGCATTTTACTCAGTGTATATTCGGCTATGAATGAAAGAAAACAAATAGCTTGGCAAATATTTCAAATGGAATAAACAGCAAAGCATTTTCAAAATACACAAAATGCATTCAAATTTCCATTCCACGCCAATCATCGAACAGCGCGAAAATCACAAATATGCCGCCAAATTACATCAAGTAAATATATGTAAGTGTATGTATATATATATATATATATGTGTATATGTATATCTAGGTTCATAATTTTGCTGTGCATTGACCCACAAAAGTGTTTGCGTGCCAGTAAAAGAATCCCGCAGCAAAACTGCAAATTGGCCAAGCCCTAAAGAATAGCTGGACTCCAGCTTGGATTTTATGTGGTGGCAAAAATGCAGTCAAATGATGTAGATAAAATAGCTCTAAAAGGTTTATAAATAACAAGAATTCTTTGCAAATTACTAAAGTATTCGCAGATCTCATTAAAATAAACCAAATTTAATTGCATCAATTGATACTTCAAATTCCAAAAATCTCTCACCCTCTCTCTCCCTCCTTTGCTTTGTCATGTACAGAAATTAGTAGAAATTCAGAAAATTTCAGAATTTCGGAAAATTAATAAATCTTAAGTCTTGGCAGATGTTGAAAATAATGTGCCATAAACAGCTCTTCAATCTATCAATATATGTATATATAAATATTCCAAAAAGCAATTTGTTTATGACAAAAATACATTTTTGGATAACCAACAAGAAATTTGCCTAAATGCTGTTTGCCCAGGTGTGAAAACATATCGAACAAATTAATTTTTTGGTTGAGTCATTTTTACACTAAATCGTTCGCTATTTAATAATAAAAGGAATAATTTTTTTTTATTAAAAAAAATGTTTTTAATTTTTTTTAATTAAAAAAAATATATTAAAATTTGTATTTTTTTTTTTCAAAAGAAAAACCTAAAATTCAGTTCAACTAAATGTATAATAAATCTGTAGAGTGCTTTTAGTTGAGCTATGAAAATCAATTGTTCATTCTCTTACAATTGAACTTTTTTTAGTTTTTATAGCTATTTTTAAGCATGTTCCAACTTTTATAAACAGCGCAAAAAACTTATAAAAATTGGCCACAAAATTAAGAAAACAAAAAGCGAAATGTGCATAAACAAACACAAAACTGAAACAAGCGAAACTTTTCATTCATAGATGTAATCAAGCAGAAGGCACACCTGAGACGCGAGGCAGATGATTTAGGAACAGAGCGACCTTGTTGCCCCAGATGTAATTACACGTGGGCAGGCCCAATTGGAACTCGCACACGAAACTGAACAACAAATTTGTATTTTAATGTGTTTATGAATGCATACAAAGAGGAGCCACGTGCAACTCGCGACGATCGGGGCATCGGGGATCGGAACTCACCTCGTATATTGTAGGCAGTGGCCAGCAGGCAGAAGCCAGCAATTATGAACTTAATGGGCGCTGACATAGTTGCGGATTGGTATTAGATTTCGGGGCGCTGGAATGCTAGCTGCAAATCTCTCTACAAGGCACGTAGACGGTTTGGCGACACAATGGCGCCGGCTTTCCGGTAAACAAGACGCAGCGAGGGCTATCGAGTTCCTTGTGTCTTTATCCTTTGTGTGGCTTCTCAATGCCAGGCAAGGAGCTCTTTTA
Source organism: Drosophila fulvimacula (assembly GCA_035045555.1). NCBI lineage: Eukaryota > Metazoa > Arthropoda > Insecta > Diptera > Drosophilidae > Drosophila > Drosophila fulvimacula. The sequence goes on from JAWNOX010000197.1 coordinate 2,844,597, forward strand.
TATTACTCTCCGGCTGTAGTTTAAACTGTGCGCGATGCAAACGGTTGCTCGTCCGACTAACAACTGTGTGTGGCCCAGCGAGCCGCAGGCTATGCTGCCACACACTGCCCCAGTGTACGTCAGCGTCGGCGTCGCCGTCGACGTCGACTTCAACAGCGACGCAACTCGGTCTGTGTCTTAGCAATGATGACGTTCTCGGGGGATGCCCCATGCTGCTGTTGCCAAAGCTGCCGAGCCTGGCAATTGAAGAGAGCCTTGAAACTGCAAAAAATATTTAAATGCTTTTAGTTCTCATATATATTAATTAGAATTTAATATAAATGAAAATATAAAATAAATTACATTTTTATTTAAAAACCTAAGCCAATTTTGTATCCTGTGTGATTTTATATTTAATGCAATTTAATTGTCAAATATTTCGCTCAACATAATAATTGCAAACTTTTTAAATGAAATTTACCATAGTTTGGTCACCCTAATTTTGGTGGGAAACTTGACTAACTTGACAACAGAAGCAGCTTTTAGGAACTTAACATGTACATAAACCCGTAGCTTAAATGATTAAAAAAATTAGAAGAGTAAAGCGGAAATATCGAACAAATAATTTAAGAGGGCTTAACACAAAAAGAAAATAAGAAGAAAAAATATTGAAAAAATATTGAAATAAACAAAATATATACAAAAAAAAAAATAAAAATAAAACATTTTGACTTATTGAAAAATAAATATGTTTTGGAAACCAGGCTTAGATTGATACTTTGAAGATGGCACTTTAAGTTTTGTTAAACTACGAGCATATCTGCTCTCGATATCGGCCAAGGATTAATACTAGTCTAGTTATATTTATTCGTATGTAGTAGTTATATTATTCGTATTCCGTCTATTCGTTTTTTCCGCCTGTCCCTGCACCTTAGGAGCTAAAGAATTCCATTTAAGCACGCTCCTCCAAATATAGCTCAGATCAAATTGTTTTCAATAGTAATCGATAATCTACTTCTGATTTTTTTTTTTTTTTTTTTTTGCATATTTTGTGTTTGCAGCTAGGCATATGCAATGATTCACTTCTGATTCATTTGCTGGCACGCACATAATTTGACCAAGTTTTGCTGCAACTGTTGAGCAGTAAATGGCCAAATTTGGCGTATGCGCTTATGCCGGAGGTGGTAATCGAGGCGCTGACATGGCCAGCCAATATACGATTTCATATGCAAATCTTGACATTAATCTGCAGCATTAGACGACAGTTGGTGACTCCTCCTGCACCCAAAAAGCACTTGACAAAGCGTGAAAAATGCTACTCGCGCTGCGCTGCACGCACACGCCAAATGAGTAGTCGATTGAGAGCGACGCCATCGCCGCACTTGGAGTTGATTGGCGGACCAAGCCGAGCCGGGCTGGACCGGGCCGGGCCAACAACAGAAACATTATGTTTGCAACAGATTAGGAGGTTAAGTTGAAGCTTAAGCCGAGGCAATAAAAAGTCAAATCACATCATAAACTTACGCACGGCGTCAGGTTTGGACTTCTAGGCTTTTGGCTTATAGAGAACCGGCCAGCCAGCCGATCGTGGATACCAGTGACAGCCAGCCTGGGGCCATTGGGGCGTATGCGTAACATTTGCAACCAGCTGAAACGTTGAACAATGTCGATTTACAATATTTACCCATGCCCCCTCAATGATAAATGGCCAGTTTTATTGCATAAACTGTACGACATTTTCGCTAGACACGTCATAAAAAACTAAAAAAAAACAAGTCAGGAAACTCTAGTCGGAGGTGCCCGACTAGGAAATACCCTGAACCCCGCCTATTGGCGGCTTTAAATGCACTTCAAAGTTTATATATAATTTTAAATTAAATTAAAAAATTAAAAAAAAAAAAGACTTGTTGTGAATTAAGTAGAATAATAATGGTAGTAGTTAGATAATGATTGTTATGCTAATGATCATTTTGCTGACCGACTCTACCGAACTAAACAGTTAGCGCTCTTATTTCCCACTCAATGATCGACTGTAAGAATCGACTCATGACCTCGACCGAGCTGACCTCGAAAGAGTTGAGCATAACTTTTGGCGGGAGTTTTGCCCTATATAAGGGCAAGCCGTCCGCCCAGTTCTTCAGTTGGTTTCCTGATCCCCTGATGGTCAGTCGTGCTGTGCAGTGTAGTGTAGTATCTTCTCCTCCTCCTCCTCCTCCTGCTGCTCCTCCTCTTCTTCTGGATTTGGTAAGTATTTAGTTAATAATTTTAGTATTAAGTATATTAAGCAAAATTGTATTAGTTATAACTGTTTTTTTAAGCAAATATTTTACTAATAATTGTTTTTTTTTTCCCCAATTCTCTCCTGCTGCCCTCTCTTCGCTGCTGGACTCTCTACGTCTGCTGCACTCTCTACCTCTGCTGGACTCTCCTGCTACTGGAACCTCTATCTGGATTGGACTCTCTATCTGCCCGCCTCTCTACTGCTGCCGACTCTCTGCCAATCTACCGTTAACCGACACACGACTGCTGCCCGCCTCTCTACTGCTGCCCGCCTCTCTACTGCTGCCCGACTCTCTACTGCTGCCCGACTCTCAAACACTCTACCGTTAACCAACTCGCTGCTGCTGCCCGCCACTCTACTGCTGCCCGACTCTCAAACACTCTACCGTTAACCACCTCTCTACTGCTGCCCGCCTCTCTACTGCTGCCCGACTCTCAAACACTCTACCGTTAACCAACTCGCTGCTGCTGCCCGCCTCTCTACTGCTGCCCGACTCTCAAACACTCTACCGTTAACCAACTCGCTGCTGCTGCCCGCCTCTCTACTGCTGCCCGACTTTCAAACACTCTACCGTTAACCGACTCTCTGACAGGGCTCTTCCAGTACCAGGCAGTACCAGGGCTATACCAGGGCTGTACCAGGGCTATACCAGGGCTATACCAGGGCTGTACCAGGGCTATACCAGGGCTACCATACCAGGGCTATACCAGGGCTACCATACCAGGGCTATACCAGGGCTACCATACCAGGGCTATACCAGGGCTATACCAGGGCTACCATACCAGGGCTATACCAGGGCTACCATACCAGGGCTATACCAGGGCTACCATACCAGGGCTATACCAGGGCTATACCAGGGCTACCATACCAGGGCTATACCAGGGCTACCATACCAGGGCTATACCAGGGCTACCATACCAGGGCTATACCAGGGCTACCATACCAGGGCTATACCAGGGCTACCATACCAGGGCTATACCAGGGCTACCATACCAGGGCTATACCAGGGCTACCATACCAGGGCTACCATACCAGGGCTATACCAGGGCTACCATACCAGGGCTATACCAGGGCTACCATACCAGGGCTATACCAGGGCTACCATACCAGGGCTATACCAGGGCTACCATACCAGGGCTATACCAGGGCTATACCAGGGCTACCATACCAGGGCTATACCAGGGCTACCATACCAGGGCTATACCAGGGCTACCATACCAGGGCTATACCAGGGCTACCATACCAGGGCTACCATACCAGGGCTATACCAGGGCTACCATACCAGGGCTATACCAGGGCTACCATACCAGGGCTATACCAGGGCTACCATACCAGGGCTACCATACCAGGGCTATACCAGGGCTACCATACCAGGGCTATACCAGGGCTACCATACCAGGGCTATACCAGGGCTACCATACCAGGGCTATACCAGGGCTACCATACCAGGGCTATACCAGGGCTACCATACCAGGGCTATACCAGGGCTACCATACCAGGGCTATACCAGGGCTACCATACCAGGGCTATACCAGGGCTACCATACCAGGGCTATACCAGGGCTACCATACCAGGGCTATACCAGGGCTACCATACCAGGGCTACCATACCAGGGCTATACCAGGGCTACCATACCAGGGCTACCATACCAGGGCTATACCAGGGCTACCATACCAGGGCCATACCAGGGCTACCATACCAGGGCTGCCATACCAGGGCTACCATACCAGGGCTATACCAGGGCTACCATACCAGGGCTATACCAGGGCTACCATACCAGGGCTACCATACCAGGGCTATACCAGGGCTACCATACCAGGGCTATACCAGGGCTACCATACCAGGGCTATACCAGGGCTACCGTACCAGGGCTACCATACCAGGGCTATACCAGGGCTGCCATACCAGGGCTACCATACCAGGGCTACCATACCAGGGCTATACCAGGGCTACCATACCAGGGCTATACCAGGGCTACCATACCAGGGCTATACCAGGGCTACCATACCAGGGCCATACCAGGGCTATACCAGGGCTACCATACCAGGGGTATACCAGGGCTACCATACCAGGGCTATACCAGGGCTACCATACCAGGGCCATACCAGGGCTACCATACCAGGGCTACCATACCAGGGCCATACCAGGGCTACCATACCAGGGCTACCATACCAGGGCTACCCTGGTATGGCCCTGGTATGGTAGCCCTGGTATAGCCCTGGTATAGCCCTGGTATGGTAGCCCTGGTATAGCCCTGGTATGGTAGCCCTGGTATAGCCCTGGTATGGTAGCCCTGGTATAGCCCTGGTATGGTAGCCCTGGTATAGCCCTGGTATGGTAGCCCTGGTATAGCCCTGGTATGGTAGCCCTGGTATAGCCCTGGTATGGTAGCCCTGGTATAGCCCTGGTATGGTAGCCCTGGTATGGTAGCCCTGGTATAGCCTTGGTATGGTAGCCCTGGTATAGCCCTGGTATGGTAGCCCTGGTATAGCCCTGGTATGGTAGCCCTGGCATAGCCCTGGTATGGTAGCCCTGGTATAGCCCTGGTATGGTAGCCCTGGTATAGCCCTGGTATGGTAGCCCTGGTATAGCCCTGGTATGGTAGCCCTGGTATGGTAGCCCTGGTATAGCCCTGGTATGGTAGCCCTGGTATAGCCCTGGTATGGTAGCCCTGGTATAGCCCTGGTATGGTAGCCCTGGTATGGTAGCCCTGGTATAGCCCTGGTATGGTAGCCCTGGTATAGCCCTGGTATGGTAGCCCTGGTATAGCCCTGGTATGGTAGCCCTGGTATAGCCCTGGTATGGTAGCCCTGGTATGGTAGCCCTGGTATAGCCCTGGTATGGTAGCCCTGGTATAGCCCTGGTATGGTAGCCCTGGTATAGCCCTGGTATGGTAGCCCTGGTATAGCCCTGGTATGGTAGCCCTGGTATAGCCCTGGTATGGTAGCCCTGGTACAGCCCTGGTACAGCCCTGGTACAGCCCTGGTACAGCCCTGGTACTGCCTAGTACTGGAAGAGCCCTGTCAGAGAGTCGGTTAACGGTAGAGTGTTTGAGAGTCGGGCAGCAGTAGAGAGGCGGGCAGCAGCAGCGAGTTGGCTAACGGTAGAGTGTTTGAGAGTCGGGGAGCAGAAGAGAGGAGGGGAGCAGTAGAGAGGCGGGCAGCAGTAGAGAGGCGGTTAACGGTAGAGTGTTTGAGAGTCGGGCAGCAGTAGAGAGGCGGGCAGCAGTAGAGAGGCGGTTAACGGTAGAGTGTTTGAGAGTCGGGCAGCAGTAGAGAGGCGGGCAGCAGTAGTGTGTCGGTTAACGGTAGATTGGCAGAGAGTCGGCAGCAGTAGAGAGGCGGGGAGCAGTAGAGAGGCGGGCAGCAGTAGTGTGTCGGTTAACGGTAGATTGGCAGAGAGTCGGCAGCAGTAGAGAGGCGGGCAGATAGAGAGTCCAATCCAGATAGAGGTTCCAGTAGCAGGAGAGTCCAGCAGAGGTAGAGAGTGCAGCAGACGTAGAGAGTCCAGCAGCGAAGAGAGGGCAGCAGGAGAGAATTGGGGAAAAAAAAAACAATTATTAGTAAAATATTTGCTTAAAAAAACAGTTATAACTAATACAATTTTGCTTAATATACTTAATACTAAAATTATTAACTAAATACTTACCAAATCCAGAAGAAGAGGAGGAGCAGCAGGAGGAGGAGGAGGAGGAGAAGATACTACACTACACTGCACAGCACGACTGACCATCAGGGGGTCAGGAAACCAACTGAAGAACTGGGCGGACGGCTTGCCCTTATATAGGGCAAAACTCCCGCCAAAAGTTATGCTCAACTCTTTCGAGCTCAGCTCGGTCGAGGTCATGAGTCGATTCTTACAGTCGATCATTGAGTGGGAAATAAGAGCGCTAACTGTTTAGTTCGGTAGAGTCGGTCAGCAAAATGATCATTAGCATAACAATCATTATCTAACTACTACCATTATTATTCTACTTAATTCACAACAAGTCTTTTTTTTTTTTTAATTTTTTAATTTAATTTAAAATTATATATAAACTTTGAAGTGCATTTAAAGCCGCCAATAGGCGGGGTTCAGCGTAATTATATCATTCATATGTGTGCGTGTGCAAAAGCACAAGTCTCTAGTATTTGAAATAAGTGTTTTGAAAATTTGGGCGAAGGGGGCGTGGCATCCAAAATTTAACAAAAATTAAAATTGTATAAAAGTCCCATTAAGCTAAATACAAGATCTGGAGTCTTTAACTATAAAGATATAGAAGATATAATTTTAAAACTGAAAATCGATTTAGTTTTTAATCGATAAAAAAAACGAGTAAAGTTATCGAATTTCTAAAACAAACTCGACCTGCGCGTGATATACACGAATCTTTAAAAAAAAATTCAAGTCTCTAGCTAATATAGGTTCTGAGATCCACGCGTTCAAACATACGAACAGACGGACGGACGGACAGACTGACAGACGGACAGACGGACAGACAGACAGACGGACAGGGCTGAATCGACTCGGCTGTTCGTCCTGATCAAGAATATATATACTTTATGGGGTGTGCCACGCCTCCTTCTGCCCGTTACATACATTTGGGCTGCAACAAAACCATTATACCCTGATTACCCATTTTTAATGGGTTCACGCACACACATTGAATTTATATAAAAAAAAAAAAATAAAAACAAATCTTAGCCATGCAACAAGCTTAAATAGCCAAAACGATTTTGCAGCTTAGTTACCACCCATTAATTTTGATTTTTTGTTTACTTATACCCTGTAACTGTTGTGTCTGTGAATGGCATATCATAAGACTGTGCAAATCTGTAAGTCTTAAAAATAAAATTTCATGTCAGTTTATAAGATTAGTATTAACACAACAAATTTGAGTGGCTAAAGAATTTTTTGAATTTGTTAATTGATATATGTGTAACTATTAAAATTTACTGGAATATAATATATATTTATATATAATTTTAAATTTAATTTTTTAATTTTAATTTGTCTTACTCATTTAATACTCTCAAATCTTCAAACGGAATTTAATGAAAACATAATGTAATAATCACAGCAGAGCTAATCCTCGAGATGCTTTACACAAATCGGAGACTCAATTGGCATGGGTCAAATGTCAGCGAGATTATTGCGTGGTTGTCAATTAACTCGAACAATTAGTCTTCAATGTGGGCAGTCGTGGAGCTGAACAAAACAGAACTCATTTCCGTTCTGCTGCCGCCGAACCGCATTGAATGACGCATCGGGAACACAGCAGCGGCTCATCCAATTTTGTTACGCTATATCTTTTATCTTTTGTGGCTTGCGCAATGTCAAGCGCAATGATGTGAGACAATTACTTTTGATTTGCCTTTGAAAATTAAATAATTAAAAATTATGCGAACTGGGCAAGGCATTTGAACTTGAATGTGAAAATGCAACACCAGGAAATATTTTACAGCGCATAAATTCACTTACGTAAGAGATTCTTGGAGAGAGATTTGTATTAGACTAATGGGCATAGTCAGACTGGTTAATGGAATCTTTAGGAAATTGAAATTTATATGGAAACAGTATTTTATTTTGTATTTATATTTGTAATAAATTTATTGGAATTAAACTTAAAACCAACAAAAATTCCTATTAACTTAAAAATAATATATATATATATATATATATATATATATATATATATATATATATTATTTTTACTAAAAAAATATTTTAATTTTTATATATATTATATATAAATATATAATAAAAAAATAAATATATACATAAATATTTCTTTAATAAAATTTAAGGACAATCAAATTTAATTTATATGTAGAAAAAATAATAATGATAAATAGAAAAATCATGTAAAGTACAGTAAAAATATAAAAGTTACTGCTGCATCATTTGCACCTGATCCAACCCTGCTTCAGGTAAAAATAAAACTCATCTCATATTTTGTACCGTCTAATGAATTTATTTATAAGACACCATAAAAAAGTGCTTGAATTACAGTTATAATAAGTAATACAATATTACAAAGGTCTATAAATGTATATGAATGTGTGTGTGTGTGTGTGAGTATGTGCATGTATGTGTGTGAATGTGTTTAATCAATTAAATGAACCAATTGGCGTGCAAAACATAGAGTATATGAATTTTGGACTTCAAAATTTACTGATTGCTTACGATCGAGCGATGTGGAAACCTTTGCATGCTCTACAGCTACATAACATTTATATATTTAAGAATTTTTGTATTTGTTTAGTCTGCATAAATGGTAATTTTATGATATATATAGCGAAGTGTGACTGCCAGCTACTTGGTGCTGAGTGTTTGTGCAATTTGCATAGAATTATTTGTAATAAAACATGTGTGGAAACGAATTAAATTAAATTTTGAAAAAAATTTTGCTGTTTGATGTGTTTTTGTATTCTGCTCAAAGGAATTTGTAAGATTTAAATTCAATTTTGCATCATGCAATTAAGTGCAGTCTCCTCCCACGTCGGTTCGGTTTTCCCAGCCATTGGCTCATTTGCATAGCTGCCGCAGCGCGGCGAGCAGCGGCAACACCAGCAGCCACACCAGGCCCGACAGACCGCCAGCCGAGTTGCAGCCATCCGTGGTGCAAGTGCGGCAGTAAACGGTCTTGATGTAGGATGAGGTAGTGTCCATGGCGCATTTGTCTGCCGGATCATCAACATCCTCGTAGAAACAGGAGCGAGAAATTACCCGCTTGCCATAGACTGCAATGAAACGAATGCCATAATAAACTTTAAATATTTGCTCGACAACAATTTTAATTAATATATATATATATATATATATATATATATATACATATATATATATATATATATATATATATATATATATATAGCTATGTACACTCGGAGAAATATGAATGTAATTTATGTGGCACGCTGCTTTAGCGTGGGCTACGATTCGGTTTGACTTATCTCAAAAATGTCATTTCAAATGTCGTCCAAATCGTCGATCAACTGCTGCTGGCTAATGGCTTCCTGCCAAATAATCAAGCCATGAGGTAAGTGCAGCTGATGCAATATATATATATATATAGCAAAATATATAAAATAGTAAACAAAGATTTAAATCCAACAGTTTCCGAGCAAAATGCGGACCTTAATAGCATACTGAGCATTATGTATAAGTTAAGTTAATCAGATTTAATTTTTTGACATTTTAGCTGACTTGATTATTTGTTAATATAATATATTAATTATTGAGCAAGTATAACAATTATTTGAAAACTTATTGCGGCTGATTTGCTGGAAATTTTATATGAGGTGACCAAATGAGAGTAGTACTTTTTCTAATAATTGTATTATAGCAACTGTTTTAGTTAGACATAATAATTTACTGTTAAAACACAGAACTAAATTTGCCATTTTGTTCTAAATAAATATACAAAATTAAATAGTTAACGAAATGTAAAATAGTTTCGTGCATACAAAAGTAATGATGGAATTGGAAGAGCAAAAATTTAGAAAGCATCAAGATTGATGCCTGCTGTCAATATAAAAGCTTCATAAATTAAGCAATATCAAAGGAAATACATTAAAGAGCTGTAATTATAACTGACTGAACGGCAAAGAGACCACTGGCCGAAATGGGTTCACGGCTGGCAAAACGCATGCAACCTGAGCGCAAGCGTTTGCCAGGCCACTCGAGTCGACGCGCGTTGGCCAGGCTAGCCTAGGCTAAGCTAACCTAGGCTAGGCAACGCTAGGCTCAAGCGGGCAAGCAAAAACGCCAACAGAAAATGAGGCCTCCAACTATGTCTAGAGCTGGCCGCAACATACACTGCCAAAATGAACGCGAGACTCGGCGAATCGAGACAATTTGCAATCAGCGAAACGGCAAATGAAAACCAGAAAAAATGCACAACAAATTGCGTTTCTCAATGCGTGAGTGTGCGTAAGCGTGTATGTGTGTGTGTGTGCGAATTTCGCAAACAGAACACAACAAGAAAAATAAATAACAACAACAAAATCAAGAAACGATATAAAACAAAATCAACTAAAATAAATCGCAATAAAATGAAATAAAACTTTAAAAGCGACTCAAAAAGGTGCGCGTTGACCATTTTTGTGATTGGTTCCAAGAAGCAGCAGCGCCAGGCGTGCGAGCGAGACAGCACACTCGCTGAGCGTGCGTGAGTGAAAGAGCGGGAGAGTGTGTCTCTACATGTCTCTAATAAAATTGTTGACAATTGTCGCCTTATCACGGCCGCGGCATCAAACAAGGCACACAGAATGCTGTTGCCAGCTGCAGCGACCAAAGAAAATTCAAAATTTTGCGAGCGCAAAGGAAACAAAAACCAAATTGCGCATACGCCGCGTGCGCGAGCCTAAAACCCGAGTTGGAAATGCTGCATTGTGTCATAAATTTAAATTTTAATTAATTTAATTATTTATTGATCGCAATGTGTGTGTGCTGGCAACATTTTTCACAGCAACAACATCCAGAGAGGCAACGCAACGCAATTGGCCAAAAATAGGCAAAAGCACAAAGACAACTTTTCGGTGCCAGGCAAAATGCAACAAGTTGCAAAATATTTACACAGTGACGCACAGTGACAACTAAAATGCAACGCACACTCAGCCACAGTCAAGCTAATAGCTAATTGCTTGGCTTGGCTGTTAGTTTTATGGAATTATGGAATACATTTTTAATTTGACATTTGCCAAAAGCTCAGCCAGTCGTCGGCCCAAACTTCATAAGCAATTAATTTAACGGCATATAAATTGAGCAGCGCCAGCAGCAGCAGCAGCAGCATCGCCTAGTTGCATTTTTCTCAGACTAACATTCTGCATCAGCCCCACTCTCTGCTTCTGTCTCCATCTCAGCATCTGCCTCCGACTCTCTACTCCCTGCTCATTGCCGTAATTGAGCGCTTCACGCTGTGCAACAACTTAATTAATTTATATATATATATATATATACATATATGTAATATGTATCTATTTTTTTTTCTTGCTGCAGCTTAGTTTATTTCGTATATTATGTACTCGCTTAAAACTGAGTCTTGGGTTTTGATTTGCCGTTTGCAATTTTAATTGCCCGCCGCAAATCTTTGCAAATATTCGCAGCGCCAATTTGTAGACGCTTGATTGCAAAAATTTAATGGTGTTCATTAATTGGTCATAAGAAATTTGGCCCGCTCCAAGCCAGCCACTTGATCATATGCCAAGCGATAAGATTATTTATGTGCAACGGTTTGTTTGCACTTTTTTAATTAGCGAATTATAATTCGATTACCGCCAATTCAAGTTGAAGGTGAAGTGGAGTGAAGTGGAGTGTGCCTGATTAGAGGAAATGAGAAAACATATCTGTTAGAGCAGTCAATGATAAGACCTTATTTGATTGACCAATCTTGACTTCATAATTTGTATTAGGCTCTCACATTTTGGGGCACTTCATTTTATTTTTTAGTATTTATGAATTTATTTAATATTATATCATTTTAATTTATAGTATATTATTTTTTATTATTTTATTTCGTATTAATTTATTTTATATTATTTTTACAACATACACAATTATATATAAATTTTGGTTAGCCTTAGCAAACAAAAAAACACTGCAATTACATTTTAACTCCACTTTTTCGATTAACATTTATGTATATTTATTTTATTTTATGATTTATAATAAATACTTCAAGTATTTGCTAATTTATTTATTATATGCCCATAAGAAATAAAAATGTTTTACAAATAAACTATTTATATGAACATAAACAAATCATCTTTAAATCTATTAATATACCAAATCAAATGACAATTTTATTAATGTCAAAATAATTTCTTTTATGAACCGCAAATGCAACTCAACTGTCACAACTAGAAAAATGATTTTAACTCGTAAAAAAATGCACAAATAATTTGGATTTTATTATCTTGGTGTTTGGCCCACTTAACGGACAACAATAAAATCGGAAACGAAAATGAAAAACTGTCGACTCTTCTGCTGGATAATAGACAATCAAAAACTATTCACAAATATCCAAGTTAGATAAAAATGCAACGATACGCAACGTTTGGCAAATTGAGCAGCGTTGCAAAATTCAATTTCATTTTGCTGGCGCTTTTTATGTGCACTTTGTGTTTGTTGTTGCTGTTGTGTTGCTTTGTTGCTTGTCAAATGCAAATGCCAACAAGCAGCACAATTTGCACTCGCCGCTGGCTGAACAATAAAAAAATAAAATGCGAAAAGTGCTTGTGTTGCGGCCGCAGCCAAAGATCGACGACTGCAATACGAATATCACTCATACGCCGCGTGTGTTGGCGTTTGTTTGCTCTGCGTACCTCCAGCCCCCGCGCTCGCCACATAAATTTGCCGTAAATTAGCGGCGCATGCAACTGGCATGGCCCGGCTTAGGCCAAGTGTCGCAGCCACTTGTTCAGTTGCGCTTGCCACGCCCCACCTCGATCCGCCTCTCAACGCCTTGCGGCGTCAACGCCCAGCAGCAGCAACAGCAGCAGCGGCAGCGGCAACTTGCAGCTGGAGTAAACGCGATCGAGCAATTGTCTTGTTGCGGCTGCCTCTGTGGATTTGTATGCTGCACTTGCACCGGCTCTGTCTCTGTGTAGGCCAATAAATCTCAATCTCGTTTGACGCTCTGTGGCAGGCAACAACAGGCGGCAGCGATACGAGTGTGAGCCACCGGTGGGTCGCCCCACTCACCCAACAAGAATGCCCATTGACAGTCCAACGGGCAAAGCTAAATAATTGCCTATCTCTGATCTGTGCTGATCCGCTTGTGTTTGTGGTTGGTGTTTTGTGGTGGCTTAGCGGCTTAGTGGTTTTGTGGCTTACCTTCCTGCACCAGTTTTTTGCAGACAGGTCGCGCATTCACCGATTTGACACCCACTGAATAGGTGCAATTCACATAGCTCCAGTAGCGCTGCTGCTCCGAAATGTTTTCCGACTGAAAGGGATCGTTGCAGAACTCGCCATTCGACACATCTGTGGAACAGCGCCAGCAACGTAGCACACCAGAAGCTGCAAATATAATCGTAAGTTTTAGTATTTAAATCTGTTGATTGATAAATTAATTTAAGTTAAAGGCAATTCAATTATGAGGTAAAATATTCGCATTTGATTCCTATTAGCTAAGGGATAAATAATTTATAGAGTTGTATAATAATTCTTAGTTGTCTATTCAGTTGCTAGTTAAAGACTAGAATTAAATTTCTTTTATAGATTTTAAGCGTTTAATAGCGTTAACTGAAGCCTAAATATTTTTAAGACTTGGTATATTCTATTTAATAAAATATAATATGATATTTACTTTAATCCTGTATTTAGTTAAGCAAGGTTAATGATGGTTAAGAAGTTCTCCACTTGATATATATAAAATTACAGAGCTTTCAACTGCCACGCAGCCGCACTACATCAACGATAGTCCAATACTAATTCCACTCGAACTACGAACGACAGCTGAGCAACATCAACCAGATGCGCTGAGAGAATGAATGAGCCTGAGCAAGGCGTGAGCAAAAGGGCGATGCTGTCTCTTTATAACAACTTGAGTGTGATGAAAATACTGTTGATCGTGGTGCAGGCTGCTGGCTCTCAAATTGTTTTCCTGCTACTCAGCTGAAGAAAATACTCCTTATTTCGGTACAGGGTCTACTTTCTTTTAAATATTTTTATAAATTTCTATTTATATGTATTTTTTTATTATTTATATATTTTTTTTTTAATTTATATTTATATATATATTATTACATCAACTGAATCAATGTACATCACATATTTTTACATAATCATATATATTATATTTTTTATTTTATAAGCAGTATAAGACCTTGCGCCCTTTTTGTAATTTTTCAAGGCCAACTACAGTAAGTGTGATGCATAGGATATAAATACCACGCAGGTCACGTAGCAAAGCCAAAGCGCAATTAAAAGTTATCAGTACTCATTACAGAACGTTAAAGAATTTTGAATTCCATTTAGGTAAAGTAATATATAGATATATATTTGAATAAGCCCTCTAGGTTGAGTAATTCGACAAATTTATATTCTATTTTCGTAAGAGTAGCCAACTGAAAATGCTTAATATACTTGGTAACTACATCGATCACAGTGCCATAATAACAATTCATCTTTATGTGGGTATAGGCGATATTTGGCATAGTTTAATCATAAACTAAGTGAGTAGTTTTCGCTCTAAATTGCAATCAGGCGATGATTTTGATAGCCAACTGCATAAATAATGGGCAATGGCAGAGATGCCTGCTGCGATTTGTTAGCTGGTCCGTTGGCCCGTTGGCCCGTTGGCGGTGGCTTTTGAAAAATGTTGCTAACTGAAATTAATTAGACACGGGAGCCTTTTGGCTGAGTTATTTATGGGACAGTCGATGGGAAAACTGCCTTATAAAAGTGTCAAAACTTTCGGCATTTGCCGTTGTTTATGCGCACGATTTAGCCAAAGAGCGTGTAAATAATTATTAAACATTTTATTTGCAGGCCGCAAAGCGGCTGCTGTTCTTAAAATGGCATTGAAGTTTCTCTGGAGAGTGGACCATGGACCGACGGCAGCGGATGTTGATGACGACAATACATATATACTTATATATATTTATATTTATATATATATAAGTACATATGTATAGAAATATATATATTCGTGTGTGAAACTCGTTTGTGCGTTGCCAATTTAAACGTCAAACGTTAACGTTCAGGTTAAATGCACTTAACCAACACTTTGAGGTGCGTTTAAATGAAAGCTTAGATAAACAGCAAATGGCCAAGTTGGGGTAGCCGGGCACCCGGGCTGCCGGGCAGCTGGCAGTGTTTTAGACCAGGCCAAACTGTGCCTAGCTGAGCGCACGCAGCAAACGTGTTTGATTTTTTTTTCGCTACGGTCTTCCATTGGCTTCGACTACTTTTGGCCATAAACAACGAACATAAACATTACAATTTTGCGTGTATTTTGAATAAGGCAAAAATTGCAGCGAATTCGAAATAAAATCGAACTTCATTTGGTATTGCTTGGAAATTATTATCATTTACAATATATTGAAATTAATTGACAGTTGAATTGTCAGATCGTTGGCCAAATTGTTTATAGGCGTGTAGCACTGTGCGCGCAGTTGCGGTGGCAGTTTACTAATGGTAATGACTGTAATTGTATGCAACATGAAAATTGATATTGTGCGCGCGTTTATGCCAAATGTTTTGGCAGTTCCAAATAGCGACCCAAAAATGGTTACACACAAGCTAATAAGCTAAGGCTGTATGTGTGTATGTGTGTGTGTTGTGTGCGTAAGTAGTTTCCCAAATCATATAAGTGTGTTGCTGCTCGATTTACAAAAAATAAATACGTTTGAGAAGTAAAACCTTAAATAGATTTTTTCCTCATATTTTTAAATGAAGTAAAAAATGTGGGAAAACATAAAATAATATGAGCTATTAAGCTAAAATATTAATAAGTTTATAATTAAATGATATAATATGTAGATCTAATAAAAAATATATGTATAAAATAATTAAGTCTAAGAATTTTTTACATTAAAATATATCTAAAAAAAATTATAAAAATATAAAAGTAAAATATATACATATATGTAATATTAATGCTAATATTATAATATGTTTATAACAAACTGTGACTATGCCAAGCAATATTAAAAATATTTTTAAATTGTTAAAGTGAATTCCTAGTCTACAATTTATATTATACATTATGTTAATATATACTATATACTGCTATAATAAAAAATTGTATTTCGATTTTCGTCTAAAGGTATTTTTTATGGACCTGCCTATTCCAATAAAATATTTTTATAAACAGTTTTTAGCATTTGAGTTAGGTGATTTAAAAATTAGCAAATCGACATATGGCAAAGCAAAATTCATAATATAATCAAGGAATGATTTATTTTTAAATGATTATTTTTAATTTAATGCTCGGTAAGCTAAGACTGCTGCATTTATTAATTTAAAAATCAACAGAAACATATTCGCAGCCCCTTATTTGCTTAACAAGCTTTCAATTGAACCGCAGTTAGTATATAGAGATATCTATGTACATATATATGTATAAGCAATTTTCTTGGCTTTTCACCAAGTTGGAAAAACTTTTGAGTCCGGCCACATAAAAATGGGGCGAAGCTATATTATTAGCCAAGTTGAATGCACTCTGAGGCACAGTAACTTTATATCTACGACTTCTGGTAGGCAATGGCATATGCAAAAGTTGGCAACAATAAACTAAAACTTGGGCCTGCGACTTTCTCATGCACACATACGCATGCATACACACTGCACACATGGCAAAGTTCGCATGCAATTTTTGCATTAGCTCGACTGGCTTCAATAGAAATTTACATCAAGCTGGGAGTTAAAGTTTGAGGCTTGCGGCGCTTAAGAGCTGTAAGAAATGTGTTGATTATCCGGCAATATGGCAGCTCCTCCCAAAAGAGAGAGAGAGAGAGAGAGAGAGAAAGAGAGAGCGACAAAAAAAGCCAGTCACACTCGCTGACATGCGGTTCCATATCTTAGCCATAAAATCGACAATTTACGAGTGTGGAGCTAAACGTTAGAAAGAATGGGGAAACTCCCATAAGCCAGTCGAGAGGGTGGCAAAAAAGGGCTTACGGAGGAGCTTAAAGGCAGGGTCTGCATTGACTGACATGCAATCAAAGTTCGTTCAACTGAAATTTACAAACGACAATTGCGACAACTTGTCGAACGTTTTCAAAATTGTTTCGAATTGTTGCATGATTAGACCAGCATTATGTGGAAATCAGCGGCAATTGTAAATATTTACAGACCCTTGGCTGGCAAAAAAATGCAAAGTAATATAAAACTTGTTTATAAAGACATATATATAGCTTACAGATTGATCAGACAGCGAAGTATGCACACCCAAAAAAATGCGCACCCGCCTCATTGTAAATCTCAAACACGCGCAACAATAAAAGTAAAGCATTTAAGTATATGAAAAATTAAAGTGAATGACTAGCAGATACCCAGCACAATGGAGTGGATGGCTTAAAGAAAATAATATATAAACTAAATTTGAATATAAATATATATATTTTTAATTTTTCCTAAAAAAAATTAATATGAAAAATATATTTTAAAAATATTAAATGTAAATAAAATAAGAAAATTAAATAAAATAATAAATATAAATAAAGTATAAATAAAATAATATATATAAATAAAGTATTTATTATTTTATTTACATTTAATATTTTTTAAATATTTTTGTTCATATCAATAATTTTAGGAAAATTTACAAAAAAAAATTGTGTTTTGTTTAAATTAATTTTATTAATAATTTGAAGAAATATTGCTGCTTTTTCCACTCTCTGATTTCGCACCCACTTAACATACCCTTTGACAGTCATTTAGATTACAGGGTATACAAAAGTAATAAAAAAAATTTTTCATTGCAATGCTAGAAAATTATTTAATGGCTTACACGTCGCACAGTAAAATGATGACATTTTTACATGCTCCGGGTCTTTTGGGTGTGTTTTAGTTTTAAGGATTTCAGGGTTGGTTCGCATTATAATGATTGCTCAGATTGTATCTCAAGCAAATTGCAATAAGCCCCAAAGCGCTGACATGCAAGTCAAATGACAAAGTGTTTAGCTCACTCGCTGAATTGCTTTAATTATGGGATTACTGCTTAAACACATGCACATTAATTATCTAATTAATATTTCAACGTTAATTATATACAAGAATTTCAACTTAAACTTGAGATCATCTGAATGCAAAACTTATGACAGAATCAAATAAGTTTGAGTAAGATTTTTATGTGAATTCGAACTGAAACTATTTTCGTTTTCTGTTTTTGTGGCCTGCAAAATTTCGGAACGAAATGTAAACAATTTGAAAAGAAAAAGAAAACAAGGTTGCAAATGGAATGTGTGCCAGACTGACTGAAACTGTCAGGGTCCACAGTTTCATTGAGGTGCGTGCGCCGAGCGAAGTTGCGAGTGGACATAATAAAAACAAAATTACTGACAATGCGTCCAGAACAGAAGCCCACGCCCATTAAACTAACAACAACAAACGCAACACACATCAACTTCTAATTGAAGACATGACGACATCGTGAAGTTACAAAAAAAAAAGTGGGCAGAGCCAAGACCTAAAAGAGGCCATAGAAATAGAGTTTTTATATATATCAAAAACCGTTTACTGATCTCTATCTCTATCTTAGCTCAAGCAAACTACGCAGTAAAATAATAATATAATATTTGATTTTTTTTGTCAACGAAATAAAAACTAAACAGGTTTGAAGCTGGAAATATAAAGTAATATATATTTGACAACAAAAAAATTGATTGACTAATAAAAATAACGAAACGAGACATCAGTTTGGTAAAAAGCTGTTTCTTCTCTAGAATTTATTGATTGCAACATAGTTATTGATGCAGTGTGTGGTAGAATGCATTTGTCTATTTGGCACAGTTAATTTATATCAATATTGATTTATAAAATACAATTTAAGCTTTAGATCAAATTTTATATATATTTTATATACGTAAGGAATTTTAATATATAATTATTAACAATATTTTCTGAAAGATTATTTCAAGCGTTAAAATTCATTTTAAATATATACTAATTGAGAAATATTAAATATTAAAATTAAAAAAAAAAAGACATTGAAAAGTTAAAATTTGAAAATATTAATTTATATGTATATTTATATTTTATATTTTAATAAAATTATTATAACTTTAAAGCAGTATTAATTACATTTTAATTTGATTAAAACTGTAATTAAATATTTCTAATTGCTGTAACTTAAAATTAATTAGTTAAAATTAATTAAAATTAAACTTATCTTAAGTTTTTAAATATATCAATACTTATTTTTCTTTCTCTTTAGCTTCCTACTCATCTTTAGCTCATACTCATTACTCAACTTCCTAGCCCTTTCTGGTAAAGCAATAAAAATGGTCTCAAAATAGACTTGGATTGCCCTTATATCATTTGAAATATCTTAATTTTTGTGCGACAATTCATTTAGATAGTTCTGTAACAGTTTCAATTCAATTAAATTCACCCGTTTGTTGTGCACTTTAATCAATTGAAGCTGGCTAGTTTTCTATTGCAGTACAGGAAAATGGGGCGCTCTTAATTCTTTAGAGTCTAGAAAATGGCACAGTCCACAGCATACATGTACATCTATGCATATATATAAATATATATATATATACATATATATATATATATGTATTTATATATATATCCATAAGTTAGCCTCATTTAATGCGCTCTATTTATGTCGTAAGAGAATTTCTTAAATTTTTAAAGGTTGTGAAAACATTTTTCCACGCAGCCAGCAGGCTGTCAGTGTTGAATGTGTAAATAAATAGAATAACCGACAAGTGCATAAATATACATATAAATAAATCATGAAAAATAATCTGCTGCAGGCACTTGAGGCAATGTTAAGTATACGCCCCAGTGACGGCAGTCATTATGGAGGCTGAGAGCTCTACGAGATGAGTGCATCTTAACAATAGCATTGATAATGCCGACAGTTTATCAATTGAGGTCAAAGTGGAAATTGATTGATTATCGCTATATAATAGAACTAATTAATGACAGTCACATTAAGTATACGCTATGAAGGGACAATTAATGAAGAGAATATGGTAAAGAAAAAAAATAAATTTTTGCTCTAATTTGAGTATTTTTTCTTATTTTTTATTTTTCTTATTGGTTCAGTGAACCCTACTAAAGTAGGACCACTTGACGCGCACCAAGCACACTTAATTAGCAGATAGATTCATGCAAATGCACGCACACAGCTTGTGCACACCCACCTGCATTCAGGCTCAGTGCGAGGGAGAGCAAACCCAGGAGGAGAACGCAGGAAGCATAGGGCGACATGGCCATAAAGGGGTTAACAACTTGTTGAGGGTTGCTTATTTAAACTGAATAATATTTTCTTTAAAATTTATGTAAATATTTTAGCCACACACACAAATATTCAGATTTTCACTTTATTCACTGCCTTCGTATGCAAATTGTATCGTTAGATTTCAAACAATTCGGAATATCTCGCTAGAGCACGGCGAACGCATGCGACGCGTTGACAAACTGAAAGCGAACTGAATCGAAACTGAATACGAAAAAGCGCCACAAGTCGCGGGCAACAGAAGCCAACGGGCAACGGGCAACGGGCAACGGGCAAACCGAACCAATAACAAAACGAACGAGCTCGATGCACGCTCAAATATGAGTTGAAGAGAGAAAGAGCGATGCGTTCAATGAGCTTCGTTTCAATCGGACTGCACGCAGATTGAAAGGCAACATTGAAAGCACAGTTAGCTGAGTGTGAGCGAGAGAGGGCAGACAGAGGCAGCTAAGCAGGGAGAGCAGCTGAAGTGTCGCTAGATTTTATATTGAAGTTCGTTATTTATATGGGTTCAGATTGGGAGCTGGTTAAGCACTCGTCTATGGCTCGCACTTCTAATGGCTGCCACCACAAAAGTAAACACTTGCAGTTTCAAAAGTCGCACAGTGGGCAAAATTAAGTCAAAGTTAGTTCACATTTACAATTTTTAATTAGCTTGAAAATGATTAATAAAATTTTATTTTATCTAGTCTGAATTATATATATTTATTTTATAAATACAATTATATATATATAAATAAATAAAAACACTTAAAATTAAAAGAAAAAAACTATATTTCTATGCAGTAAGTACTAAAAAGTTATTCCCTGCAAATGATTTCACTCACTTTTCTCAACATTCGTCCCACTGTGCCATTGCGTTTTCTTGCACCATTGACGCTTAATGACAGTCGCGGTCTGTCCGCTTGTCGCCTGCTCGCTTTGTCGCTTTGCCACTTTGTCAGTTTGTCAGTCAAGTTGCAATTGAATGCTAACTGCAAGTCCGTCCTCAGCGCGGCCATCAACTCCATCTAATCAAGCGCGGATTTTGATAAGGAAATGCAACGTTGGCACTTGGCAGCTTGGACGCGCGCTGGAGAGGATGCCACCTAGAGCAATCTCTGCTTCAATTTGTTGCAAATATTTTATGCGTTTTCTATGGCATTGAGGTTTGTCTTTTATTGTTTTTGCTCTTTTATGTTCTTGCAACGGGAACTTTATGTGCTGAGAGTACTTTAACTAGTTATTCGTGGCTTGGAGTACATTGACTTATAAGTTATACGACACTGCTTAATGACTACGGCTTGACATTAAATCCATTAAGCTATAGCTATAGTAAAAGGCATCTAAGCACGTGCCATCTGGATAATGCTTCCAATGAAAATGGACAGTAAAAAACCAATAAAAAAAAGATTTTCAAAAATTATGTCTTTCAATAAACATAATTTATAGCGAACAAAAAATTTGGCGCATAAACAACTTTTCTGGGATTTTTCAAATATTTTCTGAGTCAATTCTAAATTTTGAAAACAACATAAAGAAATTTGAAAACATTTAACAAATTGCATATATATATTTAAAAAAAAATATATATATAAATATATATAATTTTTATTTTTAGATTTTAGATATATATTTATATATAGAGAAAGTAAATATATATATAGAAAATATCTTGTGTTTTTTTTTTGTCCACTTGAGTTCAATGGACAACAAAATAACTGTTAACACTCAGTAAATTGGCTAAAAACAGCCGAAAGGTAAATGCGCCTAACCAAAAAAGACCACAACAAATATTTCTTGTACATAGACCCCATCCAATTAGCTCGCAGGCTCAGTGGCCACACCTCAAATCACAAAATATACGCCCAGACGCTATGACAAGGCACAAAAACAAAATTATTCAAAAGACAAAGAAATGCTGTTCTTAGACGGTCATACACCGATATCTATTGGAAATCGGGAATTTTGGTGGGATTGGGTATGAGGGGGCTATGCGTAAGGTGCTTAGCAGGACAACCAGGCGTCGTTAGTTGCCCTTTAGTTATATCCAAATTCCAATAGCTGCCCATATGGCAGCTGCATACAAATTAGAAAATAATTATTGTCTAAGCATTATTTATATACCTAGCGGTTCTACGAACTCGATTAGGGCAACACTTGTGGTTTTATGTAGAATGTTTGCCCATTTGGTAGAGCTAATTAAATGGAATATGCTTAATTACCATATCATAAAGGGCTGCTCATATGCTAAGCCTAGGTTTACTAAAAGAGCCTTTAAGACCATTTTCCATTTTCCGACAAGTTTTTCAATGACATCCAGCACTCCCCTTTGATTGTCATTAACTTTAAGGTTTGTTACGCTAGCTCGTGTAAATAATAAACTTGACTTAATTATAGGGCAATGGGCTTTACAACTCAGCTCAAATCTCAGTTAAACCATTTGAGCCGCGTTGTAAACTGAGTTATCTATCAAAATAAAACTAAGCACAGCGGAAATGAAGCTTATTAAAAAAGCAGACACAATTAGAATAATTAAGAAATTAAAAAACTTTGATGCAAATCTTCAAAAAATGATGTCACGAGGCGACTTACTATACTTAATGTAATATAATTGTTAAATTTGTTTTAAACATTAGGCATTAAGTATTTTCATAAATTAGATCTGCAACGCGAATCAGAATAATAACGTTTTGATACATAATATAACTAAATGAGAAACTTGGATATACAGCAAGAGAAACTCAAATTTATTATTGTATATCCAAGTAATTATATTTATAATGAGGTTTGTACATTTACACAATCCATTAGCCATATCTCTTAAATATTAAATCTCTCTCGCTAGACATTTATTTTATTTATTTTTATTTATTTTTTTTTCTTTCTATTTACTTCACAGTTTTAAATTTTCATATCTTAGTCAATGTCTAAACCACTTGCTTAGCCAATACACAAACCTTCAGTTGCCTATCATTTGCAGCCCTGGCCTAACCTCTAGCTTGAACCCTAATAACAACCGCTCAAAACAATTTCCATGGCAACAAACAGAAACAAAGCAAAACCAAATAATAATTTCTATGGCAGAAGCCGATTGAGAATAAGAAAGAAATGAAATTAAAAACACGCATTTGCAAGAGAAACTCAGCTAAAACAGCGGAAAATCCACAGGACCGCAGCAAGCCAGCTATTAACTATCCGCTGAGTTGCGTGGACTGGAGCAGTAATGAGGAAATCTACTTAGTCAGGTGAGGTATAGAAAATATAGAAAATATCTCAAAAGTACCCAAACCGTATCTAAACCAACTCCCAACAGCGATGATCATCAGATCTACAAATGGAGCGATGTGAGTCGCGATTCCGTGGAGGTGGCCAAGCTGCCGGATGACTTCATACCCACGGATATGCACTGGCTGCTCTTGGGTGGCCGCAGCAGCGGCGGTGGCAAGGGCAGCGACACGCTGCTCATTTGCAGCAACGACGGCCGCTTCATTATATTGAATAAGAGTGCGCGGGTCGAGCGCAATATTTCCGCCCACACGGCGGCAATTAGCTCGGGTCGCTGGAGTCCCGATGGCGCTGGCCTCTTGACCGCCGCAGAGGATGGTGTCATCAAGATCTGGTCGCGATCCGGCATGCTGCGCTCCACGGTCATACAGAGCGACGAGGCGATCCGCTGTGCGCGCTGGTCGCCCAGCTCAACGGCAATTGCCTTCAGCCAGGGTGGTCACATTTCTATCAAGCCGCTGGCAGCCAATAGCAAGGTGATAAGGGTGAGTGATCTAGGGTCGTTTCAAAAGCCTTTTTACAGAGTAAGCTAAGTAGAATTTCTATGAAAGTATCTATCCAAGTATGTAAATATATTTTTATTGATATTTATTAATTAAAAATTATTTAAATACATTTAAAAATTAAATAAATATAATATTAAATAAATTTGATTTTTGTCGATATTATAACTGATTGATTTATATATTAATCCATTCAAATCGAATATGTCTAAAAATTTTTAAAATATGTATTAAATATGTATTGAATTTTAAAAATAATCGATAAATATCTATTTCATATTTATCGCTATTCTAAATAATTTTAATTTTAATTTGGTGACTCCATATTTATCTTTATTATATTATATCCTATACTTGAGTTTTATATACCAAAATTTGTTAGCAGCTTTTCGACGTCTACAAATCTGCTAAAAATCGCATTAAGTTGACAAATTTAACTTTTATTCAGTCAATTATAACGTCAATTTAACAATTTAATTTTCAAAGTTAAAATTTGCATTGGGCTAATACAGTGAAAACAAACAAATTTCGTAGTAAATAGAATACTTTGATTATCCATTTCAGTGGCGGGCCCACGACGGTCTAGTGCTTACCCTGAGCTGGTCGGGGCAATCGAACATTATTGCCTCCGGCGGTGAGGATTTCCGCTTCAAGGTCTGGGATGCACAGGGTGCCAACCTGTATACGAGTGCGGCTGAGGAATATGCCATAACGAGCGTGGCCTTTAATCCGGAGAAGGACTATCTGCTGGTGGGCACCTTCAACATGCTGAAGCTGTGCCACAGCACGGGCGTAAGTGCCACAGTTAGCCGAGTCCGTGCCACAAACTGTCTGACCTATTAATGCCTTTTAGTGGTCCTATAGCAGTGCACGTTTCACAGCGCCGAGCGTGGGCTCGTTTTACGTATTGTCCTGGTCAGCGGACGGCACTCAGGTGGCCTGCGGCACCGCCACTGGGCAGCTGATTGTCGGCTACGCCGTGGAGCAGCAGCTCATCTCGCGGAATTTGAAGGCCACGAGCACGGGTCGGAAATGCATTGCGCTGCAGGACATTGTCAATGGCAGCAAGGATGTCCTGGAGTTTCCACAGCGTGTCATTAACTTTGCCCTCGGCTACGGTCATCTGGTGGTGGCCACCACCCATCAGCTGCACATCTACAACGAGAAGTACATCAACACCCCAATCATCATCGATGGCCGCAACGACGTGCGCGTCATTGAAGTGGGCAAAAAGTGAGCCAAAGTTGAACCGCAATTGGCATCCTCTGAGTTTTCCCCCCTCTTTCCAGGTACTTCATGGTGCTGGATGCAGCTTCCATTTGGGTTTACACCTACACAGGTCGCCTGCATCTCAATCCTCGCTATCCGGGCTCGCAGGCGCAGCTTCCGCTGCTCAACTGGCGCTCCATCTCACTGGGCCTGGATGTGCTGGCGATACGAGACAACTCGGAGACGTCGCTACTACATCTCTTTGACCTGATTCCGGGCGCCTCACGGCAGTACGAACCGCAGTCGCTGAGAGCCAAGCAGCAGCTGGCGGAGATTGCCGCCTGCCGGGCCGGCAGTCCGGATGATCAGTTCATTGCCTTCATTGATACCAATCGAGAACTGTACATCAGTGAGACACGGAATATCAACGGCAACCCCTCGACGGAACGCGTGGTCAATGGCTCCGACGAGATCTACAAGATCGGCACACAGTTGACAGCCATCAAGTGGGCCAGCGAAACGAACATCTTAGTGGGTGTGCACGACTCCTGCTACAGCATCTGGTATTGCCCAGGCGAGGGCTCTGCCGATCCCACCATCATTGCCCTCACCACCATAACACTGGACACAGCGTACGTTCACGATCTTAAACACCAGAGTCGCAAAGCCCAAGCAGGAAGCTATTCTCCTGCCGGTCATCTTGTTAATTATATCGATGGGCATCTTAAACGACATCGTTTTCCTATCCGTCGTTGACCAGTTCTCCTAGTTTGGAAATCACAATTTTAAATTTTTATTATGCTAACGTTTCAAATTGATATTATTGTAAATTTTATGAAAAATCTCTAGTCACTTGATTAGGAAAAATTTTGCTCTAAAAATCAAAGATTGATGAGGTTCAACTATTTCGATAGTCGGTCAAATTATCCGTACTAAAATTATCTATAAAAGTGAACGAAATCTCTTAATCAAATAAGCTTAAAAAGCAACCATCATTGTAACTTTAACATCCTCTTTTCCTAGCATATGCTAGGGCTAATCCGTTCTTAACTCATTAATAATCCTCTCGAACTTCTCCCATCTTAACTTGCTCTCTGAAGATATTCTTGGTCTAAGGTATCTTCTAGTCGGTCAAATTACCCAATATAAAACGATATTTAAAACTGAACGAAATCTCCTAATCAAATTAATTGGAACTCTAACATGCTCATTTTCGATCCTCCTTCTCGTCTCTCTCGAATTTCTCCGATCTTAACTTGCGCTCTCCACTTCTCTTTGCAGTGAGTTTGGCAAACACGTAGATATTGATAGCTTCGAGGATGCTGTGGTTACCTTTCGCTGCGCTGGCGCCTTGTTGCCCGTCAACGTGAATATCTACTGCGAGGTGTTGCATCGCACGCTGCAGGAGGGGCAGTGGCAGCAGGCGCTGAGGATCTGTCGACTGGCGCAGCATACGAGTCTGTGGGCCACGCTAGCTGCTGTGGCCACGCGCAAGCATCAACTGCAGCTTAGCGAGGAAGCCTACTCGGCAGCCCTGCAGATCGATAAAGTCAGCTACCTGCAGCACCTAAAGACGCTGTCGCCATCGAGTGCCGAGCAGATGGCCGAAAACTCGCTGATGCTTGGGAGAATGCTCGAGGCGGAGACCATACTGCTGCACAATCGCAAATTCGAGCAGGCCGTATCGCTGGCTCTGCGCATGCACAGCTGGAAACGAGCACTCGAAATAGCACTCAAGCATCAGGCGGAGCAGCCCAACTTGGAGCTCGTCCAGCGAGTGCTGCAAGAGCGGCAACGCTATCTGAAAGCCTTGCAACGGGAGGAGTGGGATGCACTGTATCTTGATCAGATAAAGGACGATAGTAATAGTGAATAAAGATATAGATAAGGATTGCTTAAGACTCGATTTTATAACTGGGACAAATTTCTTGTTGAGTGAATTCCTGTGAATTCCTGAGAAACTCATTTCAGAACCCTCTTTTAAGCTGCTTAGGATGTGCAAATTAGAGACATGCCTGAATTTAATTTCTTTCCCAAATAAAAACCTCCAGCTGATGTTAATTTAAAGATTGTTATTATAAAATATTATTGACCTTTATCTGAATAAAGGTCAAACGCTCTTTTGAGTCTGGAAAGATATTTTATTTTATTATATTTTTTTAATAATACGATCTAAGATCTTTAAATGCTTAAAATATTACCCATGTAATATAATATAAGCTTGAATTATCTGAGTTTTTTTTTTACATTATTAAATTTTTCATTTTTTTTTTAAATTTGGATTTTAATAAATTTAGTTCTATTCAATTTCCAGAGAATCTCAGTTGAGTATTTCTATATATTATATTTTACCATTAGAAATATCAACAAATTGTCCTTAAATTGTTTAAACTTTTACATTTATATATCATTTCAATATCCATTGGAACTTCATCAGTTCAATAAGCTGATCTAACCATAGGTTTATCCTCGATAGCATTTATAATATTTTGAGCTGCCAGCAGACCCATTTCGGTGGTCGTCTTCATGGTCTGCGTGCCGAGGTGGGGCAGAACCACTGCATGAAAAATTAAATTAAAATACATTTCATTTAAATTAAATTAAAATACATTTCATTTAAATTTAATTAAAATAAATTTAAATTAAATTAAAATATTCAATTTAATTTATTGAAAGCTTACCACAATTGGGCAGCTTGAGTATGGGGCTATCCGCCGGCAAAGGCTCCGGCGTAGTTACGTCCAGACCCGCAGCAAAAATTTGTCCAGAGCTCAAGGCCTGATGCAAGTCAGCCTGATTAACCAGACCTACAATAAATGATATATTAAAAACATATATAAATAATGTATATATATAATAATATATATTAATAAATATTATATATAGCTAACTCTCACCGCCTCTGGCCACGTTGACAAACACAGCGCTGGATTTCATTTGCCCAAAAGCCTGTGCATTGAACTTCTCGCGCGTTTCGTTGGTGAGTGGTGCAGCAACCACCAGGAAATCGCTTTCCTTAAGCAGACGCTCGAAGGGCACATGCTCCGCCTTATAGTCGGCATCGTTTGGCTTGCGGGTGCGTGTCGTATAGAGTATCTTGGCCACATCCCAGCTCTGCAAACGTTTGGCTATGGCCTGGCTAATGCCGCCAAAGCCAAAGAAACCAACAACCGAGTCACGTATCTCCACGCCCATGCGCCAATCAATCTGCTCCGTTTGCCACTGGGAGCT
The DNA here is from genome assembly GCA_035045555.1 of Drosophila fulvimacula. Lineage (NCBI taxonomy): Eukaryota > Metazoa > Arthropoda > Insecta > Diptera > Drosophilidae > Drosophila > Drosophila fulvimacula. The sequence continues at coordinate 2,872,972 of JAWNOX010000197.1, forward strand.
GAGAATGATATAAATAAATATCAGCGAATATAATTTATATATCAGTAATATCAGCTATATCTATCTGTATAACATCTCTACCCGATCTCTATTCAAAAACTTTAACTCAAGTTAGCAGACCGCTAAAAGCTCTGAAAGCTCTATACGCAAAGCTTTTACAAACAGCTGTTACTCACGTCTCGATGTCTGTGCGACCGGCATGAAAGTGCCGACCGGCTGCAATCATTAGGCCAATGGCCAGATCTGCCACCGAATTCTTCACCACGCCCGGCGTGTGGCCCAGCGGAATCTGGCGCCGCTTGAACTCCTCCACGTCCGCAAAGTCAATGCCCGAGGACATGGTGCTAACGGCGCGCAGCTGCGGCCCGGCTGCATCCAGAATGGCCGCGTTCAGCGGCTGATAGTGCGCCCAGAAAATGGCATCGACGCCGCCCACCTTCTGCAGTATCTCATCGCGGCTGGGCGGCACGCTGTTGCAGATGATTGTCTCGGCGCCGCGTGACCTCAGCAGCTGCAGCGCCGCCGCCGGCACCTGTGGATGCGAGACGAGCACTTTGAACGCTCGCGAAACGCTCATTGTGAACCGAATCGCTTGGAATTTAGCGAAAAACTAATGCGACGAGCGCTTAAGTAATGCGTCAACAATGCTGGAGCTTTTCTCTCAGCTGTCACTAGCTAGCATATCGCTGCCTACCTCACCCTCTCCCTTATTTCTGCTCTTAGTAGGCGAAACGCTCGAAATTCCGCCAAAAACTGGTTCAAAAGCTTTCAAGCTCTTGCTCTTGCCTTTCTCTCTGACTGTTGCTCTCTCTTTTGCACTGTTTATACTTGCTCTTACTGTCTATTAACTATTTAGCTTGCTATCTCACTCGCTCTTTGCTGAAATCTTAGCTTCCTGAATCTGATTAGAATCGACAAGTAGTGCGTAAAATTAGTGCGGAAATATACTATTCTGATACTAAACTAATTATTATTAATACATTAGTAATATTAGTAATAATAATAGTAGTATTACTAGATATCATAGTAATAATTCTACTAAAAATATATGTATGTTATATATGGACCTTCTCACTGTCTGAAAGGCAAATAGCATATCAGAAATTAACTTTAATTTCAAGAATTTAGTGAAATTTGATATATGAAATACAAACAAATAGAGAAATTTATAGAACTCAGAAACTAGAGATGTTTTTGTGCTACAAAAATAAATACTTGATAAAGGCCTAATATATAGTAAGTGATATATATATATAAATGTAGATCAGTAATTTACATTTATGTACATCATATATATCGTATGTGTGGTATCTGCTATCTAGTGAGTGATATGTATATATGTATAAATGTCAATTACTGATCTACATGATATATATAAAATGATAAATGACATATATAAATAGAAATATATATAAATTATATATATAAATGGCTTGATTGGAAAAAAAAATTATAATTTGTATTTATTTTATTTTTGTTTAATTACTTTAATTATTAATTTTTCACACAATTGTTTGCCAAGACTTTGCATATAGCAATAATCTTTGTAGACTCTCAAGGTTTTCTCTGGTTTTACCATAGTTTTCCCATAGCTTTTCTAGTAAGCCGGCGAGAGCATACGCTCACCGGCCAAGCCGCGCAGCACATTGTGAGCGGCAATGGTGGCCATGTCGGAGCGCGTGCGATTGGTGGCTGATCCAATGTGGGGCAGAATAACTGAAACAGAAGTAAAGTGGTTAGCCTTGACTTGCATAGAGATACGTATATACAGAGCAAAGGTTACGAATTACAAATTACAATGCAGTTATTAAGATATTACAATAATTTAAAATTTATAAAATTGAGAACTGTAAAAGACTAGCTAAAGCTATGGATAATCGGGCAGGCTAACAATAGTCTTAAAAAATCTAAAGCTAAATATATACATATACCTAATCTATATGGAAAGTTTCCTGATTTTTTATTTCAAACATTTTTGACTGTATCTATGCTTTGTTGACGAGCTGATAAGATATGTGGACATGCATTAACGTGTGCTTATCATGTATCCATATACATGACCTATATCCGCTCATAAATAATATCCCTAACTGACTCTCCTGACATTCAAGTCTTATACTATAATGAAAACTTGTAAACATTTCATTTTCCGTGCTCCAAGTGACAAAATAAACACTTTGCTGTAGATAACCCAAAATTGTTGAAAGGTGACCTAAAAAGAACCTTGGCCATCAAAATATAAACTAAAGCAATAACAAGACTCTCTAAAAAAAAAAACTTAATGAATGCTAAAAAAATGCAGATAAGAGTTAAGTAAGCGATAAGGGAGCTAACTGAATAGGCATCTGTATAAGGTACATATATGCGAGGTATATATATATATATAGATCTAGTATATAGTATACAGCATATTCACTTACTGATATTGTCAAGTGTTAGCAGGTTGCTAGTGGGTGGCAGTGGTTCGGGATCGACAACATCGAGGCCCGCGGCAAAGATGCGATTCGACTTGAGCGCATCGTACAGATCATTCTGATTGACAATCTCTGCGTATAAAAGAATTGATATATATATATATATATATATATAGATAGATAGATAGATAGATATATAGATATATAGATATATAGATATATAGATATATTGATATATTAATATACAGATATATAGATATATAGATATATAGACATATATATATTTCTGCCACTTACTGCCACGTGCAATATTAACCAAGACTGCCGTCTTCTGCATCTTGTTGAAGGCGCTGGCATTGAAGACGCCCTCCGTCTGTGGGGTGAGCGGTGCGGCGATGACCACGAAGTCGCTCTTGGCCAGCAGCTCGTCGAAGTCGACCTTCTTGGCATTGAGCTCCTTTTCGATTTCCTTGTCGATGCGACGGCGTGTGGTGTAGAGCACCTGGTCGATATCGAAGCCACTCAGGCGCTTGGCAATGCCCTGGCCAATGCCGCCAAAGCCGTAGAAGCCAACCACCGAATCGCGCACATCCTGGCCGAGCATCCAGTTCAGATGGTAGTTCTCCCACTTGTCGCTGAGAGAGGACAGTTATAATTGAAGCTGATGGGATAACAGCACATCTCTGGGCCAACTCACTTTTCGATCTTCTTGCGTCCCTCGTTGAAGCGACGACCTGCTGCAATGAGCAGACCCACCGCCAGATCCGCCACAGCGTTGTCCAGCACTGTGGGCGTGTGTCCTAGCGGTATCTTGCGACGCTTCACCTCCGCCACATCGACGTAGTCAATGCCAGCTGACATGGTCGAAATGGCTTTCAGCTGTGGTCCGGCCGCGTCCAAAGCTTCGGCATTGAGTGCTTCGTGTCCGGCCCACAGAATGCCATCGACTCCGCGGATCTTCTGCAACAGCTCGGAGCGCTTGGGCGGCAAGCTCTCCACACGCACCAGCTCGCAGTTCTCCTGGAGCAGCTCAATGCCAGATTGCGGCACCTCTGGATGCGTGATCAACACTTTGAATGGCTTCGTGGACATTGTCTTATTCTTGCCTCTGCGCAATAGGGAAGCATCACAGGGTGTTAGCGAGAGAAAAACAACAAAGGCCAGCAAGGGCAACACTTTATGCACCGAAGCCATACTGCTCGAAGCGAGGCTTGGCAAGCAACTGAGCTGAGCCGCTTACCCACCCCAAGTTATGTAGCGACTGCCTCTCGGAAAGCAGCCTTGGCCCCTGGAAGCCGCAGCGCGATACACTAATGAACCTGTTTAGCATTCTGAGCGAGCTCTGGCTTGATCTGTATGTGTGTGAGTGAGTTGGCGTGCCCAACAAATACCGGTTTCCAGGAGAGCAAGACAGAGAGAAAGAGTTGTCAGAGAGCAGGAAATTTAGACAATTTAATTGGAATTGCTGAGCAACAGGAATTGATCACGAGTGCAGGAAGTTTTCTCCAGCTGGAATCAAGGTTTTTTAAAAGTTAAAGCTGAGAGAGAGCTATGGAGTTGTTCTACATTATCATTGAAAGCTTATCAATAAGTAAAGGGGCTTTAATTGACTTGAAATTGATAAACAAAAAAATGATTACAAATAAACAATTTTAATTAGATAAGTTATATTTAATTTCATGTATAATTTTATATTTGTAGATTCATAATTCACAGTTTCAATTTTATATGAATTCTGCTTAAAAAAAGTTTTTTTTTTTGTTATATAATAAATTATAAATACGATATATACTGTATATTTTTTAATACTTATATATTATATAAGACAAAAATATTTAAAAATAAATAATAAATATTTGTTCAGTATTTTTATCTTTATAAAATATATAAATTATTTTTCTTTTTAATATGTTTATCTTTTCATTATACAAGTAATATTTTTGTTTCGATAATTCCTTTTTAATATGTGTTTCTTTATAAAATATATATTATTTTAGCGACATTTTGATAAATATATTTCATTTAATATTTTTATAATTTATTATTTATTCTTGAATTTCACAATATCACACAATTTAAATTTCAGAAAAAAACAAACAAACAAATCAATTAACATTGAAAATGTCAAAAGAACGAATAAAAACAACTCAGTTTCACCACAGCTCGCTCTCTCTCTCTCTCTCTCTCTCTCTCTCTCTCTCTCTCTCTCTCTCTCTCTCTCTCTCTCTCTCTCTCTCTCTCTCTCTCTCTCTCTGTGGGGGATCGCTCAGAGCACATTTAATACGCAACTAAGCAAAACAATTAATTTAGAAAAAAGTACAAAAAAAAAAAGAACTGAACTGCTGCTTCGTGTCTTTCCAACTGAAATATCGATGAAGCTTATAGCGTAGCTTGCTGAAAGCTGTTGAGTGCTTTGCACTCTCGCGCTCCCGCTCTCTATTTCGCTCTCTCTTATTTCACTTACCACTATCACTCTGCTGGGAATTGGAAAACTGGACAGCTGCGCGTTCGCCGGTCGACTGAATGGAAACACAGCCGTAAGCTGACTTTTTATACAGTTACTAACTTTTGCGCAAAGCTATTAATTACTGATAAACGTTTTTCGTTATGTTTTTTTGGTGAGCAATCGATAACTAAAAATGGTTTATGATTAACTTGTATTGCCTACCAATTGGAATTCTGTGATTATCTTTTCGACGATCGGCAAAGACAACAGCACTTCACTTCCAGCCCACCCTCGCCCTTGCCCGCTCACTCTTTTCTTTATCTCACTCTGCCAAATGCAATGCATTTTGTTGCTCTTTTGCTTATCTCGGTTTGTTTGCTCGCTGCTTCTTATCGGAATGGACAGTCAGCGTTCCTTCTGTCTCTTTCACTCTGTGTGAGATTGAGTGAACTCTTTGGCTGGCCAGCTGCTGGAACGAGCTGCGCGCCTGCTCAAAATACCAGTTGGGGATTTTTCCCATGTCATTTGTGGCGCTCGCATGCTAGGCAATTTCCAATTGGAATGGGACAGCTATCCCCAGCTTTTAGTGGAGTAGAGTCGAGTCGAGTCGCTTTGAGTTGCTATTGGAACGTCAGGTTGTGGAACCTACTCAGGCAGCCAAACGCCAACCGCCAACCGCCAACCACCACAGCCACAGCCACTAACACCACATTGCCATAGCTTTTTTTGTGAGCGGATCTGCTCAAATTTTGTCCGCATAAAAGCAGGCGCACAGAGCTACGTAGCAGCTCTCCAACGCGCGCGCCGCGCACTCTCCAAACCCATCTCTTTGTGTGAAAGCAGCAAAGCAACAGCAGATGGCGTTGGCGTTGGCGTTGGCGTTGCCATTACTGTTGACTTTCCCTCTGCCTCGGCCTCTGCCTCTGCCTCTGCCGTTGTCTGCGTTGGTGTTGGTGTTGGTGTTGGTGGTTGTCGTCGTTTTTGCAATGTTTCTTCTTCTTCTGCAGGGCTCAGCCCAAATGCACGTAATTATACCCTGCACAATTAACATGCAATAGGGTAGTCGTAACTGAAAACTTTTTAAATTGTATCTATGGAAAAAAACTAACCTGAATATTTATAGAATATTTGCGTGTTACAAAAATACAACAAAATATTATTAACTATACTTTTAGGCTGAAAAAATAAATAAATATAATTAATATGATATAATTTGTAAAATTTTAAATTCAAGGTTTTTTTCAAATTATTATGGAAAATATTATTATAGCAATAAATAAAACTAAAATTTTACAAAAAATAAATAAAAATGAATAAATAAATAAACAATAAGAAATAAATAAATAAATTAAAATTATAATATTCAAAATTAAAAAATTATTATAATAAAATATTTAGCTTTTAAAAATATATAAAAATTGTAATTGATAAAAAATATATATAAATTTTAAATTTAATTTAAAAATTCAAATATTAACTTGAATTGTTATAGAATATTTTTGTATTTGAAAAATAAAATAAAATAAAATTTTACTGAATTTATTTTACTCTTTACTATACCTATTCTGAATTGTAAATTAATAGATAATATATATCGCTTAATTGCTATAACTCTTATGCTAGGGCATTAAAATATTACACTCACAGACATAGGGGGCATATCCACATATAGGGTATCTGAATGTCAAGCATTTCATGCAAATTTTCAATGCAATTAAATTTATGACGCACAGATTTAGACTGGGCAACTGGGAGACTGAGAAGTTCACTCTGCGCTTTGGAGAGTTTCCAGTCGCGACTGCACTTTGCCTAATTGCGCAAAGGTTATTGGCCCAGAGTTGCTAGAGATTGGCCCCAAAGTGCGAGGGTGGCTCGATGTGGGCGCCAAACGTCGCGTCGTCTCGCGCGCTCTGTTCGTGTGGCTGCGTCGCTGCTTGCGCTTTGTTCTTTTGTTTTGTGGTGATTTTCTTTTGTGACGGCGGCGGTGGCGGTGGCGGCGGCGGCTCTCGCTCCAGCTCCGTTGGCGTCTGCTGGCTTTTATGCTTTCCTGTTACCAAAACACGATGCGTCATTTTGACTGACGTAACCGGGAGACAGCTGTCTATCAGATGCGACCGTCGTGCCGTCGACGACGTTGTTTGTCGTTTACCGTTACGCCCGCTGCCGATGGCAATGCCGGCGCTCGCTGCGGTTTGCCGAACAAGTGCACAGCAATCAACAGATAGCGAAAGACACTCGACATAAAAGATGAGCAGAGCACACACACGCACACCCACAGAGACACACACACACACACACACACACACGAGCACAGTTATTCGCGCCATCGTAAAGTTACAGTTGTAGACGACGGCGAAAAGCTCGCTGATTAAGTGAGGCAAGGCAGCCCCTTCTTGGCCCCCTTCAGCGCCCCATTGTTTGATCACGCCGCTGCTTAACTAACGGCACTTGCCAAGGACAGTGACAGCCGCCGTAGGTGCTAGCTCGCCCGCTGCATGGGGGTGGCAGCATCCAGCAGCAGTCGCAGCATTCTGTTTGCTTCATAACCAGCTACAGCGCAATCGAAATCAAAAATGGTGGCCCAGCTGCAAGCTACAAAGCTGCAAAAGCAGCGCCGCCCGAGCCGCCTGAGCCGCCCTGCGCAGGCGCCAAAAGACGAAGCGGCGCCTAGAGCCGCCGCAAATGGGCCACTGTCAAGCGGAAAAAATCAAATACCAACAGAAGACAAAAAAAAAAAAACACGTTGAATTTTTATGTGTGTTGCGAAAGGTCGGTCGGTCGCCTAAGCAAGCGCAAGCACGAGAAAAAATGTGACGCGCAGCATTGAGGCAGGTCCCTCTACGCGATACGAGCGAACAGGCGCACACGCAGCAGCAGCAAGCGACGACGCGACGCTCGGCCAGTTGCCAGCTGAGTAAGCAAAAGCTATTTCGTGTGCGTCGTCTGTGTGTGTGTGTGTGTGTGTGTGAGCGGCGACGTTGCCAACGCAAGCGAGCGCCTACGTCACAGCAGCACATGAGCAGACAACAGCTAACGCAGCGAGCGTGAGAGAGAGTGTGAGAGCGGGAGGGAGTGCGCCGACGTTTATTTCTGTTTGCTTGCTGAGAGTGAGAGAGCGCGCGTGGGAGTATTTGACGTTGTTTCGTGTGTGTGTGTGTGTATGGCTGTGTTTGAGTGTGCGAGTAAATGTGCTTATGTGCACTTTGTTTGTCTTTGCTGAAACTGTGCTTAAATTACCGTTGCATGTTGTTAACATTAACTGACGGCAGGCACAAGTCGTAATTTACATGTCTCTCCACTTGTACTTGTACTGTTAGCCTTTGTTCGCCACTCACTGAGCGAGTAGGCGCGGGAGAGGGAGCGCGCGACAAAATGCTGTCTGAGTAGGAGACAGGCGTTATCTTTGTAGAATTAGGCACAGGGTGTTTGCTTGACTACTTGCATTGCATTTAATTTATTCACAAACAATTTAAGCCGCATTGCTACAGCGCGAGGCTGTTGCCATGTTAATTTCGAATCTGATACATATTCGCGCCGTTCGCTGTTGTTGGCGCAATTGGTCCGCTCGCGTCAGGCCCAGTTGCACCGGCAACACCTGCAATACCTGTCGCACTTGCCGCAACGGCCACAACGCGATACGGATAGGCGCGCGATCGATCCGATGGCTGCAACTGTCGCACCGACACCTCCTCCGCCCTCTCCATTTGGGAGCCCAGCATGGGCTCGAAGAGATGATGGAATAGATTATACGGCTGGCTGCTGACATTCCTGTTTGGCGAGGAGGGTCGCTCCGGCGATAAGGGCTGCGGCTGCACAGGATATATATACATATTCATATATATCGAACGGACTAATCTCAACTATCTCTACCTGCAACAGCGTGGTGTACATCTGATCGGCATAGTTCAACAGCAGTCGTAGGCCCTGAAAACCCTCCTCTCGTTCGGGATGCTGGCGCAGCTCCTGGGCGGCCGCATTGGTCATTCGAGTGAGGATCTGTACCACCGTCGAGAGGCTACTAACCAAACGCATCACATCGTTGTTCACATCCACGGCCTGTGGCAGCATAAACCAGTCGGGCGCATTCCCAGCGAGGCTAGAGTTGCTGCTGGCATTAGCACCGCCAACGCCACCACCACCCCCACCACCACCACCACCATTATTATGACTAATACTTATACCGCTACTCATACTGATGCTGTTCGAGCTGGAGCTGGTGGTGCTGCTGCCACTTGAGAGACGCACTTGTCGTGGCTCCACAATGACAATGGCTGTGTGGGGCGCCTATTGGCAATTAGGCTAGGCAATATCTCAACTCGAACTCTAACTGGAGTTACCTGCTCATTATCCTCGTCGTTACCAGCCTCCCCACAGTCCGGCGCCGTCCAGTCGCCAATGGATTCTGAGGCCAACACTTCGGCACCGCTACTGCCTTGCTTGCCGCACCACATAAATGGAACTTGATTTTCAAATACTTTAGATTTTAAACACGGTCTATACATCGTACGTTTGTCAACAAACTAACTCAATATGCCAAAACATAACCAAATTGGACGCATGGCCAACTATGATCCATGATGAGAGAGGTATGTTGGGATCCCCATTTCTCGACTACTTCGAATATAGAATTTAGAATAAAGAATATAGAATAAAGAATATAGAATATAAAATATAAAATATAAAATATAAAATATAGAATATAGAATATAGAATATAGAATATAGAATATAGAATATAGAATATAGAATATAGAATATAGAATATAGAATATAGAATATAGAATATAGAATATAGAATATAGAATATAGAATATAGAATATAGAATATAGAATATAGAATATAGAATATAGAATATAGAATATAGAATATAGAATATAGAATATAGAATATAGAATATAGAATATAGAATATAGAATATAGAATATAGAATATAGAATATAGAATATAGAATATAGAATATAGAATATAGAATATAGAATATAGAATATAGAATATAGAATATAGAATATAGAATATAGAATATAGAATATAGAATATAGAATATAGAATATAGAATATAGAATAAAGAATATAGAATATAGAATATAGAATATAGAATATAGAATATAGAATATAGAATATAGAATATAGAATATAGAATATAGAATATAGAATATAGAATATAGAATATAGAATATAGAATATAGAATATAGAATATAGAATATAGAATATAGAATATAGAATATAGAATATAGAATATAGAATATAGAATATAGAATATAGAATATAGAATATAGAATATAGAATATAGAATATAGAATATAGAATATAGAATATAGAATATAGAATATAGAATATAGAATATAGAATATAGAATATAGAATATAGAATATAGCATATAGAATATAGAATATAGAATATAGAATATAGAATATAGAATATAGAATATAGAATATAGAATATAGAATATAGAATATAGAATATAGAATATAGAATATAGAATATAGAATATAGAATATGGAATATAGAATATAGAATATAGAATATAGAATATAGAATATAGAATATAGAATATAGAATATAGAATATAGAATATAGAATATAGAATATAGAATATAGAATATAGAATATAGAATATAGAATATAGAATATAGAAGATATAATATAGAATATAGAATATAGAATATAGAATATAGAATATAGAATATAGAATATAGAATATAGAAGATATAATATAGAATATAGAATATAGAATATAGAATATAGAATATAGAATATAGAATATAGAAGATATAATATAGAATATAGAATATAGAATATAGAATATAGATTATAGAATATAGAATATAGAATATAGAATATAGAATATAGAATATAGAAGATATAATATAGAATATAGAATATGGAATATGGAATATAGAATATAGAATATAGAATATAGAATATAGAATATAGAATATAGAATATAGAATATAGAATATAGAATATAGAAGATATAATAAAGGCCCATAGACAAGCTACAAAAGATCTTCTTCAATTAGCTGCAGCTGATCTCAGTAGCTACCCTTCATCAGTCAGTCATAATATATCATGCATAATAGAAATCCACATTAGAAATCCTTTAGACCTAGACAACAACATAAACTCAGACAATCAGAAACAACAACACAAAATACAATACAAACGTTTCCCTCTTGATACAAATTAAACACCAACAGACATGATTTTTTCTTTCCACAAAGGGGAGAAATTAGGATTCGAGTTAGACGTGAAGAGAGACGAGCTATTTGAAAAGCTTCAAGAGCAATTTCCGCTGCCAGCGGCGCCGCCCGAACTGTGCCGCGATGCATTCATTAAAAAGCTTTTGGAGCCCTTTACGGAGCGGGCATCATTGGAGCAGTTGACAGACCCCAATTATTTGTTAAACAAAAAGCGCCGCAGTTACCATGCAGTCGGCTTCAATACGGAGGAAAAACTGGTGACCGACTATGTAAAATATGCCAGGGTGACGGGCTACCCTAAGAAGGTCTCGAGATCATCTATCATTGATGAGACCAGAGGCACCGTGCTGGACATCAATAAGTTGCTCAGGGATCGCTACGACAGCATAGCCCAGGCGTTTGGATTCGTTGCCGTGCTCTGTCTGCTGTCGGACGTCAAGTATCGGATGAACGTGCTGCGGGATATGTGGAGTCACGAGGCGACCGTGGATCGAAATCTTCGAATGTTCAGCTGGTCCATTGCGGACTATCTCTTACGCTTCAATCGACGCAACGAGAACTATTTGGATAACGTTGAATTGACGCTGAAGGGCGAAATGGATTGCTTTAAGTTTCGCGTCGATCTGAAGGAAATCATACGACTTGTCGATGCTCTCTACGACGATTTCAAAATCAAGGGCGAGATCTGCGAGGAGTCCTTGCTGGCTATACGGTAATGCACACCTTAATTAGTTAGTCGAATAAAACGCGATGAGCCCAGTCTTACAGAGATGCCGAGGTGGACATTATGGAGCTAGTGACAAATACAAGGAAGGAGGCTGAGGATCAGCAGGCGCAGCTAACTAAGGCCATGCAGAAGACGCCACGCTCAGCCGATCCAGGCGGCTATAGGCACAAGGAACTAAATGCGAAAGTCAATCACATGGATTGTAAGCATAGATCAGCATAGATCAGTATATACTTTATATATAATCATAAATAATAAAATGATTTCAGTTACGGTGCCAATTGAGGCGCGCTATCGCATCAAATGGGCCCAAACTTTAATGGAACAGTCCATCATGAGTGACGATCTGAGCATTAAGGTACGAGTTACTTGTTGTCATTATATCATTTTTTTTTTTTATATATTTTAAAATATCTTAAAGACTATAGAGGACGAGGTAATCTTCTACAAGGAACGTTCCAAGGAATTTACCTACTTTAGGGATCTGTGCTACCTGGCCTACGATCTGGAGTTGTCGGATTATCGGCGGCGCATTAGCGAAACGGAGGCAGCGTACGAATCGAGCATGGAGCTAGTCGACAACGAGATTAAGGTGACACGCAACAAGCTATCAAAGGCCGTAGACGATTTAAAATTCTACAGGGAGCAGATACCAATGTTTCATCAAAAAATTGCTGAGGTTAACGAGATTTATGCCAAAATAGAGGAGGCAAACAGACCCCCGGTAATTGCTGGCAAATTAACTATATCAATATAGTTAATATATATATATATTTATTTATATTACTTATATTTTTAGGTGGTAGAGGAACCGGTCGTTGCCCCATCCAAAAAGGGAAAGAAAGGCGGTAAGAAATATTAACAAAACAAAGCAATGAAAAATAAACTTTTGTTTAACTTTTAGCTACAATAAAATTTATTAATACCAGAAAACTAAATTTGTGTATATAGATATATTATTTATATATATGTATATATATATAGATATATTTATGTTGTATACATAGCTTTTATTTGTTTTCGGTTAAGATTTTTCCTTGCAACTGCAACAAGTCGCTCGACATAAAATAGTTCATATACATATACACACTATATAAGGTTGTTTAACTCTCGAAACATTCGGTTGGCTTAGTTGCTAGAATCTATCTTCGACTGCCCCTGTTTTTATCATATATCGCGATCCTATGACTATATCTAAACATACAACTTCTAGACACACTCATTCAGCCAATTTGTTGGGTTTTCTTATTTTGGAAGAAGAAATATTATTTTTTGTTACAATAACTAAAACTTTATACATTATACATTTTGTTTTTGTTTTTGTTTTGTTTCTTATACACACAGCGGAAATTATAATCTTAACTTAAGCGTAAACTATCGTCATTAACATAGAACAAAAGAAGCACTAGACATTCGTAATCTTATGGCTTACAGACTAACAACTAATAATATCAATATCAATGAAGTGAAACTAAATTTACGTTCTTCGAGATATAAACAAAGCATAAGGTATAACACTAATTAGATGGGTTAACACACACATAAAACGTTGAGTTAATTAAACAGAAATTTGGTTGGCTCACAACTAAGATTAGCTCTCTTCAAAAGATTACAGAATTTTCTCATTTATTTTAATAATTTTTTTTTGTTTTTTTTTTTTCAACTTGTTTTTTAATTGGGCGCATGCGCCGTACGCAGCTTGGCGCGCACATTTAAATACTCGGGATTGACATATTGACGCTCCTCAGCGTCCTCGGCATCCTGTTTCTGGGCCGCTGCGCCGTGCTTCTGGGCACGCTCCATGATCACGCGCCCCAGCTCGCCCTTAAGTCCAGCCAGCTCCATTTCTGGTGAATGCTGCTCGATGGCCGCTGCATGCCGTTCCTTTTGCTTCTCATATGCCCGTTGCAGTTCTGTCTTCTGGTTGAGCACGCTTTTGCCGCTAAAAGATAGAGAGATTAGCTAATAAATTCGATTTATTTGACTCCTCATTTGCTACTCACATGCGCGCATTGAACTTGAGCTCGCGGTGCAACTCCTTGCGATCGGTGTTCTCCATGCAGGGATTGATCAGCTTCTTTGGCAATATGAGGCCCTCAGCATCCGTTTGGACGCCCGTGGGCGTCGCTGGGGGCGAGGTGGACATGGACATCATCGTGTCAATCGACTGCTCTGCCAAGCTATGCCTACGCGTCGAGGTATCTGTGTAAGGACAAAGAGAACGCCGATCAATATACGAAACAAAGAAAACCCAACTGACATGCTGAACTTTCTTCAGGCATTAAATAAAAGTGGCATCCCAATCGTTGCCAGTTACTAAGTTTAATTGGCACTTGGCCTTCGTTCCATAAATCAAACAATGCCCAGCAGCCCACAGCAGCAGCAGCAGCAGCAGCAGCCGCAGCAGCTACGATATATGAGCCAGTCACAACAAAAGAGCGGTCGATGTCTTCTCGAGTCGCGTTCGTTTATTAAGGTTAAATATTTCTTGGCATTCATGTCATTGTCAATTTGTTGTTACACTAAAAAATAAAAGACAACGCGAACAAGCAGAAAACTGCCTATCTGTTACAAAAAAAGCCAGCGGCAGCAGCAGCAACCGCTTTAAGCCAAAGGCAGAGCCAACCCAGACACATACACAGACACAGACGAGTCAATTCTGAAATTCTTTCAGTGCTTTGTTCGCCCCGTCACCATAATAACCCACATTTGGGCGCACATTTCTGGAGCAGCAGCAGCAAAAAAAAAAAAAAAAAAAAACGAAAGATATAAAAAAATAAAGAAAAAACTTTGGTTTTTAGCCAGAACCAGAACTAGATTAATAGCCGTTGATAAGGAACTGAAAGAAATGCCGTTGAGCTGCGCGGCGTCGAGCAAACGCACTTTGTGAAAGTCGTTAAAATTTATGTTCTCGAAAACGTTTCACAAAATAAATTAGACTTAAAAGCGTGAAATCAATTCGGAAACTATTTTGAATCATAATGCACATGGCATATGAGCAAATTGTTGTGCTCGCTAAAAATTATGCAAATTTTCAAAAAGGAAATGGCAAAGGGGCAGCCAAGTGAATATATAAATACCATATATACTTATAGCATGCCATACCGTACCACATATATAACAACACATATATCTAGCAGAGTGTTGCATACCAAATTTAATGGCTTCAGGCTATTAAATGTCTTTGAGTTCAGCGAGGCAGTTGACATCGGAACAGCATAATTATATGGCCGAGACTGCATAACAACATTTGGTGAAGTTGACCCAATGTTGAATAATGCAAATATATATAATGGACTATATATATATATATATATACAAAAATATATTTATATTATTTAACAAAGAGAAGGTATTTTGGGAACACGTTAGTTGTTACCGCTTTCGACTCGCTTTTTCCATTCATATAATCTTCTATTATAAGAACTATGCGGAATGAATACGAATTCCAAACATAAATAGCTAGCTAGTTTATTTTAGTTTCCAGTTATCAAATTAGTAAACCAATCATAAAACAAATTCAAATGCCATATTTCTCTTATCTCAATGCGGAAGTTAAGCATTTCAGCGCTATGGAAAATAATAAGAAATTCAAGGTTTTATGAGAGATGATAAAAGGAGAAAAGAATTTATACACTAAATATCAAACCATGGAATAATCATCAAAATTAAAAATAATACCTAATCAAAAATAAGACATACGTTAAGAATAACTTTTGCTTATCTTATCTTATCTTAAAGCTGTTTAGCTTTTATCATAATCATTTTGTATAGATTAAAGATATAACAGTGATCTCCGGCCCACTAATCAATTGGAATATATTAAAAGTAGCTTGAGTTCAATAAGATTTGATTCAAATGAAAATTTAATAAAATTATATAAGATATGATTGGAGATATTTAGTTTTATTGAAATATCTCCCAATCATATTTCATATCATTCTCGGAACTATCCATTGTCTATATACAAAGCCCCAACTCGCTTTAAGCCTAATATATTACAAGCCAAATTTTCAACTTGCAACTCCCATAGTTACCCAGCTCCATAAGACTTTGTCAAAGTCCCATTCGTTTAGCTTAAAGTCAATGGAAAACAAAAGACCTTTTGCATCGACAGCCGAGCCGTAAGTAGAAATACTAGAGTTACTGTGATCGTTAACCTCTATGCATAACACTGCAAGCGTAAAGTTTTCAATTATGCTATGTGTCGCTCTCTGCTGATATGATATATGAGTTGGGCCTGGGCCTGGGCTTGGGCTTGGGCTTGGGCTTGGGCTTGGGCTTGGACCCGGGCCTAACTGTACTCAAGTGTCATGCCTAGTTTAACCTGAAGCGCGCTTAGTTCTATTAACTTTCTTGCATTGCGGGTCATACATGAAATAAAGCTCAAATTTTCCATTGCCCCAAACTTGTTTCAACACATGCAAACTAGATGAAAATGTGAGCGCGACTGTGGGATACCCTGTATTAATAGAAATTGTTATGTATTAATTAAGTGTTATTATTATATAAATAATTATATATATAATATATCTTTATTATTATTAATCGTTATTTTATATAATATTTACTATTATAATATTTTTAATATATAATTTGTTATTAAATATATTATTAATATATATTATTTTTATGATATAAATTATTATTAATTTATTAATAATATTAACTGAGTTAACTGAACAGATGTCTATTAACTGAAGGAAAGGTCGGCGCATCTACTCCTATGGATGCTATCGAATAATAAGTATACTATAGATGTACATTAACAGGTTTTATTATATCAACCCAAATCATCATACCCTATATACACATGTTTAATAAATACAGGGTGCTCAAACTTTCATTCCAGACAACTAAAAGTAATGTCTGTTGCTTCATAATATTACAAGTTTTCATATGTCAAATTAAAGATATACACACACACTCTTACACTCACACACACACACACTCACACACACACACACTCACACACACACAGAGGGACACCCGCACAACAAGAAGCCAATTGTTGGCTGCACTTGTCTGGCTGATTGTGGGTCGAATCGGACATGGAGGAACTCGATGAAAACAAATTGCATATAATTAGTTTCTATATGGGACTCGGCGGGCCCTTATAAAGCCCGTTGACTGTTATTTCATTAGACTTAATTTCCCACCAACACACGCACAGCTCATTAGAGCCACAGTTCTCGGCCTAAGGCATGGGGTCTGGGGTTGCTTTGCTCAGCGAATTGCGCAAGTGAAAACTTGTTAAACTGCAACGCGTAATCGCAATCGTAATCGTAATCGTCGTCCATGTCTGCATGCCCAACTATGGCACTGTGGAAATCATTTATGGTGTCTGCAAAGCATTGCAGCTGCCCCATAAAGTGGGCCCTCGACAAGTCGAACACACTCGCCGCCCATTGTTCAATGCAAATGGAAATCAATCAATCAATCCAGATTTGCATACAATTTCCGATTGCCACACAGCGCAATATGTTCAAAGACTTTTCATAACTTTGCCAAAAGGTTAAAGGTTACTGCGGCTCGTTCATGGCCATTTAAACAGAAACGAGCTAAAAATACAAGCCCATTGTTAAATTAACGCTAATTCGTTGTAATTGTGCGACTGCGACTCTTTAGAAATGATTTTCAGATTGATGGACCACAGAAATTGATGTCAACTCGAACTTTGAGCCACACAATTGGCTACAAACTGCCGCGCGACCCTTTGTTAATGGCTTCACTGTGGCTTGTCTTGTTAATAGAGTTATTTCTCAATTGAAAGAAAAAATACAACAATTGCCTTGTGGACTAAGGAAATTGAAAATTTTTACATTTTCAACATTTCCATTTCATAATAAATAAAAATGCATTCAAAAAAAAAAAGCAAAAGCTCGAAAGCGTATACCCTATAATTATTCAGTGTAAATAATTTCCTTGGTTCAAGCAAGCTAAATCAGTCTTAGATCAATTCATAAACTTCGATAATATACATTTTTTAGTAGCAGAAACCCGATTAGGATATACCCTGAGCTTAGTCAGACAACTGCTGCCTTGAATCTTCACACACATCCATAATTTATTAACTCCTATTATCATTGGGCTGAGAGTAAATAAGAAATTTTACAATAACTCAGACGAGCTCTTGTTAATATATTCACAATTTTGGAGGCCAAAAAGCCAATTCGTTTTTAAACCAAATTTACATAGTCAAAAATGTGTAAAACTTGGAAATTTAGTTTGAATAGCTACTAATTAAAATTAAAGATATTTTTGTCGCCTTAGTCAAGTGCTTAAAATGGTCAACAAAAATTAACATTTTATAATGCTAGGGTTATAAATGATAATAGATAAATAATAGTTGCAATAGACAACAATTATAAATAGAAACAAAATTATTATAAAATAAAATTACCAAGAAAAAAGAAAAATATATAAAATAAAATTGAAACAAAATGAAATCAATAAAATTAAAAAAATATATATATTAATCAATAAATTAAAAAACTAAATTATAAAATAAAATTACAAATAATAATTAATATAAAATAAAATTGCAAAAAAAAAACTGAACCATTGAAAAACGAAAATTTAAATATATAAAATGAGATATTTAATATATATCTATATATTTTACATATAATTATATTTTATAAAATTTATTTATATAAAATATTTATATAAAATGTAAAAATATATATATAAAAAAATATATATATAAAAAAAATATATATATAAAAATATATATATATATATATATATAAAAATATATATATATTATTTCAATTAAAATTCTCAAACATTCTCAGCTTTGGCTCCTTTGACACTGCCTGTTGCAGGCACTCTTCTGCACACGCAATTACATGATTCAGTCACAACTTAGCTGAAACACCAACTGAATACATAAATCTCATTTACACTGCATATCTGCCGAGCTGATCTTATAAAATGTTAAGTTTTCTCTTCACAAAATACACGGGTTATAGCCAAATATCTTACGAATTCATCGGCAGCACGCTTCAAGAGGCATTTGCGAGACATTTCCGATTACTTACGACCACAACAAGATTTCACCAGGTATATTATGTGTATATAGATTTGCTGTTGTCTTTCAGAAGTTGTGACATTACTGCTTCTGCTCGGTTTGACTCACTTTCAAAGATGGACATGCGGCTCATGATGCTCGTCGAGATATGCGGCGCCGGACGTTGCATATTGAATGTTTTCTTGTTGTATACAATTGTTTATTGAAATGTTTATAGTCAAAGTACGCAAAAATAGAAAATATACCACTTAAATTTTGCTATATATAATATAAACTATATATATATATATATTTTTTTTTTAATAAAAAAAATTATAAATACGCACAGTAAAATTTGTAAAAAATTTTAAGAGTTATGTAAATAAAACAGACGCAGACACACACACACACACACAGAAAAATGCAAATGTAACTAAGTTTTTTAAGTTGTTCTGTGAACAAATGTCAAACTGTTGTTGTTGTTGTTGTTCTTGAGATTAAAACACAGTTGCCACTTGCATTTTCACTTGCCCCATGGGTTGATTGGCTTTCGCTTTCGCGTTTGCTTTTGCTCTTGCTTTTGCTTTTGCTTTCAGCTGCTGTTCTTATCAATGCGACTTATGGCTTCAAACTGGCCCGGCCAGCTAGCCGGACTCGCACTGGGACTGGGACTCGGACTTGACGTGGCAAGCGACTGCAATCGATTACCAGCAGCGGAGGCAGCTACGGACAACTAACGTAATGCGGCTGCGTTTTTACTATTTTAGGCTTCCTCATTTTGTTGCAACATCAGAGAAAACGAGAGCAAGATAGCGAAACTCACACACACAGAGAGAGAGAGAGAGAGAGAGAGAGAGGGAGTGAGATAGAGAGAAACACCTTAAATGGGTGGCAGAGCTTATGCAATGGCGCGCCGCCAATGGGGCGACAAGTGACCCAAATTTGTGTTGCACGAACAACTGCCACACACCAGGGGCAACATGCAAAAACGCATCCATTGTTTCATCCTGGCTGCATGCTACGAAAGTGAAAGCTTTTCTGCTCTCGCCTCCACCCCGAACACACACAAAAGGCAACAACAATGCCAACAGCAACCCTTTGCAACAAAAAGCCGAACATCAAATTAAGAGAAATGCAGCAACACATGAACTGCTTGCAGCATACACTGAGCGAATTTGTTAACGTTTATAGACGATATATATTATGGAATTTATTTATTATTTTTAATTACACATTTTTTATTTAATATAGCCAAGGCAAATGCCATATAAAAATAAAAATATATTGAAAGCCTTTTTTTTTGTGGGGACAGGCTCAGCCTTAAGTCATACATATATGAACTTGAGCTATCTAGTTGGCTTAACCATACTTAGTAAAAATAAATGTAGGCATCACAATGAAAGTATGTATATACGAGTGTAATATACACATTTATATACATTTAAAAAAAATAACGAGCACATTTTTGGGATTTAAAAACATTGTTTTTTTTAAATAAAATATATCAATTTAAAATAAATTAAATAAAATTTAATTTATATATATATATTTAAAATAATTGTAATTAAATGTATATAGTTTAATATATATCATTTAAAATTAAAATAAATAAATAAAAAAAACAATTATTCAAAATTTGTTTAAATTAATAAGATAATTTTTTAAATATTTATAAATGTATAAATATAAAAAGCATAATAAATATACAACTATAATAAATATAAAAATAAATTAATAAGCAATATAAAATATATAAAGCTGCATAACTAAATTAGTTTATTGAGTTGAGCTCAATTTTTTTTAAAAATATTTCTTATAGAAATATTCCATTGAACAACAGACTATAATAGCTGACTATGTGAGCTGATTGCTGATAAACAGCAAAAAAATATAAATTTATAATATGAGAGTGAACTGCTTGGCTTGAAAATTATTTTAAATATGTCATATGACATTTAAAAGCACGGCAAGAGTGCTGCCAGTCGTCTGGCCAACATGCATAAGTAGACTCAGGTCGTCGTCCTTAATAAGAGTTGCTTTTATTTCATAGGGTCTGCCATGCCTCCTTCTGTCTATCGCATACACTTTTTTTCACAATACCAAAGCACGTATATAGATCTCGGCTACATTAGCCCCATTTTTCAATCTCCTTTTTTTTAGAGTGCATGGACTCCTCGTCTGCAAAATCAGTTCGTGTGGCGCGCATGCATTGTGTTTGCCTTGACCTGTGAAAATGCTTTTGTTGTGGCAGCCGTAGCCGTAGCCGCAGCAACAGCAGCAGCAGCAGCAGAAACTGTATACGTGGACAAGGCCAAAGCTCGGCGGAAGCTGCGTGTGCGATTGGCTCTCTGGATGCCTGCTGAGTGAGTGAGCATGTGAGTGAGCGTGTGTGTGTGTGTGTGGGTAGGTTTAGGTGTGCTGTTTCAGGGGCAAGCGTAGGAGCAGCCAGAAAAGCCTTAAACACCCCCGCATACATTGGCAGGCACTGTGTCTGGGAGTCTGCTCGCCTGGTGTTAATTGGCTCCATGGAGAAAATGGCCGCTACACGAGCAACGGAAAACACACGCACACAAGTGCCGAGCGGCAAAAAAAAAAAAACAAACAGCAGCAATCGGGGCGAGAAGATGCTGCGTCTAAGACATTCAACTTCTTGTCTTGACTCCAGAGAGACGTGCGTGCCGCCTGCCCACATTTCTCCAGGCGGAAAACTGGAGTTTGAGTTGCTGCAGCCGCAGTCGTTTTCGGGCTTGCAACTGGCGTTGATTTTGGGGGGCAAAGCGAAGCGCGCCATTCAACAACTCTAACTCAAATACTCCGCCTCAAAAGAACAGGCGTTCAGCAAGCGGGCGCAAGCGGACGACGCGCAGGAGCAACAGGAGCCGCAAACGAAAAACAGGAGCAGTGACGTCGCCAGCCCAGCTCAGGTCACAGAAGCAGAAGCGACAAGCGCAAAGCTTTCAAAGCACACGCATAAGCTTTCGAGCGTAGGGGTCGTTAACGTCACAAATCGAACACCACCCGCACTGTTGCCATGTTGCCATGGCGCAAGCCGCCAGCCCCGCCATTTTGGACTCGGCGAAAACATCAATAAATAGATTTCCCTGATTTTTCAACAGGATAGCAGCAAATGGCAACAACCACCGAACAATATGTGTCAAGCGAACTCACAGGAGCTTTGTTTTCTGCTGTGCCCGCCAAAGGTGGCAGCTGCCTGCCCCTTATCAGCGCGAGCGCGGGCGGCGGCAGCCACAGCATAGTTATGTCTAGCCCAAAGTTGAACGGGGTGCGTTACACTTGAATATACTTTAGATATACATATATATATTTATTTATATATATAAGTATATAAGCCTGAGAGTGCCTGCAAATATTTGCGCCTGCTGAAGGACGTTTCGCGCGCCTAAAAACTGCTCAATAAACATTTTTTACTCATACATAAATATATATTTATTTTGGTTCAAGGCGAATCTTTTGTTTAATCAAAATTAGCATAAACATTTCTGTTTACATTTTTTTTTTTTTTTTGCAAACTCAGTTAATTTAAGCAAATTCTTAACATTTTTTTAGTACAGTGAATTTTGGCTAATTGAAATGGAAAATAAATAAATAAGGAATATAGAAACTGATATTGTATTGCATCATTTTATATATTTTGGTAAATAATTCCCTATTTGGCAGGTCCTACTGCTTAAGCAAACATTTATTCAAGCAATATCAAAATATTACATATTCAATAAAAACCTGAGCAGTTTGCCTGTACAATATATAACAAAAAAATAAATAAAATAAAAAAAATAAACAAAAGAAATTGCACGAATGCCAAGCAAAAATTATGAATATTCAAAAAATTATTTTAAGTAAATGTGTAAAATATTTTATAGCATAAAATAAATATTTAATATATTAATAAATATAAATATATATATATAAATAAATATAAATAGATATATAAATAAATATAAATAGATATATAAATAAATATAAATATATTTATAAATAAATATATAAAAATATATAAATAAATTTAAATATCTACACATATATGACAGTTTAATAAACAGATTAAGATAAATATAAATTTATATACCAATAAAAAAAATATAAAAATTTTAGTAAGCTTCATCTTACTTATATTATATATTTATACATTAATATTATTTACTTTTAATTTGCTGTTAAATTTAGGAAGCAAGCCTTCGTCATAGTTATTTCCTTAATTTAATAAATAATATTAATATATATATATAATACAATTAATCCAATAAACTAATAGTACATATATAGAAAAATATGCGCAAGACCTATTGTAAATATATTAATATATATTGTGATTAAAATCAATTATATTATTTTTGGCAAGGCAAGATGATGTAGGATTTTAAAAATAATGGGAAACGTATTTATGCTATATTTTAATTGGCCTAAAGGACTACCTTAAATCCAAAATCCAAAAATATTACAGCACTCAAGCAGTAAAACGCAATCTCTAAACCACAATTTCCATACTTATTTTCACACTTTCGTCACACGATTTGTCAGGTATTGAAGTTGGTTTTGTTTGGCTTTTTATATACACATATCTAGCTTTAAGTGCTGCCCAGACTTATCCTCCGGCAGCGTCATTGTAGGCGCGTGTTAGTCATTGCCATTTAGTGGTATTTACTATTTGTATTTGTATTTTGCTATTGGTATTGTTATTGTTATTGGCTTGTTTGTCTGCTTGACATTAAACGGGCCGAGCCGCCATACGGCACACGCGACTTTTCAAAGACCTCGAACCCAAGGGATCCGCCCACAAAAAAACACTAGAAATACACACACACTCACACATCTACATACACACACCTTGCTTGGGTGTTGCGCGCTCACATGCGACAATGTTACCCTTGCCCAGGATACTTTACTTGCATTGGTTAATTTGTAACGTTTCTAAAGAAAACTGAGATAAATTCAGATAAATTTAAATATACTAAAGCATAACTTAAGCAAACACAGTTTTTCTTTAAATATAAAACAAAAAAATTAAACATTATTTAATTTTAATACAGAAAACAAAATTACAGTAATATAATTTATATTTATACTATAACTATGCGCATACTGCACTATACTTTAATATACCTAATCTAAACTCTACTTTACAGTCGAAGTAAATTCTAAATATTACTATAATTTTTTTTTTAATCTGATTTTTGATTTTTATTTTGAAAATTTTTGTTCATATCTTAAGAAAAAATAATATTTTCTTAGCAAGGTTTTCTATACAATAACTAAATATTAGGTTTTTGTTTCCTCATAGTAATTCGCTTTTGATATCATAACTGATTGAAGTTGAAAGACGATTCTAAATAAACTTGAAAACTGAGTTTGTATAGAAACGGAAAAGTACACGGCGCAAGCCTTGGCTGAGTTTCGTCAATTTGATTGTTCATGCAGATCAATATTTTGTATAAGAATATTGTATAAATACATATATATATATACATACACATTCAAGGTTCTCTGCTTCATTTGCTTTTATTTTTAGAAAAATTTAAATAAAAAAAAAGTAAAAAAATACTATGAAAACATTTGAACATCTGGCAGCTTATCTTTGTATAAGCCAATTATATGGAACGTGATTCATATATCCATCTATTCATCTCTATATTGTGTTCGAGAAAAGAAAAGAAAAAACTGTTGTTTTGTCACAGGTAAAAATAGCCGTAAATAAATATTGCATGAAACAATCAAAAACAGAGTTTTATTTGAACAACTGTTAAAGAAATCTATTGTAAAGGAATGTGTAAAGAATTTATGCTAAGCTCTGACTTATGTGAATCATTAAAACAATATATAATTTACGATCATTTTATACAGCTTTTCTTTTCTCTTAAATCAACTTTTATAGGGCATTCAATTAGGGACTCGAGATCTTCCCGATTTAGTTTTGTTTTTTTGTCTTAGTTTTTGTTTTTCCTTTCAATTTCAAATTTTAGTGGCGTGTCAGAATTTATTGGCCAGCTCATTTTGTGGCCCATTAGAGGAGGAGTTGGAGTAATGTGGAAGGCGCGAGGCGCGAGGCGGTAGGCGGGGCGCCCATTTATACGCTCAGCTGACTCACGGCAATGGTAAATTAGCTAGTTGGCTTGTATGTGCGCGCCTCATGTGTCGCCATGGCTGATGTCTTATGGGAGTGCAACTGTCGCCCAGTGGGAGATGTGCAGCGAATGCAGAAGAAGCAGCAAGCAGCAACAGCCGCCACAGGAAGTCGCATTCCAAATAGGCATTCACGATTCACAATTCACAATGTAAGTCAGCCGTAAAGTGGCTTACTTGGCTTTCACTGCTTGCCACAGGCACTCACACACTCATCCACTCATCCACTCACTTCATTCATTCATTCAACTTTAAATTTGCCGCACCGACATCGTTTGTCGTCTTGTTGCTGCGTTTCGCAGCAATTTTCAGTTTAATTTGTGACCAGTTTTTAGTGTTTTTTTTTAAGTTTTTTTTTTGCCACTTTTGACAAGTGCCACCAAAAAGAAAATCGTCGTAAATAAAACCGGACACAATTTGTGCATTGCGCAATAACCAGCGACTTTAACAGCCCAAAAACAACGCAAATTAAACGAAATATTAAAAAAAATAATATTTCGGTACCGACTAATATTACGTGCCCACTGACCTTTTCCGCGAATCGTTCGTCTAGTCAGGTCTGGCCTGGGCTTGGGGTTCCGTTCGCAGCCACACGTCGATGGTCGTTCCACGAACAGATCTAAAAATTCTATGACTTGTTTATACAAAGCAAAGCAAAGCATTCGCCTCCCGGTTCTGGGCTCTCGGCTCTCGGCTCCCATGTGGCGTTCTTGGCATACCCCATAAACAACCTAAACAACACACAAAGCACAGCGCGCATAAACATTTACGATAAACAAATTGCGGCTGACAGCACGTTTTGAAAAACCAAAACACAACAGCAGCTAGGAAATTTGCTGAATATGCTGGATGGGAGAATAGGCTGATACCCTGTATGTATAATATATAATATAGAATTTATAATTGATTTTTTATATATTTTTTTATACTGCATATTATATAAATATTTATATTATTATTTGTGTTTATAAATATTTATATGCTAATTATACAATTTATACAAAAAAGAAAACAATAAATAAATTAAATTAAATAAATAAATAAATTAAAACTAAAAATTGTTAAATTAAAAATTAAAATTTTGTATTTAAATTAAATTTAAAATTTAAAAATCAAAAATTTTGTATTTAAATTAAATTTAAAATTTAAAAATTAAAATTTTTTTATTTAAATTAAATTTAAAATTTCAATTTAAAATTGAAAAAGTAAAAATTATTAACACAAATATTGTCATAAGCATTTCGACTTGTAGGCTAATATTGTCTTTATAGATAAGACCTTCTAAGACTTTTGTGACCTATTAGAATATTCTTATCTATAAATGTAAACAGGAATGTGTCTAAAAACTTATCAGATAATATAGAAATTTTATTACAAGAATATTAAAGCGTTGTCTACGATTAAGAATGTTAACTTGTATAGAGCTTTTTAGAGAATAAAGAATCGAAATCTTTGCAAAAGAAACACAAATACGAAAGGGCGCTCAGAGACGATAGATTATGCATAATTCTTTCCATTCGATTCACTTCTCAAATATGTTAATCGAGTTGCTTTCACTAGAACTGAAGAGTTGAAAGAATATTATATAAATGTATATACAGTTATATGATATATATATATATATATTCATCAAGCATCGTTCCACACTCTATATACCTCTTTTCAAGCGCTGCCCATTGAAAAAGTATTTTTAAAGCATTTTAGTAACTTATTCGTTGGGATTTTTTGCTTTTATTTTGGAACTACTCGGAGTAGAGTTAATTTAAAGAAAATTTCGTAATTCCCCACAGACCCAGGCCAATCAACCAAATAGCCAATTCAAGCACAATTTGTATCGAATGGGCGGGCAGGGGAAACCGACGAGCGTGCGAGAGGTGCGATTATACAGAGTCGACAACAGTTTTTTTTTTTTTTGCCAGCTTATCAAGAGCTGAATACCCGAATTTTTAAATGAATTGGGAAAGTAGAAATATAGAAGTAATATTCCAACAAAAAATTCAATTAAATGAAATAAATATATAATTAAAATAATCATATATTTTTTTATTTTTATTATTTTTTATATTCTATCTTCCTAGATATACATTATATTATATAATATCTATATAATACAAAAATGCATTTATATAAAAAATATAATAATAATATAAAAATATAATATAATCTCAAGATTTGATAACCTCATAGATGTCTTTTATCTTGCAGCAAATATTTGCAGCTCATTAAAAAATATGAAAAGTGTAAACTTAAGGCAAGATAAGAGGCTTTTATAGAGATTTTATTGTTTATAGAAAAGAATAGAATAAGGAGAGGAGGAGAGAACAGCAAGAGAGGTGGATAGATACAGCATTGTAAGTAGTAATCGTCCCAGATAGATAGATATATGCCTAGGGTATATCTGAAATATGATTTCATTAGCTGATGAAATTGTTTGAATTGAGTTGCTTTAATGCAATTTTCTCTTTTGCCTAATCAAGGTGCAATTAACTAGCGAATGATAAACTTTATGATCTATGGCTTTATGAACTATAAAAATCAGTTTAATGCTCACATTCGCGCCATAAATGAGCACTGAGTGAGCAGTGAGTGGTGACTGAGCCGGCTCCTGTTTAGCTGACTGAACGATCGGCCAGACTGTAGGCATATATGGAATATTTCTACTTAAGTTTACAGCTTGATTTCCTTATAGCATTTGCCATTGCTATTGCATAATGGCCATTAGGCATATTTGAAAGAGTAATCCCAGACAAGTTAGCTGCCGTTAAGATATTTCACACAGCGGCCCCTTTGAAAGAAATCTCAAGAAATCATAATGCGTGTAAGTGAGCATTACAACCACAACAACAACAACAACAACAACAGCAAGTGGCCTTCATAAGGCGGCAACGAGTTGAACAAGCGCAACAACAGCCAACAAACATCAAATTGGCCAATCAAAAGCTCAAAAATAAAATTACGTTTGGCTTTTAACAAGAAATATGCAGCAGGTGTGTGTGCGTGCGTTAGAGCGAGATGCAACATTGCAGGCATTTTATATAAGCCAAACGAGAGGCGCAACAAAATTGCAGCACTTAACCAATAACAAAATCACTGATTGCAACAATTCAGCCAACAAATGTTGTTACCACAAAAATTTTACTACCAAAAAAAGTGTAAGAAAAACCTAAACAAAAGACGCACTTGGCCTTTCACTTTGACCAAAGCCATTAAAAGGTTTGCAAAAAAAAAAAATTAAAATTAAAATTAAGGTGTTTAAATATTATAAAATATATAACAGAAATAAAACGTAGAGTTGAGTGGACTAGGAGATACCCTGAAGGTACTGGTGTAAAGGGAGTACATATATCCAAAATTTTTTTTTTATTTTGACAATTTTTAAATTAAGTAAATTTATTTACTAAAAATATTTGAGATATGCTCAAATTCTTGAAGTTTTTTTATCTATAAATTTGCCTTATAAGAGAAATCGGGGTCAGCAAAAAAAAATTGGTTTCAAGGAATAAACGAAATTTCAAGAAATACATTTTTCAGTTTATTTTGTAAGCAAGTTCCAGAATATGAAAATTTTGTATTATATTTATTTGTAATATACAAATTATACAATATACAAATGTTTTATTGTTTTTATTTTAATTATAAAATACTTCTTTAAAATCAAGTTCTATATAAAGATTATTACTTTTTTTATTTTTAATATAAATAAACTTTATTTTATTTTTTTTTTTTTTTTTTAATTTAAAATATTTGAAGATTAAACTAAAGCACTATGATTATAAAATGTTTTCGATTTTTAATATATACAACATAGTTTAAGATTAAACAAGAATTCAACAGTAGAGAATAAGAAGAAAGCAACAAACAAAAAGCAAAGCACTTCAAGTCTTAAAAGCTAAGCAAATAACAGAAACAAAGCTCAACAAAAAAAATAAAGAAAAAAAATCAACAATTTATAATTACTTCAACAAACGGTATTTCGAAATGCTCTCATTAGCTGTTGATTTTGTCAAGGGAACATTAGAATTTGCTAAGCTCATTAATAAATGTCTCTTCTGCATGAATATGTACACCCATAACACACATACATACATACATACTACATCTGTATATGTAGCTCATTAGCTGGAAGCTCATTAACATAAGAGGCGAAGAACATTAACAGTGAAACAACAGCAAGAACAGTCAGCTGTAGCTGTGCAAAGTGTATCGCATGCAACAAGTCGCTTTACATTGAAATATCCAAATGTTCACAGGAAATCATCAAAATGTGCAAGCGCAAGTTGAATATATCCAATAAGACTTTTTCACGCACACACACACATGCTGGGTGCTACTGTTACTGTTGTTGTTGTTGGTGTAGCTGTCTCTGTTTGGTTTGCTCTCTTGGGTGGCAAAGGGGCAAACAAGAGAGCGAGCGAGCGAACGAGAGGGCAAGGGAGCGCGCGTCGAGCGCGACAGAGTACGGCGCTCACACATTTACAGCTACAGCTACAGCTACAGCTACAGCTGTATTGCTTATTTGTTCACTTTGCCCCCGTCTTCAATTCGGATTTGTTTTGTTTTGTTTTGTTTTTTTATTTTTCGTTTTCTTCTTTTCCTATTGTTGCTGCGTGTGGGGTTGCAAAGGCAAGAAAAATCGAAAGCGCCGTGGTCATTGCACAGTGGTTGCCACCCAGCACAGTTGCTGATCCCAGCGCAGAGATCAAAGCAAAAGCAAAAACAACAAATTGTCGGCGTGAGATAAATGCATGTTACAGCGCTGTTAACAAATCATACACCTTGTACCACTGTGCCTGACTGTTGATGACGACAAGCAGTTGAAAAGTCAAAGTCAAATGCAAGACATAAACCATGAACACCCTGTGTGTCTGTGTGTGTGTGTGTGTATGTACATGAATACAACAACAACAACAACAACAACAACGACAAACAAGTTTTCACTTTTATTTCTTTTGTTTTTTTTTTAAGAGTTACTTGGCCGTAGTGCGTTAGTTAGGGTGGGGGTTGGGGGGTTTGGGGCAAGAGTGCCGTGTGGCATTCATTACCAATTGCATTTTGTTGTTGCTGCGGCAAATTGTGGCCATAATGAATTGCATAAGCCGGAATCGCAATCGCTCAGCTACATTTGGTCAGCTGCAGAGATGAGATTGAGAGTGAGAGAGAGGGTGAGAGAAACTGGCTAATCAAGACGCAATTGAAATAACGCACATAACACAACACATGACCATATAAAAACCAACGGCACATTCACAAATACCCAAAAATGGCTAATCGACAACAACAACAAAATGATCAAATCAACTTACACACACACACACTCACACACAAACATTCCACGCATACGGTAATCGCTTCGTGTACTTCATTCATGCATTAAGCTCTCGCTCTCGCTCTCATTCTCATTCTTGTCTATTGTTTTGAGTGGCCTTGCCTTGCCTTGCCTTGCGCCACTCTTTTCGCAAATCCAATTCCCATTCCAATTGGGCAACGGGGCACACCGTAATTGGGAGTGGGAATGGCGTCGAATTAGCTCATTTACTTATTATTGTTACACACGAGTGAGAGAAAAAAACAAAACAAATAACGGAACAAGCGCGAGTTTTGAGCTTGAGCTTAACTACGTCATTGCGCGAACAAAATAACTGTAAACCTAATGAAAACAATGCAAATATGTACAAAAAAAAAAACAAAACCCTTAAAAATATATTTGACGGAAGCAGCCAAGCAGCATGAACATGATTTCTATGTAATTCCCAATTAAATTGCTGATCGAACTGTCATCAATCAACCCGCAGATCCCAAAACAATCTCCCGGGTTGGGTTGTACGCACACTTTATCAATCATTGCCTATTAAATACACACACGCAATAAATTCCAATAAGATAAACGGACTCCAATTAGAAATTCATTGACGAAAAACAGTTCATAGTCATGTTGTGTGTGTGGAGAGTGCCGTTGCAGC
Organism: Drosophila fulvimacula; assembly: GCA_035045555.1. NCBI lineage: Eukaryota > Metazoa > Arthropoda > Insecta > Diptera > Drosophilidae > Drosophila > Drosophila fulvimacula. The sequence goes on from JAWNOX010000197.1 coordinate 2,903,870, forward strand.
ACGTCTGCGAGTGTTTTCATAAGGGCATTCTTTCTCTCTCTCACTCTCTCACGCACACACGTACAGTAAGAACTGAGCACATGCTAATCACACACACGAACAACAACAGCAAAACATAAACAGCAGCAAAAGGCGAGCACAGAAAAATAACAGAAATTAACAACTCGCCTGGCAACTGGAACTGAGGAGCTGCCGCTGTCGACTTGCTGCCCTTTGCTCGGCGCCTGTTCAAATAAGTTTCAAATTTTGACAAATAAAACCATGGTTTTGTAATTTACGAGCGTCATGATTGAGCAGCGACGGCGACGACCTCAGTTGAGTGGAGTTTCCCACGCCCATTATTCACACTCAGAACACACAACGGCACTCTAACTCGCTCTCCCGCTCTCTTCACATCTGACTCCTCCATGGCGAGAGCGCAATAAAAAGGGATTATGTGCAAGGCATATATTTAACTGTATGCGTGCGTGTGTATGTGTGTGTTTCGTGTGCTGGCGTGAGTCTGAGTGAAGCGAAAGAAGCTGCAAGCAACGACATCATCTCCCCGTCTAGACGTTTGATTACCGGCACACACACACACACACACACACATAGGCGCAAATACACATGCACTTAGACACAGGACGCAGCGCATTATGAAGAAGAGCAAAATGAAGAGAAAGCGCAAGCAGCCAGAGGCCAAGGCACACTGAACTCAAATGTCGCTAGATCGTCCCCAAATGATAATTGCATGGTCATTTGTATTTTATGTATTGGTTAAGCGGATTTTACTTCTTTTATTTTTTGCTTGTGTGGGTTTCTCTCCTCTTATCAGTTACACATTAATGCGGCATGAGTTATTTTTTGTGTCTTTGGGTCTGCTGTAAAAGCATTGATAAGGTTTATTTGGGAATTGCTGGGATTATATATTATGAATTATGTTTAAGACCTTCAAATTTATTATTTATAACTTAATATTAGAGTTATTTGTAATTTTATTTATTTATTATTTAATTTTATGCCTTCAAAATATTTAATTATTATTTTATTTATTTATTATTTAAATATAATATTACAAAATATTTAATTATTATGATTTAAACTATTTATTATTTTATTCATTTATTGAATTATTATATATAATTTTTTTTTTGTATTAATTTCTTTTTTAAATTTATTTATTATTTAAATATAATATTTAAAAATATTTAATTATTATAATTTAAACTATTTATTATTTTATTTATTTATTTATTAAATTATTATATATAATTTTGTATTAATTTCTTGTTTAAATTTATGTATTATTTAATTGCATTTCTTTTCCTTTGGGCAATTCTAATCACGGCCTTGGCATTAGTGTGCGATGAAAATAAATTCCGACATCGAATGTCACTCAGTTGCATCTGAGACTGAGTTTTTTCTCATTTAAAGCAGTTCCCTTCATCAAAATGTTCACGCAATTCCAAACGCAATTAAGCTAAGCAGATTTTGTAAATTCCCCTGACTCGCAGATGCAGCTATCTCTTTCTCTTTCTCTTTCTCTTTCTCTTTCTCTTTCTCTGTAAGCAGCTTGCATTACAAAGCCGATTCGCTGCAGCGACTTAGGGAACAAAGGTCTTGACAATAAATTTGTTATCTGATAATATTATTTCTACCTGAAGCGTATGAATACAGATTTCGTCACAGTGCATTAATCAGCATTGGATTTCCAATATTAATTTCTCGAAATGAATTTGATAAATGAATTTTTCAACCACTGTGCCAGGCTGCAAGACAGGCAGTCTAACGGTAAGGGGTGCTGGGCCAATGACAAGGCTTGTCAAGGACTGTGCACACTCGATGCCAGCCAAAGGTCACACAATCAGCTCGGTTCAAAGCCTTGACTTTTGCACTTTCGTCAAACAGTGCACCAAAAAAAACACTCAAATTATAAACTCACCACAGAGCCAAATGCTTCAAGTGTCGTCGCCTTCTGGGCGTCCTTTTTGTGCAGTGGTGAAATCAAGATGAAACTGGAATTTTTTCGCAGACTGCGTCTTTGCGCGCTTCTGTTTTGATTTCGTTGTTGTTGTTGTTACTGTTATATTGACTGCTCGCACAGCTGCTTGTGTTTGTATAGGTATTTTTATACATACATATATATGTATGTATGTATGCTGACCGTTTGTGTGTGTTTTATAAATCCTTTTGTTTCGCTGCTGCTTTTTGGCGCGCAATTTTCGTTTTATCTGCGTAGCTTTGCCTGTTGTTGTTGTTACTTGTTGTTGTTGTTATTTGCATATCACGTTTTGCTGCTTCCCTAATACGAAACAACATCTACAAACACAATAACAACAAACAAACATAAACACGGACACACACACAAACGATTGCCGAAAGGAAGCTGCGTCCGTTTTTTTTTCTCTGATTTTCTCTTGAACTTTCCTTTTTTTATTTCTGATTTCGTTTTGCACTCGCAATTAACTAAGTAAATAATAATCACATATATTTTTGTTACTGTTATTTTTTAAAGCTCTTTAAATGTGAAACAAATGTTTGGGCTCCGACTCCGAGCGACGGCGACGCGTTGGCGACAATGAAGCGACACGAAAAAATGACGTCCGTCTCGTTTGCACGTTTTCAACGAACTGAGAGCCTCAAGCAAAACAACAAAAACTCTCCCAATCCAAAAGCAAAACAAGTAACTGTAGCTGCGAGAGAGTGGAAGTCGGCTTTAGAATACACTGCAATTGGCATGGGTGTATGTGTATGTATGAATAATTGTTAATGTATTTCAGAAATTAATTAAATATATTTTTAATATATAAAATTTAAATATATTAATTGATTTTTATATTTTAATAAATTGTTTAAACACGATAACTGCTGCCGCCCCCAGAAGTCAAAGTAAAGCAGAACTCATATGATCACTAATGTAATTAAAGTATAATTTAATATATATTTAAGTAAATGTTAGTAATATATTTATATATTTTATTTTGATATTATTAATTTTTTTTATTATTATTATTTGTTATGTACTCTTAGAAGCAATATTTTTCCCACAATATAAATTAATTTCGAAATTTAATTCAACACCATTAACGTTAACTTAAAATATTTAACTTGCGATAAACAAAATTATAAGAAGGAATACGCCATATGCACGTAAGCAGCATACCAGTCGGCAAACAGTGTGGCAGCGTGAATATCGTACTGAAAATACCAACAAATAAAAATACCAGAATGGAAAATACAACTCTGAGCAGTAGAGAAACCAAAACATTTGTTATTCTTACACAGTACACAAACCGTTAATTATTATTGTTTATGCGTCGGGCGGAGCAGTGCAGTGCAGTAACAAGCGGACGGGAGCGAAGCGGAGTGCAAGATAAAAGCGCAACTCAGCGAAATTAGATACGAAGCGAGAAATTAGCAACACATAAAATCAAGATATACTATATACTGCATATGTGTGTGTGTGTGTGAGTGTGTGAACTGTTGTTGTTGATGAAGTTGGAGTGATTATAGAAGTGGAAACAGCTGTGAAATGCAACGAAGAGAAGATGAGCAAAGGTTGCTAAATGACGAGGAGGAGCCCGAGGAGCAACAGGATGACTCAATGCTAAGTGGGGAGCAGGCGAACGTTAGTTTTGTGCCCGCCTTTTTGCCACAGTACAACCTCGACGATGACGAACGCTGTCTGCTGGAACGCGAGCAGGATGAAGTCGTGCAGCTGACCAATGCGCCCAGAAATGGCGCTGCCCTAACCTATTGCGTCTTCTACCTGCTCGGCATCGGCACGATGACGCCGTGGAACTTTTTCGTAACAGCCGAAGATGTAAGTTGAGCGCGTATGCTAATTAGCTGTCTCGCTCTCTCCCACTCGCATTGCCCGCCCTCACTCTCTCTCTCTCTCTGTCCCTATCCTTACACTGAGCCCGCACTGTGCATTGTCGCTGTCTAAGACTTTGCTTATCTCCGTTTTGGCATTGTGTTTTATGGCTGTTGTTCTCGTTCTCTTTCCCCTTGCTGTTGTTGTTGTTGTTGTTGCTATCATCTTTAGTTTTTCTTTGTTTGCGCTATTTTGGTTGAGTCAAATTGTTCCCCCACCACTTCCTCGCCGCTCTTTGAGCAATTGATTAACCGTTGCTGGCTCTTGGACTCGCTTTACCCTGTAACTATTTAGTGGAGCGTATAGGGTATGCTTGGTTTGTGGGAAAAATTAGAAAATTATAAATATTAATGAAATTTTCAATTTAATTTAAATTTATAATATAATATAATTAAATTTAAATATATATTAATGAAAGTATTTTATTTTTTAATTTGCATTCATCAGCTTTGAACACTCGTAAAATTATAAAAACTCGAAATATTAATTTTTAAAGGGTATCATTAAGCGTGTCACACAAATTTCAGCTTTAGTACAGTTGGGTCTTTAAAGCCTATTACCTAGCAAGTCATAATAATAATAAGGCCAGCTTACAGGGTATGACCAGGTCAGCTACGCTTCATTGTAGAACTATTGCACGATATTGCCATAACATAACATATCATATATACTATACATATATATTTATATAATATAATATATTCTACAGGGCATCGTTGGGTAGTTCATGATGAATAAATAAATATTAATGGAGTGTAGTCTGGTCATATCGTATACGTATAGTAGTTTCTATTAAATACTTGATAATAATTTGATTATAGAAAATTGTTAACAGGGTATCATCTAGTCAGTCACACTAAAAACAACATTCGAGTTGAACTGTTGCCGAGATATGGCTCAAGCCTGTGCCACTCATGCCCCGCATTAATACAGCTCAGCAATTACAGAGTATGATTCAGTCAGTCACAGACACGCACACTCAAGCCCCTCGCCTTCCCCTTTGCAGTACTGGAAGTACAAATTCCGCAACACAACGCTGAACGGGACAGAGCCCTGGGATGAGGAGCTGACGCCTTTGCAGAAGAGCTTCACCTGCGACCTGGCCCTGACGGCGACCATCTCGGGCACCACATTCCTGCTGCTGAACGCCGTCTATGGCCACCACGTGTCGCTGCGCGCCAAGATGCTGGGCACCCTCGTCACCATCCTGCTGCTGTTTGGCATCACGACGGGCTTCGTCGAGGTCAACACGGACCGCTGGCAGGAGCAGTTCTTTCTCATCACACTAATCATTGTGGTCATTCTGAACAGTGGGTGACTCAATCCATCGGATTGCTATATAAATCACCCTATATATATATATATATATATATATATATGTATATTTCTAGCCTCGGCTGCTACCATGTCGGGCGCTTTGTATGGCGTCGCTGGCTTGTTCCCCTCGGAGTATATGACGGCTGTGGTCAGCGGTCAGGCGCTGGGCGGCATCATAACCGCATTGGCCTTCATCTTGGTGCTGGCCTTCGAGGCTGGGCCCACGACCACGGCCTTTGTCTTCTTCATCATGGGCGCTCTGCTCATCCTGGGCTGCATCGTCTGCTACGTGGTGATGGCGCGCCAGGCGCACTTCAAGTATTATCTGGAGGGCGGCGACAAGTTCAAGGTGATCAGCGCGCTGCCGCCCTCGCACAGCCGCGAGGATGAGGAGACGGGCGTGGCACTGGAGCCCATACTGCAGCAGGTGCTGGGCAAGATCTACGTCCAGGCAGTGTGCCTCGCGCTGCTCTATGCCACGACGCTCTCCGTCTATCCGGCGGTGACTGTGCTCATGCAGTCCGAAAATGCCGCCAGCCACACGGAGTGGACTGGTCTGTAGTCATCATAATCCTCTAGAGATTTCCATAGTCATCCCCTAACTTCCTTTCAGATGTCTATTACCTGCCCGTTGTCAATTACCTGTTCTTCAACTGCGGCGACTACTTCGGGCGCCTCTTGGCCGGCTGGCTGGAGTGCCCCACGAATGAGCACACGACTCTGCTCTGGACGGTGGCGCGCGTGATCCTTGTGCCCTGCCTGCTCTGCTCCAACAGCAGCGAGCATCAGTTTCTGCCGACGCTGGTGCAGCACGACTTCACCTTCATGGCCACGATTGTGATATTTGCCTTATCCAACGGTTACATAACCAATATACTGCTCATAATGGCGCCCAGGTGAGTCCAGCTGTGAATACACTGAAAGAAAACAGAGTCTCATTTCGCAATTTACCTCCACAGAAGCGTCAAGCAGCACGAGAAGGAGATGGCCGCCTCCATTATGGCCGCAGCGCTGAGCGTGGGCATGGCCGCTGGCTCGCTGGTGAGCTTGGCCTTTGTGCAGATGCTGTGACACGCCCACCGCCCATGCTGCATGGTGCCTTAATCATAGTCTAAACAAATTAATAGTTAATCAATTATTATTTTATATATATATATATTTTTTTACGTCCCACTTTGTGTCAACATTTTGCCATTTCGCTTGCAAGGCGAACCATATCAAAGCGGAATTATTTTATTAACATGTTTATATTACCTGTAAGTTTTACTGATGTTTTCTATATAAAATATTGTTAAAGAGAATCAGAGAGAGAGAGAGAGAGAGGGAGAGAGAGAGTGAGTGAGAGGGGGCAAGCAGCTTAATCAAAAATAAATTTAAAGTTTTTGCGTTTTTTAAGGTAATTCTGTTTGTTTAACGTTTATTTTGGTTTCTGCAGATCACAACAACAATGTGGATTAATTCGATTTAAATTTAGGTTTTTTTTTAATTTTTTAAGATTTTTTTTTTTTTTTTTTTTTTTTTTTTTAGTTTTCAATTCTTTGACATTTAACTAATGAACTCCACTGTAATTTATGTGACACTGTAATTATATTGACATTTACCGTTTACACATTTATACTTTTTGCAAATTACATTGATTATTTTTTTTTTTTTTAATATTTTTTTCGCCCTGTGTTTCGCCTGCCAAACAATTTTTCTTTGTTCAAAATTGAACTGCCAACTGCAGCTTGTTGAAGTAGTTGGCAACGCTGACTGCACTCTCACCCAAGTGAGTTTTTAGCTGCGCTTTGATATTGCACTCAAATGGACTGAGAATAAAGCTTGAAAATATACCAAATGACAGTTTTTACTCCATCTTGAACTATGCTCTCTAATTGAGTGTGGATGTGTGTAAATTGCCGCCATTATTATTATTATTGACCAATGGGCGTTGGGCTGTGCCTCCGCCAACGCGCCGCACGCTCTGTGTGAGCGAGATGCAGCTTTCATTTCTAGTCAGACCAATGCGCAAAGAGATCAGCAATAGCAATTACTGTTATCTGCTGGTAATGATGGTGCTCTTTGAGTGAGTCAGGCTTAAGCGACTCGCAGCCATTTTTAGTACTTTTTTTAGGCTGACGAATGTGCATTAAATATTAAGTTGTAAATTGCAGCCATTTTGTTTTTTGTTGTTTTTTTTTTTCAGGCCGACCAATGCTCGTTAAACTCCAATCACAGGGCGTTTCAATGTGTTTAAGGGTTTCTTGTTTAACTTGAATTTTTATTTTTGAGTGCATAACTGTAAATTGTTAATATGCATTTAAACGTTATTTAAATTCTGCTTGACATTTAGAGATCGTTTGTAAAACTGTAAATGTTTCTATACTTTAACAATGGGGGGAGCACTTGAATGCGTCTGGTCTAAACATTTAATTAGCTAAGTTATTTATTTATTTATGTTTTTTTTTAATACTTATGCAGCAACAAATTCGTTTGTTGTTTTCAAAATTCTCTATTCCGTAACATACAATTTTCCTTTTTGAATTATTGTGGCCTAATTTTATTGAAGTTTTTTTCTTTATTTTTTTTCATCTTCTTTTTGGTGTTTTACACCGTTTTTGCTTTTTCTTTTTCTTTTCCTTTGACTTCCAACTTCTTTTTTGCTTTTCGTATATTTTTATATTATTTAGTTTTTATGAAACGCACAACAACAAATCAAACAAAACTCAAAATTGGGCGCATGCAACATTTTTTTTATATTTTTTCTTTTTTTTTGTTGATTTAAGAAGGAAAAATAAAAATCAAAAGTGAAATTTGAATTGAGGAAACAACTACAACATCAATTTGTAACTTTTTGAACGAGAACAACACCAAAAACAACAACAACAACAACAGCAACGACAACAGCAACGACAACAACAACACACAGATACAGTTTAAGTTATGCTTATGGACTTATGTACATACAACACCAAAGAACTATTTATTATTTTTGTTAATCAATATTTTTGCTGAATATAGTATATTGTTTGCTCTACTATTTGGATTGTGGGCCAATTGGTAATGCACTCGCACACATACACATACATATAAACATACACATATATATAGAAAATTGTGTTGCCAATTCGATTAAAGTTCATAGACATTGAGACGTGACTATTATGCAATCAAGAGAAACGCAACAAGGAAAACAAAGTAAAACACACATACTTATATATTGTATTCACCTATTTTTTTTTTTTGGTTTTTGGTTTTTTTTCAATTAGGATAAGGGGCGGGGCGGGGCGAGGGCGGGTGGTGATAATTTTTGTATTTTTGTATTTATCATTTCTCTACACACGAACAACAATTAGTGGGCGGTAATTGGGAAGTAGGCGGGGCACATTTCAAATTTTAGCATTTGGAAAGCATTTTCGCTTCTTTCGTATTTTGTTCATTGTTTTTTTTTTTTTTTTTTTAGCATAGGAAATTACAACATCTAAGGTGGTTCTGCCGTCCAGTGAAATGTTCTTTCAACTTTCGTTTTATACTTTTTCAATATTTTTGTTTAAATTTGTTTTTTTTTTGTTTTTTTTTCTTTCGTTTTTTTGTTTTTGGTTTTTGATTTTTCCTCATTACATGTATGCATATACATATATATATATTATAGTTGGTAAATGTTTTCGTTCCTCTGTTGTGGCTCTGTAAATTTTGGATTTCGTTACAAGGCAGCTTGGGTTTACCTACAAATCAAATTGAGTCCGGTTCAAAAGATTTTCCTCTAATAAAGTTTTCCATTTTCTTATTTTTGATTGTCGCTAAGCGCGCGCACAGCGTGGGGGGGGGGGCCGGTGCGGACGCCATTTTCTTTTTTGGTATTTGGTGTTGTATAGGCTGTGACTGTGTGCGTGTGTGTGTGTGTGTGTGTGTTAGCTTGGGTAAGTGTATTCAAAATATAAGAAAAGATAACAGCTCGACATAGAATATTTATTAATTACTTAAAAGACTAAAACAAGAAACGTAAGTTTAGTGACTAAGAGAACGTACAAAATAAATATTGAACGAAATTGACTAAAATGTTGGCTGAGGCTTGTGCTGGCCTCGGCAATGCGCGAGATTCGATTCACAAAAGATTTGTGCAAGAGAATTAAAATCAATATATATATATAGATATAGGTATATATATATAATTTCATATAAATTATTGTAAAAGTAAATTTGATATATAAAAAGTAATACACACAACCACATTAAATAGTAGAAATGGAGCACATGACGAGAGGGCGAGCGTAGGCGGGTTGGCCTCCGCTCCCTTTCTCTATTCCTTTCTCTGCCTCAAAAGTGAGCTTCAACTCCCTTCTTCTGTTGTTTTTTTGTTTCATTCTTTGTTTAGTTAAATAAATTATGCTTAAAGTTTTAGACACTCAGAGTTTCAGCGTAGTTCGAATAGGAAGAAACCGTACGATTTCGGTCTAGAGATAGAATTATAGAGAATTATTGTAAGTATCCATACAGATATAGATAGCAATATATATAGGTAAACATATGAGTCATTCACATACATAATAAATACACCGACTATTACAGTTAGACTAAATAGACATACATGTGGTATATATATATATATATATATATATATATATATATATATATATATATATATATATATATATATATATATATATATATATATATATATAGATAGATAGATATACATGCCAGGAGAGTTCTACAGCTAGTTTGTTCAGTTGGAAAACGAGTTTCCCATTTTTAGTTATACAGTTACAGTTAACAGTTACAGTTACAGTTACTTGTTTTTTAGATCTAGTAAAAACTAAACGCTACGAAGACTTCATTTTGTTTTCCTTTAACACAACTGCCGCGAATACTGAAAACTGAAGAACAACTTGTGCTACATTTCGATCGATTTCTTTTATTTGCATTATTTTTGTTGATCCTGTCACACAGTTTACGTCTTCATCTCCGCCGTAATGCTGTTGTGCGACTTGGCCGGCGATATGGCCAGGCCAGCGGCTGCACCGCCTACAGCACCTCCCCGGCCATCCAAAGTCAATGTGAGATTGTTGCCGGAGCTTGGCGCCGAGAGACTGCTAACCGCTGCGCCTGCCGACGCCGATCCGGCCGACGAGCAGCCGTGATGATGCGGTCCATGGAAGAGCACCAGGAAGCCATTGTTCGAGACGCAGCTGCGAGATTCTGCGTCCTTGTCGAGTATTTGACGAGCCTGGCAAACAATTGGGATAAATGAGTATAAACAGAGCAATTGAGCGGAAATTTAGTTATTATAATAAGATTATTTTTTTTTTAGCTTACTTAAATGGGCTTAGACAAATATTTATTACACAATATAAGCAGAGATATGTAGATATATATAGGCATTTATATATATAGATATTTAGAAAAAATATTTAGATCATATTCAGAATATATTTTAGTACATTTAGCACATGTACTTCACATTCTCCGCAAATGTTGAACATTTTCTATATTATTTGAGCTAGAGTCCTAAATTATATTTTCATATATATATATTAAATAAAGTCGAATATTATTTAATTATTTTTCAAATAAAATAAATTTTGGTGCTATATCATTTCAGTAAGTATTTTAATTTTTTTTTTACGGTACCAAATTTTTTTGTGTAGGCCACAAAATTGATTTTCTTAAAAAAAAAAAAATTACTTAAGGAAAATTTATAGTTCCGTGATTGAAAAAAAAGCTCAAAGGTATGGGAAAACTTTTATTTACTTGCATAAAAAAAAAAAACTGGAAACTCAATGGCTGGAAATCCTAAATAGACGGAAAGCAAATTCCCAATTTAAAAAATTTTTACTTTTGATCACAGACTACAAATCCCTTCTCTTGGGCCCTACTTAAGTCACTCGCCTACCTTGGAGCGATGCTCGGCTAGAGCATTGCGCACCGCATCGTGCTGCTTCTGCAGCTCATCCGTGCGCTTGTCGAATGTTTGCTTGAGGCGCACGCGCTCCGCCACGCCCCGCTCCACCACAGAGCTGGCCACCTCGCGCTTCATTCTAGGCGAAAAAGAGTTTTATTATTAGGGCATAGGTGTGGTTTCCTGTCTTCCGCTGCTTACCTGACCAGCTCGTCGCGATCTCTGTGCACCGTTGCCAGATTCTTGACCTCGTTGCGTCGCGCCTCCTGCAGCTGGTGCATCACCTCGCCGGTGACCTTGTCGAGCGACGCCTTCAGCTGTTTGGTTTGGCTGGTCTGCGAGTTCTTCAGCACCTTCTCGGCGGCCGAGTAGATGGCCTCGTGGTACTTCTCCTGCAGCTCCCGATACTGTGTGGTGTACTCGCGGCAGGCGTAGCGCAGGCGCGACTCCTGTGTGCCCTCCAGGCTGCTGGAGGCGGCCTCGTCGCCCAGCTCGCCGGCGCCGGCGCTTTCCTCGCTGCTGTCGCCTAGATCTAGGGGGCAGGCCGGCACCTCCACGCCCGGCTCGCTATAGGGAGAGAGACAATTACTAATTTCAATGGCGTCATCTGGCAGTGGCCACAACTCCGCAGCAGCGTCGCCCGCCGGACACTTACAGGCTCTTGTTGCTGAGACGCTTCACCAGCTTGTTGGTGATGGTAAACTTGGGCTTCTTGCCCCCGTCGAGGGGGCTGAGCTTCTGGCCAGCGATCTTCAGCTTCTCCTTGTCGTGCTTCTTGCGCAACGACTCCAGCTTCTTCTCCATCTCCAGCCGCTTCTCGCGCACCGACTTGTGCTCGAGTATCTTCTCCAGCGGTTCGGCCAGCACCAGATCCACATCGAACTGCGACGACTCCACCTGCCTAATGGACGTGCTCACCGACTGGTCCAGCGAGTGCTGGTGCTGTATGCCCGATGCCACGACCGAGACGCTGTCATCGTTGCGTCCGCCATCCGGCCGATCTGTTGCCTGCTCCTGGCTGCTGGCGGCCATTATCGAAATGCTGGCCCGATGCTTGGGCGAGGTGGCTAGCGACTCAACGGGGCGCAGCTCCTTCTTTTGGCCACCTACTTGGACGAAAACGACTGAAGGATCAGAGACAATCGAGCAGAGAAGACGAAAGCGAGAGCGAGAGAGACAGCGAGTAAAAGAGGGAGAGGGTTGGGGGTTGGGGGTGGGCGGGGGTGGTTGTTTGGTGGTTCATATTGGGTGCAGTTTGTGTGTCCGTCAACCGTTTTGTGTGGTGGTGGTGGTGTAGTTGGTGGTGTTGGTGGTGTTTGTGGTGTATTTATTTATTTTTTTTTTGGTGGGTGCGTGTGTGCGTATAACCAAATCCAAAATCCAAAAGTTTAACCGAAAGTTACATGACATACAAAAGAAAAGTAGAAAGAAAAGAAAGTAAATTAAAATTCAACTCGAATGCTACGAAAATCCTTGTTGCAGCCCTGGGTCCGTTAGCCAAGCAAACTGGCAGGAAACTTACATGACTTGGACAGATCCTCGTCGGCATTGGCCACCGCATCCGTCTCGTCGGTCAGCACGGAGAGCTGTATGTCGCGCTTCTCCAGCTCGCTCTGGTACTTGATGGGATTGGCCAGGGCCTCGGCGAAGTTGGACAGATCGTCGGGCACGTAGTCCTTGACAACGACGCACAGGAAGAGCGAGGCCAGTGCAATGGGCTGGCCCACCTCGGAGCGGAGATTCACATGACGATAGCCCGGACAGAGGCCAATCACGGGCAGCACTCGATGCCCAATCAGCTTGCCGCCCTCCTCGTAGGCAGCCAGGCGGATGCTGGCCAGCTCCGGCAACACGACCTTCTTGAACACGAACGGATCCTCGTCGTAGAAGGGATTCATGCCGTTGTCACGCACCGTCTTGGTGCGGAACTTCTTGCGCACGGTGTCCGCCGGCAGGCCGTACATGTCCACCTCGACGAAGGTGTTGACGCGCTTGTCCGTCAGAAACTGGCCGGAGAGCACAGTGATGGACACGGTGCCCGCAATGATGCCATCGACGGTGCTCTCGGCAAAGGGATCGAGCCGACGATCGGAACGCCGCATGAACTCCGGCTTTAGCAAGTAGCCGGAGCGTGCGTTGTACTCGAAGATGCCCAGGTTGAGCTGCATGGCCAGGTCCAGCGTCTGAAAGTTCAGCGCCACCAACTGGCAGCCAGCATTCCAGAACAGCTGCGGCATAAAGTTGGAGCTATCGAAGCGCGTGCCCGCCGGATAGACCCGGGACAGCTGATGCTTGTTGTAGTTGACGAACTCAATCGGCCGCTCCTTCAGCAAGGTGGTCGCCTGCTTCTCGTCGAACGAGGACATCTCGTAGCAGCGATTCTTCTCTGTGTAGGCAAGTGAAAAAATATTTTAGCTGAGTTAAGGCTCGACGGTGGATGGCACCTACTCTCGGCATTCTCGAAGGAGCTGAAGTGTATGGGCTGCACGTAGTTGACCAGCGCTGAGATCTCAGCGCCTGCCTCCGTCTCCTTCTGTGCTTTATCCGGCGGCGGCTCATTGCCGCTGGGCAGGCTGGGCGTTGTATTGGGCAGGGATTCATCGTCGCTGGAGCTGTCCGAGTCCGAGGAGCCAGTACTGTCCTTCGAGCTCTGGCGTATTTGCTGCGGCAGACAGAGGGAAAAGTTAGTAAAGTAAAAATTATTTTGTATATATATGGATAGAGAATATATAGACTATAGAGAAAGAATGTGTTTTAAAATTAATATAGATTAAAAAATTTTTTTATTATTATTTTTTTTTATTTATTTTTTTTTTACTTGTATTTATTTATTTATTTTTATTTATTTTTATTTTGTATTTATTTTTTTTATTTATTTTTTAAATGAAATAATTTTATTTTTTGTATTTTATCTTTATTTATTTTTTATTATTTAATATTTCTTCATATAACAAATTAAATTATTATCTGCAGAGGGGAAGAAAAGTTGAATAGAACTTAAAGAGTATATATATACATATATAGACATATATATTTCTACATATATATATTTTTTTTGAACGACGATAAATTATTGGCTGACATCATGTGAAAAATTGCAATATTTATTATACATCGAGGAGAGCACCGAGCTCAGCAATGTGACCCAGCTGCTGGGCAATATGAAAGCTTTTAAAATGTTGCGTTGGTATCGCTGCAACAGATCCGACAGCCGGGCGGACAGTTGGACCAATGGACCGAACGATGGAGTCGGTGTCGATAATGGGGAGAGCAGCGCATAATGGCAAGAAAATGGCGTAGATTGTGTTTCCTGTCGATGGAGCAGCAGGCGCAATAGGAGGAGCACTAGGAGGAACACTGGCTGCAGGACTTCGCATAATGCGAGTCCATGTCGATATTGTATGTGGCATTGAATAAAGCTCACAGCGACAACTGAGGCACAACGGTATCTATGATAGCAGGTCCCCTTCATGGTGCTCCCTTAACCGCTTTGGCTATTCAGCTTTGGTGCATTTTTCATTTCACATTTCACATTTTCCATTTTCCGTCTCGATTCGCATCGCATTCACGTTGAATTGAATCCATTTGGCTTTCTGTGCAGAGAGATACCGCCCCCTGTCCCCTTGCGCCATCGACTCCCTGCTGACCGCATCTCATGTGGCTTCCAATGCAATGCAACACTCACAGTGCTGCCAAAACTGTGCGCCGCAACGGAAGAGCTGCTGCTGCCATTAGCTTGAATTTGCAAACATGTTGACTGGCTGGTCTGTCGGTCTGCCGGTCTCTCTGTCCTCTGCTCCGGCAAAATCATGAATAATGATGTGTGCCCCAATATAGCAAACTGTGCAATTAAATTAATATGCATAATGCTCATGAGGCTTACAGAGCCATTAAACTGAGCACTCTGCCAGGATATGAAGGCCATTACGCAGCCGCTGGCATATTGTCTTGGGTTTTATGGCAAAGGCAGGGAAATGATGAACACAAATAGGGAAATGCATTTAGTTCTGGGAAATCGAGCAGCTAGCGGGAGGTGCCTGTGAGCAAACCGAGCTTCAACTGGGAATTTAATAAGAATTTAATCAAAGCTCTAACTGCAATAAATCAAAAACTAGTGTATATCACTTTATACATTGAGTTTGGTCCTAGTTTTGGTTCAATTCAATTCAATTTGCAGTCTGTTGCAACCACAGCTCGCATATATGAAATGTGGTCAATTAGCAACGCTCTATGCCTCAAATCAAATGGCAAATCATACGGAGTATTTCAATAGCTAGAACTTATCAATTACTTCAAGCGCTGCTGAAATATAGTTCTGGGAAATGTTATGGCTCTTGCTTGGTCACACGCTTTAAATTGTCAGCAAGAGTTCAATTTTTATAAAAATATGTGCAAAACTAAATAATTTAAATTACAAATCTCGACTGATTAGTTAGAACATGTACAGTTTTTTAAGCTTGTACAGTATATTAAAACAAAAATATATTGAAAAAATTATAATATTGAAAATATAATGTGAAGTTAGAATAATGTAAAAATTTTATTTTATTTTTTTGTAGTAGCCTTTATTTAATTTAATTTTCAGGGACCACCAAATTTTGTTTATTTTTCTCTTTTTAGCCAATTTATATGTAAAAAATAATTGCTAATTTATTAACAAAATTTTGAAAATATTGAAATGTTTAATAACATTTACTCCAAATTTTGTATAGCATAAATTTAGTGCTCACATTGCACTACTATTTTCTTGAGCAAATAAATTTAGTTAATTAATCATGCTCAAAATAAAAAAATTATTATTTTAAAAAATCAATTTTAATCCTCAAATTCTTCTTAAAATATTCTGTATATCCCCAATTTCTCTTGGGAAAATTTAGTGCTCGTTCCACCACTCGTTTAAAGCACTCCAGATTTCTTGGTAGTCCAAATTAGTTAGCGATTAGTTCATTTGTTTACTAATCACTAATGCCGTAATTAAAATATAATTTCCTTTCTGCATTTTGAATGACTTGCATAAGGCATACATAAAGCGGATCCCAGCCAATTATCCTTGGTGCTCTTAAAAAACCCAAAGAGCTTAAAGCTAATTAACATGCGCTGCACATAAACATTTAAATGCTTAAGTAGAGAGCTCAGCTTAATATATTGCTGCATTCGTTTTTATATGTGTTTCGCATCTTTATCTGGATCAGGAAGTTGTGTGTGAGCGGGAAAGAAAAAAACTCCTTTTCTCGTTTTTACGGTTCGTTGACTGCTGCTGGTCATCAAGCAGCTCTTCAAATTCATTTATACAGCTTTTCCACATGTCTGTGGTGGGTGAGAGAGCGTGGGGCAGGGGCAGGGGCAGGGGACAGGGCACTGGCTTGAGGATGTTGTCAATACGACGTATGTAAACTCAAAGCGTAAACACAGCAAACGATGACAATCAACATCAAGAACAACAACTGAGCTAAGCAAAGGGAAGGGCGCTAGGCCAGCGGCCGGGGGGCAGACAAACAGTGCGACAAATCAACCGAGTCCTGCGGAGTCGAGAGGCAACAAGCATCGCAAATAGAGGAACGTGTGTGCGTGTGCTGCTATTAAATGCAATTACAGGCATGCCATTTACACACCCACACCCACACACACACACACACACACACACACACAGTTAGATATAAACTTACTTGCAATGGCGGCGCATGTCCTCCGCCCGCGCCGCTGACAATGTCGCCATTTGCGGCGCCTGTCAATGTCCGTCCTGCTCCAGCGCCAGCCTCGTCCTGCGCGGCGGCAGCCACTTGTTGTGCATTGGCAGCTGCTGCCGCCGCTGTGGCCGCCTTGGCAGCCGCATCAACTGTACGAAAAAAAAGGAAAATTTATTGAATAAATAGTGGATATATTATGCCATAATATCAAATGACACTGTAAAGTGAAAGAGTTGGAGTCTGCTTGACCTCAAGATACTCTGTAAGAGTATACAAATTTATCTGTGAAATTTAGAGAGTTCTTAGGATATTTCAGATCAACTCAGATTGACTTACAAATATTATGTGAGTATAATATATATTTTAATATAATATAACTTATATATAAATATATAATATAACTGGAATAAAATATTCATACTATAAATATTTACTTTAAACGATTCTAAATTGTCTTTAAAAATATATATATATATATATTCTGCTATATTTCTTTTATTAATTTCTACTGAGATCGAATTTTGTATTTTATTTATTTCTCGGAATACATTTTAGGCTTCTAAGAAATTGTTTTTAGCTAGAATTACATATTAAATTATGTATACTTAAGCGAAACTAAAAGCTATACGAGAGCCAAGTATATATTTTTCTAATTTGTTTTACAAAGTTAGTTATTTAAAGTTAGATTTAGATAAAATTTATAGATAGATATAAATTATTTTTTTTTATTTATATATTATTATATTATTATATATATGTCTTATGTATCTGACTACTTCTTTCTTTTACTTTGTCACGTCCTTTTCTTAATGATAGGGTATATGATATTTATTTCCTACTTTTTTTTTTGGAACATTTCCATTTTAAAAAGTGTTCGCTCCCTGAATGCAAATGTGTATAATGAAATAAATTAATTGCATAAAGTTGAAAATTGCGGCCAAGAGAGGCGTTGGCTGTGCCAATTGCTCGATTGCGTTGGGATTAGGTTGGGTCGGCTGGGCGGCAGCTGCGCGACGAATACTCCAATGACTGCCAGCCATTAAACTGTGCAGCTGTCGGTGAAGAGCTGCCAGAGAGTGCCAAGCCAACTGGGAATGCGACTGACTGCAGGCGGCGGTGGCAAAAGTCATTTGCATTTATAAATTGGCTTTTCGCAATTCATGAGCAGAATGTCAACTGGCTGTTGCGCGCGAGAATGCGAAATGCCACAAAATGGCATAGAGCGTCAGCCATGGCTAAATTGTGCACTTGTGCATGCAAATGGACGCCAGCACGACCTGCAGCAGCAGACGCGTCTATGCCCCATTAGCCAGGACGCTCAACCAAGCGCTCAAGTAAATACATTTATATGCAAAATACTAATAAAACTTTAGACATGTGCCAGGCAAACTTACAAGCAAAAACTAACAGCAGCTGAAAGGGCACAGTCTTCGCAGTGCCTCACAACATATGGCTGCAAGTCGGGAATATTGATTTGATCTGTATTATCAGAACTGCAGCTTCGAGAGCTCCAAGCAGGCAACCATTATGAAAAACTCTAGCTTATTTACATTTAAAATGTTTGCTGATAGCTAGATTTTTGTAATGGAATGTGTAGGGGGTGTGGCAATAGATTTTGAAATGGTTGACTGCAAATGATGCAAGGAAATTAATGAATTTATTGATAAAAATAAAAAAGTTGTTCATAGCTTTTTATATGAATTTTAATATGTAATTCTAACCATTGCAGAGTTGCCTAATCTATTTATTAATAATAAATGATTAAAACTAAAATCTAAAAATAAATAAAAACAAAATTTTATCTACAAAATTGTTTTTATAATTTTAAATAAATAAATTCTGCAATAGATAGTAAAATTGCAGAAAATTTTAAGGATTCTGTGTTAAGTATATAATGTAAATGTAATGTAATGTAAAACATTTCTTCTTTTGTATATTTTCTAATTAATTTATTAATAATAAATAAATAAATTATAATAATGATAAATAACTAAATAATGCAATAATGAATGAAAATAATGATAAATAAATAAATAATAATACTAATTTCAAATAATAAATCAAATTTACATAAAATAAAGCTAAAATCTAATTGGGAAATAAAGCCAAGTCACACACTATAATCTGTCGACAAGAAAAATGTTTAAAGCTTTTGAAATAGTTGCTCAACAAACTCTTTATCAACTTTGCTTCAACTTGATTGCATAGCTGAGCATAGCTACAGAATCATCTACCAAATTAATATTAGCTCCGCGCTAACCAAAAAGTAGTTTATCAAACTACGCATCGTTATATAAATTATATTTTGAAACTGTAGATGAGAAAAAGTGAAATGAGTTCAAAACTCAATATCCAAGTTAAGCCGTGCACTCAGCGTGCATGGAAAGTTGAAGAAGAGCAAACAACAACAGCTGCGTGTTTGGAGCTCATTTACATTCGCCCAGAGTTAGGCTAGGCAAACAAGCAACTCAATGCTGTAGCATATTAAACAACAGCAACAGCAACACAAACAAGGATAATAAAACTAATAGCAAAAGCAGCAACAGCAGCTCTGACGAGCACAATAGAAAAATGTCGAGCACATTACGCATACGCCATGCTGGCTGCTCACCTGAGTTGGCCGTCGTTAGTTTATTGCTAGCAGCTGGTGTGCCCTGTCCCAATGACGACGACGGCTTCTTGTGATGATGGTGATGGTGATGGTGGTGCTTCTTCTTGTTCTTGATTATGATCTTGCGACGCAGCATCGACGGCGGCGGCAAGTCCACATTGGGCTCCAGCGGATGCGAATCGAGTGGCTTGTCCAACAGCATATCGCCAAAGATCTCACGGCAATAGTTCGCTATCTTAGCCTGCAAATGTTACAACAATTCGTTTCGTTAGTTCTGCTAACTGGCTGCTAACTGAAATTTGATGAACATCCAACTTCCATGTGAGCATGTTAGCACGTGTCCCTGCCCATCCCATTAGTTACCTGTTCCCTATGGTAAATTTAGTTTATATAACTACTTTTAATGGTAAAACTTTAACCAGATGCCTGTGCCGCCCCGGTGCACAGGCTGCACCTGTACGCCGCCCAGCACGGCCCTAAAAAAGTTTGCCTTTGTTATTATCTCGTGGAGCTAAAGCATCAGGCAATTACCTTTCGAGTAGCTTCTGAGATTTACTCAACCACCACACGGCAGCTGAGCTGCGCAATGTTTGGGTGGGGCGGTGGGTGGCTGTGGAGCACTTTGGAATCCCTTTGGATGGTTGGGGCATACACACGTGAACGTGTAAGTTCTTTTTTGTTTGCCTTCTGACGGATTGTTTGACTAATGCGAGAGAGGCGGAGGCAGGGGCAGAGTGAGGGGCGATGGAAACGGGCAGTTAGAGATAGGAGCGTGTTTTGCTGTTTGCGAAGTAAGAAAATTTGAGTCGTGATTATCGTGTTGACGTGACTTAAGTTGTTTTAAGTCGAGCTTAGACAGCTTAAGCTGCGTTTTGATGTTGAGTCAGGTTGAGGCAAGTTTACAGCGTTAGGCATGGACAGTGAAGAAACTTTAAGTTTATAGAAATTTGACTGGAATCTTGTTAGTATTGCTTTGGATTTAAGCCCATGATGAGCAGGCCAAGAAGTGTGGCTTGGCTTCCTTTAAGTCAGCTTTATGCTGGAAGTCTCAACTCAAGTCATGCATATTTAAGTAAAGTTCTCTCGACTACTTCTATATCTGGTCATATGCTTTATACTTTCAAGTCATATTTTATGCTCTTTATTATCAGTTAGGTCAGGTAGTCGTGCTCTTCGTGCTTTTTACGTGAAGTCCTCGCTCGCACATATCTAATGCGCCCCACATTCCATTATTCAGCACAGAACAGAGCATGGGCTATGAGGTTGGCTTTTCGTTACAGTTAGTTTAGGACAAGTTACTTTTTGACTGGCGCAAATGCGGGCGCCCATTCATTTGTCAAACAGGAATTTCGAAATTTCAAAGGTCAACTCACCTGTTGCCTGGGATTACAGTGATTCTCGAAGCTCAATATCACAGGGTATTCGGATGTTTTAAATGCGCTCTCCGCGATGGCCTCCAGCACGTCCTTGGCATAGATTTCGGGCACAAACGTATAGCCGTGCACAATGACCGGCTCCTCGGTGCGTCCATTCCAAAAGTCCAGTTCAACGCATCTACGCAAAGCAAAAAACAAACAAAAGTCAATAAATCTTAGCTAACGACAAACAAGTGCTCTGCCATCAAATCAACTGACGCGAAATGTCCACAAAATGGCGGCGCATAAAAAGTGTTTATCAGCTGGAGCAATGGCAACAATCGGCGTCATTTGCCATGTCCTTGCCATAACTTTTGCGTCAATAAATTTTGTGATGTGTGCAGCAGCGGCGACGTCGACGTCGACTGCGACTGCGACTGCAACTGATGCAGCACGCCATGTTGCAGTCAAAATGGCGACCATGCAATTTCCGTTCTACTCAAAAAGCAGCACCAACACACAGGCTCTCACCTGATATAATGAGTGTGTGGCGTACGCGTGTGTGTGTGTGAAGGCCATTAAGCACACATGCCCAAACGCCTGTCAGCACAACACTGCAATAAGGTCACGGCCAGCATCCAAAATGTGGGCAACTGACCACACGCACACGCACACGCACACATACACACAAACACTCACACACTCAGCGCCACACTAACGTGCCCATTTAATTGAGTAATTAAAAAGCGAAGCCTCGCCTTCATGATATGACCACAACCACACAGCACAGAACAACAGAGCAGCGCAGAGCAGCTCACTCACCTGCAGCCAGCGAGCAGGCATTGCCTGTATATCTCCACAGATGACTTGCCCGTCAGCTGATGACCAGTTAGGTAGGTATTGTGCGAGGAGTTGATGAAATAATGCGACATCGGCTGATCCATATCATCGCAGAGATCAAGCTTGTTGGGGGCCATTATGGGATTATCATCGCCCATAAGATACCTGTGGGAGAGAACGTGTGAGATACAGAAAGATAAAGAGAGAGAGGGAGTTACAAGGAGAAAAAGAAAGAAAGAGAGAGAGAGAGAGAGGGAGATAAAGAAGGAGAGAGATATAATAACAGAAAAAGGGGAAACCAGATAAATAGAGAGATATTTATATAGGGAAAGTCATATAGATAGAGAGGCAGAGAGGGGGAGAACAAATTAATAGGGCTTTAATCTTATGGAAAGCTTAATGTGCTTTTAAAGCTTATAAAAAATGCATTTAAAATCTTGTTTTTAATTGCTCGCATTTCATTTGGCTTCCTTTGCCTATCAAACTGAATTTCAGATTTTTCGCTTGCAGCTTTAAGTAGATTTTAAAAACTTTTGTCATTTAATTCAGCGCAAATCTATTAATCGCTGCATTCGCTGCATACTTCTCGCCATTGTTGAATGTATGTTGTGCTTTTAATATTATTTTGCATATGTTGCATGTGATATGTGAAGGACACAATGGGGCGCGTCCTTCGCGCCCGAGCAACAGTCAAGTGTGCCTGATGGTGATGCTGATGTCGTCTTAGCCCTCGCGTCATATGCAAGCGGCGCCCTCTCGTGGGCTTATGGAGTGCCGTCAAGTGACTGTAACAGGCATTTGGCGCAAACGATAAGCTGTCAGGCCCAGGCGCAGGGCCTAAGGACGTGCCAGCCAGTGTGGAGGGCTCATTTAGCTGAGAGAGAGACAGACACTGGATTCTTACCTCAAAAAGCCATCCAAACTAAGGTGGCCCTTTTGTGCGTTGAACTTGTTGGGCTCGTACTGCTGTATGAGCTCTTTGGCGCGCGCAGGATTCGCATAGGGATAGAGAATCTCGTTAAGACGCGGATCGCGTTGCGTTTTGTTAAGGAACTCCACCAGCTGCGCTATGGACATGCATTTGCGCTTCGCGTTGCCCACGCTGCATGCAAATGAAACGAGAATATGTTTGAGATAGAGAAGTGGATGGAATCGCAATGGAATTGATTGGCCAACTGTACTCACATGCTATCGAAGAGACGCTCCACTTCGGAGCGCTGTGTCAGATATTTGTACAAATTATAAAAGTCCTCAAATTGAAATTTCGACACCGATATGCTATCGACCTTGCCCGATGGCAGGCCGGTCACGTCCAGCGCCTTCTCGACACGTTTCCGATCCTCTTTATTTTGCGCAAAAAGTTTAATGATGCTAAAGTGGTCACGACCAGGACGACAACACGCCACACGGAGTGGGAGGGGGGTGGTTGGTGGTGGAGAGTTATATTATTATGTGGGTTCGTTGTCCAGCCAGACAATGTGGTTCGTGTCGATGATGTAGTCGGCGTCAGTGATGCATGAGCCACGTTCCAGCCACATTGAGTTGTTGCGTCGATATGGAGTTAGGCGGAGCAAGGCAGGGCGAGTGGGGAAAGACGAAAAGAAATTGGCGTAAATTTCAATTTTCTAGGCAACACTTAACAAATATTGTCAAATGCTTCAACACACAATGCACAAAAGCCAAAAAAAAAAATCCCAACTACAAGAGCCCAACCCAACCTTAGGGTCACGCTCTTGGTCGACTTGGGGTGCTTTGGGCTATGCTACAGTGGCAATTACTTTTTGACTGGGATGCGTCCGCTTTTGTCCACCTGCAGGCAGAGCTTTGTGTGCGCCTTCTGCAGGAACATAATCGCCGAGCCGTTCAGCTGGGCCAGACTGTAGGCCAATTTGATGAGGCCGTCCGACCAGATCTGGAAGAAGACAATGCAAACAAAGACGATAAGGTCAGCGTGGAGGCGACACTGTACATAATGGACCACACTCTGTCAAGCGTGGGTCGAGCTGAGCAAATAAATCAATTGAAGTTACAGAAACTCAAAAATAAGCTCAAGAGCTAAACGAAATGGAGGTAAAAGCAAAGATTGATTGTCAAGAAAAGGTTTTTCTGATTTGCGATTACAGTTGCATTTACCTAAAGCGAAAGGTAAAAGGAAAATATTGAGCTGAATTGAGAATAGTTGAGTAAAGCGGCAGAAAGCTGATAAGAAGGGAGAAGGGAGAAGGAGGTGAATAGGTGAGATGAATAGCAGAAGGAGGTGAATAGGTGAGGGTTGTGAATGGGAGCAAGAGGCAAATGGGTGGATGGGTAGATGGGAGATGAATGGAAAAATCAGGTTACAGACTGTCATATCAGATGTCAACCAAAGTTGAAACCAAGTACGGTGCCAGATGTTAGAGTGACTGCAAATTAAGTTAAAGTTTTGGAGTATTTCAGTTTATGGCCCAAAGCAATAGCTGCTCTTGGCCAACTGCTTGTAAATGGATCTTAAGTATTCAATATTTTATTTTACACAATTTAGTTATGTTTGAGATTCGATTAGATATCTATTCATAGGGCGCCAACTAAGTTTTACTGAACCTTCCTTTGGCAGAAGTTATATTTGAGCTGCGATTTATGGTCTATCTATATATCTATCTATGTATATATAGAGAAAGTAATCTTATTTGGCAACTCTAAGCAGAGCAAATTCGACTAGGAGTTACTCTCTTTGTAGAGTACATTTAATAAGGAGTTCCCAAAGTAATTCCCTCGTGGGAGTAGTAGGAATTACCGAACAGGAATTACCCAAGTTGGATTCAATCTATTAAGAGGGTAATTATACTAGGCGTATTTACTCAACTTAGAGTTACCCTAAAGCTAAAGGGTAACTATTAGGATAACTCATGGTCGGATTTACCCTACTAAGAGTTACCCTTAATATATATACTCTATACTCTTCTAGTCTGTAAATTAAAAGAGTAACAAAACGTCGTTCAAACTCGTGTGTGCTTAAAAATCCAATTCAAATTAAGCTTATAGATACTGATTGGGTATTCCTATAAGAGGCTCTCAGCATGAACACGGAACTAATTGAATTTGCCAAGCGTAAAGTGTTGGATTACAAAGAGGCATAGTGGGGGTAGACGTGCATCTGATATAGATTTCAGTTATGCTAAATGATTTTCAATGAATTTCGCACAGGTCCAAATACTTTATCGAGTCGAGCTGCTGAATGATTCGAAATGCATTTGCATTTACAGTTGCTGGCAGACAAGTCTACAAAGCACATTCTTGAGCGACTGCATTTGTTTGATATTTTCCAAAATATTATACCAAATACCAACATTGGGCCCCCGCTCGGATCTCTTTCCTGTTCGTGTGCGCCAAAGCTGCATGTTTATTTATTTTGTACGGATTATATTTGTGCGCCCCGAAATGCCGTAAAAGTTTATGAAATTTTGGCATTCGATTTTGTTTATAGAAACGCTGGCGACGCGTGCCAAAAATAATAACAATAACATGAACGCACGCACATGCCACGCTGCCCAGCTCCGACGTTCGTGTCCCTGTCCTGGTCCCCGTTCCCGTTCCCGGTCCCGGTCCCGGTCCATGTCCATGTCCATGTCCGTGCCCGTGTCCGGCTCCGGATAGACGAGCCCGTGATAAAATATAGAACATTGATTTTGACCAAAAACCAAACAGAAGGCTGACAGCGACAGCAAGAGCAAGGTCACCTCTGTGCGGAGCAGCAGAGAGGCGTGGCTGGGAAGTTTTGTATTCCCCATACGAGCAACGATTCTGATTGTGTCCAGTCAGACATAGAAAAGGCGTGGCCCACCACAGCCCTTATGCTAAATCAATAAAATGTGTTCGACAGTCACTTATATTTTTACGCGCATTCGGCAAACGGTTAAAAATAGCCCCGCAACAACTGACGCCAGGTGTGTCCCAATGTATCCTAATGACTTCCACAACGTGGGTGTGTAAGTGAGTATATGGGTTTCTAAGTGTGTATGTGTGTGTATACAGATTGAGGTGCCAGAACTGAAGTGTATGTTAGAATGTGTTCTGAATTCCATTTACTATAAAAATTCATTTATAATATTTATAGAGGCGTTAAGCGTGTATTCTAGATAGGTAATGAATGGAATAGCTAGGATAGGTAGGGCTATTTTACAGATATATATCTATGACTAGTAATACATATATATACTACTATC
Source organism: Drosophila fulvimacula (assembly GCA_035045555.1). NCBI lineage: Eukaryota > Metazoa > Arthropoda > Insecta > Diptera > Drosophilidae > Drosophila > Drosophila fulvimacula. The sequence continues at coordinate 2,929,616 of JAWNOX010000197.1, forward strand.
TCTACATCTATCGATCTATCTGTCTATTACTATCTAGAGTATCTACATATACTATCCATAAGACTACTTATTAATAAATAGATAATCAGCTAAGCTGAACTCTTGAGTAGATAAATTGTCTATCAATAAGTCTACCTCTTTTTTTTGTCTTTTTAAAGACTTCCATAAGCTACCGCATCAAAGGCAGCCACAAGATTTTTAGTTTAAAATATTGAATTAAAAATTAAATAATATAAAAACACCAGTCCACAAAATTCAATTTTTAATATATAACAAAATATTTATAAATTAAAATTGAAAAGTTATAAAATTATTAAAAAAATGTTGATGATAAAACTAAAAATGTCATAAAAGTACTAAACTTCATATAGTCAATAAAATTATCCAATTATAAACTTAATTTAATTATTTTTAAATATAAATTTTCAATACTTTAAAATTGTCTCGAATTGCGAATGAAATTGGAATTTGGAATATATGTTTGCTTATTCAGTTTCGCTCGCGCGACCCATTTCACAATTCCCAAATGAGTTTCGAGGTGTGTGAGTGTGTCTAGGTGTGTGTGCGTAAGTGTGACCCAGTTTCATGGTTCCAAATAGCTTTTGATGGGCCCTCAACGCTCGCATTTCAATTGTCGTCAAGTTGTCAATTGGCCATAATGAGCAGCTGTTGGCATTGGAGCTTTGCCAGGCACGCCACCAGCCCCCGGCCACTCCCGTCATGCTTTTTCACCCTTTTCTTTTTACAGCTTACCTGGGCAATGTCCCGTCGTGTGCAGCAAAAGTTGACAAATGTCATGTTGACAAAATCGGAGCCGTGGCAAATGGTGACGGTCTTCTCCTCGAGTGTGTCCTGCGGTCCCATCGTCACAATCTGGCGCAACTTGGCGTCCTGCAAATAAAACAGAAACAGAGCATTATTAATTACCTAGCATAAACCATGCCCAAAATGATGCTTTATGGGTCGTAGCTGCTACAACTACTCGTAAATCGAAACCATATCCCAAGCCCTAATCCACTGAGTGCGCGCACAAAACTCATTTTGCTGCCTCATAAATCGTAAACAACTGTACAAACGAATAGCCAAACAAGGAGACAGCCAGCCAAGCAGGTATTCAGGCAACTGTACTACTCGAGGGCGCCATATTTCAATTAAATATCGCAAAATGGATTTACGAGAGGTGCGGACTACAAGTGCCCAGCAATGCGCCACAATGGACACACCCAGCAAATCAACCCAGTTAAAGGGAGCGGGCCACAGAGCGCACAGAAAATGCCAAGAAAGCAGAAGTTTGTTTTGCCCACGGCCGAATATCTAATGCACTTTAACTCAAATCGAATTACTCTTTCAGGCTTAAACATATGACAGCCGAACTTTGAACAATTTAATTAGTTTAAGAAACTTTTCTTTCCCTAATCAATTTCATGTGAGAATGTAAACTTTTTTCTAGTAAAATTTATATTTATTTTCAAATTGCATTTTAGTTTAGGATTTTTGGAAAAAGGTTGATTGATTCAATTATATTTTCAGCTAGCATGCACAAGAGACAAATTGCACTTTGAAATGTTTTTTTTTTTAATGAACTGAAACTGAACTTATGGCGTCCTTACGACCAAAGTCTTGTCGGTCTCGTCAGTCTCGTCTGTCTTGTCGGTCTCGCCTGTCTCGTCGGTCTCGTTTTTTTTGTCGGTCTTAAGTCGAAATTGATTGAAGGGAAACGGAGTTCCATTTAAATCCTATTATCTAGTTTTTAATTTTTTTTATATAATTAAGCCTATATAATTGTAAAATATATCATAAAATTAAAACAAAAATTAATTTTTTTAATATTTTATTTTATAATTATGTAATTTTTTGCTGTTGTTAAAAATATTTTTCATGAACCATTCAATCAATTTAATACTACAATTAAAACAAAACTAATTATACATGATTAATTGAATTAATTAATAATATTAATAGCCTCATTCTCTCTCATATACATTAAACATATATATACGTCCTTCTAGATTAGAGCTATAATAAACTGTATCATCAGCTAATAAAGACTACATAAATTTGATGGGATTTCATTGTGCGATGAGAACATCAGAGTACCCTCTGCTAGGGTATATTTGCTTACTCAACTAGGTTAAATGTAAATCAGCCTGATAGCTAGATAATCACGCAACATGTTCTGCAAAACTTAAATATAAAGAGTGAGAGAGAGAGAGAGAGACAAAGAGTAACATAGCGAGATGTAGGTATAGATTAAGAGCAAGGAGGGGAGATTGTCAGACAGGACAAGCGACTGTTTGGCGAGACATGGCGAACGGTATTAGTTTTGGCTTTGTTGTCAGTTTAGCAGTTGTCCCCGTTGCCTCTCTCTGAGTGGCAGTTGCATCGCCTGAGTGGCGGTTGCTATGGCACTGTCGGTGCTTGGTTGGGTAGTGTCTTATCTGCTGCAAGCTTTGGACTTCATTGTTGCCGCCCCGCTGGGCGTTTAATGACAAATCCAAAATCAGCTCCAGGATTATCAGCGTCCTTTAAAATGCATGACACACACGCCAGCTGACAGGGGGGACTAAGGACTGACAGCGGCAGTATGAATTTGGCATTAACTTTGGGGCAAGTCATGGCTTTATGTTTACAGTAAGCAGTGTGCGTGTGTGTCTGTGTGTATCTGCGTGTTTGTCAGCCCACCCGTAGCTTTGTCGACTCTAAGACATTTGACAAACTGCTGGATAACTATGGACAAAATGCCACTGAAAATACTATACATTGTACGCGTCTGCTGTGTGGGTGCAGTGTTTGTTTATGATGAGTATTTAGATATACATGATCACGATATTGCGCCATGTACAGCAAATATTATCAATGGCAGTCTGATATATAGATATATTCGTATGGCCATGATTAATGTACACAGTTTTTCAAGAACTAAGACATCATTAAAGTATCATAAGTTACTGTGAGCTGTCAGCTCGTACCACAGTACAGAAGTTCTCAGTGAATAACGAAAAATAATGAAATTATATAGCCTTTATGCCTTGTTTATGTTTACTGATCAAAAGTATCTTGAGAGATTTACTAAGTCGTCAATATATTCACAAGTTATTAGGTTGGCTGAAAAATATATTTAGCTAACTTTAGTTTGTAGTTTCAAAAGAGATTAATATTTTCCTATTATTAAAGTCACTATTAAAGCATCTGAAGCGGCACGAAACCCAATCATGGTCTTAAGAGAAAAGCCACAAAATTCGCTTTTGGCAACAGAACGTAATTCAATTCGAAAAGTTTACCAATTTTAGCTCAAATCAAATCATATTTAGCAGTCCAACTGACAGGCTATTGGTTGAACTTGACCTTGACCCATGTTAAGCCAACTAGCAACGGGATTGCCCGATATTTGCCAGGCAACTAGATAGATGGCATCAATAACTTAAGACTTTGGCTGCCCCATCAGAGCCGATTACAATTCGCTCGAGCGTAGCCCAATCAAATGCCAACACAGAACAGGTGAAAAACGGTTTAAGAGCTAAAATTTGCTGGCCAAGAACATACTTAGCCCTGAAGCCTGCTGCTGTACAGTGAACGACTTTGGCCTTTGCAGAACGCTGATTGACACATCATCATGGAAGCGACGATGGGGCGCTGCTCAACGGCCATCAAGGAGCAGGCCATGGCAATTAAAGCCTCATTCTCTTTAATCTTGGCTTGCTAAGCGCTCCCTTGGCGCCAGACCATAAAATGGCATTGAAGGCTACCTGAAAAACCAGCTACGCACCCCTCATCCCTCTGCTCCACCCCACGTGTTCTCCGCGGAGCTTAGCTGGGCCGTCATTAGAGCGCCATAATTTGCTTTTAACTAAAAACTAAATCGGGCAAATTTGTCTGCCTGAATAATGTAACAGACAGTGAGTGAGTGAGAGGGCGAGAGAGGTGCACACACAGGTATATAGGTACAGTTGGTGGAGTTTCGACTCTGCCAGGAAATTTCATGGGCAACGTAGGAAGCGTGAAGCGGAAATGACTACGGTGATTATCATAATTGTTTCACACGCTGCTCTTTAAGTCCTTGCTGTCCTTGCTGATTTCAGCTAATCCTTTGGCACAAGCCAGCTATTTAAATTTTAACAACCCCCATTAGGTACCTAGCCAAGAAAAGGTTGCCTTAGCCAAAGCACTCTCTTACAGAATTTACTTGTTTAGTGTTTTTTAGTTAAACTGGCAGTTAGATTTTGACAACGTTAGTTAGTCATTCAGAAAAAATTAACAAAATTTGTTCGTAGAAATTAAAAAAAAATATTAAACAATTTCTTTAAATATGTCCATTAAGTAACGGCAAAGTAAAGTAGTTCGAGTACAACACAACAGAGTAGTAATATAGATCAAATTGTAATAAAAAATGGGTAGCCGACCTGAGGGACAGAGTGAGGCAGCACAGAAACGAGTGCCTCACAGTAAAGGTCATCGACCAGACAATATGATTGATTGGAACACACTCACACCTTACGATCTGATCCGTATGAAGAACTGCAAGACTTTCAATTTTCTAAAGTGCGAGACCTATCCCAACATCAGGCCTCCAGTATCTAAGTGCAATCATGCACAGTCAATGGAATGGTTACTCAATACGACTGAGGAATCCGGCTGCGGGCGTTACTTTGATATGGAGCAAGACGACGTCATGGACCTCTGGAATAAAAGCCTAGACAAACGGACTCTGGGCTACTACGGAGTTAACTCGGGCAATGCCCCACGGCTGGCATCAGAGTTCGATAAAGTGTTATCGAAATCAATTCGAAAAGTAAATGCTGTCAAGCCAAAAAGAATTAGCGACAACAATCGGAAGCCGAAGACTCCTCCACAGTCTACAGAAACTTGTAGAGCACTTGTTCTCAATCGTCAATTGCTGCAGTCCAGGCTTCAAAATATGCCCACTATACAGCGAAAGATCAATGCAAATGAGGCATTTAGCGTGATGTACTGCCCAACTCCTAAAGAATCAAAATATCCGTTTGCTAAGGACCAACCCAGAGTTACTTTGACAAGCGCCTTTGATATGGATAGACCGGTGCCAAAGCAGAAACATGGTCTCAGGCGAAAATACAAATACAGCGGACTACAATGCGGTATTCCAGAGAATCAATGTACAGATTATGAGTGGAAGAAATATCAACAATATTCAAAGCGATATGATAAATCTCTTAATATCCCGCTGACTGAGCCTCTGGTCGAACCGAGAGACTACGATGAGCTATATGAACATCTAATATCGTGCTTTCAGAAACACAGTGATATAGACCCAATATGTGACCTATATGAAAGCTGCTGTAAGTCAATCCCACAGGATGTAATCGATGAAGGTGGTGCTGGCGGCCGTGTCGGCGGTCCAATTTTAAAATTCCCTGCTTCGCAAGGTTCATATGATTATGACGCTCATTCAGATTTTAGCGAATCAGGCAGAGGAATAAAAAGTTCAGAAAGAGAAGAATTTGAAAAGAAAGATGATAATTTAGAAAAACCGATAATTCCGAAGAAGCCTGGCAAAAGGGACCCCAAAAAAACAGGCTCCGTTAATAAGGCTACGATAGATAAAAAGACAGAAGACGTTAAAACTACAAAACCTTTCAGATTTGGCAAAAAGGGAATGACCGGAACGAGCGAAGATGATAAGCCAGGAGATACAATCGGCGAAGACATTCTATCTTTCAAATCAACCTCATCGATCAAAGTAACAAAAAAACTAAAAAAAAAGTTAACTAATCATGAGAAAAAAATGTTGACTGACAAAAAAAAAAAGATGGCTGAAGAAAAAAGAAAAGAACGCTTCAAATTGAAGCGCATCACCCAACACAAAACTATACCATATGAATCAGCTCAGTGTAAGAAACCAATTAAAGATTGCCCATGTGAAATTTGTAAATTTATGAAACGTCGCCAAACGGAGCCAGACTCTCCGTTTATTTGTCAATTGAAGCGAGAAGAGAAGCTACGACAACTGCGGGAATACTACCGAATCAGGTGTCATCGCGAGCAGCTCAAGTGTCGTAAATCCGAGTGCCGTGCTCCTCAGCACAAATGCGATTCCATTGTATGCGACGATTTTTTCTGTAAAAATCCTAAGCTATCCACATATTGCGACTGCTTGCAGGCTATGCAGGAGTTACAAAAACAGCTTGGCCACAAGCATCGCATTGTGAAAAATGAATTGATATTTAATGTAGAGGATTTGAAGAGTCGCCTATGCCAGCGCCTTTGTGACTGTCTAATGTAACCATTGCCTCAAAAACAAAATCAGTTCAGATCGTACAGGTGTGCGACTGTGTATGTGTACGCAAAAGAATTGCGAACTGATGTGACATAGTGACTCATTCGATGTAAGATTATTGTAATTCATATTTACAATATATGTTTTAGATACTAATGTATTGAACATGTTTTCTTTTTACCTGTTGTCAAGCCAAGTATAGCAGATTACAAGCTTAAATAATATCATTGCTGAGGTATTCGAAATAGTATTTCTCGATTTCTCACTGCTCTTGCTAGGGTTCATACGGATAATTGACTATGAGAAATACGATATTTTGATATCAATTTCAATTTGCTTTATTCGCAGCCTACTGCGATAATTCCTATTTCTTAGACGTATTCGCCACGAAGTATTTATTTTTATTCTAAATTGTTTTGAATGTGATTGTAATCAAATTTTGTGTTTATTTGAAAAAATGATATTCTCTTAATATTTAACAAATTTTGTATATTTTATAATTTGACAAATTTTATTAAAAAAGATTGGGAACTCAATGGGAATGTCTAAACTGCATAGAAGACGTAATAGGGATGCAACAAATGTTACTGCGTACGAGGTAATGCGGATGCAGAACTGCAAGGAATATTCGTTTAGACCGGGCGAAAGGTATCCCAGCATTAGGCCCCCTGTGTCCCGCTGTCTTTCTGAAATCACAGATAAGTGGATATCGAATGTTGCTAAAAATACAGGCTGCATGCCAGTTGACCCTAAATTGTTATTCAACAAAAATGAGAATGTTGTCAATCAAAAAAGAGTTGCTCAACCCGCTTCAACGGGTAAATACCTTTGCAAACAACTGAAACCACCCAAGAAGAGAAACCTTGATTATAACAAGCTAACTCCATACGACCTCATGCGATTGCTTAACTGCAAGCCAGCAGAGTTTCGCGATGACGAGATTTATCCATCTATTAGACCTCCGGTATCCCAGTGTTGTTCTGACTTAACAGCGGAGTGTTTGATCGATGATGTTAGAGAAAATGGATGTGCCCGTCATTTCGACATGGAACAAGATGACGTTATAGATGTTTGGAGACGAAGCCCAAATAAGGACTCATTGAGCTATTATGGTGTGGGCTCAGACATTAAAAATCCAGATGCGGTTGAGTTTAACCAGGCAATTTCTAAGTGCCTTCAAGACGTCAATCCGGAGCCGTATAAACCAAAGATGCACGAAGAACCACCTCCGAATGACAAACTAGTGGAGCCACCCAGACACGCTATTCTAAATAACCCAAAGCTAACTGTACACGTTAGCAGAATGCCGACTGTCCAGGAAGCCATAAATGCGGTGGGCGCATTTCGATGGGTGTGCTGTCCCCGTAATGAAGAAGGGGCATTTACACCTAGTAATATCCCTTTTCCGATAAAAAAAGCCCTTGACGTGGAGCGGCCAGCTCACAGGCCAAAGCATGCCCTAAAACGAAAACAAGTATCACGATCTGCAAAGCGATATTCCCTGAAAAAGTAAAGAGAAAATATACACAGAAAACAAAAAAGAGAGATGTTGAAACATGAGATGGAAGGAATTTCTTCCTGGAAGGAAGAAGGTGATGGAAATGTCATGGAATTTCAGCAATGTACAAAGTTTAAATTGGAAAATATGCTATAGCGATCCTCCAGTATCACAGTGTAATAATGCGCAGTCAGTGAAATGCTGAGGATTCTGGCTGCGGGCGTTCCTTTGATATGGAGCAAGACGATACATTTCTGGACTAATGGCTTAGACAAACGGACGCTGTGCTGTTACCTAGGCAACGCAGTCATTGGACTTATATAACTTGTACTAGCCTGCTGTCAGGCGTCAGTGGCTACAGGCAAGACCTCAAACCATAACCACTATGCAAAGAAAGTTCAAAGCAGTTGAGGTATTAAGCGTGCTGTACTTCCCAGTTCCTAATAAAACCAAATAACCCTTAGTTTGTAAAAAAAAAAAAAAAAAAAAAAAAAAAAAATGGAAATAATCAACGTGCATAAGCTCTGCCAACACCATTTAAATTGTATAAAACATACATAAAATTAAGTGCCAAGTTTTAAGCCTAGGTTGAAAGGGAAAACATTTCGGACTAGCGTGATTAACTAATTCATTGGGTGTAAGCATTTTCTAATCCATATTTACAATATTTATGTCGGATTCTAGCATACTTGGTGATTGTTTTATCTTATGCATATCGTTTTGGATTCCTCAAGTAATATTTATTGCAATTTCCCGCTCTTTAGGCAAATCCGTAAAACCTGCATACTTTATAGACAAGGCTATCAACGATTGTTTATACAAAATTATCTCTAATTTCAATATCGACGAAACAGTTTCATAGGGAAATGCCGTCTGTATGCCACATAATTTAAATTTCAATTTCAAGTTGCTTTATTCGCAGCCTACTTCGGTAATTCATATTTCCAAGGCTTCTTCATCAGGTTGTATTTATTTTACTTTATAAATTGTTTTGAATGCGATAGTCACCAAATTTTATTGTGTTTTCTTGACAAAAATAATATATTTCCCAGATTTTATAATTTTAAACATTTAATTAAGACTGGGAATTTCAAAGAAATGTGGAAGCACCGTGGAATACGTGATGCAACGAATGTTACTGCGTATGATGTAATGCGTATGCAGAACTGCAAGGAATATTCGTTTAGCCAGGGCGAAAGGTATCCTAGCATTAGGCCCCCAGTGTCCCGTTGTCGTCCTGAATTCACAGATAAGTGGTTATCGAATGTTGCTGAAAATACAGGCTATATGCCAGTTGACCCTAAATTGTTATTCAACAAAAATGAGCCCCCAGTAGAGAATGTTGTCAATCAAATAAGAGTTAGTTCAACGGGCAAATACATTTGCAATCAACTGAAGCCATCAAAGAGTAAGCTTGATTATAACAAGCTAACCCCATACGCCCTCATGCGGCTGCTTAACTGCAAGCCAGCAGAGTTTCGCGATGATGAGATTTATCCATCTATTAGACCCCAGGTATCCCAGTGTTGTCCTGGTTTAACGACAGACTATTTGATTGATTCTGTTAGAGAAAGTGGATGTGAGCGTCATTTTGATATGGAAAAAGATGATGTTGTGGAGTTGTGGAGACGTAGCCCTAATAAGGATTCATTGAGCTATTATGGTGTTGGGCCAAAAATTGACAAGCCGGAGGCGGTAGAGTTTAACCAGGCGATTTCTAAATGTCTTAAAGAGGTTAATCCGCCTAAGCCAAAGGAGGTGCCTGAAAAACCACCTCATAGTAATAAAATAGTAGAGCCGCCCGCATACGCTATTCTTAATCTCCCAAAACTAAATGTAGAAGTTAGTACAATGCCCACTGTTCAGGAAGCCTTAAATGCGGTGGGCGCATTTCGATGGGTGTTCTGTTCCCGTGACGAGGAACAGTCTTTTCCATCTAGCAAGGCCCCTTTTCCGATCAAGAAAGCCCTTGGCATGGAGCGAGTACGTTCGAAGTCTATGCATGAGCTAAGGCATACGGACAAGTACTGCCCTCTGCAATGTCATATTCCCGAAAACTTATGTGATCAGTACGAGTGGTTCAAATACAAAGAGAATCAAAAATCATATGAAAAGATGTATAAAGAAGAGTTGGAAAAATTGGAGAAAGAAATGGCAATAGAAAAAGCTTGGGAATTGGATAAAAAAAAAGAACAGCAAAGGGGATATGAAGGTTTCGGACTAGAAGGTGTTGGTCGAGGAGGTTCTAGACCTAGAAGTTCTGAACCTGTAGATTCTAAACCAGGAAGTTCGGGACTAAGAGGCTTCCGAGTACGAAGTTCCGGACCAACAGATTCGGGACGAAGGGGTTCCCGAGCACAAAGTACAGGAACAACAGGTTCCGAAGGAACAGGTACCGGACGAACAGGTAGCGGACGAACAGATACCAGACGAACAGGTACCGCACGAACAGGTAGCGGACGAACAGATACCAGACGAACAGGTACCGCACGAACAGGTTCTAGCCGTGACAGTTCTGTGCTTAAATCAGAAGACGTCAAATCAAAATTGTTTGTACCCCTAGGTGTTGACGCAGGAAGGTTAATACCAGGAAAAGGTAAACACAAACGCGCTTCAAATAAGGGTGCAACAATATCACGCGGAAGTAAACGCAAATCGGACCATAAAAAGCTAAATAATTATGAAGACTTATATACAACTTTTGTTCCATTATTTGAACATGATAAAAATAAACCGGCGAAGGCGAATGCTTCTAAGAAGCGCGTCGATGCCTTGAAAGATATTGGCACTTCGCATATATCAATTGTTTCAATCAAGCGGGAAATAAAGCGCGTCGATGCCTTGAAAGATATTGGCACTTCGCATATATCAATTGTTTCAATCAACTCACCTGATGATGGTAAAAGGAGGCAAAAACAAAAGTCGAGCCTAAAGCATACCGGAGAAACTTCAAGTGCGAAGAAACCTGGCAATATCCTTATATCAAAAGAAGGCCAAAGCTCAGATGCGGACACCAGTGAAAAGAAATATAAAGGGGGAAATAAAGGGAGAAATATGGAGGGAAATAAGACGGGAAATCAAGGGGGAAATAAAAGGGGAAATCAGAGGGGAAATCAGAGGGGAAATCAAAACGAAGATAAACAGGATGCTCATCCTGAAGATGTAATAGATACATATAAACAATTTGGCGAATTAATCCTCAACACAAGCGAAGAACGACGTAAATCCAATGAAACCAATAAATCTAGCTCATTAGTCAAAATCAAAAGAAAACATAAAGGGTTAACTGAGGATCAGAGAAGGAGGATGGCTGAACGAAAAAAAAGGTTATCTGAAATAAAGGAAAAACGACGGTTCAAAGGCATCGAAGGACAGACCGCAAAACTAAATAAGGATTGCCCGTGTGAAATTTGTAAATTTATGAAACGTCGCCAAACGGAGCCAGACTCTGCGCTTATTTGTCAATTGAAGCGAGAAGAGAAGCGGCGAAAGCTGCGGGAATACTACCGACTTATGTGCTATCGTGAACAGCTTAAGTGTCGTAAACCAGAGTACCGTGCTCCACAGCACAAGTGCGATCCCATTGCATACGAAGATTTATTCTGTAAAAATCCTAAATTATCCACATATTGTGACTGCCTGCAGGCCATGCAGGAGTTGAAAAAGCAGCTTGGTCCCAAGCATCGCGTTGTTAAAAATGAATTGATATTTAATGTAGAGGATTTGCAGTGTCGCCTATACCAGCGCCTTTGTGAGTGTTTGTCGTAACCCTTGTTTCAAAAAAAAAAAAAAAAATAATAATTTCAGATCGTAAAGATGTGTGTACGCAAAAGATTTGCGAATGTGTAAGTTGATTGTAAATATAACATATAAAATATAAAATAATATGTTGAAAATGTTGTTTTATTTTTTATATTTTTATCTTTCATTCCTCAGTTGTTAGTTCATTTATTTGTTATTTGATTTGTTATACCCTGAACCCATTGAAAATGGGAAATTAGGGTATAATGTTTTTGTGAAAATGTATGTAACAGGCAGAAGGAGACGTCGCAGACCCCATAAAGTATATATATTCTTTATCAGCTCGACGAGCTGAGTCGATATAGCCCTGTCCGTCTGTCCGTCCGCCTGTATGAACGCGCTGATATCGTAAGCCACAAAAGCTAGAGATCTGAAATTTGACATGTATACTCGTGAATACCATACGCAGTACGAGTTTGTTTTTTTGTCGATAACATCCCGTTTCCGAATTATCTATAAATTTCGATACATTCATTCGAAGGGTTCAGGGTATCTCTTAGTCCAGCAGTCTCGACTAGAGCTTCCTTAGTTGTTAATATTTACTAATATTCGTATATGAATGTTTATTGCAGCAGGCAAAGACATTTCAATTTTAATTTACTTTAAACGCAGCCTACTTCGAGAATTCATATTTCTAATGATTCTTCGCCACGAAGAATTTAGTTTACTTTCTAAATTGTTGTGAATGTGATACTAACAAAATTTTATGTGTTTAAAAATTGTGTTGTATTGTTAATATCTGACAAATTTTTATAATTCGACAATTTTTATTGAGAAAGACTGGGAATTTTTAAGAAATGTCCAAACAACAAGGCGCACTTAATAGGGATGCCTCGAATGTTACTGCTTACGATGCAATGCGTATGCAGAACTGCAAGGGATATTCGTTTAGACAGGGCGAAAGGTATCCTAGCGTTAGGCCCCCAGTGTCCCGTTGTCGTCCTGAATTCACAGATAAGTGGATATCGAATGTTGCTGAAAATACAGGCTGTATGCCATTTGACCCCAACCTGTTGTCCAAAAAAATTGAGTCCCCAGTAGAGAATGTTGTCAATCAAAAAAGAATTTGTGAACCCGCTTCAACTGGCAAATACATTTGCAGCCAGCTAAAGCCACCCAAGAGAAACCTTGATTATGACAAGCTAACCCCATACGACCTCATGCGGCTGCTTAACTGCAAGCCAGCAGAGTTTCGTGATGACGAGATTTATCCATCTATAAAACCCCAGGTATCCAAGTGTTGTCCTGGTTTAACGGCAGAGTATTTGATTGATTCTGTTAGAGAAAGTGGATGTGAGCGTCATTTCGATATGGAAAAAGATGATGTTGTGGAGATCTGGAGACGAAGTCCAAATAAGGAATCTTTGGGCTATTATGGTGTCGGCGCAGGCATTCATAAGCCTGAAGCGGTTGTGTTTAACCAGGCGATTTCTAAATGTCTTAAAGAGGTTAATCCGCCTAAGCCAAAGAAGGTGCCTAAAAAACCACCTCCTAAGGATAAAGTAGAAGAGCCGCCACCATACGCCATTCTTAATCGTCCAAAGCTAGCTGTAAAAGTTCGCAGAATGCCTACTGTTCAGGAAGCTGTTAATGCAGTTGGCGCACTTCGATGGGTTTACTGTCCTCGTGATGAGGAGCCTTTTGCAGCTAACCGGCCCCATTTTCCGATCAAAACCGCCCTTGGTATGGATGAGCGATCTGCGAAGTCTAAGCATGACTTAAAACGAAAAAACAAGTACTGCGATCTGCAATGCGGTATTCCCGAAAATGTATGTACTCAGTACGAGTGGTTCAAATACAAAGAAAAACAAAAATCATATGAAGAGAAGTTCCAAATGGAGATGGAAGAATTAGAGGAAGAAATGGCAATGGAAGTGGCCTGGGAAACGGAAAAGAAAAAGGAAAAGGATATGGGATATGTAGGATATGATGTAGGGTTCCGAGCAGGAGATTTAGCACCAAGTGTCAAAGAAAAAGTATATGTTCCGAAAGGTGTTGACGCAGGAGGTTTGATTTCAAGAAAATCTAAGGCCGTCTCAAACAGAGATGTGGGAAGAAGAACTATACGGAAAACACATAGACAGCCAAAGGACTACGATGAACTATACAATACTCTGGTTCCATTATTTGAGCATGATGGTTCTAAGCCGCCGCAGACCAATGCTTATGAGAAGTGCATCGATGCCATGAAAGATGCTAAATCAGTTGTTTCCTTTGTTTCAGAAGACTCATCATCTATTGTGAAGCGCCGAACGACGCACAAAAGAAAATCTAGCTTTAAACCAAAACCAAAGCGCGAACGTCCACTCAAACCGATGAAAAAGAGCATTGCATCCGAAGAATCAATTCCAGAACCGGAACCGGCCCCGGCAATGAGTAGTTTCACGTCATATAGGGAAACTGAAGCTGAAGTTAGCTCAGAGTCGGAAGGAGTTATTAAAAAAAAACGAAAGAAGAAGAAAAGAAGAAAACAACGCAAGCGCAAGCAATCACCGTTCAAGGACTGTCCCTGTGATGTTTGCAATTTTATGGATAGATTCAAAGATGAGCCTGAATCTCCATACCTCAAGCAAATGAGAAAAGACAACAAGATTAGGGAGCTACGCGATTACTACAGGCAAATGAGCCACAGAGAGTATATGAAATGTCGCAAACAGGAATATCCGGCTCCTCAGCACAAGTGCGATCCCATTGAATGCGACGACAACTTCTGTTCCAATCCAAAGCTAGCGGAATATTGCGAGTGCTTAGATGCTATGCAGAATCTAAAACAGCTACTGGGTCCCAACAGCACTATTGCGAATAATGAATTATTGTTTAACATCAACGATATTCAGGATCGCATACAACAACGCCTATGTGAGTGCCTATAGCCACAAAAGCGTGATGATATTTCATTTAATCTGACAATAATTATGTTTCTAAAGTGTATACTAGCTTCGTTTAAATATAATCTTTGACTATTATGTTATTATCAAATGATGACAGTTTGCTTGGGATTTCTTTATCTGGCTTATAGAAATGTAGGAGTATATATCTTAATGAAGTAGATCTGTTCGTGCAGTGTGCGTGTGTCTTTATACATAAATGGAATACAAATATAAGCATTCATTTGAGCCAATGCTGGAATTTAAAGATATAAGTATTCGAAAATAATATTGTCAGTTAGTGCCGCCTACTTAAAGAACTCGTGGCCGGGTATTCAAATTCATATGTCAGCTTTTAGTTTATTCTCCAAAATACTTTGAAGCTGTAAACATTCCAAAATTTTCGTTATGTTGTAGAAAAACTTGTAACCATTTTATAGATTTTTTACCATTAATTATTTTGTTAATCTTTTACAAGTCTTATTAAAAAGAAAACCCCTCATAGAATGCGAAGACAATTTAATTTTAGGAATGCGGACCAACTTACTCACCATGGTGCCATGCAAATGGCGAACAACAAGAACTTCGCATTTCAAAGGGGCGAAATATATTCCTCTATCAAGCCGCCGTTGACTAAATGTTATCCAGACCTCACATCTAAATATTTGATGGGTACAATTAACAATTACGTATGTCGACCACCCATTGATCTGAAAAAAGTGAAGAAACGCAAAGACATTGTTGGGCCGAATACAAAAACATTTCGCAGCTCAAACAACACTAAGACATTTCTGGATCAAAGGAATACTCCCAGAGAAGTCAAGCGGATGCTCAATAGCAGGGCGGCAAACTTTCAGCAATGGGAAAAGTTGCCCAGCTTAGCCAGGACGCCTGTATTGAAAGGCGTTTCACAGCTGTCAATTAATAATGCAACTGCAGACAACGGATCGGGACGACTATTCGACATGGATCACGATGATATTGTGGAAGTCTGGAGGCGCAGCCCGAATAAGGATACTCTGGGCTATTATGGTGTGCGGACGGGCATCTATAAGCCGGAAGCGGTGGTTTTCAATCGGGTGATTGAGAAATGCCTCAAAAAGGTGAAGCCACCAGAGGTCAACTGGAGACCGCTTCCAGTCACCACTACGCCAAGGTGTAAACCCCTCACGCTCAATCGTCAGAAAATGCAAGGTAAACTGGCTTCTATTAAACTAACCAAGGCAATTAGTTGGTTGCATTGTCCGCGTTCATTTGAAAGTGTTCAACCATTTTTTCAAAGCGAGACTCAAATCTTTCAAAAAAAGGGTGGCGCGGAAACCAAACGGCCCCAGAAGGCAACCAACTTTCGGCGCCGGCAAAAGGTGCAAAAATGCGAAGTTCGCGATTGTGAATGCCTGGAACCAAAACAATTGTCTGCATATGAACTTGCTTACCAAAAAGAGATGGAAAAATTGGAGAAAGAAATCGAATCTGAGCCGAGGGACTACGACGAACTTTTCTCGAAGTTGATGACCTGCTTTCAACGAAATACCCAAAAGGATCCCCTTTATGAAGCGTACAAGACATGCAAGGGATCGTCGCAGCATGGCTACGAGGGTACGCTCGATGATGGCGGCGGAGGCGACAGCGCTGCAGGCGGTACACATTACAGCACAGGAAGCTCACGACGGCATTCCCCACCCTTACCCAAATATAATAATATAATCATAAACAGTGATTCTTCACCTAAGCGTTCATCTAAACGTTCATCTAAACGTTCATCTAAAGGTGCATCCGAAGGGGCAGGAGATGGAGGTCGTGTTCGTCGTGTGCAACGTATTTCGAAAACCAGCTCTTCACAAGGAAAGTCTAAGGTGGTGCGAGCCAAACCACCTGAAGTACTGAAAACTACTGCCAAGAAGAAGAAAGAAATATCTCCAGAATTGGCATTCGAATTGAAGTTTGGCAAGATTGCCATGAATTCAAGTTTTTCGAGTGGGACTTTCTCTGAGTTTTTTCCCGTCCCAAGCAGATACCAAAGGTTATCATCATCGGATCAATCTCGACCGATTCAACGAAGATTAACTAAGTACGTCAAAACAAAGAAGAAGAGCACCCCTCCCAAGAAACACCCGACGGAATGTCAGTGCGAAGTTTGTCAATTTATGGAACGCCGCGACCGGGAGCCAGATTCTCCATTGATCAGTCAATTAAAAGCGGAGGAGAAGAGACGCAATCTCTTGGAGTATTACAAACGGATGCGTCAAAAGGAACAAACATGCCCCACGAAGGATTGCCGTGCTCCACAGCGCAAATGCGAGAACGTAAACGCTGAAAATTGCTTCTGCACCACACGAAAGTGGGGCGAATGTCTTGACCGCTTGGACGCATTACAAGAGCTGCAAAAGCAATACGGCCACATGGATAACGAGCTGCTCCATAAAGTCAAAGCTCTCAAAGATCGTCTCTGTTGGCAAATTTGTGAGGGTCTGCAACGCCAAAGGAAGTTGAGGGCTGTTCGGCATTGATACATTTTTTTTTTTTTGTGGTACGCTTTTTGGTACAATTTTTTAATATATTTTTTATATTGTTTATTTTTTTGTTTTAAATAAATTAATGTTTTCATTAAACAGAGTACGATTTGCATTATCATTTAAGCATATCTGTAGCCAATGCCTGCTGTGATCTGATAGGAGAACTTTCATTTTGAAAAGAGTCGAGATTCGTGCTAGCCCAGGCTCATTAGGTAAAATGCTTTGAATCGAAAACATTACAAATTTAAGTATTGCACTCAAGAAAACCTAACAAAGGTTTTACAGATTTTAGCGTTAGACGAATCATATATATATATATATATATATATTTACTCAACTATGGAGCCCAAAAGAGAAGAGCAATCTTCCGAGGACGAGCACCAGACCGGCAAGGAGCTCGACTATGCACAACTTACGCTTTACGATGTGATGCGCATCGAAAACTGCAAGGCGAACCGATTTTTGAAAAAGGAGACCTATCCGAATATCAGGCCGCCAATATCTAGATGTTCGAATGAAAAATCGGGAGATTTCCTATCGGAAGCTTTTGTCGAGATGGGTTGCAAGACCCCATTTGGCAGGGATAAGAGATATGACATCATGGAACTGTGGAGGCAGGCGCCAAATAAGGACACGCTTAGTTTTTATAGCATGGGGTCCAAACTCAATCGGCCAGAGGCAGTTGAGTATAGACGGGCTCTCACCAAATCTCTTAACGTGGCCAACGGCGTCCCAAAGAGGCAACCAAAAAAGCCAAAGAAAGTGGAAAAGCCACCCAAGCCGAAAGGAGCCTACGTGCTCAATCGTAACATCTTGAGCTATGCCATCAGTAAGATGCCCATAGTTGTCAGGAAGACACACGCCAAGCAATCTCACAGAATACTTCATTGTGCAGAGGATGCGCTGTATGACGATGATGAGTTCGGCGGCGATGAGCCATATATTCCTTTGCAGGTTGCCCTCGATATGGCGAAGCCAGTTAAAAAGCCAAAGCATGGCCTCCGACGGGTCCATCAGTACTGCGATACACAATGTGGTCTTCCGGATAACATGTGTACGTATTACCAATGGATGAAGTACAAAGAAGATCCCCTGCCAGATGATGTGGAGTTTGAGTTCGAACTGGAGCAGGAGCTAATGTCGCAACAGCCAGAGGAAGAACCGAAAACCGTTGACGACCTATATAGATGTCTGGTGTCTTGCTTTGAAAAGAATAAATATGAAATTCCGCCGTGCACGACGTACGGCAAATGCTGCAGACGTCCCTCGGAGCGTGTGGTCATTCAAGGTTGTGGCGAGGACAAGATCTTTGGTCCCCATGGTAAGTAGTGAAAAGGGAGTAAGGTTTAGACTAGTCGGGCATGTGGGTAAATGGGATGATCAGAAGAACTGGGCTTCAGACTTACACAGTCAAAGAAAATCAATTTTTAATGAATAAGCATACAGAATGTAAATAAAAACATGTCATACTCTGACATATGACAGAGAAGCAGACTCCGAGGAAAAGGTCAAAAATTAATTATGGAAGTTGCGGATGCTTCGTAGGGTTTCTAGCTGAGCTGAATTTCGGACTACCTTTTCCTTCTTTCTTTCGGCCACTAGTTACCCTTTGCTGTACATCGAGTACGTTACATAATTCATTTGGGAACAGAAAATAAAGGGAAAAGAAAAACTCTTTAAGTGCGCCCCTTCTCGGCTCAGCCTTATAACTTCAATGACAACGTTGCACGCTTCAGCGAATTTTAATAAAATCGCATTCCAGTTCAACTCAATGTAACAGCAGCAGAAATATGATAAAGAATTTCCTTTAATAGGCAGCAAATGGAATGCCCTAACAAGGGCTCTTATATGATATATAAGAGATTTTTTATCGAAAGATGGAGAGAAATGGATGGGAAATGTTATGAAGAGTGTTTGCATGTGGAAATTATTTAACTATGTAGTAGTTAAAAAATTAACACTGTTTAGGCTTTATTTAACTATTGATTATTTAATTATATATTATTATATATATTATATATTATATATTATACTATTATATATTATATATATATATATATATATATATATATATATATATATATATATATATATTTATATAATTTGTTAGCTTAAGTTTTTGCACCTTTTAGACCTATCAAAAATGAATTTTGGGAATGCAGACCTCAGGTATTATTATTACTATTAACAAGTGAACATAGTTTTTGCTGTTCTCATTAAGAAATATTTATGCTTTATGTGAAATACGGAATATCTTTTAAATTGACATTACCAATTTTATGACTAAATTAGAAGACCCTTAGATAAGGGCATTAAAAGAACATTTTTAATCAACAAGCCCAAAAAAAAGAAGACAACAACCACGCCCTCTGGCAAAAAGCACACACACACACACACACCACTCAAAATGTAATCTCAAAGGGCCTACTGTGGGGATGGTAGGAGATTTTGTGGCTTGCTTTTTAGCATATGTTTAATGCAGACTTTTAAATGGACTGCAACATATGCAGCACTTTACTGTATTTTTTTTTTTGCAACATTGCGAGTTAATCATTCGGCAGTGGGCGTGGCAGGCGGCCAGCCTCATTCCTATGCTCGCTGCATTTCATTAGTGCAACAATTTCGCTGTCCAGTGCGAGGCCAAAGCCAACGATTGGCTGGGGTTGGTCAGCTAGCTGTGGTGGGCGTGGCACATATGAATTATACGCGCAGCCCATCAAATGCCAGGCCCCATTGACCCAGGTTAAATATGCAATTCCAACAGCTGCCACAAGAAGCGGGCGGGAGTTGAAGTAGGCTAAGGGCGAAAGACTTTAAAAAGCACATCTGTAGGACAGTGTAGTTTTTTCTTTTTTTGCCTAGTAACTCATGAAAAGTCAGCGCAAAAAGTCGAATGCTCGGTTTTCTTTTCATTATTGTTGTTGTCGTTTCCTATTTGCCGCTGGCAGGATACGCTTGCCGGCTGGTTGAACCAGTCTGTCCCTGTTCGGGCGCTTCCTCTTGCGAACGTTACGTAAAATGCTTTTTACGCTCAATTCTTGGCAAAAAGTTGTGCGAGCTGCGGGTGTAGGATCACAGTCATGTTGCCGTGTCATTGCAATGATAAATGTATTTGGTCACACACACATATATATGTATATAAAGATGTCTGGACATGGTCCGCACCCACACCAATACTCACATGGCACACTAAGTACACACAATAAACGTTTGTGCCATGAAAAGAAAATTGTGTGAATCGACCAAGAAGTAACAGCAAGGGAAGCCAATGGAACGAGCAGAAACAGAGCAACAAATATGGCGACACAAAACAATGGCAACAGCGAAGAGGCCAATACATATTGTTTGTCGGGTGCCAAAAACCTGAACCGAATGCACGTGACCTGGCTGAGCAAAAAACTATGCTCTATATAAATTGTGGATTGTGCGTGCCCACCTGAACTGGAGAGTGTGCCGTCCGGCGCACTCTCTGCTGCCTTAGCCTATAATTGGATTTCAATCGCTAAAGTCAAAGTAATTTTGATTAGCTCGTTTTGCGAATAGCTCTCCTCAAATGTTTGCATCGCAGTCGGTCAAGCGCAAATACACAAACACATG
The DNA here is from genome assembly GCA_035045555.1 of Drosophila fulvimacula. NCBI lineage: Eukaryota > Metazoa > Arthropoda > Insecta > Diptera > Drosophilidae > Drosophila > Drosophila fulvimacula. The sequence goes on from JAWNOX010000197.1 coordinate 2,950,148, forward strand.
CTCCACGTTCGTTAAATTGTCAGAATAATTAATGTTGCCAATATTTTTATTTACAAACAAACAAACAAACGCGAAAATTAAGCAAGGAATGCCTCAAGTATCACATGAGATCAAATGATTTTTTGGCATGCCATATGTTTAATACCCTTCGCGATAGCAATTAATTAGGTTGCGTGTTGCAGATAGACGTGTGTATTAATATATACTAAAACAAATTGAAATGTTTAACTAAATTAATGCTAGATAAAATTTACTTTTTGATTTTAATGACAATGTCTAGAGGTTTATATAGTTATAAGCTTTGTATAACGTGCTTGATTTTCTTATTTAATTTATATATCTCTTTTAAATAATTTTCTTTTTAATTACATAGAACAGTTAAGCCTTTGAAATATTATTTGAATTCTCAGCGTAGGAAAAAATATTAAATTAAAATAGCAAATATTAATAATAATCCCAACTTCAATGATTAGAAAATATTTCTGGTATTTATCATCAAATCAAATTAAAGTATTTAATGGTTGCTTTAAGTAGATTTAAAAAATCTTCGTACCAAATTTGATATCAAGCTATTGATAGCTTTTATAGTCTTCGAGTTATGTCTAAAAAAAACATACCAAGAAGTTGATTTTTATCGAAATCTAAAACTGATTAGATATGAATAAAATGGTTAAATTTTTTAGACTGGGATACATTAATAAACACATACATACATTCATTCATAAATACATTCACAAATTCATACACATAGTCCTATATAGTCATTCTCTACACGCATATTTTATCTCCACATTTTCCTTCCATCTCTCTTCTGTTTTTTCACATACATAGCTAATCCTCCTTTATTGCTTCACTCCCCCCACTTCACACCAATCAATGATGAAGGAAAAAGATTTTAAATTAAATATCATAAATCCATAAGACTCTTCAAAAACAATATAACTGTCTTCCTCGTTCACCCATGCGTATACGTAATATTTGCTTTTTTTGATTGCACTTCCAGAATGCGAATGTAGTTGTGCTGACAGCAATTCGTGAAATATATGATACTCACTTTTGGTTTCTTGGCATATTGTCCTGTACGCACATCACGTATTGTGGCAATGTCTAGAATATCGAGTTCATTGTTTTGATCAACCCAATAGAGGAAAAAGCCCTTAGCATCCACGCGCATTGTAACCGGCGTGCCGCTGCCTGAATCCTGCAATGAAAATTAAAATGAAAAGAAGTACAAGGAAATTATTATAGATATATATATAAATGAAATATGTCTTTTTGCTAAATCTGTGAAAGGTTTTTTGTTAATTGTGTCAATAACTTGGCAATAATAAAAATGGTTTTGTTTGCGCTAAAAACAGCTCCAGCTAGCGCCGACTTCGGATCATTCAACTTGGTCGAGACTCGAAATTTATTGCAACGAAATTTGCTTTCCAATCAGATAAACGAAAAAGTCATCTCTGCTTATTATTTAAGTCAAATTAAATGGCCCTGTAAAATGTGCCCCGAGTAGTCAGCCCACCTCCACCAACTTCCTGGTCGACTGCCGACTGCCATAAATATTTTAGCATTCATTCATAAAAACCAAAGAAAAGAATGCGAAATTTTCTTATGCTGGCCCCAGCTGGCGGCCCGGCAATGGCAAACAGATGCGCTCAGATAGAAAGAAAGAACAGAACGCGAGCCAAAAATGAAATATTTTATTTCTTATTTTAATTTATTTTGTTTTGTTTTTGGTTTTTTGTTCGGTTTGTTTTTTTTTTTTCATATATTGTATGCAAAACAAGACGCACGAGACGTTCGAGCTTCTGAGAGCAGCAATATTTCAATTTTCTCGGAATCTTCCTACTTGAAAAGCCGTTAAATGGTGCGTAAAATATAAACACTCATTAACAATTACAAGAAATATATCATAGACTAAATATGTGAGTGCCACAATAAAAAGTAAAATACATTATCTGCAGCACTTGTTGCCAGGTCATCTCAGCTCGGCTTTCTTTGTCATTAAATTGCCTAAAAATTTGATTTTATAACAAGAAAAAATCGATTGTAATTTAAATGCTGAATGGCGTTTAAGCACCTTTAATATTAATTAACATTTTCAAATTTGTAATCAAAGTTTAATGAATATATTTAAATTATTCAAGAATTAGTAGTTTGGGTGGATTTTAGATTTTAGAGAAGCTGCATTTTGTCGTAGTTATTACTTGACAAAATTTCAATTTAATTTTGAGCAAGCGACACGAATTAGCTTAGCTAAAGTGAGCTAGAGAATATAAAATAATAAAAAATAAATAAAAATAATAGAAATTGTAAAAAAATAAGTAAAAATGAATTATTAAAATAAAAATAATAAATAATACAAAATAAATAAAATGTACATTGAGTGATTTTATTTTATTAAAACATTTTTGAAGAAATATTTACAAAATAACACAAGTTGAAAATATTGTAACTTACAATAACAGAAAAATACATTATCCTACAAATTTATATTATATTAAATTATTATATTAAAATTTATATTATTTTTATATATAATATTAAAATGAATTATTATTGTAAATAAAGTTCATACTATCAAAATAAAGTTAGGTCGAAGCAAAGCCACCTACACCTAAATGGATTCGCAGCTCGTAGTGACAGAATTAAATCTTCGAGGAAATTAGAAACATATGTTATAACTATAATATTTTCGACCCAAAATCATTCATGCAGCAAAGCACTTGTTAACTTTAGATGAGTGCAAAATAAAAATTTACTATTTCAACTAAGCTCAACAAAATTAAATAGAAATTGCTTAAGCTATTTGCGTTTGCGTTTCTACATCAACAAAATTACGACCAAATTTTTATGCCATCTATTAAAATTTTATGACTCACGGCATAAATCCAGATATTTGGAAATATGTGCGCTTAAGCGATGCAAGGCAGGTTATGTACGATAGGGCATAGAAGTATACGAGTATAAATAAAAGCATAAGTTACTTTAGCTGAATATAATACATTATAAATAGTATAAGTGAGTTGAATATAAGACTCCAATTGAAAAGTCTTCTATTCCTATTTCTATTTGCTAAATCGATTATCGTGCCATGCACTCAATTGTGACCCTTGTTGAAATATGACCATTAATATCAGAGAATAAGTGTTGGTTTTGGTCGAGAATTGATGACCATTGAAATAGTCTTAATGAGCAAATTGAATTTGCAGCTGTTCGCCAGTTCATTATCCTTTGTTGCTGTTGCGGTTGGTTTAATGAACTCGACAAGGTGGCAAAGTGGCCCCAATTTCACTTTGGGGAATTCTACCCGCCCCCGTCTACCAACAGCCGACTCGCTACTAATAATTGATATTGAAAACATTAACTTGCAGTTCAAAATTGTGCGCCGGGGGCATTTGGGGGTCATTTGGGACTAGAATATGGCTGGGTTAATTTCCGCAGCCCACACTGCCCAACTGCCCCCTCTTCCCCTTGCCACATTTATATTCAATTAAGCACATATTTTCTGCAGATTTTTGGGCTGCCATCGGAAAAGGGTTGCGCAGCGCTAATTGGACTACAATTTAAACGAACATTTCGATACTTCAGAATGGGTATTTTGCATTGTTTGTCCTGCTTTCCCTAATTACTTTTAACTAATTGAGCTGCCCGATCGTTAATTTTAATTCACTGAGCAAAGTTGAGTGTTAACCAACACTGGCAATGGCCAAGTGAATTGTCAAATGTAGCCGTAAATTGAGTGACAAATGGCACCGAAAAACTGAACTTGAACGACAGACTCAATATTTCAGGCTCATTCCTGTTTGGGCCAAGAGCGATTACATGCATAATTCAATTGATGTAACAGCCTGTTTCTGCCTTGCGTTCAGCCCCTTTGCCATTAATACTGTGACATGGAGATGTCTGTCTAAAGCACACACACAACCAATTGGCAGTGGGTTTTGTTGGCGCAGAAAAGGGATAATTCTGAGGCACAGATGTGCCTCAGTTGGAGTTGAACAGAGATACAGATACAGATACAGCTACAGCTACAGCTACAGCTACAGCTATAGATACAGCTACATCTGCACATTGTGCTGTCAATCATGCTTAGGGGCCTGCCAATAAAGCCGGCAAGTGCGTGTTACTGTTGCCTACACGCAAAGCGTCAACTGCTTCGGGGACTATGCAAATGCTATTTGGGATTATCCAGCTGCTGCTGGGAGCTATCTGGGCGCATGGGATTTCTATTACCCCTTTGCTCGCATTCCTTTAGCCAAAGTTAAACTATTGAAATAAGTCTGCTGACGCCTGACTTGCTAATGCCCTGTAAAGATGTCTAGCTAATCATAGCAGTTGCCCTGGCCATAGACGTTCTCCAAGTTACTCACGAGGCTCTAACATCAACTAATACGCTCCACTGCATATGCGATGCGTGCTGAGTGTGCGTAGAACCTTCGACAGCTGCAACTTCAAACTACATGCAAATGATGTCATAAAAACGTAGACAGCCTCCACGCTTGTCACCTGTGCAAGTTTGTTGAGCACTTCAGAACTAGCTGCTCGAGTTGCTGCTGTTGGTTTAAAGTTTTCGCCACGCACTTGTTAAGTGGTGCACCAGAATAAGACTGAAGTTGAAGAACCAGAGAAAATTCCACTGAAAAACCATTTCAATGTGACCCTGAACCCAAGGCAGTTGTTACATCGACGATTAGGCAAGAGTGGAACAATTCTAATTGAAGCTTATCGATTATCAACATCGGCAATGCTGATAGAGCATTAGCTATATCGAGGTATTATAGAGATTAGATAGTTGTTGTTTGCTTTAATTAGCGATAAAAGTATTACGCAAAGATCATAGCTATACGAGTTGAGTTTTAGGATATTTCAGTTCAGCTGGTAATAGGCGCTGATCACTTGGTAGATCCAGTCCACGTAGGCGGGCACCGAGGTGTAGACAGTGGGGCGATTGGCATAGCCGCAGGGCACGTAGGTCCAGGAGCCGAGGCCCACCAGCTCGGCGGGCCCATCGATGGGCCAGTAGACCAAGGGACTGCCGCCATCGCCATAGCATGCTTTCACCTGCGCGCATACCTGACCCCGCGAGAGCGGCGCATCTGCAGGCAGCAGCTTGGCGCACTGTTCGTTGTTCAGCAGCGGAGCGAATCCATATTGCAGCTTCTTGGAGTACTCATCGCCATCGGCTGTGGTCAGCCCCCAGCCATAGAGCGCCGTCGTCTTGTTGCTGTAGTCCTCATTCAGATCGGGCAGCGCAATTTGCTGCACACGATTCGAGTAGACAAACGATTGGGAGACGTGCAGCAAGGCGATGTTATCGCTGCCGGCGACGCCGTTGAACTGGCGATGCGACGCAGCAAAGTCCACGTAGCGCACCTGAGCGTCGCTCACATTCGATCGGTTGGAGAGACCCGCATAGATGGCAGTGCCAACGATGTCGCCATTGAAGCTGCGCAGCTCTTCGGTGCAGTGGGCAGTGGTGAGCACCCAGCGTTTGCCGATGATGGCTCCGGCACACTTGTGGCTGTAGATGAGCGACGTGAGGCTGAGTGAGACGAGATACGGCGTATTATCCACGCCCTGCACATCGTTGCCGCCTATAATGCGCGCAGAGAGTTCCATGGCCTGATCCTCCTTTATCCGCTGCATTATGCGCTCCATCAAATGGGGCACCTCTTGCTGCTCCTTGATGGCCTTGGCCAACTCTTCGTAGTGCTCCGAGAGCAGGTGCTGCAGCTGTGGCTGCTGGCCAATGGCATTGGCTGTGGCCAGGGACAACAGTGGCAACAAAGCGAACAAAATTTTTACCGTCAACATGGTGTTACGTATAGCGGCGAATGTGAACTGGTCCCGGAAGCTCTCGAGACTCGTGTATATAAACCCGGTCGTTCAGTTGGAGCTTTATGTGATAAGCAGCGAGTATAACAAGAGCGATTAGTGTTTGTGCAGAAAGATAGTGAGAGAGCACCTTAGTATTGGGCATAGCGATGGTAAATTGTGCGATGTATTGAGCAGAGCTATCACTATGGAATTTTTATTTTTATGGAAGAAGAGATCAAGGGAAGCACCACCAAGTGCATTGTCATGTGAGAGAATTTCCCTGACAATTAACAGCTGAGACCTTGGGTTGAGTTCTCTTTCAAGTGAATACTAAAGTAGTATGCTATTATAAATATATATATATAGAATTCTTTTGGTTTGAGAATGCCTGCCTTGTGGCGGTCTGGCATAAAAATAATAATAATTATTATTATTTTATTTAATTTAATTTTAGCCTCTTTAAAATAAAATAATCAAAATTATGAATATTAAAAATTAATCATATTTTTCTTTGCCGGTATATATATACATAAGCTTATACACTCTCATCAATAAATAGAAGAAAATAAGATTATAGAAAAAAATAAAAATAAATATGATTATAAATCATAAAATGGTTCAAATTGTTGTGCCTCATAAATAGGTAGCTACTCCACAGACTCTTATAGGAATAACCAAGCATCCACAATTTCATATTAGATTATTTCCAACTCTCACGTCTCTACAATCCTTCATAATGCTCTCTTCTGCCTTTCATCTTGAATATTTCTTTCAACTCGCTTTTAAACCACTTCCAAGCCAAACATTGCCAGCTATCAGTAAAGGCTTATTTCACTTAGCTTCAAAATCAAATTAGACAATAATTAGCAGGCTAATTGGATTTTGATGTTAAGCTGATTATTTCTGTCTTACATGCATCGCTTAATAGATTCATTTAATTGCCCAGAGCTTGTAAGGATTTGCTGTAAAATGCACAATGGCCGCTTTTAAGTCTGGCGCTAATTAGAGTCGTCTTTATGTCTGGCCTGAGTTTTATTATCATTGTTTAACTGGACTTTAAAGTGGCATCTATGCCACATGCTCCGCCATTTGGGTGTACACAATTGGCTGTGTGCGTGCGTGTGTGTGTTTGCGGTTAAACAAAGCCAGCAGCAGCGTAAAATTTGCTTTTAATTGGCTAAGCTCGTAAAATGGCCGCCATCTGGCGTGCAGGCCGTGGACATGGACATTGTCCACTCTTTTATGTGTGGCCCGCCAAGGACGCGCATCCCTTTATAGACTCACAGCCCCAATACCTTTACACGCATGTATTCATATATTTTTAGCGCCCTCTGGCACGCGTGGCTTGACAACGCCTTACGCAGGCTAAAAATATCAAAGCTGTAAATGTAAAACGTGGACCGGGTTGGGTTTACACTTTGTCTAGCTCGCTTATCCTTATCATTATCAGCTGGCATTGAATTAGCTTAATTTTTGCGGTTATTGGGAAATTTCAAGTCATAAAAACTTATTATTGGACGAAAATGAAATCATTTTCATAAATCCATCTTCTAATCGCCAGATAACAGCGATTGCCCTAACGAACCAAAGCACCTATAAAAGTTCCGTGAATATTCACGATTTCACCATTCAGAGTCCATTAATCAGAATGAAAGTACTCGCCTTTACCATTCTCGCTTTGCTGGCTGCCAGCGCCCAGGCCGGCAAGCTGACCGACGCCTTGGCCAAGTTCATCCCCAGTTTGCCCTCTGGATTCGTGATCAACGGCACCGAAGCTGACCCCCATGCCGCGCCCTACATCGTCTCCCTGGGCACCAACTTCAACAAGCATTCGCACATCTGCGGCGGCACCATCGTCAACAAGGAATGGATCGTCACTGCGGCTCACTGCATCTCCAACCCAGTTGGCATGAGCGCCATCGCCGGCCTGCACAAGCGCGCCGAGGTCGATGAACGCACTCAGCACCGCCAAATTGACTTTGGCCGCGTCCACGAGCAGTACACGGGCGGCGTTGGCCCCTTCGACATTGCCGTCCTGCACGTCAGCGAGCCCTTCGAGTTCAACGAGTTTGTCAGCGCCGCTACCCTGCCCAGCCGCGAGCAAGTGCACGAGGGCGAGACCCATCTGTATGGTTGGGGACAGCCTAAGTTCTATGTGTTCACACCCGCCAAGACTCTGCTGACCCTTACCACCGAGATCATCAACTACGAACAGTGCAAGGAAATTCTGCCCGAGGATGCCCCTCTGACTCCAACCAACATTTGCTCCGACTCCCTGCAGGAGAGCAAATCTGCTTGCAATGGCGACTCTGGCGGCCCTCTGGTCGTCGAGCACGAAGATGCTGCCTCTGAACTCATTGGCATTGTCTCCTGGGGCTACATTCCCTGCGGCTTGGCCAACTACCCCTCGGTCTACACCCGCGTCTCCGGCTACGTAGACTGGATCGCCAAAATCCAGAGTGCTTTCTACATTCTGAACTAATTTGAAGCTTTTATAAACCATAATAAACTACTCACTCGACTCTAGTCGAGTTCAGTTTGATGATATGACTAAATAATGCAGTTTTAATAGATCACATTATCTAGAAAAAAAAAACAAATGACGGCTAGAAATAAATGTATTGAACTAAATGCTTAATAATATGAGGTATTAGATGAATGACTAATTCATTTAATCAAAGGCATTTTAAGAGAATAAAGCTTAGTCATCATTAGTTTGTTTTTTTTCGGGGATCGTATTTGATTTAAAAATTTGTCTTTATTTAAATTTGAGCGATTTGAGTAAGTTAAAATGACTCTTGCTCTAGATGAATATACCCAGTTTTTTCTAAAAGAACAGAGTATCTTAAAAGGCTGTAGTATTCCACCTTATCATACCAGCTAAGCAATTCATGTGGCTAACATTGATATAGCCCAAGTTTTAATAACTTTTTTAGCTCTGTAAATTACGATCATTCATGCGTAAATTTATGCCACACTTCATAATTGGACTTCAATTAAACTTAATCAGCTTTAAATATTTATGGCTTATAAATATGTGTGCTTTTGCATATTCATTTCATGACGAACAATTGCGACGATGATAATAAGTTTTGAGTAGTGAATTGAATTGAAGGACAAAGGAATATTTTAAATAAAATATTGAATAAATATTAAGTTATACATAAATTTGAATTTGATTAGAGAACTCATTTTAATATTCATAAAATAAATAAATAAATTATATTACGAAAAGCTGTTGCAATTTCACAGTTCAAATTTCCTGACAAGATTTATGGACTCAACCTTAGGGGTATTGAAATTCTCAAGTTTATTTGTATATATAAAGAAATTTGTTTGGAATCTTCTAAATATTTCGTTCAGCTTGCAAAATATTCAACATTTTGAGTATATGATATAACGATATATATCGATGCCAACGAGTTATCGATGCTAGCGTTATAGAGTTGCCACACTCTGCAACAGGGTTACAACCTTTTCATTTCTTATCTATTGACTTTTGGCCATAGAAGATCCCATTTAGCTGATTAGCCAGAACTTCAAAAGTTATAAAATATGATTTTCGCTTTAGGGGCAATCATCATCGTAAATCTATCTGCTTATCTAGCGATAGTAGCTCTTCTAACGCTTCTTCTTCCGGGTGAATACACTTATAAAAGATTACATTGCATCCACGATTAAATCATTTTAAGGCAATCGATCGAAATGAAAGTACTCGCTGTTACGCTCTTCGCCCTTCTGGCTGCCAGCGCACAGGCTGGCAAGCTGACCGATGCTATGGTCAAGGTGATTCCCAGCTTTGCTACTGGATTCGTCATCAATGGCACTGATGCCACACCCCACCAGGCGCCCTACATTGTCTCTCTATCCAGCAACTTCAACAATCATTCGCATAGCTGTGGCGGTACCATCGTCAACAAGGAATGGATCGTCACTGCGGCTCACTGCATCTCCAACCCGGTTGGCATGAGCGCCATCGCCGGCCTGCACGAGCGTGCTGAAGTCGATGAACACACTCAACACCGCCAGGTTGACTTTGGACGCATCCACGAACAATTCGGAGGTGGCGTTGGTCCCTACGATATTGCTGTCCTGCACGTCAGCGAGCCCTTCGAGTTCAACGAGTTTGTCAGCGCCGCTACTCTGCCCAGCCGCGAGGAAGTTCACGAGGGCGAGACCCACCTGTACGGTTGGGGACAGCCTAAGCCCTTTGTGTTCACACCCGCCAAGACTCTGCAGACCATCACCACCAACATTATCAACTACGATGAGTGCCTGGAGCGAATGCCCGCAAATTCTTCCCTGGCTGTGAGCAATATTTGCTCTGACTCCCTGCAGCAAAGCAAATCTGCTTGCAATGGCGACTCTGGCGGCCCTCTGGTCGTCGAGCACGAAGATGCTGCCTCTGAACTCATTGGCATTGTCTCCTGGGGCTACATTCCCTGCGGCTTGGCTAACTACCCCTCGGTCTACACCCGCGTCTCCGCCTACGTCGACTGGATCGTCAAGATCCAGAGCGCCTTCTACATTCTATACTAATTGCTAGTTATCTTCAATAAAAGTGAAATCATTTTTAATTGTAAATATTTAAACAACTATCTTCATTTGATTTGACAACTTTGTAGATAAATTCTTATCTTTGAATTTTTTATTAATAATTATGTTGGGAAATTTATTGTTATTGATGATTGACTCTGAGTGGACTTTATTTTATTAAATTTCTAATGTAAGGGGAAATATATCTTCGATTACGTTAAGTATGGTCAAATGATTTAGTGGAGCCCAGTTAGTGTATTTAGTAAAACAGACTAACTTTGGTTTAATTGTTGGCATTAACTGAATCGCATTGAAAGGCACGGATATATTCCGACGATTAACGAATTAATTTCAAAATAGTAGAAAACATCTGGCAACGCCGTAATGTTAGTGTTACAAGTGGTGATAAGTTGGTTAAGCTTCTACATTAAGCAGTGTGGCAATATTAACAGGAAAGAACTTAGCATTCGGGTGTTACCCACTATATAATACTCGATCAGCCAGTATTAGAAAATGTACATTTAATATTAAAATCAATATTTCAGATTTGGACTGTAGAAAAGTTCAATAATAATCTAGCTGCATAGATTGATACAAATTTAAAATATATTAAATAAAATTCAGGAAGATATTGGATTATATTCCGATTGACATGAACTCAATTGTAACTTGTGGTTAGCAGCAAAAAGCTGTAGAACAGGTAAACTGTGCCACGCCTTTGCTGGGCATATTTTAGTACTTTATTAAAATATATTTGAAATTTCATATCTATTTTGCTCAGTTTATGTAGTAAAAATTAATTCATGCTGGCAACACCGAATATCACTATTTGCCCTTGTTAAGTTGGCTGCGGCAGCCATATTGCATTTATATGTACAACAAATCAGGTCTTTTACTTTGTTACACCTTCACCAAGAATTTCGAAATGATATTCATATATTATAGATAATTTGAAGCCGCCTGTCAGTTGGCTGCAATAGTTGATGATCACATCGTTGTTGAACTTTTCAAACGCTCCTTTGCTTTACGACACGCGCCCAATCGGTCGAATGATCTTGCAAAAAATACTTTTGTTTTGTTTATAGAGATTAGCTAAAATATATGGTGGGCAGGAATGTAAACCGCATTCAAGATTTACGATCGCATTCAACTGTGGCCGCCGATCCACTTGTCTGTTCTGATTCGATCGATAGCCAAGTTTCCACTGATATTTATCTAAAGTGGGCTATTTGTGGCTCTGTCTGGTATACAAAATCGCACTTAGCCTAACCGGGACACGGTCAAATGCGAAAATAAGGATTGTAAATCTGCAGCGCGTCAATTATACAACTTCCATAAAGACCGGTTGCCAGTGATAGCTAAATCTAGATACGATAAGGGCGGCTGGCTGATAAGCTGCGTGCCACTGTTTGGGCGCTATAAAAACGCATGCTTCGGCTACCGATATCAAACAGTAAACTGTGAAGTCAACAGCTGTTAACATGAAACTTTTTGTAGTGCTTATTGCATTGGCCGTGGCCGCAGCTAACGCCAACATTATTGGCTTGCCCGGATTCCCCGAGGGTCGCATCATCAATGGCAACGAGGCCAACTCTGGCGAGGCTCCCTTCATTGTCTCCCTACAGTCGACCAAGAACGCCCACTACTGCGCCGGATCGCTGATCAGCGATCGCATTGTCCTGACCGCCGCCCACTGCATGACCAGCACCGACTTCCTGGTGGTTGCTGGCGCTCACAGCCGCACGGACAAGTCAGCGACGCAGGTGCGTCAGGCCAGCAGCTCCCGCCAGACGGTGCACGAGAAATACGGCGGCGGTGTCGGCCCCTACGATCTGGGTCTGATCTTCTTGGAGGAGCCTTTCGATCTTAATACCTTGTCCCGTGATGGCAGCGCTCCCGTCTCCACCATCTCGTTGGCCACCAACCAGTTCGCCACCAACTCTGACGGCGTGCTCTTCGGCTGGGGACGCGACAACTCTGGATCCCTGCCCGATAAACTCCAGAAATTGGATGTAGATATCATTGGCTACAACGAGTGTCTGGCCCAGCTGCCCCGCGGCAACAAACTGGCCGATACCAACGTGTGCACATTCACCGCCGGCACCACCGATGGCGCCTGCAACGGCGACAGCGGCGGCCCACTGGTCAACAAGAAATCCGATGGCTCCTACCAACTGGTCGGCATTGTCTCCTGGGGCTACACTCCCTGTGCCAGCACCAAGTACCCCTCTGTGTACACCTACACCGGCGCCTACTCCAGTTGGATCGAGGAGCACAGCAACGACTACTAAAGCCTCTAAATGAATAAACGAATTCAACTTTTGCATTACTTACGTCGTCCCACTTGATAAACTTCTCGCCATCTTGCAGAGCCTGTGGCACCTCCACGCTGGCCGTCGATATGTAGGTGCCGCCTGCGCTCATCATTTTGTTGCTGTTTTTGTTGTCTGTTGTTTCCTTCGCCTTGATTTGGTTTAGCTTTCGTTTGTTTCTAGCTTTTTTTTTAAGTTTTTTTTTGGCTGGTTTTAGCCGCTGCGCTGCATTTCCTTTGTTGAACTTGTTTCGTTCTCAACTTTTGTGGTTCTCTCGATTGTTGGGCTTGCCTCGCATACAAATGACGCCATTTGAGCGTGTCCTAGTCCTGGCCTCAATTAGGCCGCCGCTGTAACTGCGGCTCGTTTCACCTGCAGCAGCTGCATTCTGTGGTCTTCACTGTTTGCAGCTTGATTAAAATTCCGCTAATGTCCGCCTGCAAAAGAGAGGTGGAAGCAAACAAACAAACGTTTAGAGTGGAGTTATCAAATGGCCAAATAGCTGGCTGCAATTGTATGTATTTACACTTGAGCAGAGATTGCCTATCAGCAGCAGCAGCAGGCTAGCTCTGACCGTAGCCTCATTGCGCGGCAGCACTGCGTTCTAAATGCCTTAAAAGCTAATTAAGGAATTTCAAATGTTTTACGATGGCATCAAATTTAAGTAACCTAGGGATGGTGTTAAGGAAGGGATATACCTTTCCTTTTTTTAAGAACTTATTTATTTTTATACACGATATTAAGGGCAAAAGCAAAGTTTGGCAGAGTTCTTATACTAAAGAGTCTCAACGAGCTATAGCTATAGTCTATGCTGCACTCAGTTGAGTAAGCTGCACAGCTCTGAGCTGCACTCCGATGTATGAGTTATTTTGATCTATGCTGAGCTGGTCTTTTTCTCTGAGTACCTTACAACTATTAGGGCTTACGCAGAGGGGCTTATAAGACTGAGCGAACTATGCTGTGCTCACATGAGTAAGTTACAGTCGAAAAGAGACGTCTTTAATTAAAAATTTTGTTATCAAAGCTCAGTTTGACTTTTGGTTACTAAATACTGCTGCTCTGTTTATTTAATTCGATATTTTTATTTAACATAATATTTTATTTATCAATAGATTTTGTTTTATTATAGAGATATATTTATGAAAAAATATAACAATATAATAAATAAAAACTATATAAAAATAAAATATCTTTATCATTTTATTTTTATATATTTTTGATTTGTATTATATATTATTTATGTCTATTTATGTCCAAATATTAAAATATATTTAAAAAAAAAATTAATTGTCTTATCTCTTATTACTGTATTATTTTTTGCTTTACTCAATTCTTTTCTACTTATTTTTTATAAAATCAAGTAAGCTTGAAAAGCTTTCAGAAAAATTTCTGTTGATTATGTTAGTTGCATAACTTTCAGTAAAATTCAAGTAGAGTCCATTTATTACTTAAAGTCTACGAAAGAGTTTAATTTGTATTTCGCCTTCCCCTTTTGTTTCTGTTATAGGAGTAAAGCTTTGCTTTTAATCAAATCAAATCTTTCCATTTCATTCTATGTTTCAACTCATATTTTTTCTGTTTCTTTACTCTTCTCTTTCATTTTAGCATTGACAACACAAAATGTTTGCTTCAGACTGAAGATAGAGATTTCGATTCGAGCTGGTTTCCTCCTCATTTCCCTCTCTCTCTCCCCCTCACATATATCAAATTTACGCAAAATTTATGGAAATATATTTTTTCAGGGCTTGTTACATATTTCATAGCTTTGCTCGTCGCTGCTCTAAATATATTCCTGAATTTGTAAAAATAGTTAAGCTTTGACTATATTCAAATCAATTCATGCCCATGCTCAGCTTAGTTGAATAGCCAGCTCGTTAGGGTCTGGCTTTTGCTTTGTTAGCCTATTTTCGGGCTGCCTTGGCGCAGCATTGTATAGTTTTTTTTTTTATATATATATATATATATATATATATATATATATATATATATTTTTCAATTATTCAAAATTGTTTCCTCGCTAATTTGGTGCACAAAACGTTGTCAGTCACAGTCTTCAGCTTTCAGTTTTTCAATTAGCTGTGCGAATAACTTTTGACCCGGCAGCGCAGCTGAAGCTGTATTGTGCTCGAACTTTAAATAGACATCCGGTTGGGGCAGAGCGCCCAAAACGGAACTCTGCACCGATGACAGCAGCCGATAAATGTTCAGTAAATTCATTCATTTTGCGCTCCTGAATCATTCATGGCAAATGCTTTAAGTTTTGCTCTCGCAAACACTTAATCCGCTTACGACAAGACAGCCAAAGGGAGAAGCAGATAATGGCTGATAGAGTTGGCTAGTAAGAGACACGCTCACGCTCACGCTCACGCTCACGCTCACGCACGCACACTGTGTACACACACATACGTGACTTTCCAACTAATTCATTTATAATTTCTTTTGGCCATGCCATAACCAATTCCAGCCAAAGACACAAAATGAAAACGTAAGCAAACTTTTAGCCAGTCCGCAAGCCACACAACTGACCATGTATATGTGTGTGTGTGTGTGGGTGCGTATGTGTAAGTGTTTTCCACCCACACACATGCTCGAAAAGGAAGTCATTTGTTTTTTGTTATCGTTGTTTGTGCGCACTATGGCAAATATAAATTGAATTTATTTTTGGCAGTTTTCCTTCCATTTTCCATTTTCCACTTTTCGCTATTGTCCGCAAACGGAACATTCACAAATTGAGTTTCGTACGTCAAGGCGAATTTCTGCTCGCTGCGGAAGTAATTAAACATTTTGTTTTGCATGCGAAGCGCGTGGAAATGATTGGAAAATTGTTATGGCTTACATAAGTGCGAGGAGGGAAAATCGAATGAAAATTGCCAGTCGTTTCAGCTTTTCCTTTTTTTCCACTCTCTCTCTCTCTCAACAGCTTCTCCAGCTCTATTTTCATTTCAGTTTTACTTTTTATTCGCACAAATCGTTTTAAGTGTTTTATGGCAAACGGGCAAAAATTTATTGCAGGCAATTTGCAGATATACCCACGCCTGAGTCCCCTGAGTGGGGACTGGGTGGTGTAGGGGGTGTGACAGGAAATCACAGCGGCAACATACAGATTTGAAGTGACTTCCACTTCTAGTGAACCAACAACAACAACAACAGCAACAACAATAATAATAATAGCAGGACCAAAGCGAGAGTCGCATGAATCATGCATGCGACACAAAACAGAACAAAATGGCGGCTCTCTCTCTTTCTCTCTCTCTCTCGCTCCCTACAAATGCTTTCGGGGCAGCGCCATAAATCAAAAGAAGCCCCAGTCGAAACAAGAAAATAAAAATATGTTTGCCTGACTGTAAAATGCAAAGACCGAAGCTAAGAAATTTCTGAATACTCTTTGTAAAGATAGTAAAAATTTTCATTCTCACTTTATGAGCCATAACGCATCACACTAAGCAAGCTGTCCCCCAAGGTTAGTTTATGCTGCGGAGATGTGCTTGGCCAGCAGTACAGCAAGTAAAATTCAACTTGTCTGAGGTCGGACTATATATATTGTAGACCTTTTTAAGACTCGCTCTCTTAGGCTAGCTGATTGTGCTCCATGGTCTAATTTAATGGCCAAGCGCTTGTTAGCCGTAAATTGCTTTGCCTTTGCTCTTTTAACATGTGCTGTATGCTCTTCAGTTATTGTGTTATTGTGTGCTATGCATACTTGTTTCACTACAGATAATTCTAATTTTTCAATAACTAGGCAGTGATGCTCAATTGCATAGGTTTGAGTTTTTTTGAACGAAAACTCAGATTTGAATTAAATAAATATTTTTATATAAAAAAAAATGAATAAAGAAAATTTTGATGAAAAGGATTTTCTGGTGAATTTTTTTAAAATTTCCATTAATTTTTCATTTTTTGTGACTTTTTTAGCTTTCTCAAGAACATAAAACATGAATCTAAAATGATATTTAATTAAAATTCTTTTATTTATTTTTTATTTTTTTATACAAATAAAATAAAAATTTTCAAAATAAAATAACTCTTTTATTTTTATTTATTTATTTTATTTTATTTTATTTTATTTTTATTTATTTTATTTGTATTTCTTTATTTTATTTATTATTATCATATATTTTTAATAAAAATGTTTTTATTTTATTTTTATTAATTTTTAATTAATAAATTTTATTTATTTTTTTTTTATTTAGTTATTTTATTTTATTTATTTCCTCTAATAACATAAAGCAACATTTCAACTTGTAGGTACATGAGATACACACGGTGTATATATTGATGCTAAAGACATTTGTAATCTCTTAAATTATTATCCTCCATGGTCACTTTAATGCAATAAAATCCCGAAGAACTCTTAAATTTCTCTCTCAGCTCACATTATGTGCGAGTATAAGCCATAAAAGATACCTCAAATCGCTAAGTAACATTTATTAACGCACATGTCCTGCATGGCACATAACAACTCTTTGGCCATAACATTATGAGGAAGAATATGCTTATTGTTATGAGCCCCAAAGAAAGAGGGAAAGGAGCAAAAGGAAAATAAATACCCTTTCCGGGACATAATCAAACTGATGCAGCCTACGGCAGATGGCGAATCAGCTGTTGTTGTTGTTATTGTCGAGGAAGTTGCTTGTCAAACGGCAATCTTGGAGCTTGGCGCTGGGCGCTTGGCAAAAAACATGATAATCAAATCAAGGCGCCAGCTATTTGGTTAATGTGCATGACAGCGTTGCCGTTGCCGATGTCGACGACGACGGCGTCGCTGCTGCCAGCCAAGTTAAAATGTTAAAAAGTGAGGCAGGTGAGCTTCAAAAGATAAGCGATGAGCAGCGGCAGCGGCAGCGGCGGCGGCGGCGGCGGCAGCGTGGGCGACAAAATTGGGAGTCGAGCAAAATTGTGTGGCATGCTTTTAGGAGCAAACGTTTTTGTCGACGCGCAAATTGCAGCGACAGCCTGTGGCCTGCCACTGTGTGAGTGTCAATGTGTGTGTGTGTGTGTGTGTGTGTGTTAGTGTGTATGACTATAATTTCATTTGTGGTACATAAAAGTTTTGCTGGCGCTTCATCTCGCATTGAGCGCCCAAAGCGCTAAAGCGTCTAAAGCGAACAAGTGAGCGAGAGAGAGAGAGCGAGAGAGATTCTCTGTGTGTGTGAGTGAAAGAGCGAGAATTACATTAAACTAATTGCTTTAGCTTGTCATTGTTGTTGCTCTCATGTATTTATTGTTAGTGAGGCTTTTAGGCGAAACCAAATTATATTTACTTGTATGTCAAAATATTGTGTGTGTGTGTGTGTTGGGCTATTATATATAAAATTTGAGGCAGCTGTACAGTTTGACAAGCGCTGTGCATGTTCCTGCCAGAGCGAGACAGACAGCTTGGCAGCAGCAGCAACGGCACTCGAGTCTGCAATTACCTTTGACCTTAAGCACAACAACTCAAACAAGCGCTGCGAAATCAAATATTTAAGCCAACGCACACACCCACATTCCGACACCAACAGAGGCCACGCCCACCGCCAGCAAAATAAAAATAAAATAAAGAAGGAAAGGATTCGGAAGCGCTTTTTGGGTTTATTAAAATGCAAAAGTGTTGAGTAATTTGCGGGCAGCTTTTGCCTACTTTGCCGCTTGCGAGCTGTTGCCTTGAATATTTCAACAGCGCAGCGGCGCGGCAATCATGTAAATTCCCTTGTTCATGTTGTTATTGCCTGGACTCTCTTTGTGCCCGCTTTACGCGTACAAATTCATCAGGCTACAAACGAGCCAGGCGCCGCCCAGCGCATTGTGTCAACAAACCAAACACCAACAGCGCCGCCTGCTCTTTGGTGATATCGTTGGCACAAAGTACACAAAAAAATAAAAAAAAATATATATAAAACTCCCTCTCACTCTTCCTACCTGTCTCTCCCTTGCTTCATGTCCTTCTGTCCACATTGAACAAACAAACAAAAAAAAAGTAAAGCAAAACAACATTAGGTTCAATGACACCCAAAAAAAAAAAAACAGGCCCTCGGGCACCTCCAGCACGAAGTTTGCGTTTGGTTACCCATTTTGAGGAACCTCCATCAACGTCAAGTCAAGCCTCGCACAGCCGCCACTTGTCGTGCCCCCCACTTGGCGCCTTCAATTGGAAAACTTTTGTTTCACTTCGCTCTCGGGGTTTCGTTTCGGGTGGTTTGCATTTTTAATTTCATCCACCCACAGTCAGCGCGCACCACACTTAATTCATGCCTGACCCAACTTTAGCCCACTCAACTGCCAGATAATACCTGTCGATATATAAGCAGGCAAATTGTGAAAATATTGACTAAACAATTGATGGTTTTTTGCACGCGAGTTTTCACCAGCCACATTAGCCCCCAGCCCCAAGTCAGCTGCCTTCTGCTTTTGCTCTCTCTCCCCCCCACCACCCCACAGCTGCCTTTGCCTTTCTTTATCTGTTTTCATTGTTGCAAAAATTTTCTGTTTATAAAGCATTTTAGGGTCCGTGCAGCAAGTGCGAAAAGCTTAGCATAGTTTTCGGAGCATTCAAGCGGCACAGCAACAATACGAATGGACCATTCGGCACGTATCGATTGGGAACTCGAGATAGTCGTGTTAAAGACAATAACACTAATAGAAAATAGTTCAATTGGAAACTGGAATAAGCGAGCTTATTAAGTAGCAAAAGTTAAACAGGAAAAGCAAAAGAAAACCAAATTGGAAATGGGAAATTGAAAATGGAAAATAACTGATGGGATTCTCCAGCTACAATTGTATAACTGAATAATATCGAGCAAAATGTATGCTAATATAGATTGAAGATATGTAAGTGAAAGTTAAATATATAATAGAACAATGATAGGAATCTGTTTAAGAGAATTTTTGCAGTATTTTCCAAGAGTCGATATGGAAAGACTCTCTCTTAAAAAAATTATAAATAAATATATTTTATATAAATAATATAATAATATTTGTTATTTATATGAATATCTATCTATTTATCTATCTATAGACACCCATTTATTCTATTATATAAACATAGGTTATTTAAAGAAATTATTATTATGAATTATTCATTTAGCCTTTCAGAATATCATATCAATCTTGAAGAATTTCACTATTGACCATAGACCATATGCAAATAGTAAAGTGGCTTTTGATTGATTAATATTCGATATCATTTATATTTGATATTCAATTCAATTCGATTGTTAAAGATAACCAGAAATGATAAATGAGCAAAAGGTAAGGCACACAGAATGGGGTTTCCCTTTTTGCATAGTTGTAATATTTGATTAATCGGCTTAAATGTGCTAGAAGTGCGAGTTGAAGAAGATATTTTATATGGAAGTCTTAGAATCGGTGAATCTTCGGAGAAACGTGTGAGGCTCTATTATAGAATGTAAGAATTGGCTTTGCTTAATACTGAAATAGGATTTAATATGCAATGATATAAATGCTATTGACATATAATTTAATAAAAGGCATAATGCCTATTTATTACTGATAGAAATTTATCTGATAATATAAATATATATATTTTTGAGAAAATCTATCTTCTTAGATGCTTTAAGCTGAGATATACGCACATTCCAATTAATATTAAAAGACTTTGAAGAAGTTCTCTGTTACCATTGACCCCAGTCAGCATGAACTTCCATAGACCAAACACCATTGTCAAACTTTAATTAAAAATCAACAATCTACAAGACTTAATTATAAATGCGCAGGGCGCTAAGTAGCATACCAAGCAGGTGAGTGAAGAAGATGTCAAGGTAAATTTTAAATTTATTTTAAATTTAAGAAATGGCAATAGACTCGAGCTGAAGTCCATTAAGAGATTTCAAAATAATTAGCGAATATTTATAACAATTTATCTGCAATAAAAATAATATGGCTAGCTTCCTCATCTATATTGTATAATTATGTAATTAATATTAAAATGTTAATATATAAAATACATAACAAAAATCAAGGTCTAAACAGGTCTATTATAATTCAGTTAAGTCCCTCAAACCCTGTTTAATTATCGAAATTATTTCCTAGTTTATTAATGGCCTAATCAGGCACATGCCACAAGCCTGCCCACGAACCCTATTAGATGCTACCTTTAATGCAATGGCTTAAAATGTAATTTTAATTTCATTAAATTTTCGATTGCCTAAACATTCGCCTGTCAAAAGCATTTTGACATTTTGGCAAAGATCAAGAGTCAAACGCTTTCAATTTGAGGCTCGTCCGGCGCGCGACACGCGATACGCAAAGAGGCAAAGCGGCGAGAGCAAAAATGTCCATAAACAAAACGGGGCAAAACTGTGCGGCCATAAATCTCGGACAGCTTTTCATTAAGGCTAATTACGCGTGTCAAACACAAAGGGTGCGCGCCAGCGGTGGGTGGCAGCTGCGTGTGCTAAATGAGCGTTGCATTAGCACCAAAATAAAGAAATAAGCAGCATTATTTACAAGCGCACATAGAGGGAGAAAAGCAAACAGCACGCGCTGCTCTGTTTAGTTTGGTTTTGCATTAAAATGCAACCACAAGCCACATGCCACATGCCACACGCCACACTGCGTATGCGTCATGTGTTGCATGTGGCAGCTGCACATATTAAATGACTATTGCCGTCTATTCCCTTTAATAGCAACTTCAATCAAAATTCGCATTAAATTTGCTTTTTGAACTACTGAGGCTCACATAAATTGACCGCAGCAACAGTCCAGAAATAATGCAAAATATTAATAATTAATTAGGCGCTGACACAAACACAAATGCTGAGACACAGTAGTAGCTAAGCTTATCACGCCTTAACGCCAGCCATTACAATAGCAACAATTAAATATGTTCAAATCGAAGGTTATTCGACTTTAAAGATACCCTGGAATAAAGGCGAAGTGTTTATGAAAGGAATATTAGAGAATTTCTGTTTAGAAAATATTTCATTTAATCAATATTTATCGATATCGATTTCATGTCGATTTTAAGATTTGTCAAAATTAAATTTTTATTATAAATTTATCTTTTGGTCCAGAAATACATATTTATCAAGCAATTCATTTACAGAGCAATTGAATGTGTAAGCCCCCGTCACGCTTTTCAAATATTAATAACGATTTCGTACCTCCGAAACCCCAATGGACTATCAAAATTAATTTGAATATTAGTAATGTATAATAAATCAGCTAACATATTGATAAATTTTATATAATCGATAATTTTTATGCATTTTTTCAAATCATTTTCACGAACTTTGAAATTCTTTAGCCTCACCTCTAACCCTTCCACTAACGTGAAACAAACTAATAATCTCTGTAACTATCGTAAGCACTCAATTTAATCTATAGACAGCGACATTTGATAATCGTATTTAATAATGGGAGAATTGTTAATTATATTCCTACCCAATATTTGATAGGCATTCAATTTTATTTATTATAATAGGCTTAGGCTTTGGCTTAGAGCTCTGACCATTATTTAATCTACATTGAAAATCGACGCGACTGTTTTTATTGTGGTTGGTTTTTAGACAAGAGCCATTTGGCTCATTAAACAGATTACAACAAAAATCGCAATAATCAGCTCTATTATATTTTATTGTGCTCGCATTCAATAAGCATTGAGAAGATCTAATTACCAGAAAGTGGGAGAATTTGTAGTAGTTTTTTGTTATATTATTTATAGATTTATATGCAAATGACTTTAAACAGAGATTTAATTTCTGGATATATATTTATATAAGGGATTCAATTACTTAAAGATATTATTATTGGATTCAAGCAATAAAAATGTTAAATATAACAAAAAAACTAATTGAAAAATAAATAATTAAACTATAAATCAAAATTTTTTATATTGCCATAAAATCCATAATATAAAATATAAAAATAAAATATAAAGTATAAAATATAAATAAATTAAAAATAAATAATTAAATTATAAATTCTTATTATTTTTTTAAATTTTCCTAATATATAATTGGTATAGAAAAAAATATACATACACAATAAAAAAAAAATATAAAATATAAAAAATATAAATATAAATATAAAATCAAGTGAAAAGCTGAGTAATTGCAGATCCTGCCACTCACAGAGCAATAGAAATTCGCTTGCTTTTCAGCTCATTTAAGATTCGTTTGTCGTCGTCACTTGCCAAGTGTAGTGCTCTTATCTTCAATATGGCTTTGTTTATGCCCTAATCTTAGCTTGTAAAAGTCACTTTTCCTATGCTTAGCTCGAAGACCTTTCGGCTGCTTTATGACTCCCGGCCAACACGTTTTTATGCATACAGGGTATTAAAATTTGCCATTTGCCGTCAGCTCATTCATATTCATAGCAAATTCCTTTCACCCAACCCCTCAAAGAGCTTATTTGGCTATCCGTGGAATATTCAAGCATTATTTTAGCCGCCGCAGTAGCGACGCCAGTGGCAGTGGCTGCGGCACCGAATGTCGACTCTCATCTTTGTTTTATTTATAACATTGAGTTGAGTCGAGTTGAGTTTAGTTTTTTTTTTTTTTTTCTGCTGTGCGTTTGTATCTCTGTGTAAATTTTGTTTTCATTTTTTTTTATCGCGCTTTTATCTAGTTTGTCAACGTTATCAGGGCACAAGAACGTTAACAGGGCGAGTCTCGGATACACTCATACACACACACACACGCACGTCCACATTAAGCGCTCCCTATTCGGCCCCCGCCCCCCTCGCTGTTGCCGTAGTTCCTGATTCTTTTAGCCACAGCTGCGGAACCACATGGCAATGAAGGCAGTTAGAAAATTCCCGTATTAGATTTGACGCTTCATTATAATGATAGATCGTTGTGTGCGTTGGCGTATGAGTTCAGCAGAGAACAACAACAACAATGCCAACAACAACAAGTGTATAACGGCTATAACATAGTTTGGCCTACGCTGCGTATGCGCAACTTTTTTCACATTGCAGCCGCGTTGGCGTCGTTCTTAAATAATTAATGAGCAGCTGCGACAGCGAGGCAATTGGGCGGGGGGACGGCTTTACGGAACGGGTTAAACAGCATAATGAGCCAAGTGTGCGTTGCATTGTGTATACAAACCGAGATAAAGAGAGAGAGAGAGAGACAGGATACTAATTGCCGCTGGCCTTCTATCTACATACATCTACTTTTGTCTCGCTCTCTCTGTCTATCTCTATATCTTTTTTAATCTCTATATCTCTGTCCCACTCTCTCACTCTCTCTTTGACTGCTTTTCAATCCTTTTATCTTAATTACGTTTGACTGATTGAAACAAGCGGCTTTTTTTAATGTCTGTCAAACGAGCCTGACGACTGCTAACGCTGCAACGTTAATGCAGCAGCCAATCATGTGGCATGTGGCAAGCGGTGTGTGGCATGTGGCATGTGGCATGTGGCAACTGCAGCGCTGCAGGCCAAATACAACGTATGTCATGTTAAATAAGCGAATAAGCATTGAGCTGTAGGCGTTTGCCTTCCATAATTGCTAGCAGCAGCGAGCTATCAGCGACGCTCACTGGCTGCTGACTAGTGTGGGAACTGGGTAACTAACTGTAAAACTATCAGAAGAAGAAAGTGACTGGAAAACTGTCAGCTTGGTTTTATTGAATGTTGACCTGGATGTTCTATATTCAAGATAATGACAAGAGCTAAAAATACAAATATAGAAAATAAAGATTTTTTCTTTGGGAACAGTCAATAATTAATGGGGAATATATATACATATTATTTTTCATTCATTCATTTTTTTTTTTTCTATAAAATTAAAAAGTGAAAAAATATTACAAAAACATATTTATTTTAAAAGAAAAATCAAATTTAAATAATTTGTGAAAGATAAAAAATGAAAAAAAAATGTCATAAAATACAAGATAAATTTTTTCTTTCTTTCTTCTAAAATAATTATCAATCAAGATCTGAGCGCAATTTAAAGTCAGATATTGACAAGAAAAAACAAATCTTATTTTTTGGTACAAAAATAATAATAATAAATTAAATATATATTATTAATTGTTATAAGAAAAAAATAATAAATAATATAATATATTTTTGTTAATTTTTTAGGCAGCTGAAATTGCATTTAACACAGCCATAAGTTTTCCTGAAAATGCGCTAAACTTAGCTAGTATATATATTATAATTGAAAATGCAACTAGCTGTGGCTGCTGCTGCTGGGGCGGCCGTCTGCACTCTACCCCTCTCTCTCTCTCTCGCTGCCATTGCAGTCAACACTTGTGGAACGTTTGCGTGCCGCACAGCTTGAGATACAAAATGCGTATCTGTGAGATACTCGCAGATAGTTCGCCACGCGTTCGCGCCGTCGGCCTTCTACGAGTTCAAGTACAACCGGCGACTGGCGACGGGCACCAAGCAACAAAGTCAACTATTAGACACTCCAGCACAAGCCCCCCGGCCAGCCAGCCCCCGTTGCCCCACCCCTCAGAAAAAAATATAAAACTTAAAACTTTTCAACACATTGCCTCAGCCTAACCAAAAAAAAAAAAAAAAAACATTTTCTGGACTGCGCCAAAAATTAGCCCAGAGCCAAAAACAATTTTCGGCACAATTTTCAATTAGCAGCGGCAACATCAACAACAACAATGGCAACAATGCACTGTGGTTCAAGATTCAAAATTTCAAAATAAATTAAAAGAAAATGTTTGAAAATTAAAAAAAAAAAACAAGTACAATATTTTAAAATTTTAAAAGAATTATTTTATAAATAAAATAAATAAATTTAGATATAACAAATTCTAGATATATGTATATATTTTATATATATATACATATATATATTATATAATTTATTTCAGAAATATTTAAAAAGAAATCATTTTAATTTTTATAAAACTGTCCAATAACATTTCAAGCATTTGCCCCACTGTGCGCCGTGGAAAATGTTTAACAAGTAAATTGAATTGAATGAAATTGTATTTTGATTTGATTTGTGATGGATGAGATCAACGACAACGAAATCGAATTAAAAAAACACTTTGAACGCAAAATTTATGCCCCCAGAATGGATTCGCTTATTCTTATTTTATTTTATTTCGTTTTATAGATTTTGGTTACCTGTGCGAAAGTTTTTGACTTTTAGATGACAATTGGGTTTGGGTTTTGCCGTTGAATCAATTTCAATTACAGATTTTGTACTCGAAACGGGATCCAGTTTAAGATACAACAAATTACCGTTGCGATTGGCTAATGGACGTGAAACACACTGAGGTTGAACTCCCAGCGGATCTTACTTGATATATGTATGTATATATATAACTGTATATAATGCCTTGGTCTTTGGCTCGATTTACACCTGGGAACTCGTCAGCACTGAGTGTTTAAGTACTGTCTCTGTCTAAGCAGCAGCTACTAAGTTAGTCACACACGAGACACACACACACGCACATACGCACACACATGCACAGTTGAACTCGGAGTCTGTGATTGGGAAGCGAAAGACTTTTCAGTAATATTTTGTTTTTGTTTTCTTGTATTTTTTGTTGCTCTTTGATTTTTGTGGAGTCCACTGAAAACGCGACCGAACGCTTCGGCGTGCGACGAATGTCTGTTGGGAAAACGAAAATGCGAAACTGAAAATGAAAATTTCACAGCTAAGCGAGAGATACGATGAGATGAGAGCGAACGAGCGAGCGAGCGAGTAAGTGAGAGAGCGAGAGAGACAGAGAGAGAGAGAGAGAGGACGACCTTTGTTGGAGCAGCGCGTGCTAAGAGTGTGCGTGTGTGTGTGTGAAGGTGAGTTGCTTCGCTTGTGTGTGTGCTTGCAAAATGTCAAATTGTAAATAAACGAAAATGCCCAAAAAGAAACTGTTATACAAAGGAACAGAGGCAGCTGGAGAAAGGGGCCTCAAAGGCAGGCAAAGATAAAGAAGAAAAGCTAAATAAAGCGTTTAAAAAACATGGAAAATACAAAAAATATATGTTTAATAAATATTAAAAAATATATACATGTATATATATTATTATTATATTAAATTAAAATTATATTAAAAAAATGCATACAAATAAATAAATAAAATAAATATAAATAGTATAAAATAAATCAACATAAATAAAAATAATATAATTAAATATAAAACAATAAATTAACAAAATAAAATAAAATAAACAGAAAAACTATAAGTAAATAAACAATATATATATATAAAAAAAACGTTTATAAATATAAATAAGAACTATATATAAATAAATGAAAATAAATAAAAATAAAAACATTATTTTAAAAAAATAAATAAATAACAAAACAATATTTTTTCTTATGAAAATTGAGCCTTAGCTCAGAGTTGCTTATGTTGACGATTCCTTTCATAACAACTACATACAAATACTACAAAATTTGATTACACGCATTTACTGTTCAATCGATATAAATATTTAAATTAAAGATACATAAACAAATTTATCAATTGGAAATTATTAGTATACTCAACCGATTGGCCACCACTGTTATTGCAAATTTATGCGCGCCCACTCCACGCAATTGTAAACTGTTATACGTGAGCTTTTTTTGCCGTGCTGCACACACACGTTGCGTTCGTTCGGACGCTCGGAAGAGAGCAGCTACGAGCGTGTTTCCGCACGCTATCTCGCTCTGGCTCCCTCTCTCTATCTCTCTCTCTTCGTGTGTTTTGTTTTTGTTTTGGAGAAAAGCTGCTGCTGTAAAGTTTGCATGTTTTGATAAGAGACGCGCTCTCACTCTCACTCCCCCTCTCCCCCTCTCTCTCTCTTTCTCTCTCGGTGTGCTGTCTCTCTTTTAGTTAAATAAACAAGCGGCACTGCTTAATAGTCGGAGAGGCAGCGGGAGAGGGGGAGAGCGGAACACAGAAGCGGCATTTGGTAATAGTTTTTGCATAGTTTTCGCATTTGGGAGTTGTCAACGACAAGTGGCTAGAAGTAGGCGTGTCGCCGTCGACAGCGATGCCGGCGCCAGCAGCGGCGTCGCGTCTGGCTAATCAGCGACGAAAACGGACAGAAATCAAATAAAAATTGCCAATTTGGTTTGTTTGTTTGTTGGTCGCTGGCCCGTCGCTCACCGCCTCTCTGTGTGTGTTTGCCCGACTGTGTCGGTGTGTGCCTTATTTTGAATTTAAATTACAGTTGCAGCCAAGAATTTTTATATATGATTTTATTTTTAATGTGTTTCGAATCGGCGTACGTGAGAAATAGCTACGAACAACATGACAGCAATTTGATTAACGCGCCAAATGCAAAATATCGAAAGAGCGAGACATATGATATATGAGTCTAACTAAATGGAACCGACTATATAGCTATAGCTGTGCATATGACACTCAATAGACGCAACAAGAGATGAGATGTATGAAAAATATCTGACCCAAATTTCAGCTGATTGACAAGGTGAATTGCGTAGATACGAAAAAACGTATCTCACGGATACTTTTATTTCTCAATGTGTACCCTATGCAAGTGAGCCAACTGGGGTATACTGATGGGTGTGTGAGATGTGATAAGGTAGTAGATAATATAATAGATAAAATTCAGTTGAACTATAGATATATATACAACAAATATTATAATAGATAACATTCAGCTGAAATATATATATAACAGTAAACTTTAAACATAAGCAAAACCACTCGATGAAATTGCCTAAGTTTTGGTTTGAGCATGCTTGGAAATGTTCTGAATTAGCTCTGAAATTTGTATTATAATCAAACATAGAGTACTCGAGTTATTCAAGAAAGAATTATTCATTTTCTGCATATAGCTTGGGAGGTTTTCGCTATGAAAGGGCAGTTTCTAGTCGAGTTTATGTAAATTTAGCAACTCTTATTTACTTTGTTTTTTCGTAATATATATACATTCACACACACACACACACACACACACATACATGTACATACAAAGGGCGAGTGTTGCAAGGCTTTTAAGCTGGCAGCAGCAGCTGCTGCCGCTGCCTCCGCTGATTGATTGTTGTCCTCAAGGTCGGCAGGACGGACGGACGGACGGACACACACAAAAGATATGCAAATCCAGTTGACAGCTTTTGTTGTGGCACAGTGACAGCCCCCAAAGAGCCGAGTGCTCTCTGCTCTAACCTTTGCAAGCCCCTGCAAACCCTTGCCCCGCCCCCATTCCCTGCCCTTGCCCACTTTCAACTATGAACTATGCCAATCGTCCATAAAGTTGCTCGAATTATGGCACAAAGCAATTGCCATGCATATTTATTTGCTCATAAAGTACAGCAGCAACAACAACAACAACAACAACAACAACAACAACAACAAGTAGAGTGAGCAACAACAATAACAATAATTAGACAGACACATTCCACGGCCAGAAACTAGTCGACCTGTGTAGGGGGGTGGGCGTGGCGGGCCATTCTGCTGGCAACTAAATAAATTTCACAATTGTTTATTTTTTCCCAAACAAATCAGGCGCACATTAAAAACATCGAATGCCCCCACAAAATATGCCCCAAATAACATTAACATCCGGTGCGGGGTTCCAGCGGCAACAAATTTCAATTGTTTCTAGAGATATTTCTTCTTCGTGCTCTTCGCATTCCTAGAAGCAGGTGCCATAAAAGTTCGCTCAAGTATTTACAAAGGTCACGCGGCATTTTTACTTTGAGTAAATTTAGTAAATTTTTAAATTGGTTTTTTTTTTTTACTTTTTAAAAATGCAATCGATTACAAATAAATTATTATTTATTGCGTAGTTTTATGAGTGCAACTTGTTGAAGTCTAGAGATTTATGGGTATTTGCTATGAGCTAGAGAATTAATGCAGTGAAAAAGTATATTGGGCATAAGTTGGAAAACGATTAAAGACATGAAATCGAAATTATAAGTATATATTATATAATCTATTATATCTATCTGTACTATATATACTATATATAAATTTATAACGTAAATTGTGGCTTCAGTTTTACTAAATATATATATATAGTATATCATGATATAATAATAATAATATATAATAATATATAAATATTGAAAATACTTATTAAAATAATACTTAAATATTTGCTTAAAATATATATAAATATAATGCAAATATTCGGATTTTGACATTTTAAAATAATAATAAAAACTAAAAAAAAAAACAATTCTTTAAGTATCATCTACCTAGATTAAACAACAAGAAAGCATTTCCTCAATCTATGCCGAATCCAATATTTTCTATTGTGGTAAAACCCGAACAAGTATTCGATAACATTTCGGGGTTTTCTAACCCGCAGAACAGCGATAAACCAAACACTAAACAAAGGGAAGCGAAAAAAAAAACAAATTTAGTTCAAATTATTTATTACACAACAAACACTTATCGCCGCAGCTCAAGCAACATAATAATAATAATGTAATTAAATTGCAATTTTGCATTACAAAAAAAGGTTTTTTTTTTACTTTTATTTTTCAAACGTGTCGTGAACAGAGTTCGATATGCCCTTTGCCCCTCTGTCATGTACATAGAAATAAATTTCAATTTCAGTTGAAAGCAACCGCAGAAACCGAACCGAGCCGAAGCGAAGCGAAACGAAACATTCAGAGCTCAGCCCAGAAATAGTTGTAAATTTACTCATATGAAAACAAAATGCGATTTACATAGCCGAAAACATACGCAATTCACGCGATAAATTCGCTTATAATGTAGTCGCAGGCAATGCGCAGGCAATCCGCCCCTAGGCAAATGGAGCAAACATAACAGTACTTACACCTATAATAAAAGTCACAATTGCCCAAAAATGAAGAAAAATGAACATTTTACGTGTTTTCGCGATTGCGACCAACAAAAAATTCAGATAGCGCCCAAAAAGAGGCGAATTAAATGGCAAAGCTTAAGGGTTGGATAGGGGGTGTGAGGGTAGGGGAAAAGGCAGAACATGGGTACTCCCAAAACTGCAGCAGAACTGAAAACGGAATGCAAATCGAATCAAATTAAAACAATATTATTATTTGATGTTTATATATAGATATATACGTATACACACACATATATATATATATATATATATATATATATATATATATATATATATACAAAGGATGAGAATCAAACACGAGCAAATAACGCGAGCAAAAACAATAAACAAGCGGCTCAAGTTTAATAAATAACAAGTCGAATTATGAATACACTTTCAAGTGGAATGCCAGCATAATGAGATATATAACAGATTTACGTATTACTAATTGAAAAACAAAATAAATAAATAAAATATATATTTTTTTATGTATGCGAACATCGCTTCAAGAATGATTGCAAAAACTAGATTTACGGAGCCAAGATTCTTTATCAAAATGTTGGCATAATGATGCCGCAGTTGCCACTGGGGCATAGGCCTAGTCCGCAGAGACTATTTAAAACTGGGAAACTGACATACTGAAGAGGTCATGAGACGAGCAAAGGAACAGGGGAACCAGCTCAGAAAAATTAAAAATTTTGATATGTGCAAAAATAAATAATTTTGGTGGAAAACAAAATCAATTCACTTTTTCAGATATTTTTCATTTTCCAGTTTTCAGATTTTGTACAACATATTTTTAAATAATTAATTTTTAATTATATTATAAATTATACACATATAATAATTTTTGGAATCATAAACCACTTTTATTTGTTATTTTAAAGTAAATTTGTATGCATTTATCAAGCATGTTGAAGATCCAATAATTGAATATTAAAACTCAATTTGAGATCAAAGACTTGCTATTTAAATTTTAATACAAAATAACAAATTTTAAAGTCCCCATAAAAATAAAATAGTTTAAAAAGAAAAAATTTTCATAATCAAAATTGCTCAGCTAAAATTTCTTTACAAAACCATTTTTAGTTTAATCCATCTAATGGCATTTCAGAAATAAACATTTTATGGATGTACTAAAAATGATGAAAGTCTGGTTATTGGCTAAAAATTGAATATGGGAATAATACGAATTGGATTTGAGCCTACTGAGCTATAAACATATTTTGAAAAACAACTTAATGTGTTACACAATCTTCTACATAAACAAAATACTCTCCCTAAAGGCTAAAAAAAAACTTGAAGTAAAATATATGCCAAAACGCGCCGCCAGATGGCGTGCGTGTGCGGGAAACAGGCATCTCCACGAAGGGAATTTCCTGCGTTAAAACGTTTAATTTATTAATGAGATTTATTAATAGGTGCACAGCCAGGTGAAAGCTCGAAAGGTCGCTAGAAGTCTGGCAGCCAGAGATAGGGCCAGGTGCATGTCAAGGTGTAGTTGTAGAGATAAAGACCAGCAGGGCAAGTGGTGCAGTTGTTTGGTTATTGTAATTAAACTGGAAATTATGAGCCCTTTTTATACGCTTAAAATATGTGCGTGTGGTGCCAACCACTCAGCTGCCCCACCACCCAACCACTAAAACCACTCGCTCACCTCACTCGGAATGTTGTTTGTTGTTTGGCATGCCAGGTGGCCGAGTGGACTGGGACAGTGGCCGACCCCCAAAAATTATTTGCTTGTTGTTTGTCTGCTGAGTCGTTGCTCCAATGGTCCATAGTGGGTGGCTGGCCGGCTGGCTGGCTGGCTGGCTGAGTGGAGCACAACAGACGCCAGCGTCGCAGACGCATAAAACAAACGGGAGACAAAATAATGAGTGTGCGCCATTCGACTCTACGACGCGGCATATGGCACATTAGCAGAGATATTCGAGCGACCGCGTCGCATGGACAATTAAATTGCCACCTGATGCTTCCCAAATGATCCATGGCACTTGCCACCTGGCACTTGCCACCTGGCTCAAGTGGCAGAACTCTAGCAGATCGCAATTCAAATTAGAAGTGCAATTTAACGGTATAATATTCCTATCTGAATCTTAAATGTATTTTATAGAGTAGTCTAGAGAGTTTCGGCATATAATAATAATCTTTCGAAATTCCGAAATTTTACCGTGAAAATATGTAAATAAATTCCTCTTCTTCGTAAGAAATACTATCATGAAATTCTTAACATTGTTTAAATATTCTAAATAATTCGTGCGATTATTTGAATGTTTAAAAAAATATTAAAAAGATTTTTAGATTTATTTTTTTTTTTTAAGAATTTGAGAAAAATTTTTAAAATGTTCGAAAAAAAAAACATTAATCTGCCTAAATACCTCTAAATACAGAGAAAACATTAGAGAAATATTTGTATATTTATATATATATATTATTATATAACAAATTTTGCATTCAAATAAAATCCAGATTGACTTAATTGGAATTTGATCTCCCATCCGCATTCATATTTGCATTTAATGCATTGTTAGATTCTAATTGGATCCAATTAGACACCGGGTCCTTTCTGATAAGAATGCAGTGCGCGACTTTGACATAACCGTAAATGCAGTTCATCTTATTATCTAGCTCTAAATTCGTTCACCTCGAATGCTCACTACATACACACATACGTACATATGTACATATGCTCATTCGCACAGTCATACATACATATACATGGTGGACCCCTATATGCCTGGGCAACCCTCGGAGCACCTTTCGTTGATAAGACTCGACTCGACTTAATCGCTAGCTTATGAAGCTGACGGCTGATTAGTCGAGTGCACGTAACGCCTTAGCCCTGCCACGCCCCCTCTGCTTGCTCGAGTGTAAATGCAGCACACCCACCCCCAATGGAAGCGCCTTCTCAATATACTTAACGTTTATTGTCATTTTATTGCTGTTCTTACCAGAAACAAGAGAGAGAGAAAAAAATACAGTAGCAACAACAGCAGCTGAGGCGCCGGCTATGATTACACCATACATATGAAGCTGCGCTGCCTGCCTCTCTTTCGTGCGCACAGTCAAAGCTCGGCTCAGCTGCTGATCATATGAGAGAGACTTTTGCTCTCTCTCTCTCTCTCTCTGCCTGTCTTCTATTTGCTTGGATATTGTTGTAGCTGCTGCCAGCTTTTGTTATTTAATAATTTGTTTGCGTTCTAAATTTTTT
Source organism: Drosophila fulvimacula (assembly GCA_035045555.1). Classification (NCBI taxonomy): domain Eukaryota; kingdom Metazoa; phylum Arthropoda; class Insecta; order Diptera; family Drosophilidae; genus Drosophila; species Drosophila fulvimacula. The sequence goes on from JAWNOX010000197.1 coordinate 2,983,713, forward strand.
GATTCATTTGCTTACGCATACACGTAAATATGTACAGACGCACACTCACACACACACATGCCCAAATACGTATTCACTCACAATTATTTGCTTATTTGTCACTTTAATAATATAAAATACAACTAATTACCTTTTGGTGGCTCAGCTGCTGAGTGAGACACTGACACTGAGCGCAATTGAGAGCGAACGAGGGTTAGCCAAAGCTTTCCTATTTAGTTTTTGTTGTGGTCAGAACTGCTGCTGTTGCTGCTGCAGCAACCCTCCTCGGTTGAGCCTGCCGGCTGCTGTTGCTACTGCTGAGAGCGATATACACACAGCTTAAGAGCGAAAGAGAGTATAAAGGTGAGAGCGTGCGAGAGCAGCAGCGCAGCGCTGCGCTCTGTTATGAAGTAATAACGACGAAAAAAATTACCACGCACACACACACACACACACGCACACATACAACTCTATGTTAATGTTGTTGTTATTATTTTAATGAGAATCGTTTTTATGTTTTACGTGCACAGCAGCCGACGACGGCGCCGCCAAAAAAAGAAACAAAAGCAAATTGCAAAATGCAAAAGCAAAAGTCACTCAAGAGATTTTTCGCACTATTTCTTCCCGTCGAACGAACACACGCGCGCGTTTTGCATTGATTTGATTTGATACTGGAGAAAATGTGTTTTATTGAATTACACTCGTTATTTTTTCTATATCTATTAAACGCACCTTTTGAGCACCGCGGCCTAAACGCCTATATGAAAACAATAACAATTCTCAAATTCAAGCAACTGAAACCTCCACGCGACGACGACGGCGACGACGAAACGTCCGTCCACATCAAAAGTTTCTCGCGTTTTGAGAGTTTGAAAAAACACCTAAAGCATTATAAGCAGCGAGAGCAGCAACATGAGTATGACACGAGTGAAATACTCTGTAAAGCATTGAATATCTATAAATGTTGTTTCAGATAATCAAAAATTTTAATTTTTAATTATTATATTTTGTTAACTTATATATTTATTAAATAATGATTATATACATTAATTTTTGTTTTCATTAAATTATTTATTATATAATATATTATGTATTATCTTTATTGATTTTTGTTATTCATTATTTTCATTTGATTTGTTATTTATTTTCGTTTCTAAAATATATGAATGGCAAATTAAAATTTTTTTTCAATGTCGTTTTTCAAATTTAATATTAAACATAATTCACTTAACTTTACTCTTATTGAAACAAACGACTCTTTCTAATTGCCTAATACTGGGTACAATAAGCAAATGTGTGCGACAAAGAGAGAGCATGCGCAGAGCGCAACAGCTGCTCGGAGAGCAAAATTCCATTACAGCGCTCTAACAGAACGTTAAGATCGGTTGTTAAACTGTCATTTGAATTGAATATTAGATAATATTTAATATTAAACAAATGCAGTAAGTTATGAACACCTCTGAAAAAACAATAATTAAAGGCAACTTGTTGCTGCAAACGAAACAAAACAAAACTGAATAATTAAACAGTTTAGTACAGTGTGACTGTGCGTGACGTTGAGCAAAATGACAAAAAGCTCTTACCGTTGGTCACCCTGATGCAACTTACAAAAAGCTCTAACAGTGTTGGCTAATGCTTAAAATGGAGGCGCGTAATTTGAAAATTGTATTCTGAACTGAAATAAATAAAAATTTAGTGGAATAAGTAAATTATTAATTGTTTAAAGTTTTTGATAAATAAAAAGCGGTTGGTATATTTTTATGTATATATTCCATATATTTTGCATATATATAAGTATATATGTATATTTTTGTTGGTTTTTCTTTGTTATTTTTTGTTTGTTTTTGTTTTTGTAATTTTACACAATTATTAAAATGATGAATTTTTGTCAACAAAAAACAATTTGTGGTACTTATGGTAGAGTTCATACATATCATAAACTCGAACTCTTTGATTTGATGTATATGTGTATGTGTGTGTGTGTGTATTTTTGTATTCTTTAGCCATATATAGACAGATAATATATTTGAAAAATCTTGAACATTTTGCTCTGGGCTAAATCGTTTATCGATAATTATTTATCATTTTGTTTATTTATTAAATAGTCATTAAATTGCATAGTTAATTACGTTAGATCGATAACTATATCGATAAATCGTTAAATCGAGAATTATGTAAATAATATATATACACAGGGCAAAGACAACAGCTTTTTCGATTTTCGATAATAATAATTTCGATAACATTCTCTCCTGGCCTCTGAGCGCTGAGTCGTCGCTAGCTCGGCCGTCGCTTAGCCCGAAAACTTAATTAAATTAAATTTTAATTAGAAATTATTTAAAGCAACTTAAACTTAAGAGTTAAGAGTTTTGTTTAATAATATTTATCGATTGCAGCTAAAAATAGATATAGAAAAAAACTAACGAGAGTTTTTGCCTTTTAAAACACATACATAATAGATTTATATCTATATAAAGAATATATATATATATATATATATATATATATATATATATATATATATATATATATATATATATATATATATTTGAATAAATATATATGTTAATTTAATTAGCTTTCGATTTTGTTGTTCTTTCTCTTTCTTTGAATTGGTTATTAATTGCTGTTGAGGTCTACGTGATGAATGGGAAACGAGCGGAGCTAACAGGGTTGCCAGGGTAGGTGCAGGGTTGCTCTACTCAGCTACTAAATCGATAACGATTACGAATTCGAACTCGAATTCGAATCTGTTTCTATGTAAATTTTTTTAAACTGTTATATACGCTAATCGATAGCTTTCGCTCTCTCACTGTTATACTCCCGCTCCCTCTTCCTCTTTCTCTTTCTCTTTCTACTTACAGCTAAGGCTTAGTTTTTGCGTCTGTGGGAAATTTGTGTTTTTTCTTTTCTTTTGGGAATTTTTAAACATTGCGTTATATATGCTTAAAGACTTATCAACTATATATTTGGTGTAACTTTTTGAGTTCTGTGTGTGTTTTGCTTTCCTTCTCTATGTTGATTCGTTTGTAACTGTTATACGTATATATATATATATATGTAAATTTGTAGACTAAACTGTAATAATATATATGCCGCCACTTCAGCTTTCAATCCTCTTCGAGTTCCAACAGCTATGCAAACTAAATATAATACAGTTTTGCGAGAACTGGCCCCAAAATTAAAAACAAATATAACGACGCATCCAAAGTGTTATACACGGCACAGTGGTTCCTCTGATCTCCGATCTCCGATCCCCTCTCTGCAATCTCTGATCTCTTCCATCCCTTCTCCCTGTTTTGTGCTTGGCGTTAGACGCTTTAGATGGGCGAAATGGAGAGCGGCGCTGCAGCCGTATCTGGCATATATTCCTTGAGCAGATCACGCAGACGTAGAATTTCACGTCCGGCTGCTGCCAGATCACCTTGCAGCGATAGCTCTCGCTCCCGCAAACGTTTGATGTCCCTTTGGCAGGTCTGCAAGAGAGAGAGAAAAAACGGATTAGTTAAATGTTTTTTAGGATTTCATCTTTGAGGAGCTCTTGCTTTAGGATTTCATTTCTATATCCTATAGGATTTTTCTTCTAATGATCGTTCTTTTCTGGATGTCTCCCCTCAGGATCTCTCCTCTCTACCTCTTTCTCCTTCTCTGCCCTTTTCTACTTACCACATTCTGTCGTAGCAAATCGAGCTTGTCACACTTTAGCCGCGTCACCTCCTGGCGCAGGTTCTCGATCATCATAATGGTCTCGTTGCTGGGCGAGCTGCCCATTATGGTGGTGCCCTGCACCCCCTCCAGGCACAGCGAACAGGCCTTGGTCGTTGCCTCCGCGGAGCTCATGCTCTCCAGGCCCGTATCGCTGTCGATGTAGGCGGCGCCGCCGTCCAGATGGCCCATCATCGGGTCCAGATCTACGCTGTTTAGGCTCGAGTCGTCGCTCGCCTCGGACATGGTGGCCACGGCCACGCCCACAATGCCGCCATTCTGGGCAGCGCTGACAGCGACGGCCGCAATGCCGCCGCCATTTTGTTGCCCGCCAGACGGGTTGTTGTTGTTGTTGTTATGGTTAGCCGGACGTGAGGTAATGTCCGGCGAGGAGGATGTAGACTCATTCGAGGATTTCGACTTGGACGACGACTTCGAGGCCGTACGACTGCAGGTCTGCATAGGAAGAGAAAGGAGGATTAGTTTAGGTTTTGAGTAGATTCAAGAATATTCGAACTCACATTCAGATTAGGTGTTTGTGTCTCCGGCTGCGGCTCCTTCTTGGAGTTGAGTGTGCCCACCTTTGTATTCACGCTGAACTTGTCCGGATGGGCGCCGTTGCCAGTGTCGACGCTCTGGGAACGCACGCGCATAATGAGTGCCTTCTTGACAGTGTCAATGAAACGAGTGCCCGCATTGCCTCCACCGCCGCCGCCACCGCTCTCGGACTTGGGCGTCTCGGGCGTCGGACTGCCGGCGAGGGTCTGGGACAGATCGGCGCCCAGAAAGTCGCGCGTCTTCTCCTTCAGTTCCTCCACCAGATTCTGCAGTAGCGAGGTACGCGTGCGCAGCTCGAGCTTGGCGAACTTCTCGGCCTTGTAGCAGGCGTTCTCGGCGTTGATCAGCTTTGTCAGCAGGAACTCCTTGAACTCCTGACCCTTGCGGAACACGGCCGGACTGGGCAACGTGGGCCCGAAGAAGGGCACATCGTCCCGGGCCGTCACGCTCACCTTGTACCGGGTGTGCGGGGTGTTCGGCTCGAGCGGCTGCACCACGATGAACGCGTGCAGAAAGTGACTGGCGATCATGTCCGGGGAGAAGGGCGTGTTCGTCTCCTGGAATACTATGGCCACGATGTCGTTGCCGATGTGCCGCTTGCGCTGCAACTGCTGCGGATCACCCTCGGTGTGGGGCAGCAGCGTGGACACATGGAACATTACCTCACGCTCCTTGAACACCTCGTAGACGGCCGTGTCGCCGGTGTGTCCGTTCTGTATGTCCAGCCCGCCGCGATAGCCCTTGTGTTCCTTAAGCCGGATGCGCTGGCCGAGCACGTCGAGGAACTCCTCGAAGGCCGGCGAGGTCTGCTGATTGCCGAAGAGCTCCTCCTCGGTGGTCTGGCCGTATCTTTGGTAGAGCACGCCGAACTTGAAGTGCGAGACAAGCACATGCTCATCATAGACACTGATCAGCTGCGATGCCTTCGGGCACAGCACGGGCATGAAGTTATCCACCTGGATCTGTTCGTTCAGCAGCCGCACCATCTTCGCCGGGCTCGGCTGGGCGCCCAAACAAGAGACCGGAATCAGCTCGTGCATGGTGCCAGTGCGCAGGCGCAGCAGGATGCGCATGTGCTCCTGATTGGCCACGTTCTCCGTTTTGATCGAGATAAGCACCGGCCCGAGCTGCTCGTCGTGGCCGACCAGATTCGAGTGCTCCCTGGCAGCATAGAAACGCCTGTAGCACTTGGCCGTGTCGTCCATCTCGAACTTGGCCATCCAGGTGGTCTGCGGCAGCTGTGGATTGCCGCGGGCATCGTAGCTGCACTCGTGCTCAGTCCCATCCAGCCAGTAGCCGCCATGCAGTGGCAGCAGAATCATGGGGTAGGGCGCCGCCTTGGCCAGCGCATCCTCGAGCAGGCGCTGCGAGGCGGGTATGGCCGACACAATCGAGGAGTTCGACGAGACCGACGACTGTGACTGATAGTGATGTCCGTTCGACAGCAGCTGGCCCCCGCTCAGCTGTGGCGAGGCTGGCGTCGAGCTGGAGGCGGAGCTGCTGGAGTGATTCATTGAATGACGCAACGTGGCCCGCGAGCCCGAGTGCTGCAGCCCGCCGCTCATGTGGTGATGGCCGCCATCGTGTGGTGAGTGTGGCTGTGGCACGCGCTCCTCACTTGCATTGCTGCCACGATGATGCTGCAAGTAGAGAGAAAGAGAGAGAGTGGGTTAGCTTGGTTGAAGCTCTCGATAATTACAGGGTATAAGTCGGCATCTGTATGTGTGGGCAACGGCTGCGACTCCTACGAGCGACAGGCTGCATTATAATTTCATGCAATTATCGTCGACGTCGACTATGCAAATACCCCCAGACCCGACCAGCCAGGCCAGGCCAGGCCAGACTCCGGCAATTTGTTGGCTCTAAACAAATACGAGAGACGCGCGCTCGCATGTGGGCGGCCTTTGTGTGCTTGGGCTTTACAGTTCAGCGAGCGAAACCCGTTAAATTTTGGATAATATTAAGCCAACATTCTGATTTGACATGAACATCCTTTGTCTAGCCAAAAGCCAAACCCTAAAAGACCAGACCCCTCAGCCCCCCTCAGGCCCATCAGCCACAAATACTTCTTTTATTTCACTGTCTGTTTGCCCAGCTGCAATTTCTTTCGATGACTGGCTTACAGCCAAATGTGGCACGTAACGGGTTGCCTGCCAAGGGGTTGGGACTAGCGGAGCTTAGGTCTTTTCGGGTTCATCGATAGTTCGTGCCTTGATTTAAGAGTCTGCTGGCTGCCAAATGCAACTGCTGTGCTATAACGAGCTCACAGATTGCGCGATTGACCGAGTCATTAGGAATAAATGAATTGAGAATGGTGCAAGTTGGTTGTGGTTCAGGGGGTAAGGCTTAAGGTTGCTTATAGGAGAAGGTTTATAGTAGTAAACATGAAGATAAGGACTGAGTTAATATAGTTATATTACTGTAAAGTAAATAACTAAAAGTAAATGAATTGAGTGAGTTCATTGCAAGCAAAAAGGTCCAAAAAAAATCCTAGGACTCCTATGATAGCATTGCCGAGGTACCATGGCTCTTCAACAACTCTGCTTAGCTCAGACTTAGAAGACGAATGATATTGAAAGAAATCAACTCTTAAAGCAAGCGCTTAAAAGGTTCAGGCTAGGTCGAGGCTAACACATCGGAAGAATGTTCTTGTAAGCTGACATAGGATATTTTTTTAGGATTTTTTTCTCCATATCAGAAAGGCTTAAGTTTACGAATATTAAATACATTGAGCTTAGCAGTTAAGCCCTTTTTGATTAATTGTCTAGCTTAGCTTTCTAAGTTAAGTTTCAATTGGAAATTTTTAAAATTCAGAAATTCATTTAAGCTAATATATACATATATCATTTACCTAACCATTACTCTTTCTTCTTTCAATACACGACCAATTTTCTCTTTGATAACTCAATTGACTGCTACAGACCAAGTCATTTCCACGCAGTAAAAGTCAGGAAAGTCATAGGAAAGCAACTCTTCATAAAGCCATAACCATCAAAATATCTTCAGAAAATGTCAGATTTATTGATATCGAAAAGAAAAAAAAACAAATTTTGATATCAATAACGCAGCACCAAATTTATTAGTTCAGCGCGCAGTCACCACTGTTCAGCCAGATAGGGCAAGAGATTGTCAGATTGAAGTTTTACTGCCAGTCCCGCTGCAGTCGAGGTCGACTCGACGATTTAAACATTTTATGCAATGTTTGTTTTGTAAGTGCAATTTAAATGCAGTTTAGTGCATTCGCCGACCGCTAATGAGGGCATTGTCAGCTCGCATGTTGAATGATTGAATGCATTCAAGCCCATTTGGGAGAAGCGTGTGAATTGATTATGCAAATGCTGCACGACTTTCGTCATTTAATGCGGCAATAGAGGAAAAATTAATGTATTAAATAAATATGTATAAATTGTGGTAACTGGAGCGGGCGATTGGGCCAGAGCAGGGGCCAGCCAAAGGGAGGATTTCCTTTGTCACACGCTTAGTGGGCTTCATTTGCTGTCTGGACTTATTGGTTAGCTATAAATTGAGGGCGGAATGAGTCATGCGAGCCAGACAGGAGTGGCTAGTGATAGGCGGGTAGAGGGGGCGGCATCGGGAATCGTTTGCTTAATTGGTTCAGGGCAAGAGTGTGTCTGCGATGAGATTTGCTGATGTTGTTGCAAGTTTGTCTGCCTTTAGTCTAATTAAACTCCGGAGATATGTGGCAGAAGCTGCCAGTCGAGTATTAGGCACACAACCGGAAAAACTCAAATCTAATGAATGTGGAAGGAGAGCAAAGAAGCGCAGGGAAAGCATAACGAAAGCACGAACTAATGCCAAAGACAACTTTGGACAATTATGATGATCGCGCGGCGCTCATAATGAGGTTGTGCCGATTCTAGAGAACTTAAGCGGATTACAGACAGACCGAGGGTGAGCGAGATAGACAGAGAGAGAGAGAGAGGGAGAGATAGAAAAGTGTTACAAATGCTCGAACTTTCGAGGTTAGTGGGGTAGAGAGGATGCTGGCATGAGTATGGGCAGAGAGAGAGGGGTAGGGGTGGGGGAGGTATGCATCCATCAGACAAGGCGCAAGCCCTTGAGCTCAGCGGCGACTGCATTGAACAGGCCATCAAAACAAAGTGTGGAGACGTTTTGCATAAGTCGAAGGGCAGCGGAAGACCCTGACTGCTGATGGGTACAGAAACCCCCTCACCCCACACACCTCTCCACCCAGCCCAGCCTCTGAGCACATCCTGCGTCAACAACGTTGTTTGTGTTGCTGTTGTCGTTGTTATTGTTGCCGCTGGCTCAAGTGCAGGGCCCCCATCATTAAAAATGTGCATTTTGCATTTGCAGTCGCTGCCGCCGCCTCTGGTGCCTCTGCGGGGGCGTTGAAATCTTTTGCCAGGCATAAAATGAAAACAAAGTCTAATAGCAGATGCTGAAGAGTTGGAGGCTTCACTGTATATATATATAAAAAATAAAACACAGGAAGAGCCATCTGTGCGAACAGTTTGGCAGCCAGCGCATGTCAAACCCATTGCTGACTTTCATCACTTATGCAGCTCACATTTCTTGTTGCTGTAGGAAAGTGTGGCACATGATTCTAGCGAAGCGTAAAAAGAGTTGCAAGCGAGTTCAAGTGATTGATATATGCAGGCAAGATATATATATAAATATGTATATATATACATATATATATGCATATCAGCGCCACGCACGTGCAAAGTGGGCCCCCAGTCGACGCCCTAGACTCAACCTCTATGGCTGGGAGTTGGCGACAAAAGCTAAACCAAAAAAAAAAAAAAAAAGAAGAAAAAAATAACAACTCCACCCACACATGAGTTGGGCTTGATTTATGTGCTGGGAGCCTGGGACATAAACACGTTGCAATCGACTGCTTCTTGCCTCTGCACTGAGCCATGAAATAATAAATATTATAGACGATATATGCATAACTGTCATATAGAATTATATATATATATATATATATCCAATCGCCATGCCTATTTCATTTTAAAAATCTATTCCACATAAATATATCAAATCAAAGTTGCATAAATCAAGTGCGCCGGCAAATAAATCAATGGGGTGCTTGTCAAACTGTCAGAGCTGCCCAAACTAAGCTGTTCACATACCAGAATTATGATTGAGCTTAAATATATGTGGAGTATGTTATAGCTGAACGTGAAATTTCATAATGAATTAAGTTCTCAAATCAAAATGTCAAAAGGTTAAGGTTCAGTTTCTTTATATATATACATATGTGTATATAAAAAATATTTTATTGGCTTCTTAAATATTTATTATAGATTTTTTATGGTATGAATTTTATGGGTTTCTTATCTATGGCGACTTGAACTGTAAAAGTAATCAACTGTTTATCAGTCAGGCAATAAGTAAATCCATTAGTGAGTAAGAAAAGCATAGCTGGCAGTTGAGCAATCAGACAGTGAATAAATTACTCAATCAAAGTCTATCAATCACAGAGTAATTCACTCTATCAGTCTCAATCTCATAGTCAGTAAGTCAGGCAAACAGTCAATCAAACAGTCACTCAATCAGGCAGTCTATCATAGAGTCATTCAATCAGGCAATCAAACAAACAATCATTCAGTCAGTCAATCAGCCAGACAACCAGTAAGTCAATCAGTCAATAGATGAATCATTGTCAGTCAAAGAAGTCAAAGTCAATCAGAAAGTCAAAACAGTCAGACAATCAATCAAGTAGTAGTCAGTCAACCAGTTAGTCAATCAGTCAATCTTTTAGTAGTCAGCCAGTTAACCAGTGTCAATATATCTGACAGTAATAAGGTCAATCACCTAATCAATCAAGTACTAGCCAGTCAGTCAAGCAATCACTCAACTATGAGAGTCTATCAAGCAGCCAATATTAGCTAAGTATTAGTCACTCAGTCAAAGCGTCAGTTAAACAGTCAGTCACTCAGTCATTCAATCAGCTCAAAAGTCAATCATTCAATCAAATATATTTCCACATACTTTTGGAATATATTTCAATGTTATCTTTCCGTATTTAGCCTTATTTTAGTCTATTTTAGCCTCTTCTCTCTTTAACCTATTTTAGCTTTCATTCACTGCGGTTGGCAATAGTTTTTCGAGAGAGATATTAAAAGTAGCTTTTACAGTTTAAACCAAATGCCTGTTTTTTTCGTGCGTTTTGTTTTTGTATTTTTCGTAACGCTCGCTGCACGTGAGCTAAATGCCAAAATAGTTGCTTTAAACGCTTTCACACATTCAATTAACAAACATACATACATATATATATATATATATATATATATATATATATATAATTGAAGCACGTATGTGCTTCTAAAGGGTTTTATGCTGCTCGAGTTCTTATCGCATTCTTCGTCATGCGCTTTGCTCATTAAGAGATTTGACATAAAAAGTGACCCAAGTAATCAGCAGTCGAATTCTAAGAAATATGCTTATAGAACTGATATATATATATACATAAACCAGATGCAATCAGACGATAAATCAAATAAAGTTTTATAATAAGCTGACTTGACTTTTGCTGAACAACAATAGCTGCTGCTGCTGCTGCTGCTTACAGTTTGAGCAGCTCGCTTTATATGACACATCAAGAGTTTCCTCACTCTACAGTTGGAGCTGTTCAGGTAGCCATAGTTGGGGGCGATTTGAGTAGCATAAATTTCAGCATTTTATTAGCTTTGCTTAACGTTTTATCAAACACCAAACACCACAACAACGAGCCACTTAAGGCAACTTGTCGCATTTGTTGCTTTTGTTTGTTTTGTGTTGTCTGCGACAATTTCATTAGCCAAAAAAAGCGAAAGGCGCTAGCCATATTTGGAAAATCCGTAAGCAAACCGAATTGAAAACTTATGCAAGGCGCTTGATTGATTTTCAAAACGTTTTTAATTACTTAATAAACAATTTGTTAGCAGCGGATCTAAAAATAAACAAGCTGCCACTGCTGATGCTCGTGGCAGCAAATTAAAATTCAGAAAATTGTTATTTACATTTTTGTTGGTGCTTTTAATTGGCTGCAACAACGCGTTGTTGCATGTGGCAACTTTGACCCAATTTGTGCGCAATGAACCCATCACAAAATTTGCATAATGAAGGAGTTGTTGTGACTCCCAATCCCTCCCAACCCCTCCCCCCTCTTTCTATCCCTCTCGTTCTTTCCTTCTGCCGCATCGCTGTCGCCTTTGCGTGTGTGCGCTGCATCAAATTAGTTGCAACAATTTGATTAAAACAACAACAAACTGGCAAAAGTACTCTCACGCCCACGGCTAGACTGGAGGCAGAACCCTCAGCGCTCAGGTTCACCTCATGTTGCACGTCATATTTACTGCCTTTTTTCGTTTTCTTCTTTAAGTTTTTGTCATGGTTCTGTGAGCTGGGAACCAACTGGCTGTCAAACTGTAAGCGATCGCAGGCACAGTGGGCGGCAGGGGCTTCAAATTAGTTATTTTTGAATATGTACTAGAAATTTTAAATAAAAATAAAAAAATTTAATAATAAAAATTTCAAATAAAAAAAATAATTGACTTTTATGAAATGTTAAATTTCTTTTTTAAAAATTACTTAATTATATATTCTAAGTTTAATTAAATTAAAAAACAATAAATAAAATAAATTTTCAAAAATTATTTTCTTCTTTTAAATAAATTAAATAAATTTTAAAAAATTTAAAATTGTATGCAAACATAGTTTTTGCTTTATCAAATTATAAATTTATATCTTTAAAAAATATTAATTTAATATTTTAAAATTTATTTTAATATTTTACAGTTTATGATTTAATTAGCTTAAGCTCTGTCTAGTTTTCTGCGTTTCCAAATATATATGTATTTAATTAAATTGAAGCTTAAATTCCAGACAAGTAGTTAAAGTTAATTATTTTCTAGATAAGCCTTTTGTAGCCAGCTTATATAACTCTTACAAATAGACTTTACACCACTGTGCCCAGTCGCATTTCTTTGGTCTCATGTCTTTGTCTTGAGCTTTGGCCACTGCGCTTCAATCAGCGAACTCATTTGAATGGCCCTTGCGGCCCCTTTGTGTGGCCCCTATCTGAGCCCTTTTTTCGAGCTGCCTGCGCATGTGCATTGAAGCTGCGCCGTTTCCAGTTGGCTGCACAAACTGAGGGCGAAGCGTTGCAGCATGCTGTGTGGCAGCGTGAGGTAGCTGCCTCTGCCTCTGCTGCTGCTGCTGCTGCTTCTTCTTCTGCTTTATTTCTTTAGTTTTATGTAAGTTGCGCATTTAAATTACAAACAGCTGACAAAAGTTGAGCTCAGGCGCTTGCCCAACCTTTTGGCTAGAGAGATGGGCTTTGGCCCCTTTCATATGGCTGTGCGGCTAGCCCGCTGCGCTTCGTTTGCTTTTCTCATAAAATAATTGCGCGTGTGATGAGAGAGAGACAGAGATAGAGATAGAGAGAGAGAGAGAGGAAGAGAGAGAGAGAGAGAGGGATATGATGGCAGTCAAAAGGGCGGCAACCGAAGCGAAGACTTTTGGCTTTCAACTGGGAATTAAGAGGCGACGCTGCCGCTGCCGCTGCCACTGCCGCTGCTGCTGTAGCTTGTCCCACGTTCTGCTGAGAATTTGGCAACGAAGCGTGAAACATGAACAACAACAACAACAACCACAGCAGCATTGCTTGTTGTTAACGTCTTCCTAGAAACAAAAAAAAAAAAAAAATCGCGCTGCGCTCTCAACTTGTAATCTGTTCCACCAGCAGGAGCAGGCGCTTGGGTCAGGGGGCTATGGGGGCTACGACGGGGCCGCTGACATTACCTGACATTTACTGAGAATTTGTAGCAAAGCGTTTCCTTTATAAGCAGTTTTTATTCGCCAGCTGTCATAACTTTGGCAACTCTGACACAGCGCGCATTGTTTTATGCTTTTTCATGTTTGTTAATTATACAGCTGGCGGGCAATTAGTGCTGGCTGGCCACGCCCACAACGACGCTGAAGCCACAGGCGTCGTCGTCGTCGCATTTATATTGATTTAACAAGAAGCAGGCGCATGAAATTGGAACGCGTCGCTGTTTACGTGAGCAAAACAAATGCGAATGCGCACATTTGCATCATTCATGACGTTGGCAACCCTGCACTGCACCACCCTATAACTGGAGCATCGCGTGGGTGGGTGGGTTGGTTGGTTTGGGTTTTGGTACTTTGGGGTCAGCTGGCGCAGGTAAATCTTTTGCTGTTGACACTCTTTGGCCCTGAGCTGCTTTTCACACTGCCTGCAAATAGTGAGTGCACACTTGTGCCGAGTACACACTGACTGTTAAAACGAGGGTGCTCAAATTATGCCACTTTTACTATGTAAATTAAGCAATTCTATAGAGCTGCACGCAGCTGTGGATAAATGGAAGCTGCAAAAAATATATGTTGCAAGTTGAGGGAATTTTAAATATATAAAGAAACAAAGGCTTATTATTATGCACTTGAAAGTATCAAGAAGTTATCGATATATCAATTTATCGACAAAGAAAATGAAAGTATTAAGAGGAATTGATGATGATTCTCTTTACATTTATCCATCATGCAAAAGTTATCGATACTTGCAGCTATCGATTTAAAGTAAAGTAAAAAGAAAGTATTAAGAAAATTGTTCGATATTTGAATTTCTCTTTATGGCAAATTAAAGCAAATGTAGAGCTATTGTTGCTCTCATATCCACACTCATCGCAGTCTCTCTGTTGTCTAAGCCTCAAATGAGTTTCCCTTAATGATCTTTCTGTTTTTCAAGCTAAAAATACTTTTATAACTGTTTAATTTTTTTTAAAAGCTCACATAATTACACAGCTCTACATATAATCTGTAGCCAGAGCAAATTGCAAAAAATAGAAAGAAAAAAAAACAACTTGAAGCAGAGCATTCAGAGCTTCTGCTTTATGGCTTTTGCAGAGCAACGCAAAACCGAATATTCAGCTATTATAGCGACTATTTGTCTGCCAACATTTTGATTGATTTATGATGAAGCCGGCGGCGAGAGATTTGAGAGATTTCTGACTCTTTCTGAATTTTGTTAGATTTTTGCCTGACTTTTTTCAGACCTTTTTTTTTTTACTCTGTTTGACCAACCGCCTGCCTGCGTTGGCGTCATCCAACAAGAAAAAATGCCAGAAAAAAGCCAAAAATTCATCAGCTAAACATTCACTTTTATGCGCCCGACTATGCTTTGCAGTTGTATTTGTATCTGCATCTGTCTCTGTCTGTGTCTCTGTCTCTGTCGCTGACTCTGACTCTGACTCTGTGTGCATAACTCGTGTGTATCTCGCTTTTTGCATATTCGCGTTGGTTGCTTTAGTTTGGGCTCTTTTTTTCGGCTCTGCGCAATGTGGGTCAACGCACGTCCGGCTGGCTCCTCGCAGCTGACAAAAAAAAAAAAAAAAACAAAAAAAAAACTTGCACATCATTTATCTTATGCATTCGCAACTGTCGCCTGCTGTGTGGCTGTCAAACTGTAAGCCGCCACCGCGACAATTGCCGCAAATTGCAAATGCACTTATTTATTTTACGCTGTATTTTTAGCAAAACGATTGCTTACAAGTGCAGAGCACCCGCCCCGCCCCCTCTTTAGCCCCTTGCAGCCGCTGTGTGCCTGGGGCGCCATTACGACTTATTGGCTGGCATTATGATTGCAATGGATCGACGGCACTGGAGAAGCCAGACCATGCAGCATACAGATTTGTTGTATATATATACTGACTGTATATATATATATATATATATATATATATAGGTGTGTATATATTGCAGTCGATCCCTGCAGCCGCCAGACATTTGTTGACTTATTTATGACTACTTAATGCCTTTTGGGTTGTCTGTGAAAAACTATTTTATGGCATAGATTTGATTGGGTTTTCATGCTGACTCATTGAAAATTTCGGGAAAATATAAATAAGAGAGAAAAAGAATTGGAGTTGGAGTCTTAGGTATATATATCTCGATCCAGCTCAATGAGTCAGCTATTAGGAGTCTTAGCTATATAAGCTGAACAAGATCAGCTGCTAGTAATTGGAGTATATATATATTTTATAGTCCGATCAAGATCAATATCAATTATGATGCAGCTGCTGGCTATCTGAGAGTCTCCTCTCAATGACTTCAAATATTTATAGCAAATTAGTTGGGTGTGAAATATTTATGAAGCTGCAAAGAAAAGCACGAAAAAAAGGCTAAAAATTATTGCTAAATTTTTTGTTTGCTACAAAATTAAACGAAAATTGAATAAACTGTTGTAAATACATCAATAAATTAACAGCGCATAAAATTATTAAACAACAACTGAGAAAAACTTAGGCACGCAATGCAAAGTAACACTGCCTGCAATCAGTCAATGCACGCAGAGGGAGGTGAGGCAGATGAATTGATGAAGATTGGCATGTTGCATGCTGAATGCTGAATGCTGCATGCTGTATGCTGTATGCTGCCTGCTGTTGCATGTGGCACAGCAATTAATAAAAGCCAAACAAAAAGCCTAGACGAGACTTTTTGACAGCTACTGTGATAACTGCCAGACAAAGTGAAACGAACAAAAACAATACAACACAAAAACCAAAGTTGAGCAAAAGCATCCGAAAATTAAGTTAAACCCAGCAAAAAATAAAGCAAAACAAAGTAAATAGATAAAGCTATATCTATATCCATATCTTATGCACACAATATATATATATATATATATATATATATATATATATATATATGTATATATCTGTTTACTATGCAATGCAGTTAACACTTTCAACACACAACAAATACTTCAGCATGATTCACCGGTTTTCGGTGGCTTTTGGGTGCGTTACAGTTTGGCAGCCATTGTCGCAACTTTCTTTTTACGAAATTTTTATGAAGAAATTCAAGAGAAGCAGCCAAAAAAAAAACAAGCGAAAAAACAAAACTTTAACAACAACAACTGCTCACAGCCGCGTCTGACTGATGAGCTAGGGGCGTGGCTGGCGTGGGCGTGTTAACTACATATTTTCTTAGGCTTTGCTTTAGGGCTTCCCTCGAGCTTTGTTTTTGTTTTGTTTTTTTTTTTTCGGTGTTTGTTGCCTTAGCTGTCGGGCCTAATGAATTTTTTAACACAACATTGCGAGCATTTCATTTAGAAAATCTACGAATTGACTTTCTTTCCCAGCCTGACAGACAAAAAAAATATAAAAAAAAAAGAAAAAATTAAAGAAAAAAACCAAAAAACCGGAACCTCTGGCGGTTGTAGCTTAAGCATTTGTATCCATAGCTGGTTTCTTGCCTCTATCTTATAATCTTTTTATTTCTTATTTTTAACACACACGCGACGGCTGCGTTTGTTGGCGATTTGAACCTTGGCTCCATGGCTTGAATTTTGTTGTCTTTTTGAAAAGAATCGAAAACGAAAATTCGGCAATATAAAAAATAAAAAATAAAAAAACACAAAAACAAATTCAATTAGCAACAGAAACAAAAAGAAACAAACACAGATTTGATTAATAATTGAACTACAGTCAAGGTTTTTTCTTCTTTGGGTTTTTGTTATTTAAATTGTTGTAGATCTGCAGCGTAATGTATTTACATATGTGAATGAGGTCAAGTAAACGATCATGCTGCGGATATTATGGCAGTAAATCAAATTGACAAGTGATAAAAGAAGATTCATATCGAGTACAGAGTGGAAGAAGCAGAAGAAGCTCAAGTAATTAATGCTCCAGCAATGCCAAATCGACAGTTTACCAAAGTCAGAGTCGAGTGAGTGCGAAAAAGATTTGATAGCTAGAAAAATTCAATTTTACAGAAATCAATTGACGAATGAGCTGTAAAGTGAGCAAAGCAATGAATTATGAATTTCATTAAAAATGAATTTGAATTTATGATTTATTTACTTTAGCTCTATATTTGATTGAGCCAATTTCTATAATCAATCTATAATCAATCCAAACTCACTTCAAGTATTTTTAAATGTCAAAGGCAAAAGTCTTCACATTGAATTCCTTAACAATTTGGTGCTCAGGAACTACTCAGAAATATGTGGCAATAAATTGCAATTTTTCACAGAGCAAAGCTTGAGTCTGTCAATAGCATTTAATTGGAATTTGAGAATTTCAAATTGCACAATAAAAAAATGAATGAGTAATTTGACAAAGCACAGACTTCATTCTTAGAAATGAACTGAAAACTACAAGAAATCAATATTTTCTTTGATTATGAGGAATGAAATGAATGAAATAACAGAGCCATATATAACATACATATTTTTAGCTATACAAATATTTTTAATAATTTATAAATATATTCTTCTCGTTAACATTTTAACTTAAACAGGTAAATTTGAATTTATTCGATTTATTTAAATTAAATTAACCTGAATTAGCTGGAAGGCTCTGCAGAACCCATTCAAAATGTTCTCATAGAAAATATTATGTCATATATGTATAACAGGCATTGTTATATGTATAAAAGAAAGCAAGCTAAAGTAACTGTTATACAGTATAACAAAAGAAATACTGATTCAAGTTTAATCACAGATTGAATGAGAACTACCTGCCATGCACACCTGAAATACTATATGATTATAACACTTGTATAACAAAAGCGTAAGAAAAAGTCATAATAATAGTATATACTGTACTATTGTATAACGCAAGTATAATAGCTCCCATTTATAGGGTGCCAAGCTAACTAATTCGGTTGGGCAGGTGCATAAGCACTCACCTTTAGCGCATGCCATTAGAACTGGCTTCAGAAAGGCCGCTCGTCTGTGACTTTGCAGCAGCCTTGGCTTAGTTGTAAGTTGCATTTCTGATGACTTGGCTAAAACTTTCAATGGAACAACAGCGAGCCGGCATGGAGCGTGCATGGGGCTCTTTGGCGTCTAAGGTTTCTATGGCTAACTGGCTGGTTGGCCCCCACCCGTTTGGCTGATCTGTTTACACAAAGCCTAAGCTTCGACTGCACTTAAGAGCCAACTGCTAACAGCTCGGCTTACAGTAAGCCACAAGCCAGAATTTGGTGGGAGAAACCAGTTAACGAGTCAACTTTCAGTTTCCAGCTAGCGCGGAAAAATGACAAGCGGAAAACATTGTTTACATGCGAGTGATTACGAGAGGCAAAATGGCAAAAGGCAAATGGCGAATGGCGAATGGCTGATGGCGAATTGCGGCTGACAATGATTCGCAAAAGCAAGAGCCAAAAAAAAGAAGGCAAATGAATAAATTATTTACAGAGGCGTGGCAGATATTTCAAGGCACACTTGATTAGCATATAATCAATCGAGGTTTATCCACCTGCCTGAGAACTCTTTCAGCTCTTTCAGCTCTTTCAGCTCTTTCTCTGTTTCTGCTTTTTATGGTTTCATTGACTGATCGCTGATTAGCTTCAGTCGAGTCAAGAGTTCTTTTCTTTCTTCCAACCCGATTGATAAATTGTTGCTGCACTGCATTGTATTCTGGAACTTAACTGCTTTAGTGCCGTTGCTAACTGTTGTTAGATGTGTTTTTGTTCACCTATTGACGCTTCGGCGACCTTACGTTTAATTTATGCCAGACAGCAACAGCTCTAGCCACGGCTATAAGCCCCATGGCCTTGTAATAGTTCTAGGCAGCAATAAGTTTGGAAACTCTGTTTTAATGCCCTTTGATTAACCAAATTGGGCTGAGCGGGTAGCTTGATCTGTGATGAAAATTTAGTTAATTGGCAGAAGCTGTCATGGCAGTGGGCTTAGAGAAACCAGTTAGCTGAGAAGGTAACGCTAAATGGAGTCGTGAAACTTTAGATATATAATTAAAATTCTGTTATGAAAGATATTTGGGTCACTGTTATATATCTTAAACATGATATACAATAACTGTTATACTCAATAATTTTCTAGTTAAATTAAATAAAAATAATGCCAAAATAATCTAAAAATTAATTTTAATTTATAATTTTCAATTATTTTTAAGTTGCAGCAGCTTGCAGGGTATTTATTGCCTCATCACATTTACAACACTTGCATTTAGCTGTCGAATTTTTTGTGTATTTTTTTTTTTGTTGGCCAAAAAAAAAACTTGCCTGGCATGTTGCACTCTCTCTGCGGCACGCCGGAAAAGCATTGTTTATTGTTATTTGTTGGCTCGCTCAGCGGTTTGCTGCCAACTTTCGCTGCCATGAGAAAAGTTGTGTGTGAAAAGCGCCTGTCTATGTAAATGCTATATCCGCGTGTCTTGGTCTATGTGCGCATTGGCATTTGCTCTAACAAGGCTATAGAAATTAGCTCTGACATAGATATACACAAGTTACAAATCGAAGCGTTTGAGCATGACAATCAATTCAAGTGCGAATGCTTAAAGCTTAAGCCGCAGAGCTATGACTGTGCCCCCTCCACCTTCCCGTCCAATCGTGCCTCCGCCCATCCCGCGCCGACTGTCGAAGGCTGACAAGTGAACGGATCATTGGCGGAGTGGCCCAACTTGTTTGCTGATGTGCAAAATGATGATAACTTTGACATATTCATCGCGAAACGAGAGCGTATCAAATGAGCTGGCGAAACGAGTTTGAGCCAAAAATAAAAACAAAAACAAAAGAAAACAATAAAATATAAATAAGCAAAAACAATGCGAAAAGTAACCTGGCATTAAGCCAAACTCAGCTCAGTGCATCCCAAACTGGGTTAAGCCACAACAAGAATTACGAGCTGAGACCCTGAATTTATTTGAAAGCTTATGCTTATGCAGATCACCTGCTAAGTGTGACCATATTTTTGTGCATAAGTTAAAGTATGGCCATAAAACAAGTTGAAGCTAAATGCGCTGTTGCCAAATACCAAAACTAATAAATGTATATGTTACTAGATAGAATAACGTTATATAGTATCAGTGTTGGAAAATATATTAAAGAAAAAAAAGTGTTTTATAAAGCCAAAACGGTAAAAGTGTCGTAAGCTTAGCTTCATTGATAGTAAAGAGCCATTACATATAGTTCGAGCTTAAGTAAACAACACAATCAGTGTTGTAAAACTGCAACTAACTGTTATTGTACATAAAAACTTAAGCTTCGTTAATAATAATACCCATGAATTGCCTTCTGTCTGAAAAAGAAACAGTGTTGTATACCGTGCACAGAAACTCATCAAACTAAAGTGCTTAGCTCATTGCTGGGCGTTGTAATCAAATTATTTTTAGTTTAATTGCGCACAAATTACTTACAAAACTCGCTTGAACGACGCCCCTCTGCCCTGCACAAAACCCACCCCCCCCCCCTCACGCTGTTTTTCGGCCACAACTCAACCCCTAGCAGTGTTAAGTGTATTGCTGTTGCTTTTCGTAAAGTTCGCGCCACAGCGATGACCTAACCAACAGCGCATTCCATTGGCCCGCGACGATGACGACTGGGAATGTGAGCTCAGTGAGCGAGTGAGTGAGTGAGTCTACCAATTATGGCCAAGAGCAAGTGTTGTTCTTGCCCGCTTTAGTTAATTTGTTTAATTTTCGTAAAACGGCCAAACGGCCAAACGCGCCGAACAGATTTGGCTCATTAATGGGTTAATAATGAGCTCGACACAATATTAATAAAAATGCGAGAAAAAAAAACTTTTGAAGACTAATTAGAGAAAAAAGCTTTCAGTCCATTTGGCTGCCAATTTTAGTTCTGCTTATTGTTCAGTTATTGAAAGCACATTACGCATTGGGGTCAGTACGCGGCACAGTTGGACAGCCACTGGCCAGTTCGTTGAACCATGCTGCTGCAGCCATTAAACCGCTGACCAAGTCAACGACTTGGCCTTTTTTTTACCTTTTTTACCGCTGCTGTGACAGTTTACAGCCAAAAGGTGAACACATTTTTTGCACTTGATGCGCATTAAATCGTTTCTTGTGGCATGCGCCAAACGATCTTTAATCTAAATGGGGTTTTTTCTTGTTTTAGTTTTTATTTCAGGTGAAGCTCGTGTTTTGTAGTCTAACGGGTATACAAAACACCTACAAAGACTGCTAAAGGCATATATATTTCAGTTTGAAGTTCTGTTAGTGCAACTTAACCAACACTGACAGCCATTACCCAACACTTAAACTCTGTCTAACCTCACTTTAGCTTTCATTGCTTATTTATTTTTCGTAATAGAAACGTGAATAAATATTTAGTTTCCATTTTATTTATTGTTTTGCAACATTGCAAAAGTGCAGTATCCTGTTCACTGCACCTGCTGCTGCTGCTGCTGCTGCTGCTGCTGCAGGATGCGGTGGCACGTGGCAGCTGCCCCTAAAAAGAAGCAAACTAACGACAGCCGCAACATATAAAATTACAAATTGGCAGCTGTTAGGAGCTGTCAGTTGCCCGTTGGCCAAAAAGGCGAGCAAAATGCAATTAATAAAAAATAGAAGGAGATGAAAAGAGGGAGAGGGAGAGGGAGAAGGAGAGGGAGAGGAAGTCAAAAAAAAAACCAAAGCATAAAAGGAAGTCCAACAAAATCCCACGTCTGACAACTGGCCGGAAGCAGCCAGTGGACGCGTGAGAAGTCAACAAAAGAAGCCGAAGCCGAAGAGACTCGAGCAAGACCCTCGACAACCACCACTGGGCCCAGCCCAGACCACAAAATGCATCCTTCCGCCGTTGGGGCAAATGATTGAGCGGCGCGCTTCCTGTGAAACCGAAACCGAAACCGAAACTGAAACTGAAATTGACGTCAATTCTGGGCCAAACTAATAAGCGAACAATAGCTCTTAACTTGCAGGGTGGCGCGAAGGGGCGGCGCGGCGAGCGGGGCGTGGCAGGTGTGTGACACAAATTTTATTGACAGCTTTAGGAACAGCCAAATGGCATTAAATGTGTGCCATGAGTTGCCACAATAAAAACAAAAAACTAGAACAAAACGCTGAATCATTCACAAGTCGAAGTTCCCAATACTCTAGCCCGAAATGGGGCTAATAGGCCGATATGAATTGGCTTTGATGGTGTGTTAAGGCTATGGAGTTGCGTGGAATTGCAGAGTTTTGACTGAGATATTAGAAATTGATGGGTTTTTAATAAAACTTAATTTTGATTGTGACTGAGGCTGGACTTAGTAGAGTTGGCTTGAAAAAAGCTAAACTTTGTTTGTGAATACTCATATTTTAGCTAATGGAATGACAAGTAAAATTTATAAAGATTTTATTTATAGATTTTGACCAGGATATTTTATATAGTTTCATATAGGAATGCTGAGCTTTTGTCTTTTAGCTTGAAAAAAGCTAAACTTTTTATATGAATACTCATATTTTGGCTTATGTCATGGTCAAGTGAAATTGATTAAGATTTTATTTATACTTTTTTTATATGATATTACATATAGTTTTATATAAAAACTATCTATCTATAACTCTTACACAATTCATTACAAATATCCAACAACCCCTCCGCAGGCAGGGTATGAGCTCAGTTAACGTTTTCTGTGTCGCCAGCCAAACTATGATTAGCTGCCACCTGAGTGACAATCATATTAATTATTGTTTGTTCAGCGCAGCCCTCATTCCTGGCTGGGCTGTCCCTTGATATGCCCCTATATAGTATGATGACTGTATAGTAAATTGCCTGGCCCAAACTGTCATGACAAAATGTTTTTTGTTGCTGTCGTTTTATAAGCCGCGTTTATTGTTTTATGGCACGACGCTGTTGCAGCTGGCCCCAAGGATTCGCTGCATAAAACATGAGCACTCTCGCACACATTTGTAGTGTTTGTATGCCTCGACAGCTGCGTATGTGGAGCAGCCCATTGCGTGTCAGCGGCAAAAGTTCAAAGTTGACGCATTGGCAGCAACATTTGCGACGCAATAAATCTGAGTCCGCAGGCAAAACATTTCAAATGCATTACACGACAGCCCGCTGGGAGAAATAGCTTTAAAATAAATACATTGCTCGACCCGACTCCCACGCGTAAGCGTATGCATGGAAAGTCAATTTAATAATTGATTTGCTATTGATCAAATTATAATGAAGCTTGATTGGCTTTCAATTTGATTAGATTATGGTAAATTGAATTTTCAATTATTTAAATTATGATCAATTAGTTTTTAGCATTTTCATTTATAATTCCCAAACAGTTTTGGCTTGGAAACATTTTAATAATTAAACGAAAACTTCTTTTTTCTTTGCTTTTCAATTTCTATGCCAGCAATTGCCACATAATAATGGCTTATGGACCCCTCGGCAGCTATGCAAATTCAATTTCACTGCAAATTGTTAGCACATACAGTTTGACAAGCGCTGCATGGCGGCCACACAGCAGCAATCAAGCGGCCAGTTGCAGAAAGAAACCCGCTTTAATGTCTGGGACATGTTAAAGTGCTGCTGGCAAGCATGCCATAAATTCTAAGACTTGGCCAGACATTTTTATTAATGACGCAAAGTCTCTCGCTCTCTCAGAGACTCGACTTGCAGTCGAACAGGTGCAGGACGGGGCGGGGCGGGGCGGGGCGGGGCAGGGGGCACACTTCCTAGCGCCCACTTCCTGAGACACGACTTTGGTGCAGCTTGGCAAGTGGAATTGCTGACTGGCCAGAACCAGAACTTGGCTCGATCGTTGGCCGCTTGCATAATTAACAGAGCAACAGCAACAAAAGTGGCTAATGCAGTTAGCTTTAGCGAATACCGTTAATGCCGGAGACAAACAACAACAACAACAACAAAAACGAAGCTGAAACTGAGACTCGACAACTTTTTTTTTTTCCCATAATCAAAGCGCAACTTCATGCGGCAACTGCAACTGCAACTGCCTAATGCAATAGACTAAAAAAATTTAAGACTCTTTTGTTTGCAGCAAGTGGCAGGGCCCCTCTCCCCCCCTCTCTCTCTTTATAGCCTAAGCTCATGTGTGCATTGTGTTACTATTATAATTATTTGCCATAAATTATGGGAACTCTTGGCAGGCAGACAGACAGCCAGAGCGGCAGTGTTGCCACATCGTTTAATTACCCAGCGGCTATCTAATGTGTGAGCGAGTCGCCTCCAGCCCTATGGAGTTTCTGCTCTTCTTACTCTTCATCTAATGTGCCAGTGCAGTTGGCCCCCCATTGTAGTCTCTTTGCTCTTGCTCTGCTTCTAATGTGCCTCGGTTCATGCCCTCCCCCTTTTGGAGTTTTGTTCCTCTCTCATTTCTTACTTCACTCGCTTGGCTAATGAAACAATCTTTTGCTGCGAGTTCACCAAACTCGCAACATCCGCGCAGACGGAAAAAAAACAACAACAAAAAATGCTCACTCTTTGATAATAATAATAATAATAATAATGGTAAATGTACGGTAGAAATTGCCTAATTTGCACGCTCTGCTGTAAGCGTCATTATTTTCAGTTTTCTTCTAACTTTCCATATGACATTTATAAATAGATTTATTCTGTGAAACTTTCTAAAAACGCGAATGAATGACATATGTCTTAAGACAATTAAGTTGAAACTTGAAGTATGAAGAATTATATGAAAGCTTCTCAAAACCTCATTAAAGCTCTTAATCAAATTAATTTAAATTTAGTTTAAAGACAAGACAACTAGGTAAGCTTCTCTATATTTATAACTCAATTAATAAACATATATAACATATAAAAATAATATAATTCAAATAATAAAACAATTAATAAACAAATATACTATACACACGAAGCTTTCTTAAAGTTCATTAAAGCTCTTTGGAAAGTCTATTTAGCTGAACTTCACACACAACAAATCATTCTTCAAGCTTTATTGAGCGTTTAAAATTTCGCTCGACCAATCACTTAATCAATCATGGTTTTCTCTACCCACCAAGCTCCACTGTACGATTAAATTGTCCAGTTCAATGACTGTACATCGCGCAGTTTAATTTCGTATGGTTCGTGTGTGTGTGTGGTGAAATGACCTTGAACAGCTTACAAATTGGCAATTTGCGCGAGAGCGTGTGTGTGTGTGGAAATCAATGTAAATTGTGTTCCATTAGCTCATTAATGCGCCACTCAGTTAATTAATCAAACATTTTGCCTAATTGCTTAATTAGCTAGCTCAACAGCAACATCAACAGCAATTTTCATCTCAATTTTCATCAAGTCCAAGTCAAAGTTAGTTATGAAATTTTTCGGCTCTAATGCCTAAGCAAATATGTATTCTTTGCCCTTTTCCTGGGCAGAAAATATAAATTTGAGCTGTCGGCTCACAAACTCATTTCCGTTGTTTGCCGGGCCCCATTCATCAAATGATGTCATCGCTGTGATATATACATATACATATAGAAATTCCTCATATATGTAATTAAAAGTTGTCACAAGTTCGTTTCCCACACACGCTTTTCGTGCCTCGCTCCATTGAGCCCAATGGCCAACAACAGTGAACGGATATTTGGCTAGATGGCATGTTCTTGGCATTCTCTCTCGATTCTCTTGTTGCTGTCGCTGGATATCGGTTTACAGCGGTAGGTGCGAAAGTGAGGGAGGGAGGGAGGGGCTGGTTGCAGGGCGCCGTGGCTTTGGGTGGATTTTCTCAGGGCGCCAGTTGCTCGATTTGACATGTCGGAGACATGTTTCTGCTCTCATGATTAAACACGTCTTAATGCTCTTGCTCATAGCTGACGAGGGCCCCGTCGAGGGCGCAACTCAAGGAAATCGCCTGCAATCACTGGGGAAATTAAATGAAGAAAGTGCAAAAAACGTGGCTAACGTGTGAGCTCGACTGTGCCATGCGCTGTTTTGTGGAAAAGATATCAGAATATATATCGGAATATACCTTACATATATTATATATATATATATATATTGGAAAATACATTTTAAGCAGAAGGATATTTCGTTAACTTTATAGAAGACAATTTCTAGAAATGAAGAAAGTATTTGAGAATATATATTAAAATGATATTAATAGAATAATGACTAGAATAAATAATTGCAGCATGATATCTTGTTCACAAATTTTCCTGGTCTGTCCTTGCCTACATACTACTCATGCATCTATACCCTCCTTATCTATATATATGTCTACTCTATATAACTTCAATTTATATATATATCTTTATAAGGCAAATAAATTCATCTACTCTAGTTTTTTTTTCACTTTTTTTCAAAGCCCATCAACTCGCATCTCAACATCGTATACAGAGTATAAGACGTGCACGCCCTTTGGCAACTGCCCAGACACACAAAATCGATGCCCCACACACGGACTCACACACTCAAGCACTCACGTCACCTGCTTTGGGCAAAAGCCTCTGGCGGCACATGCCACAAAACTCCAGCGATAAGTGAAAGTGACGAAAGTGTTAGCCCAGGATTGTTGGGCTAACAAAAAAAAAAAAAATACAAGAAAAAAAAAAGAAGAAAGAAAGAAGATTTACGACTAATTGGTGGGGCAACACCTGCTGACCGATTAGAGAGGTGCCCAGCTGATGAGCTCTGAGCTCTGAGCTCTGAGCCGTGCTGAGCTGTGATTGGCAACGTGTCAGCAGCGTGGCCCAACGCGCTAAGCCGCTTACAGTGTGCACCAGCTACAGCAGCTGTTGGCAGCATTTAATTGCAAAATCCTTTTCTAATTAAATGCCATAAATTTGCGCATTTAATTCTGTGCGAACGGGGGCGGTGGCTGCTTTGCGATTGCATTAACTAAATTAAAAAGAAATATGCGGGAAATTATGAAAATACATTTTCGAGTTGAGCAGCCGCAGCCGCAAGAGCTCAACTAATCCGCTTTGGCACATTGAATGCAGTAAAAAGGAGGGAAAATAAATAAAATACTTAAAAATGAAATGAAAAACTGAAAAACTGAAAAACTCAAGCCGCGCGGCACATTTCAAATGCCCGAATGGCGGGGGTGAGTCGAGGGAAAACACAGATCTTGGCCTGCAGGCGCATTCATCAGGCTTTTCCAGAGGTCGTGGCTCGTGATGGGAACCAGTTGCCCAGTTCTTGTTTATGTGAATACGAACCTGCAACGAGAGAGGGAGAGAGAAATAAACAAGCATTAGTTTAGCTGTATAAAAGGCGGCAGCCACGCCCACACCTCAGGGCAGCTGCCAGTTGAAAAAAAAATAAAAATATATATATATGATTTTGATTTGGTACAAAGAAGTTGAGTGGTTTTTTTTTTGCTGCTGCTGCTTACTTTTTAAGGGTTTTGCAATGTTTTTGTGAGAGGCGAAAAAATATTTTTTTAGCCATTTTTTTTTGTACGCTTTTTATTGCAACGTGGGAAACAAAAATGTGAACGAGTAAAAGGATGTAGCTAGGGTTGCGGGGTATGGGCGATTTATGTGCATGAATTTTGTATGCGAAAACTGCTCGCAGGCAGTGTAACGCTACACAATCCCTTAAAACTGTCAGGCTAATGCTGTCAAGGAGCGCTGTTTACATGTGAGTGTGAGAAACAGTAAAAGGCGAAGGAGAATGATGCTGCAGCAGTTGGAGGTAGCTGCGGGTAGCTAAGGGGTAGCTGGGGTTAGTTGGGGGGTAGCTGTGAAAGTAGGTCGCCACGCGCAGATTTTCACTTGCTCTTAACTGATTTGTAATGCAAATGAAGCAAACTAGCGCAGGAGATTGTAACTAGTAAAAGGAAAGTGGAGGTGGCGGAGGAGGAGGAGGAGGAGGAAGAGCAAGCAGAAGAAGCTCACATTAAAAACAACGAGCGGAAACATAAGAACAAGCCAACTGTGCATAAACGCGAGTAGGCAACAAGAGACAACATGAGACAGGTAGAGGCACTTGACAAAAGGCAACTGCAGCCAGTAGTTTCATGGGAAAGCAACAAAAACTTATTGAAGGGAAGAGTCGAATTCGAGATCCTCGACAGGTGGCACTCAAGAGGAACGAACTGTAATAATAAGCAAACCCAGCGGGATAGAGCCTGAGTGCACTTCAGCTAGGAATTGATGGCAATCGTATAGCCAACGGATGTGCGTGGTCTGTGTCCAAATGGATAATGAACTATATGGCTATAAAAGCAGCTAAGAATTATTAGTTGCGCAAAATTATGAAAGAAGGAAGCATGACGTGAGGCCAGCAGATGCTAACTTCCGGGCGGGTCATTAGCGATAAGCGAGAGATTAAAGATGTGATAGAAGAGTTGAAGATAGTGGAATCGTATGGCATAATAATAAGAGCATGATAGATGGATATAAGTAATACAATAATTAGTTTGAGAAGGCAAACAAACTAAGGAAATTATGCTAAAGTCAAATAGAAAGAGAAAGGATCTGTGGATCGATAGGACAGGATAGATCTCTAGATGGATGGATGGATAAATGAAGAATTTATAGATAGGCAGTTGCAATGGTGGACGAACGGATAGATGAAAGGATTGATACATGAAAATATGGAGGGATAGATCGAGACGGTTCTAACTGGTTGAGATAATATCTTATATATATATACATATGTATATATGTAAATAAAGTTTTAATTTTTAACAAAATTATTATGATTGAGAAAATTTTAACTAGAACATTAGAGAGCCCTAGGTAAGTGATAAGTGACAATATCATATATACAAAATTAAAAATTTGTAAAAATCATTTACATTGCCATTTATATATTCCCAGAAATATATATAGATTTTGAAAGAAATTATAAGAATAAATTGTAATCATGTACAATTTATTCTTATAATAAATTCTTATAAATAAATGTCTTTAATGTAAAATTTATTCATATAATTTCTTTAATAATTTCATTGCTTAGTTTATTCCGCTTTCAGATCATATCTATAAATACAACCATTAGCCGCAACTCCTCCGCCTTAGCGAAAACTCAATTTATGTGCAACATAGTTCGATAACATTTCAATATAAATCTCCGCATTGGACAAGCGATTAGAGACCATACGGAAATGCAAGTTGTAACTCGTAAGCTGACCCAAATGAACTGGGGCAAAGCGCTGCAAACGGTGCTGCGTGTTGCCAGCCCATGCATCATTAGAAATGTAACATGTGCTGCAGCCCGCCGCCGCCCCGTTGGCTGCGACAAGTGCAGAGCCAAAGGATTACGCGAGGAGAGAGAGCAAAAAAAAAAAAAAGCTGCATAGCCAGGGCCAACTCCCAGTTTTGCCAGCTCAGTTGCAAGCGCTCAAGCCTGAAATTGTTCGACTCGCTTTGTTTTTATTATACTTTTTTTTTTGTATATAAGCTGGCTAGGTAGCTGCTGAGCGGGGGTAGTGGGGCACTGAGTCTGGGGCGAATGCCTCGTTGCATTTAAATATTAATAAACATGGCGTGCCAAGCAAAATGCGCCAAATGCTGAACGCGCGCGAGGCCCAAATGCGAGCTACGAACGTGACTTCCATGAGTCAAGCATGAAAGAGAGCTCTGAGTGAGACTGTGGCTCCAGCTACACAGCCACAGCCACAGCCACAGCTCTGACTGTGCCACGCCCCTCTACACAGCGCTCCAAAAAGGTGTTGCCATTCTGTTGTTGTTTTTTTGTTCCATTTATTTATTTCCATATTTTTTGTTGCTTGCTGAACTTTGGCCAACAACGCCGCAAAGAGTCATGCAACAACCTTTGGCTGGCTGCTCGCAGCGCACATTGTGGGCGCACCTTTTGGCCATTGGCTGTGGCCCGCTTTTTGGCCATTTACCATTTTCATTCCCTGGCCCATTCATTCACTCACTCATTCATGCATTCACTCAATTCTGATTACTTTGCGCGGCCCGTCTCATGTCACAGCAAAAGGCTTTCGTCTAAAAGCCAACATGCAATTCGCAATTCACATCCCATTCATTTGAGGCTGGCGCCATATGAAAATTACCATAAGCATATGCTCAAGAAACCGCCCAGGGTCTGCTTATTTGCCACAACCAAACACCGCTACCAAAATTAGTCATGTCCAGAAAAGAACGAAGCCGCTGTAGGTATAAATATGCAACTTTGACTATGTTTGGCTGGCAGTTGCTATGCTCTGACACATGTTTCTTGACTGGTTTGTATTTTGTATTTTAGATGACATAATTATATATATATATATAGTAAGTTTATTGTATAACACAGTTAAACTGATTTTGGCTTTTGAAATAATTTAAATAATATTTATAGTCAATTTATGTAAAAGATCTATGCATATGAGATGCATATGTTTAAAGCAAACATTTATTTACTTGTCATAGTTGAAACTAAATGAAATGGACCATATAAATATATAGACATAAATATATATATGCGTATAGAGAGACTCCAGACTTTAGAGATCTAACTTAAAGGCGAGACTTTTATAAGTACAAGTTTTTTAAGAACACTAAACCACAGTTAATTTTATTATTTATTTAATTTATAGTTTGCTCTGCATCTGCACATATTTTTAGCTATACAAATATAATACTTGAATCACTTAAAATATATTACCAAACTAACAAAGCTCTATGGAGTTTCTTTATTTATGAATATGTTTTAAATAATGAATATATTATTGAAATTTTGCAAAACAAAAATTATAAAAAAATACAGATGTATTTCACAAAATTCATATTTTATTTTTTATATATATAAATATATATATATATATAATCTATAAATAAACAGCGCATACTACACTTAGTAAAACAAACCTCATTTAAATATATTTGCCAGAATAAAGAAATCATAAATAAGCTCATAATAAATATGAAATAAATTGGATTAAGTCTTAAGCTTAGCACCTGAAACTAAGCAAAAATAAAAATATTTAAACAAAAAAATGCATAAAATAGCAAAAACCAAGAGCAACATGACGAGTTATGCGGGTCTAATAAATTTTATAAAAAAATATATATTTTTTTTTAAATAAAATGATGACAAATAGCCTTACTTAAGCTGCTCAAAGTTTTCAAACAGCTCCAGGAATTTGTCGAATAAATGTTGAACTAAACCACAGAAATTGTACTTTGTCTTGAGATTGTATATAAACTACAATTGCCAGTTATCGCCCCATAGTATGCCTCCCAGCTTGTTGAAACTATGGGAACTAGTTAGTTAGTTGGCTTTAGTGAAACAACAGAAACATATAGAAGTAGTGCTATCCTATAGCATATCAAGACAAGCATCAAAACAAGACAACAGAACAAGAGGAAGAACAAGAACAAGAACAAGAACTTGACAGCCATTCATTTAAAACATTTTGCTTATGTCTCTCTCTCTCTATCTCTGTGTGTGTGTGTGTGGCTTATGACATCATGCCGACTTGTTGGCGGTTTCTTATGCCGAAACAGCAGAGCAGAAAAAACGGCGAAAAGCAGCTGCCAATACAATGAACGATGGACAGGCAGGCAGCCAGGCAGCCAGGCAGCCAGGCAGCCAGGCAGAGTTGAAGCCAGCTGGAAAATTGGAGTTGCCTTCAGGGTTGTCGCTGCGCGCTCGTTGCAACTGACATTTGAATGAATGCCTTATAATAAATGCCAATTGACATGCTGACAGAATTGGCCAATTGAAAAGGCAACTCTTTCACCTGGCAACGCTTGCCCATTTATGGCCCGGTGGGCTACCGTTCGCTACCTTAGCTCTTAGCTGTTTCTAGTTGGCCCTGAGATTGCGCAACATCTCCTTGTGTGTGTGTCGAGGGGAAGAAAACTGTGAAACTTTGTGGCGGAAGCGCATTAAACCAAAACAAATTTCGGCTTTACGACTGCGCCATTTGTTTTATGTTTACAAGCCATTTGACCTCAGACGTCTGCCGCGGCCCGAGCCTATGTCTGGCCAACAAGAGCAAACGACACACATTCTGGCAAAAATGGCCTTAAAAATTGTCGCTCAATAATCATCTAGACAAACAGCCAAAGCAAATTAACTAAATGCCCTAAATGAAGTGTCATTTCATGTCATTTGCCATTCGCCATTCGCCATGTGGGCGAACTCAATTGGGGAGGTGTGTCCCCTAGCATGACAAGTGAATAGATAACGAAATATATACAAAATCAATAATCGACGTTTATCAGCGCATGCAAATAAATGATAAAACCAATTTTTAGGGCTTATCTCTGTTTGTATTTGTTTGTTGATTTTGCGCTAGCGCCGAGGTGCTGCATAAGTTCAGATAAGCCTTCATTGTAATTTGTATTCATTGTTATGCACTGAAATAATATTGATAATATTTATATAGCGATATTTGAACTAGAAATATCAGTCATGAAATATATTGAGAATTATTGCGGAAAATTACCTAAAAAGTTGCAGCTGAAATATGAAAGGAAAAATATAAAAGATATTTTTATTGTTGTCCTCTCTCTGTGATTCTTAACTGTTAACTATAATATAAATATATTACATATATTTATTATACATATATATAGAAATGACATATTCCAGAAAATTATCTAAAATTTCGACTTAAAAATTAAATTAAAAACAAGAGAAAGTTTTAATGTTCGCCTCTCTCTGTGACTCTCAAGTTTATAAATTATTTTAAATATTAAATAAATATTTATATATTTTTAAATATATATATATATATATATATATATATATATATATATATATATATATATTTTTTAATAGAAGTAGAAGTTCAAATAATTAGCTAAAAATTCGAGTTTGACATTGAAATAAAAAATAATAGTTTTTTTTGTACTACTCTGACTATCATTCTTAGCTTTTTACTCTACTTTAAATTTTAAAAAAATTCGTATTATTTTTCCTTTTGTTTCTCTTATTTGTCTCACATGTAATTAACATATTTCCGCTTGAAATTCTCACGTAATATTCATAATTAGCGTGCTCCAGCTAAGGCTAGTTGACAAAATGATAAATTATACTGTCAGCTAACTATGAAGCTTTATCAGTTTTATCAGCGCTTGAAAAATGTGAATTCATTTGGAACTCTAAAGGTTTGACAATCAATTATAAATGTTTGTTTGTTTGCATTTCGAACAAGCAAAGCTATTGTTATAGCTCTGATGAGCTGACAAATGAGTTCGCTGTGTCCCAAGTCATAAAACTAAATTTATGAGTGAATAGAGCTAACTGCCTAGCACTTATTAAGCCTAGCTAAATTCAAATTATATTAAATTTCCCATAGAATATCAAGTGGCTGTCAAACTGTTCACAAACTCATTGGTTTGCCAAACAGGCGCCGTCTGAAACGTGATCATCAACAGCAAAACGATCGTAAATTTGCAGCTAAATAACTATATACCTAAATCCAACACACACACACACACACACACACACAGTTCACATTTCTAGTTGTCTAAATGTCGGCATAAACATTTCACTCGACCATTTTTTACGAGCGAAACCCTAACACAGAGGGAAAAAAACATACAGACAGCACAAATTAAAGCGTGCGACATTGTGTAATGCGTATTACAATGCCAGCAGAATGAGGCGTGGCTAGCCAAAAAGAGTTACACTTAAAAAAAAGAAAAACAATATTTAACGAGTGCTCAGAAGGTCTCGGGACGTGACAACAACACATGGCAGAGAGTTGGAAATAAAAAGGCAAAAAAGTAAAAAGAAAAAACAGCAGAAAAAACCAAACAACAAAATTCAGGTAAATTTTTCAGCGGTTCGTGGAAGGAGCTTGTCGTTAGGTGATTAGGCGACGACGGCGCCAGACAGCAGCAGCAGGAAACGTAGCGAAGAGCACGCGTCCTGCACACACACACACACACACACACACACACATAGGATGTTGTTTGTGTGTTGATTTTGATTGCAGCAAAGCCAATTGCCAGCAATTAAAGCCAATCAATTGCGCCTGCTCGAATCTGTATCTACAGCTGTAGCTCTGTATCTCTCGCTTCGCATCTGTAGCTTTTCTTTGTGTATGTGCGAAATTGTTGTGCCATTAGCAAGTGATATTTTTTTATGGATTCATTTTGCTTATTTTTTTTTTAACGACAATTTAGTTGCCATTGACATTTGAACTCGTTGAAATAGTTGTTCGACTATATTTAGCTGAAAATGCCTTTTGCTTTTGCAGCTTAACAAAAAGATTTATTGATCAGTTTGATGGGGATTGGACTTCTGACTCAGCTGGCGGCTTCTGTTTGACTAAGAATGGCTGACCATGCGTCAGCGCTGGATAACAATGCGGGAGACTCTATGTTATCCATTAGCCCTAGGCAGGTAAACCCAAACCATTCGCGTACCTAAGTTCGATCCCTTTGTCTGGCGGCCTTTTTCAGTTGGTTTTATATTTTTGTATTATTTATTTAGCTTTTATAATATGTTAGATAAATGAGGACTGATGGCATTAACTATTTTAAATTCTCTTTTTTTCCTTCTCTGTTTTTATTTATCTATATTTATTTTTTGTTTATTTCTATCTGTCTTAATCTAGTTCTACCTCTCCCAGTCTCTCTCTTTCTCTTGCTCATTCTACCTCTTGTTTTTTTTATCAGTTTCTCTCTCTCTCTCTTCCGTTCTCTCTCCCTCATTCTATCTCTCTCAATCTCAGTTTTTATGCAAATCTCTCATATCTCATTTTCCACTCAATCTTAAGTTTGCCTACTAGAGCTTCTACTTCTTCTCTCTCTCTCTATCCCTCCATCTCTCTTGCTCTCAATGTTGTCGCCACATTTTTGCAGGCGCTTTGTCATTGAAACACTTGGCAGCTGACTTGCCTGCTGTGGTGGGTGGCAATTGACTTGGCCAAAAGCGTCAGCTTGGGACACACCTTGCACACCACCAACACCAACAACAACAACAACACCAAAACGCAAACGCTTTTGTAATTAGCCACGTTTCAAATTGTTGTTAGCCAATAACAATAACAACAATAACAACAACAACAACAACGGCAACTACAATAATAGAAAATATTTGTTGTATGCCTTTCGAATTGCAAACACACAAAACTGTAAACTGGTTTGCAATTGTTAAAGCCCGCCTCAAGCACACCCCCCACCTGCCCCCGTCGCTGTGTTCACCTGTTCGACAATCGACTTCAGTCGACTGTCAGTCAAAAATTGTTTTTATTTCGATTATAGTTTTTTTTTTTCATCTCATTTTTCTCATACGTCAATTTGCCGCTGTTGTTGTTGTTGTCGATGTTGTTGTTGGCCTGGCTAATTGACCTTTTGGCTTGGCTCTAAATTGAATCTGGCGGTTAGTTAGTTTTTCCATGCCATTGGCTCGCGTTTTCGTATTGAAATTGGAATTTTGTTTTGCACATGATTGAAAAATTGATTTTGATTATTTTTTTCTATTTTATTCGCCTTTTTTATATTTTTACATTTTTTTGCAGCTATTGCTTTTTCGCTTTGCTAATTAAAATGAAAGTTGTTTCTGCTTCTGCGTCAATTTGCAAAGTGAAATTGCCTACTGGCTGAATCAGTCAAAGAGCGAGAGGTTGGACAGCGCCAACAAGTGCGAAATGCGATCGAATTGCTAAGCGAAATTGCAGCCACTTGGAGAAAAGTCAGATTGAACCAAGACAAACGAAAGCGCAAACACTTACGCAAATTGTCTGAGCGAACGAACGATGCAGGCAAAAGAGGCAAATTAAACTAATTGAAATGTGAGTGCCTGGCAATAAGTGCAATCATTTCATACTCGACGGGGGGGTCAAAGTGAAATTCATGGCAAACGCCAAATTGATAAAACTGCAGCAGCAGCAGCAACTGCAGAGAATTCTCTAATGCAAGCATAGTTCGATAAATGATTAAGCTAAATAGCTGATAATTGTAGTTCTTTGCAACTGAGTTCAATTATAAATTGAATAAAAAATTTGTAATGTTAGCAAAGACATTGAAAATTATCAATTTTATATATAGAATTCTGCAGAAATGTTTGTAGTAACAGAAAGAAGGCAGTGCACTTAAAGTAGTATATTATGTTGCTTACTCAAGTGCACTTCGAGTACTGGACACTGTATATACATATATGTATTTAAAGATATATATATATATATATATATATATTGTCCAGCACTCGAAGTGCACTTGAGTAAGCAGCTTCATATAGTACTAGTCTAATGGGAATGCCTGCTGCTGCTCTCTACAAACACATTATATATTATATATTTTGTATATATATTGCTGATCCTAGCCTAGTGTGTATAACTGTGCATACTTGAGCACGTTCGTCTGCCTGCCAATATACATATATAAACTTCAACTTCTATTTCTGCTTTAGCACATAGAAATTTAATTGATTTGTGAGCATTTTATGAAATTAATAAAAATTGTTATTGCATTTTTTTTAGACTAAAAATTATAATATAATAATTAATATAATTAAAATACGCAAATCTGAAATATATTAAGTAGAATTGTGCGTTCGGCTTATATAGAGCTCAGAGCTCAGCTCACGGTATTTTCCAGCCGAGCATACCCAGCATGAGCTCGTTAATTTGTTTAGTAATTACATTTAATTTGCTTGAAACTTGTGTTGTTTAGCTAAGCTAACTATAAACATTTAATCTGCAGTTTATTCAGTTGTGGAGCGTGTAACACTGAAAACTCTGAAATTCTATACATTTTTAGAATAAACAAATGTTGTTTGACAAAGTGTCTATAAATATATACAATTGAGAAATGATATCATATATATAAAAAAATTTTTGTTAAATTACATATAAATATATATACTTTTATTTATTTTATTTTATTTTAATTTAATTTATTTATTTGTGTAAACCTGTTTCATAATTTATCTTACAAAAAAATTATATTAAATATGCACTTCTGAGACATCCTCAATAAGTTGCCTTTAATCATTGCCAATATGCTAAAATAGCAATCATAAAAAGTCGATAATGAAAACATTAAAAGCATTAAACTAAAATTAAAAGCAATTACGCTTAATGTTATATTGATCGTATGACATTTAGCGAGCTCTAAAGCAGAGCCCAGTAATTACACAGTTTGAGAGGCGCTGAGTAGCTACAGTTGTTGAGGCGCTTTGCTTGCATAAGCGACAGCTTTTTTGCTTGCCTTTTTCGCCTCATAACAACGGAGAGAGAGAGAGAGAGAGAGAGAGAGGGGAGGGAGAAAAACTAACTAACTTGTTCATTAAACACGAGAACTGCAAACACTTCAAGCGACTCAAGTCAAATGTTTGTAAATAAAACTCGTTTAAAGGCAGCAAAAAAGCAAAGAGCAAAAAAAAAAAACGTCGTGTTGTTGCTGGCATGTAAATTTTTGTTAATAGCACAAGTTTTTCATCACAGCTGAATAATAAATAATAAAAAAGCTGATGCGCAAAAATAAAATAAAAAGCTGTTAAAATTAAAAAAAAAAAAAAACAAACAACAAATATAAACAAAATTAAAAAATGTATATAAATAAATATATTTAGTTATGGCTGCTGCTTGAAATGAACTTGCTGCAGTTGCTTAATCAAAGCTGCTGCATGCAAATTGCGCAAGCTGCCGCAGGAACAGGTTCATGGAGCTCAAATTGTGGCGCATAAATCAACAAGAAGCCCAAGCATTTATTAATTATAAGTCAAATGCCATTGCCATATGCTTGGATTCTGGCTGCTGCTGATGGCTCCAAGTGGCGAGCCACGCCTCACACCTCGCGCCCCATTGGCCCATTCATATTGCCTTAGGGCACAAACACTTGCAGCTGTTGATGCTGCGGCTTTTGCTGCCACTGCGGTTGCATGCGGCGACAGCTGCTGGAAAGTTTTCTTTTTTCTGGGTCAGCAAACGCATTGAAAACAAATGCGGAGACAACCAGAAAGCCAGCAGCAGTCCAGCTAGCAAAACAAACAAACAGACAAACAACTAAAGCTTGCTGCATTTTCTATGCTCTGGCAACAAAAGACGTGGCACAAGCAGCCGCAAAATGATTCTACACTCGCGATAAGCACCAGCAGCAGCCGCAACGAGTCGAGTCTTGAGACTCGGCACTACGTGGCGTATGCGCAATGTGGCCACAGCTTGGCCCACAAAATGTTGGCGCGACGCGCGATGCGACGCTTGGCTCAGAGCAAATTATGATACACATGGCTCAGATTACACACACACACAGGCATACACAGACATACACACATGTACGCACAGCAGCACAGTTGGAGCTGCTGCTGGCCAGTTCAAAGACCGTGTTGGCTAATAGCTAAAAGCAACGGCAACGCTTCTCTTCTGACCCAAATCCACGAGCCGCATTCCACACAGCAAAAAAAAAAAAAAAAGCTAAAGAAAAACTAAACGCAGCTTGAGGCTGGTAGCTAGCCATTTTTCCGAAAACGTTTCCAATCATAGCAAATTATATTGAGCAAATAATCGAGCAAAAACAAAAAAAAAAAGAAAAAAAACTAAAGCCAGCCGACGGCCAATTATGTTAATTGATAGTAAAATTCAAGACTTAGGCTCAGCAAGTTGCTAATTAAGCGCGAGAAAAATACAACAACAACAACAACAACAACAAAAGTCAACAAACATTGTGCGCAAATTAGTTTGTCAACAGAGGGGAAAAAAAAAGGCAGGCAAGGTTTTCAGTTTGGGCAACTGTCGGTATTTCAGCTATTGATTCAGCTGCTTACAAAAGGCAATTTAGGCCGCAAACAGCGACAGCCACAGATATAAAGAAATAAAAAAACATATATACATTAAGCTTTTTAGATTCCGAAAAGGTGCTCAACGCAGACACAATTTGCACATGCCTAAGCTGCTGATAATTGCAAATATGCAAACGAGAACAGATATGATTAGAGCAGTCAAGGCAAAGGAAGTTGGCACAGAGTGGCAGATAAGATAAGTTGGATTGAACTGATTTAAATGGAAGTTGCGAGGGGTTCAATGAGACAACAAATTGCCATACATTTTTTATTATTTACTGATAAGTTAAGAGGCAGTTGAACTGAGGACAGCTAAATTATGAAAGAAATAAATTTCATTAAGAGAGTTGCAAATAAAACCGCCAAAAATTATATAGATATTTGATGAATTGAACTGATAAGATTGTAAGCTAGAAAACAGAGTCTAAACAGACTAATTAAATTCAACTTTGATAAGATAATGCCAAGAGCTGAAAATAAGCTGAGAGAAGGGCCAAGGTTTCTTTTACTAATGGTTAACAAGAGAAATTATACGAGCAAAAGATAAGATGGTAGAAAATTAATTTTTAAATCAAAGAGCAATTGAAAAGCTAACTTGAAACTGTTTTTGAGTGCATATCAAATATAATAATAATTGAGAAAATGTCATTGAACTGCTGTATTTTGAAACAGTAAATTTATATTTATATATATACAATTTTTTTCTTCCATATATTATATTCAACATTTCATTTGACATATATTTTAAGCTGTACAGCAAAACATTTCCATAGAAAAAGCTATCCATCACTTGACACTTGACATGCATAGTTCAAATCTGCGAATCGTGTGTCATTAATAATTATATTATACATATAAATATATATGTATAAAACGACAACTAATTTAGCGACAACAGAGTTTGCGTTTTCATAGTTTTATTTATTTATTTTTATTTATATTTTTTATTTGCTTGGTTCTATTTTGAGTGTGATTATTTTTTTACATTTTCTCGATTTGGGTCAATAACATTTGGCAACTCGAATGCGTTGCCAGCAAAAACCGCACAGCGAGAGAAAAAAGTCAACAAAATTAACGAAAAGGCAGCCAAGGCGCCAAGTTCTGTGTAAAGGCCAAAAACAACAGCAGCAACAACAACAATGACAGCCGCAAAGTAATTGAACTAAAAACTAAAATAAAATAACGCTGCGCACAATTTCAGCATTAATTAAAAAATAATTTACACAAAATTTAGTTTGGGGTAAAAATGATTTTTTGTGCGGTTTTTGCTGGCGAAACGCGAACAAAAATAAATTCAATTTCAAATGCATTTAATTATGCATGCGGGCAAAGCGATCAACGACCCAAATATAGCAGATGATATATATACTGGTATAATAGTTATTTTTATATAAATATTTGCAGCGAAAGTGTTTATTGAATTTATGAAGAAGTAGCGGCTTGAGCTGGCGCTGGCACTGGCCCTGAGTCTGGGGCATTTTTAAATATTTATTTAAAGTGAAAATCTCCCGAATAAATATAATCAAGAGAATCTTAAGGCGGCTCAGTCGGTTATTGTCAGATGCTGAAAAGTGAAACAACTTTTACTTTTCGAAGCGATGACAAAAGCTGCCGCCAAGATATACAGTTAAAGAGACAGATACATTCAGAGCTGTTGAGTCAGATACAGAAGCAAAAACAAATAGAGACACAAATATTCATATTCATATGCAGATACAGAACCAGTTACAGTTACACAAAGCCAGATGCTGCGAGATACCATTGGCAGAGATGCCCAAAACAGCTACTGATATTTCGAGACTTTTGCTGTTAGCGATAAGAATTTTGTTATAATTACATGAAAAGATGCAGATAGATATGCAGATATACAGACGATTGCTGAGTGAGATAAATGTATTGTAGATAATGATAAAGATAAAGATACGTATAGGAAAATTGATGAACATATGTAGCTACAGCTATTGGCAAAGATACTTTTAAATACCTTTACTGGTATATATACAAATAACTGTAATGCTACATATTGAAGTTGTAAAGCA
Organism: Drosophila fulvimacula; assembly: GCA_035045555.1. Taxonomy (NCBI): domain Eukaryota; kingdom Metazoa; phylum Arthropoda; class Insecta; order Diptera; family Drosophilidae; genus Drosophila; species Drosophila fulvimacula. Next base: position 3,024,332 of record JAWNOX010000197.1, read on the forward strand.
CATACAGATATAGATCAATTTATATATTTATTTATATATATATATAGAGAGAGAGAGAGAGAGCGAGCAGCAGTTGCAAATACAGATAAAGATACATTTATGATTACAGAGAAAGATGCATGAAGACATCTAGATGTGTATACAGATATTTATATATACAGGTATACAAGGGACATATATATATATATACATCTACTCTTATATATATATATATATATACATCTTACTCTTACAGTTACCCATATATCTAGCTAAAACTAGAGCCGTGGCAGCTGCTGTAGCTGACGCGTTGGGTTCGCAGTCCACTCACAAAATTCTAATCGAGTCAAACTCTGTGTGTAATTGTAACCTGAAGTCGCACACACACACCTGTATTATGCTTAGTTTTTTTTTCTGTAAATATTTCATAATTATTTAAATGTTGCCACGCAGCCATATATATAAATATATATATATATAGTTACAATTGCCAGCCAGCCAGCCAGCCAGCCAGCTAGCTACCTAGTCAGATACTTTTCCAAAGATACTTTTGTATCTTTTCTGCCAAGAACCTGCTAGATATTTCGCCATATGCCATAAAACACTTTATATGCATTTGTCAACGGCTGACGCGTCGTGGCCGCGTCGCTGCGTCTGTCGCAATTTTAGCCGCGCACAATTTGTCAGCGCTAAGAAAATTTCCAGCGTGAAAATGTCTATTTCTAAATACATATTTATATTTATTTTTTCTATTTTTTTTTTTTTTTTTTTTTTGTATAAATAGGCACACAGCTGCCAGCCACAAATACGAAATTGTTTAATCAAAAGCAAAGAAAAATAATAATAAAAAAAAAATAGTGCGATAAAATAGAGGTCGGCTAGAGTAAATATGCTCATATCGGGCTTATCGTTCTTTAACAAATATTGGTAAGCACAAAAGTGTGAGCAGAGTGAAGGCGAAGCGACATATACTCTATAAGCAGTAGAGCTCTAGGGTATGGTTGGTGATATGAAGTTTGAAGTGGATGTAGAATTTTAAGTTAATTGAGTAATCTGAAAGGTAAAGAGAGAATTTGTAGTATCTTTAAGAAACTCTCAGAGCTAATTACTTCTCGAGTTGAATGGCAGATACAATGATTCGGTATAAATTTGATTGTTCATGAATGAAAAATGTGGTCAAAAGACAAGCGGCAAAGCTCCCATGTTTGTTTAGATACTTTAGCCAAATGAAGTTGCACTTGAACATTAGAAGTGGACAGAGAAGTTCAGATATTTGATAATACAACTAGCTGCTATATATATATATATATATATATATATATATATATATATATATATATATATATATATATATAAATATTAGCTATATGAAAAAAATAATATATAAAAAATGTTGTATAGTCAGAATTATAAAGAGAGAGAGAGAGAGAGAGAAGTACTTAATCATCTTAGAAAAGAAAGCAGTTGAAAATCTATATATATATATAATAATAATATATATTTATATATATATATATATATATATATATATATATATATATATTAATCTTAAATAAAACTCAAAGCAATACAATAGCACCGCCCAAGAGGTTTTTCTTAAGAAACGCGAGCATAAACCCCACTATGACTAAGTACTACCTTTCTATATATGTATATACAACATGTATACAATCTATATTTCCGATAATGCGTAACACATTGAAACTTTGAAGTGGAATACCCAATACTTAGGTAGACGTTAGTCAGAGGGTATCACATCGAGTGAGTTTTTATCTCACATGCAATTTGTCTGCGCAAATACAAAGACGCGTCCAAGGCAGACCTTTCTTATAAACAAACATAGATAGGGCAGGAGTGAGAGTAAGAGTGAGCGAGTCTTATCTGGCTGTGCTCTGCTGATAACTTACGAGCATTGCCTGTGTTACCTGAGTGTTGCCTCACTGTTAGCCAAGTTAAGGTAGCTACCGTTAATGGTTGCAATGCTTGCTTTGCTTTGCTTGTTTAATTAATAGTGCATGTTTATCGCTGCCCTGCACCCGCCACCCGCCACCCGCCACCCACAGCCCAAACACATAAAAATGTATAAAGAATTGTCATTGTCTTTTCTCTTTGTCATAAACGCAATTTCATTTCTTTGCTGGCAACAATGCAGCCAGGCAGTGGCAACGGCAGCCAAAGCGCTGTCAATGCCGTCAGCCACTGTTTGCCATTACATAATACTAACAACAACAACAACAACAACAACTGCAACATGCCACCTCCTGCTGCTGCTGCTGCTGCTGTTGTTGTTGTTGATTTTAGCAACGGGTTGATTTTCATGCTTTTTAATGCCGCATTGTCATCACATTTTGCTTGACAAACGTCTTCACAATATGTGTAAATATATGTATATATATATATATATATATATATATATATATATATATCGTATACAGTCTTCTATATACCCATCGTATGAAGTATACAAAACTTTATTTATATATATTTTATATAGAGGCAACGATTGTCTTGGCGTGTGATTGTCTAAAGCCTTGGAATGGATGCGACAAAACGTGTGAAGAATCGGTTAAGACGATTGCAAAAAAAAAAAAGAAAAGAAAAAAAATACAAATATTTTTGGTGAAATATGTGAAAAGTGTTACATAAGGTATTTTTATTACTATTAACAATTTGTATGGTTATCATCAATAGTATTGACAATATTATTATTTTTTGTTTATTTGTATTATTGTAATGATTGTGAATATCTCAATATCAATATTATTATCATTATCATTATCATTATCATTATCATTATCATTATCATTATCATTATCATTATCATTATCATTATCATTATCATTATCATTATCATTATGATTGTCATTGTCAATACTATGATCATTATTATGTTTTATTTAGATTACTATTTGCATTTATTTCATTTTCATTATCATTATCATTATCATTAGCATTAGCATTATCATTATGATTGTCATTGTCAATGTTATGATCATTATTATGTTTTATTTAGATTACTATTTGCATTTATTTCATTATTATTAGCATTTTCATTATCATTATCATTAGCATTAGCATTAGCATTGGCATAATTATTATATTTTCGATCGCTATTATCTTTAACATGATATTCGTAATTATTACTAACATTTTCATCACCATTAGCATTATCATTAGCAGCACCACAATTCTAATCACCAATATTTGTCTTTCCCTCTTTCATCACATTCTCAAACCCATAGATTAGTGCATCGATTAATGCATCCATCTAAATTATTCAATTTCCAGTTACTTCTCTCTTAATTATTCAACATCACAGATTTCTCAACGATCATTAGCCACACACTCGTTTCAAAATATATACGAGTAGTATATATACCCGTATTGACTTTCGTATCATATCTTATCTACTTGCACCTTTTACAAGCTGTCATTGATATTATCCATGCCCAACAGGGTTTTTCGTTTTCTATTTATAATTTGATGGCTCAGCTGTTGAAAGATGCTTCTTGAAATACACGACAGCCTTATCTCTTTTAGCTAAATCAATACCTGCTGCTCAAGTGGCCGACGAGCGGAGGGACTGCATCGATATAATCGATCAGTGACCTTATCGCACTGCAACGATCTCCGGTTCGAGTCGACTCGAGGCGAGCGAGTGCAGGTCTCGTCACGTCTCATGTCACGTCTCTCGTCTCGACTCGTTGTAGGTAATTGTTATATGCCCTTCTGCTTGCCACTTTTAATCAGTCTGAGGCAATGCATAATAATTATCAGCATTATCATTGTCATTACGCGTGTTCCACGATTGCCAAGCAGCAACATCAATTTTTATGCTCATCAAGCAGAAGGCATACAAAATGCAAAATGCTAAATGCCAAATGGCAACTGGCAACTGGCAACTGGCAAATGCATATCCGGTCGCTGGCCAAGGAAGTGCGAGTGTGAGTCCCGCTCCATAGAGGAGTCGAGCTTCAGTCATGAATCACTAACTAACTAACCAGACACAGGCAGAGGCCCAGCCACAGCCACAGCCACAGCCACAGCCTTATTGTTGCCTCGTTTGCTGCTGCTGCTGTTCTGAGGGGGATTCGAGCTCGGGACGCATTAATCGTTGGCCATTATGCAAGACACGCGCCCTGCAGCCAATTGCAATCCATATGCATAAGTAATATATATATATATATATATATACATATATTTATATATATAGTGAGAGAGAGAGGTGGGCTTGCAACCGACCTAGGTAGGTGGCGACTATAGGCTGCCACACGTCGTTTGTTACATGGACCTGACCATTTAAGGGCAGCCAAACCAACTAAGACGACGACAACGACGACAACAAAAAGCGAAAGCGTTTCCAAGACGGCGTCTGTGGCGGACCTTGACGCGGGTTTTTCAACTTGGGCGTCAGCTGTACTTAGCCAATGTGCGCCTCAGCTGTACTTACACTTTACAAAATTAGGCAGTCATCATTAATTCAAAAAAAAATTTAAGTGTCATGAAGTGAGTAAAAAATTGCACTTGAAAAATTAATTTTTAAAATATATAAAAAATATTTGTAAAAAATATTTGAGTTTGTTTTTACATAAAATTTGACCACTGTAACTACACTTAAACAAATTTTGTATACAAAATCTATGCTTAAAAAAAAATTCAAACTAAGTTGAGCAGAAAAATTATTTTAAATATTATAAATAATTTTCAAAAATATTAAAAACTAATTTTTTAAGTTTAAAAACTATTTTAAAAATATTTGCATTAAAAATTTAAATGAATATTGTTTTGTATTTACAAAATTCAAAATTTTTGTCTAATTCCTATATATTATATTATATGTCTCTATATTCATATATTCTATATTATTATATATTTTCTCTACTTTTACTTTCTTTCACATTTTACATTCACTCATAATTTTCGCCCAGTGCATACAGTGATCCCTATTCGGCGCACAGCAGGAAGTCTGTCCTCAAGTGGTTTTTCGTTTTTTCGTGTTCTTCTGTGTTGAGGGGGAGAAAACCTTGACATCAAAGTGGGCAACAACATAAATTGTCAGCCATGTGTGTTATACAAGAACGCGGCCGCAGCCGAACAGCTGATGGACGTTGTAGGCGGCGTAGATATATTATATATATATATAGTATGTATATGTAGTATCTGTCAGATACAGCCGCAGCCACAGCCACAGCCAAAGATAAAGCTACATGACAGCAGGCTGCTAAATGCCGCTGCCTCAGTCAAAAAGCGAAAGTTTGGCCAAAAAAAAAAAAAACAAAAATAAATAAAAAATAAAAATTTTTATATCAAATAAGCAGACTGTATGGTGGAAGCCGCCTCTGATATGTGCTGTGGGCGTGGCACCGGTTCAAACAAACAAGCAAAACCAAAATGAAATGAAAAATCAAATTAAATAAGAACAACGAGAGAGCCAAAGAGATTTGACTAGACGAAGATGAAATGCGCTTTGAATCGATGGAAGATAAACAGATATAAAGAGATGAGAAAGATGAGATGATAGAAATATTTCAGATCTGTTTTTTTTTATGCTCAAGATATGTTAACTAAATGTTAAAGCAATTTGCTCTGGAAATTTATGTTAACATTCGCATATTATTTAGCGAACATATATAGAATATTTTCTATATAATATATAGATATATGTAGAGAAGCATATGAATGTATATTTTATATTTTTATATATTTTTTATACTTTTATATATATTTTATATTTTTATAAATATTTTGTACATTTTATATATATTTTATATTTTTAAAAATATTTTGTATTTTTTATATACATTTTGTATTTTTATATATATTTTGTATTTTTATATATATTTTATATTTTTATATATATTTTATATTTTTTTAAATATTTTGTATATATATATATTTTTATATATACATTTATATATTATTTTCCTATACAAAAACTTGTCGTTTTTCATGTATCCGTATGAGTTTCATTCAGATATCGTAATCTCATGTCTATCAAAAGTTGTCAAAACTATAATAAATTACAGCATTTTTTTTTCTTTTACGTATCTCTAAACGCCATTAATGATCGATGGTTTTCCATAAAGCATAGCAATTAATCTAAGCTGATTTTCACACATCTCTAAACAAAGTTTCATTAGCATCTGCCCAAGACTCGCTGAGTTCGCAGAGACAGCTAAATTATATTTGGGTTTATTGAGCTGCAAATTGCTTGCTAAAAGCCAAATACCCTTTGCGGGCTAACAAAGGAGAGCAAACACACACTCGAGCATGTCTCAAATATTGAGTTTTGGCTTTGGCCCCTTGGGGTAAGAACAGAAAAATTGAAATAAAATAAAAATAAATAATGTATGAGTATTCCAGAGTTTGCCCCCAAATTGAATTAGAACTGAGAGAAAAAACCAAAAGTGAAGAGACGTTTAAAGGTGTCGATAAGCTTAGTCTGCATTGAGGAATGCGAGCGGAAAAGAGATGGCAATAGACAAACTGCAATCGTTTTGTTAATTGGAGCGTGCGATCTGTTATGCGGCAGGGCAGCATAAGTGCTTTGTGCCCATTTTTGGGCGATCATAATTCTACACAGAAAACAACAACAACAACAGCAGCAGCAACAGCAACAGCAGAAATCTATCTACAAATCTTGCTTAGAGCAGGCGAAAGTTGAGAGTCGCGACTTGAGGAAGTGGCGAGTGGGCTGCAGTGCGTAGGTAAAAGCAGCGCGACAAGAATCGCATAATTTGCCCATTTCGTTGCTGTCTCTCCACACTCTACACACATATACATATACATATATATATATATATAATGATGATGAATGTCTAATCTTCATAATGATGATAATGACAGACTGAGAGTTTGCTTTCTCGCACTTAAATGGGAGCTGCTTGTGGTAGCTATCGATGTGTGGATGCTGTTTGCAGTAGTCAATGCAGCCTGGAAATTCTTTCAATACGAAAGGTCGTAGGTAGAGAGAGTGGAGTATTAGCTATCACGCTCGCACAGCCTAGCATTAAATTACAAATACTTTTGCCGTTATCAGGCATTGGAAATAGTTGTGCTTGCCGTCGATTTGTATTTAAATGAAGCAACTTAACATCGACTCAACCCCTCTCACTCACACACACTCGCATTTTTATGTAAATTATATTGAAAATGGGCATTAAACGAATTTAAGTCGTGTGACGTGCGCGCGCTGTTGCCCATTGATAAGGCGCATAAAGCCGCGCACATACATACATAAGCCGAAATGTGACCACAAAAATTGACAAAAGGCCACAACAGTTTGATGGCCATTAACAATTAACCGAATGTGTGTTTAAAGTGCCAGTGCTGGCTAAGCCGTGCATGACAAAGGAAATGTATGGGATGTAAAGTGATTGCCAAACTGCACTGAGTGGATGCCAAACTGTATGCTGATAGAGGCCAGTGCAGTTGCCTATGGTTATTATAACACTAAATGTTAACATTAACATTATGTGACTGTTAAGCTGTTCGAGCGATTGTCAAACCATTGATGTTAAGCAAGCTACTGCTATGCTGTTTACATGACTGTCAAACTGTCAACATAACATTTAACAGCTAATTAACATATTATTAATGCCTCTACTAATTGCTCACATTCAAATCATTGCTCCAAAACTGTACAACACGCAGCGCCCACGCAGTCGCTCTGCAACTGTGTTGAGCCCGTTGCTGACTAAGCGTTTGGCGTTTAACAGCGGCAACAACAACACCAATTACAACGCCCAAATTGCATTTAATTAATGAAAATGTATCGCAAAAAAAAAAATAATAATTATATGGAACGACCCACGCAGATTACTATATATATATATATATATATATATATATATATATAGATATATACACTCTATATAGATTAACACCTTCGACAAAACTCACCTCGCGATTGTTGTTGTTGCTGCTGTTGTTGTTGTTGATGTTGTTGTTGTTGTGATGATATTGCTGCTGACTGTTGTTCGCTGTGTTGTTGTTGTTGTTGCTGTTGTTATGTGTTGCTGTTGTGTTATTGCCCGACGACGACATTCGCGATCCGGGCAGATCGCGCCACCTGAGCACCCCCATCACTGCCTGCCGCACCCAACGCCGTTCAGCGCCTTCGCTATAAAATGCCACCTTTACTGCTGTTGTTGTGGCTGCAACTGTTGCTGTTGTTGTTGCTGTTGTTGCTGTTGCTGTTGTTGCTGTTGTTGCTGTTGTTGTTGCTGCTGCGGCTTAGGCTTCAATTTCAGTGGCTGTTGACATTGATAGTTGCTGTGACTGAGCAATTGTTGTAGGTGTGCAGTATTGCAACTGCAACTGCAACTGTTGCTGTTGTTGCTCTAGTTGCTGCTGCTGTTTACTGATGCAGCTAGAACTCTGCTATTGTTTGTGACTCTTTTTTGCATTAGCTGCAACTGTTGCTGTCGTCGTGGCTGCAATTGTTGCTGCTGTTGCTAGGTTTGTTAATGTTGCTGTTGTTGCTGGCACAATTATTGCTGCTGCTGCTGTTGCTGTTGCCTTTGTAGCTTCTGCTATGTTTCTAAACTCTGCAAACTCTTCTAGCTGCAACTGTTGCTGTGGTGCTGACTGCAATTGTTGCTGCTGTGTCAACTGCTGCTGCTGCTGCAGTTGCTCTTGCTTTTCTAGCTTATCTATTTATACACTTTCAACGCTCTGCCAGCAGCAACTGTTGTTGCTGTTGCTATTGTTCTAGTTGCTGCTGCTGTTGCTGCAATTGCTGCAATTATTGCTGCTGTGGCTGCTGTGGGCGTGCAGCGTGCTGTAGGTGTTTATTCCTTGTCTGGCAGCAACTGTTGCTGCTGTTATAATTAATGTTGTTGCTGCATTGATTGCTGGTTGTAGGTGGCAAAGCCCGCTAAGAAGCAGCAATTGTTGCTGTTGTTTCTAATTGTTGTAATTTGCAGCAAATGTTTTTTTTTTTATTTTTTTTTTATGAATGTTGTTGTTGTTGTTGTTGTTGTTGTTGTTATTTTGTGCCTTCTTTATTATATTTTTGCGACTGCTTCGCACACACGTAGTTCGACTCGTTTGACCAGTTTTTTTTTTTGTTTTTTTTTGGTTGTTTTGTATTTGGCCAGTGGCTGTCAAAGTGCAGCGACTTTCGCAGCAGACAGTTTTGCAAGCACTGCAGCTATGCAAATAATTTCACTTAAAACAAACTGAACTTAGTGCAATATGTATAAATTCAATTAGAGTGAGATAGCGAGAGAGCGAGAGAGAGAGAGGGAGAGAGCGCGAAAATTTATTTTTATATATATTTTTTTTCTTCAAATTTTGTATTTCCTTCTTTTTTTTTTTGGAGAAGACGCGAGCAACAGTTGCGGCGCTGCTGCAACTGCATTTGTTGTTTTAAAAATAACTCGCGTTTCTGTTGTGTATTTTTCCGTGTTTTGTTTTCGAATTTGTAACGAACACAAAAACGAACAACGCGACGAGCGGCATGCGCGATGCGACTTTTTTGCTGTTTGTTTGTTGCTTGCGACTGGCGACGACAACCGACCGAAGACGTCTGCTAACAGCAACTCGTTTACAATTACAGAGTTCTGCTATGGCCGGCTAACAGCATGTTGAGCGGCGCCTTAACAGCGCCAGCTGACAGCTCATTTGAGCATAACAGTGAGTTACAACTCGAACTGGCTGTTAACTTAACATAGTGCGCGCATTTAAGCGGCAGCTGCGTGTGTACGAACGAGACAAACGGTGTGTTGTGTGTGCGCGCTGCCCAAGGCGCCAAATTTGAAGTGAGAGTTTGAATCATATGAAATATATTTATAATAAATAAACAGATTTTTTGCAGCGCACTTTAAGTTTTTATATTATAAATATGTGAAGATAAGCACCTAAATTTATTTAAATGTGTTTCTTTCTAACGATAAACAAGTTTCCAGCTCATATGCTGGAAAGAGCTGAACCATTGTGATAAGAGAATTTTGAGCACAAGTCCAACAGCTGCCAGAGCCAAAAATAAATATTTTTAGATTTATACGAGAAAACGTATAGTCGCACGCACTATAAAACAAACAAAATTTATTAACTAAATGCTTCTGACCTTGACATTCAAGCTATAAAGTGCTCAGGAGCAAATGAGTCAATGAATCTTGAATAAAAATACAAATTCTAAAAGAAAAAAATCTCTAGTTACTGTAATTACTTTAATTACTATTTATTTGTATTGGTTCATCTACAAAAAGGGGGCGTGGCAGCTCAAATATTTGGCCTCAGCTGAGCTTTGGCCCCAACAAACAGAACAAGCTGATGCTGATGACAATGCTAATGATAATGAGCCAAGATTTTTCTCAGGCCAACACAAATGAAATGAATATGAAATATGCATTTGTGACCCGCATTAGCAGTCAACATTGAAATTCAGTTGAACATTTTTAGCTGCGAGATGAGTAACGGTTTCGCTGTGAACCAAAGTGCGGAGAATTCTGCTCTTGAATACCCTGTTTTTTTTTTGTAATTTTTTTTTTTTTTTTTATAAGGCAGCTCACGTGTAGGGGCAGAGAAGAGTTGTTTACATAAAGAAAATTAAAAGAACTCCGAGTTAGATATCCGAAGTTGTTTATATTGTTTTTTGCTATACCCTGTAATTATGACAAAAGTAATATGGGCCATGCTGTAAGCCTTTGAAGTTGATATATATTTTTTTATAATTATTTATTCATTTATTATTATTTTTTTAAACAATTTTATTAAATTTATGTTAATTTCTTAGAATTACAGGGTATTTTTAAATATTAATATTATATTAATAAATATTAATATTTAAATATTAATATTAAAAGCCATTAAGTTGGATTCTTAATTTATTTAAATTATAGAAGTTGGAGCTGAGAGTTATAGCTCAATCGTGTACTATAAAATTACAGGGTATTTCTCAGCTTAGTCAAAATAAATATCTATGAGAAATAAGCAAGTAAAGGGAAAAATAAATTCATCGATTATGATTTATTTTGAATTTGAACACAAATTACAGGGTATCTCGATGCAGGCAACTAGAAGTAGGTGGAAAACAGATTCCAAAAGACTTTTTCTATCATCAACCACATTAATAATTATAATTTAAAGTCCCCGCCTCAACTTCTTGAGTTTACAGGGTATCTTTGAGTCAGCCAGCAACCACGTTAGTGCGATTCTGTTTGCTGTTGTTGTTGCTTTTTATGTCTCCGGCAGACAGGCGGCAATCAACAACGAAACCAGCGAAGCAGCAACATGGTAAACAACAGAGGAATACCCCAAAATGAGCAAAAGGGAAGCAGGCGCAGGCCTGTGGCACAGGGGCGTGGCAGGGCGCGGAGGCGTTCGTCGTTGGCCCTGAACGGGCAAGACGACGTCAACGTCAAAGCCACGAAAATACAAAAAAAAAAAAAAGAGTTGCAATTGCTCGAGAGAGGAAAAAGAGCAGAAGAAGAAATTAGTTTAAGGCAGGTGCAAAAGAGGTGCGAGGGGGAGAGGGGGGTGAGAGGGGTGGGGCGGCTGGGGTGGGTGAGAGCAGAGGGAGAGTCAAATTAAAAAGTCACAATTGAGCAAAGTTCCAGCAGCAGAGACTAAGAAAGACAGGGGAGCGGGAGTGGCAGAGAGAGGGGTGAAGAGAGATAGAGAGAGAGAGGGGGGGGAGGGTGAGGGTAGAGGCATGCGGAAGGCCAGACATGCAACAAGCGGAAAATAATTAAGAATAGTTGACAGCTAAATCAAGATTGTGTGCGAGACAAGAGCGAGAGAGCGAGAGAGAGAGTGAGAGTGAGATGGCAACAAAACTTAGATCATATGCAGAAGGTTTTTCATATCTGCGGGGGGGCGAGAAGCGCGCGTGGGTTGCACTCGAGATAAACATCGCACATTTTGTGGCTTAGACTGAGCTCTCGTGTGTGTGTGTGTGTGTGTGTGTGTGTGCGTGTGTGTGTGGGAGTTTGCTGTGTTGGCAGAGACAGCGAGAGACCCGCCGACAGACGGCCAGAACCAGCTACAACTGTGAGGAGGACGACGTCGTTGCGGCTGACGACCAAGGCAATTAACAACTTCAGCGTTCGTTGCAAACCAAAAAAAAAAAAAAAAAAAAAAACCCTCAAACACCGCCCCCCCCCCCTCCCCAGCAACCCCTCCCCCACACACAACTCTACACCCATGTGCATAATAACAAAAGTTGTGGCTGCTGTTGGCAGACAAATAGCAAACGGCTCATTGCAATAGCTAGAGAAAAGGTGTAGTTAATGGAGTGTGGGAGTGGCAGGGGACAGGGGGCAGGTGTAGCTTGCTGCTGCTACTACTAATGTGCCACTCTGGCTGCTGGGGCCAACAGCAGCGTGAAAAATATGCAAGAGAAAAGGCAGCCGCAAAAAAAAAATAAAAAAATAATAAAAACCAAAATAAAAATGTTTAAAGATACATTTTTTGTGTGCTTAATAGGCCAGGTGAGGGGGCGTGGCTGGGGCGAGGGGGGGGTGGGTGGGTTTTCAGTATAACAAACAGTGGCATAAATTTGCGCGGCTTTGCGGCCCAAAGACAATGCCTAACGGCAGCAGAGGAAGGAGAAGAGAGAGAAGGAGAAGGAGAGGCAAAGACACAAATGGATCTCAGCCAGCGAAAGATTGAGAGACTTTTTTTAGAGAGACTTTAATTAGGCAGTGGGCGGCGAAATAAATGGCAATGAAATGCAGAGTAAATGTGGGCGTGGGAAGAAGGGTGGGAGAGCGAGGAGAGAAGTGAGAGAGAGGGAGAGACTTGGAGGCAGGCAAAAACAAACAGGAAAAAGGGAGACAGAGAGAGAGAGAAAGAGAGAGGGAGATATATTGGGGGAGACATGGAGAGAGAGAGAGAGAGGGGGGGAAGGAGAAAGATATATAGTGAGAGAGAGATGTAGAGAGAGATAGAAATAGGCAGATATAGAGAGAAAGAGAGGCGAACAAATTGAGAGAGAGAGAGAAAGAGAGAGAAATGGGGGAGAGAGAGAGAAATAGGCAGACATGGACAGAGAGTAAAAGAGAGAGATAGGGAGAGAGAGTGAGAGAGATAGAAGGAGAGATAGAAGGAGAGATAGAGAGACAGAGAGAGAAAGAGAGGGGAACAGATTGAGAGAGAGAGAGAGAGAGAGAGAGAGAGAGAGAGAGAGAGAGAGAGAGAGAGAGAGTGAGAGAGAGAGGAGAGATATGGATAGGGATGTTAAAGTGTAAGGAAAAGGTATGCAAAAAGAAAGAGGGACACAGAGTGAGTGAGTGTGAGAGAGAGAAAGACAGAGAGACATAGATGAGACCACAATCACCACAGTTTGAGCAGCACTATTCCATCGCCAATTGGCACGCAACTGCAGCCTAAATTGAATTTAGCGAGTTGAGCAAACAGTTTGACAAAGTGAGCAACAAAAGGCAGGGCGATCCGCTGCAAGGAGCTACTTCAAAATTCAACCTAGTTCTGGCTTAGCTCAGCTTCCAGACGGCGTGCACGTCGACCCGCATAAAAGTTTCAAAAGGCAAAGACTTTGGCAAGCGACCCGGCTGAGGACTGAGGTGGCGGCAACTGGCTGTGGCAGACACGAGTGCAAACACATGAAGAGGGTGGGGGAGGGGGTGGGGAAGGGTTAGGGGGAGCGGGTACTGCTGCAGCAGTTGAGCATCTTTTGATGGAAAAGTTTGTAACAAAATTTCTTGCGAAAACTAAATTAAAATGTGAAAAGATGCGAAAGCAACTGCAGAGAAAGAGAGACAGAGAGAGAGAGAGAGAGAGATGATGCGGGCTGGAGTTTGGGCTGAGCAAGGGTGGCGACCTCGTTTAGTTGTGCTGTGTTGAGCAGTGTAAACAGCGGTTTAATTATTTAGTGGAAATTAGTGGGCAAATGAGCTGGCAAAGGGCAGCAGAAGGAGCAAGGAATAATAATAAGTGGCAGAGAGAAAAAGAGTGGGTTAATAAAATTGACAATTTTAATAAGATTTGTTTAAATTAAAATAAAAATTAAAATTAAATGGAATTTATAATCTATTTAAAGAATATTTTATAGTTAATGATTAAATTTATTTTATTTACTTTTTTTCATATAAAATATGTAATAAATAAAAATTATATCTATTATATATTTTATCAAATATATTTAATATACTTTTTTTTCTTAATAAAATTAATAAAAAAAAAACATTTATTTTAATTTGCTTAATACATTTTATTGTTTATTTGTATTATATAATATATTTTCAAAAAAATCCATTTCATTTCATGTTCTTAATATTTTATTAAAATTATTTTAAAATTTATTAATATTATATTATTTTTTTTTTAATTAAAAAATTATTGAAAATGAAATAATTTGTATTTATTATAAAAAATCTTTTATTTATCTTTATATTTATTTATTTAATTTTTTTTTTTTATTTTAAAGCATATTTTTAATTAATATAATTTTTTATTATATCAAACTTCATAAATTTTATTTAAATTCAAATTCAAATACGGCGCCAAATATAGGCAGCGCCACCTTGCGTGAATATACCACACTACTGAGCATGCGCAACTTTTGTAAATCTAACGCCAGATGACGCCACTAAATAGCGCACTCTAGCGGCAACTCGGCGTACTAAACTGTGCCCAGGGAACAGCTAAAATCAATATGTACGCTAGCTGGCGCCACTGTGCAGCGACATCTACTGTCTGCATAACGAACTAATTAGCTAAGCAGCGCACACTGCTTGCTATAACTGTACCCAAGCGACAGCCAATCGCCTGCTCCCTCGCCATTCGCCTTTGACTCGGGCTGTCAAATTGCAAGAGGCGCAACGAATTTTGAATTTTTGCCGAAGTTAAAAAAAAATGTACTAAGAGCCCAGAGACCACACCTAGCAGCAGCTGCTGCTGCTGCTGCTGCCGAATGTGTGTAATAAATAAAAATGTGATTGAAAGAATTGGCCAAAAAAGAAAAAAGAAACAGGAAAGGTGGAACGTAATCCCTAGCAAGCCATATAGCTGTAGTGGATGGCCAATAAAACTTCAGACGCGCAGAGATTAAGTCAAATTATATAGAAGTGAACAAGGTGCGGTTCAGCGCCGTTGCAGGCGTTGGGCCCACATTGTTGGCAGCGGTTAATGGCCATTTCTGTTGTTGTTATTATTGTTGTTGTTGTTGTTGTTGTTGTTGTTGTTGTTGTTGGCAGTTTTATGACAATTTGCCCCAACACACAACGAGCCATAAGAATCTGAAATGCAACTGGGATTTGGATGGGGCCAGGACAAGGTCTTAGTTAGATTAGTGGAGCAGCAGCTGTGCCATATGGCCAGGCGCAGTTCAGACCCACTTGAGTTAGGTCAGTAACCCAGAGAGAGAGAGAGAGCGACATTGTATGTGTGCCCTTCACACTCACCTGTGAGAAGTACGCCGGCAGCACGCAGCGCTGGTCATCTAGACGGGAGCACTGCACCCGCTCCAACAGCTCGAAGAGATCCTGTGTGGCGCCGCGCAAGCGTTCCGGACTGTGTGTAACGCTGCCGCCGCCTGTGCCGACAGAGCCGGGCTGTTGCTTCTGTGTGCCCGCCATAAAGGCATGCTGACGTCTGCAAAGAGAGAGACAGAGAGAGAGAGAGAGAGATGAGTAAGAGACAAGAGACAAACCGGAAACTGTTTAATAATAGTGCACGCAAAAAGCTAATCACAATCTTGGCTAGCGTGTGCCCAGCCAAGCCAGGCACTTGGCAGTGTCACAGCTGAGCTTGAGGTAGACCAGCAACAAGACCTGGCCAAGCCAAGCCAAGCCAAGCCGCAACATGCAATCTGTTCATGCTTCAAGTCCAACAGTCTTCAATTGACTGCGCTAACTCAAGTGGAGGGCAGCTCGCCTCGCCTCGATTGGCATTTTCAGGGGTTTACCTAGTGGTAAGTGGGCACTAGAGCAGTCACTGGCAAGGAGCAGAGCCAAGTGATCAACATCGCACAGGCAAAAGGGTTCAACTCGAAAGATTCAATAGAGAAAACAGCAGCAGTTTGACAGCCATAGAAAGTCAAGCAGAACGTTTAAGAACCGCATAGCAAAGGGGAATGAAAGAAAGGAGGGAAGCAGGGCAGAGAGATTGAAAGCAATGAAAGCTAAGATTGCATAAGTTATAAGCAGAATAAAACAAACTCGAGCAATAAATAGGAAAAACTATAAAAATTTTAAAAAAATTAGTAGGGTAAAGGCTATAAAGGGATATATAAAGGAATAAAGATATAAAGGAAGCAATGCCTTCACAATATCACCATGTATGTAAGGGAATAGCAAAATATAATATATATAGATATGTATAAAATTTTTAAATTCATTTACAAATTTGCATTTTTTCCTTTTCATAAATTTGTGTTAAATAAATATTTTTGAATTTAAATAAATTTGAAAATATATTCTTTTATTATAAAAAAAAAAAGATTTTAAGATGTTTAATTATTTTTATGTTAAGTATTATTTTTTTTGTGTTAAATAAATATGAATTAAATTTTTTGTATATTATGTGTAATTTGCATTTTTAAAATATTTTTTTTATTTATTTATCATATTTAAAAAAATAATATTTTTTCTTATAAAAATAATAAATAATAAGATATATTCCTTTATTATAATAATACTGTAAATTAATTAATGTCTAGTTAATATAAAAAAAATATAAAGTTAATAAAGATATTATAACTATATCTTTTTTCAACTTTTTATTATACATTTTTTTTATTACTTAATGATATAATAAAAAGACATATATAATAAAAATATATAATAATAATTTAAATGAGTTTAAATAAATTAAATATAATATATATATATATATATATATATTTTTTTTTTTATTTTTTATCAACAATTCTGCATAGTATCTCATGCATAATAGCATCGCCAACAATACTAATAATAAATATTATGCAATTCCAAGTTTGCTCTATAAACTCTCGATCAAAAGGCCTCAAATGAGGCCTGCTTCATGTACAATTGCAGTCAAAGCTCGAGGATTCTTAATCTAGCTGCTTCAGCTGTGATTCTCGACAGTCGAGAGCTGTTGAAGGATAACTTTTGGGTTGTTTTTTTTTTTTTTGTAGAGTTAAGTGGAACATTTCTCGGGTACTTAAGAGTTGCGCTCACGCATCAGAGAATACGAAAAAAAATGAGAAGAAAAAAAATTATGAGTGGCACTTGAATATTTCATATTTCATATTTCTTATTTCATATTTCATATTTTATATTTTTTGTATTTTCTGTATTTCTGTATTTTTGCTGTTTTCGCTTTTATTCATGTTTAATGTCACTTGCTTGTGTGTATGTGTGTGTGTGTGTGAGTTCATATTTTTGGATTTTTTTTTTTTTTTTGGGTTTTGCCTAAAGTTTTGTCGCAGCAGCCGCGACTTTGGTGACACAGAAACAACAAACGCCTCGCTGACAGTACACAGGAGACAAAGAGAAGATACAGAGAGTGAGAGAGAGAGGCAGACAGGAGACAGAGTGAGAGAGATAGGCATAGAGGTACTCTGTGGGGGCCTCAGCTGGCCAAAGGAGCCAACCATGTCGAGGATGTTGTTGGCTGCTCTGTTCCTGTTGTTGTTTACTTTGTTGTTGTTGCTGCTGCTGTTGCGTGTGTGCAGCTGCCGTTGCTCCACATTCTCAAAAGACAATAAAAACAAGAAAAACTTATGCTGCTGTTGTTGTTGTTGTTGTTATTTTTAAACAATTTGTTGCTGCTCTGCGAGTGCTCCAGAGTCCTGGCAAGTTCTGCTTGCTGCCTGCTGCCTGCTGCCTTTGCTGCTGCCAGCCATAAATTAACACCTACACATAAAGTGGAGCAGACATAAGAATGTTGACAGTTATGGGAAAAGGATATCAGAAACAGGACAACAAACGACAGGACTCACAGCCATATGCATCAAACAGCTACGATCATCATCAGCAACAACAACAACAACGAGAACAGCTCATGAGTGTTGATATTTTCAGAGTAGCCTAGCTAACCCATTGCTAGGGTAATATGAGCGGAGTCAAAGCAGCTATGGGCGTGGCGTTACAGCTGTCTGTCGAGGAGAGCAGCTATGATGAGTGTTTGTGTAGGTAGAGAGGCGTATAGAATACATATTATATATAATATATTATTATATTAATTATAAGATATAAGATATAAGATATAATATATATAAGATATAAGATATAAGATATAAGATATAAGATATAAGATATAAGATATAAGATATAAGATATAAGATATAAGATATAAGATATAAGATATAAGATATAAGATATAAGATATAAGATATAAGATATAATATATATAAGATATAAGATATAAGATATAAGATATAAGATATAAGATATAAGATATAAGATATAAGATATAAGATATAAGATATAAGATATAAGATATAAGATATAAGATATAAGATATAAGATATAAGATATAAGATATAAGATATAAGATATAAGATATAAGATATAAGATATAAGATATAAGATATAAGATATAAGATATAAGATATAAGATATAAGATATAAGATATAAGATATAAGATATAAGATATAAGATATAAGATATAAGATATAAGATATAAGATATAAGATATAAGATATAAGATATAAGATATAAGATATAAGATATAAGATATAAGATATAAGATATAAGATATAAGATATAAGATATAAGATATAAGATATAAGATATAAGATATAAGATATAAGATATAAGATATAAGATATAAGATATAAGATATAAGATATAAGATATAAGATATAAGATATAAGATATAAGATATAAGATATAAGATATAAGATATAAGATATAAGATATAAGATATAAGATATAAGATATAAGATATAAGATATAAGATATAAGATATAAGATATAAGATATAAGATATAAGATATAAGATATAAGATATAAGATATAAGATATAAGATATAAGATATAATATATCCATAGGCTTAAGTAGAATTAATATATTCAAAAGTTTCACCCTGATTTAAGGACTATGCAGTAGGAGTACTTCAGTCGCAAGTAGTTGACTCTTTTAGTCAGCTTAACAAGCTTTGCTGATGTTTTTTTTACTGTTCATTCTCGTAAGCTCAAGCCACGTATCCATCAATAAGGTCTATCCCAAATTCCCCAATTTAAATCCTGTATTAACTTAATTTCTACTCTCTCTCTTAAAATTCAACGCCAACACAATTCAGCATCAAAATTACTTTCAATAACTGCACTCATAGCCATTTCCAGACATTTATATATAATATTTATAGTTTTCCTTTTTCTTTTTTCTTTTTTGTGGAAGAGCTCAACTCGTTGACATTTTGACAAACTGCAATAAATAAATAAAAACTTTGAACAATTGAAACTCGTGCGATGCGTTTCAGCTTTGTCAAAAACACATGTATATATATATTATATGTATATATATATATAAATATATATATATATATAAATATATATATATATATATATATATATATATATATATATATATATATATATATATATATTTATTTATATATATATTTATGTTTAATATTTGCCTGCTGCAAACATATTTTCATCTGATCGAATCAAGCAGCGAGAGAGAGGCAATTTTTATTGCATTTTTATGACAATTTTTCACATGATTTGTCGAAGCGAAATCGCAAAACGAAATTGAAATAAATATTATATATATAAATATCGCAAGCAGGACAAACCATAATAAAAATTGTTGCCCTAACAAGCAATAAAAGTCAGAAATGTGATGGGAGAAGGGAGAAGGCAGAGGGAGAGGGAGAGGGCAGCAGGCACTGCCACCTTGACTGCAGCTAAGGCAGCTCAGGCAGCTCAGGCATTGTTCCCGCTGTTAGTTTAGGGTTCATTCTTTTAGCTCTGGCTCTGCTGATGATATCGCTGGCTTTGAATGAAATTCTATATGTATATATATATATATATATATATAGGAGAACTGTGCCACCCACAAAAAGTATAGCTCAACTTCCTGTTGCGGTTGCGCCTGCGTCTAACTGTTCATCGAGCCATTGTTCGAGGTGTCGCTGCGGTTGTGTGTGTGTGTATGTGTGTGTGTGGGGCGGCAGTCACGCCCACTTAATTAAAAGCTATTACCAGCACTAATATTTCCTCAGTTTCTTTTTCCACACACACCATGCAAAAGTGTTCATTAAATGCAAATTTATGTCACCCACCCAAGCGAGGCAAACAGAGCGACCCCAACCCACCGCAGCCCAATCCCACTCCCACTCCACCCCCCACCCACAGCTGCAGCTCCAATTGCGCCCAGCTAGAACTTGGCTCATTTGGCATGCGCGACGTGTGTTCAAAAAGTTTAGCCGCTGAGCGGAAAATGCAAAAGAAAAACAATTACAAAAGCAAAGCGAAGGAGTGGAGTGGAGGAGGTCGGGCCGGTGAGGCCGGTGAGGCAGGTGAGGTAGGTGAGGTAGGTAGCTGGGGCCATTCGGGTTCGGGGCGTTGACAGTTAGATATATGAGCTGCTATGCTGCAGTTAATCACAGGCGACTGTTTGGCTTTTAGGTTTGTTCTTTTTCGTTGTTTTTTTTTTTTCGGGTTTTGATTCGACTTTGCGTGGGAAACAGGAAGAAAAAAAATAAACCGACTCTTGATAGGCCTGTCCCCAGGCGCTAATTAGTGAGCAGCAAGTGATGCAGGCTCAACTGTCTAGTTGCCGGTGAGAAATTACAGGAAATGTCCAAAGGCAACAGCAACAAAAACTGAGCAAGAAATCAAGTCCCAAAGGACAAAGGACACACACACACACACACACACACGCAGGCACGCAGCTAGAGTGAGCTAATGGGTCAAGCGACAATTTTTCAGTTGCTCTTTGGAAACTGGAGCACAAAACTGATAATATCTCACACTCTCACACACAGGCAGGACATGAAAAGGACTGCAGTGCGATGCACTGTGCCGATAACAGAGCTGAAGGGAGGGACAGAGAGAGAGGACAACCCGTAACTGGACAGGCTTGCACGTAAAAGGATATGCGAGCAAAAAGTCAAAACCTCAACAGCGCGAGAGACAGTTTGAGGTCGTGCAGCGCCGACCCGGGGCCATAATTAATAGCATAATTGTAGCAGCGTGTAAAGTCAGCCAGTGACCGCGCCGAGCCGGGATATATGTGTATGCTCACCGAATTATTTATAGGAAAAATACGTGAAAATTACAACAGTTATCCTCTATATAAGAAGAAAGCGCCGGAGAAAGTTGAACGGAAATGGCATGAACAAAAAAAGAAAAAAAGAAAAGGATAAGAGGGAAGCACAATGCCGGCGCACAGAGGGAGAGGGTAAGAAACTATTTTTTAGGGTGGACCCAGGCGCAAGTAGCAGAGCTCATTTTCACATTATGCCCAGTGAGAGAGAAGTCGCGATTGCCGTCGCGCCGCATGAATTGTCATTAAAATTAGTTTCAGGCAATCGTCAGGACTTTCAATTTGAATTCAGCTTGAGATGCGGCTGCAGCTCAAGATTCGCGCAAGTTTTTCTCATTTCCGCCACGCTCAAACGGCGAGGAAAAACTTGTCTCTGCCCAGTTTTCCTATTGTCTGGCAGCGCGCACATCCTTCAGGGGTTGCGTCCGAGCAGAAACTCGTTTTCCCACTCTGACTGCGCCTGCAAAATGCAACACGTTCCAGAAAGGAAAAGCAAAGAAAAAGAAAAAGAAAAGGAAAAGGAAATGCGCGGCACTCGATGAGCTCGGCTCGACCAGGTACAGGCAACACTCGCCTCGCTCGTAAATTAGCCACAAATTTGCCGGAAAAGTTGCCCATTTGCATAATTTGAATCGTTTCTTTTTTTTCGCTTCTAGCTTTTTGGGCTAAAAATTACAAAATTTCGTGGGCATTTTCACAGACATATTTTATTGATAAGGCGCAGCCGATGGAACTTGTTCTCATTTGCCTAGATCCTGGCCAAGTTTTCAACTTGTTGACAAGCGGTAAATTTATGGCCTTTTTAGTTGATCGATCGAGGAAAGTCGCCGCAGCTAAAGTGAAAGTTTGTCTAGGGGCAGAGGGGCTGAGAGGCTGGAGTTGCTTCAGCTTTACCCAGAGGCCAAGCAGCTGGGCTGCGGTCAGTGAAAACATGGGAAAAAAACAATCAGAGTTGCTGCTGCGATGCTGCAGGCAGATTAGCCTAATTTGGAATTAAGCTGAACTCCGATAGATGCGCCAGTTCTAACAGCAGCTGCCCTGCTGCAACCCGATACCTTGGGTGAGAGGTGAAAGTGTTAGATGTAGATCAGGTTAGTTAAACAACCAGAGGAAGAAGATAAAGAAGCAGAAGAACAAGTTGCTTCGAGTGATTAGATAGAGTGGCATATGATTAGCAAAGTGGAGGGAGCAGTGGTAAGGCAGATGAAAGTGAACATGTTAGATCAATGATGGAGTAGCTAGACAATTAAGAAAGTTTATTTGGAGGTAAGTTAGGTACATTTTGTAATGCTGTGATATGAAATAATGCTCAGAATGAGATTGAGCTGGACTGTTGATCCATGATAGAGTTGGAGTTAAAGTTAATTTAGAGGTATACAAGTTATAAAGTAGGAACGAAGCTAAGAAACGGAGAGAGAGAATATACCAGAATATACTAAAATAAACACCAAAACAACAAAATATACCACAACATACCAAATATAAAATAATATGCCGAAGTATATACCAGAATATACCTAAATATACCAAAAACATATGCCAGTATATACCAACAAGTACAAGAATATAACGAAAATATACCACAAAATATACCAGCATATGCCATAAGCACTAGGGAACTTCTCTGCAAGTCGTATAAGTTAAACTACTTAAAGACTATAAAATTATAAACCTCAGCTGAACTTAAATTCTAGTATAAAAATATTAAAAATATAAATATATATATAAAAGAGAGGATATATTATGGGGTAGATACCCTAATGTTAAAGCAGAATAATCTGAAAATAATTTAAAATAAGTTAAGCAATCATATTTGAAACTAGTATTTTAACTAGTATTTTTTGCTGCTCCAAAAGAGTTTCAAGTTAGATCATTATAATATTATAAAATATGTAATGAAAATCTAAATTTAAAATATTTTTTTTTTAGCTCCTAGACTCAAAATATATAGAAAAAAAATACTTAAAAAATAAATGAATTACAATATTTTTCTTAAAGTTTGTAATTATAGGCAACGCTTCAAAGAGTTGTGCATAAATTCTATTACATTTATCTAAGATCTACAAAAATCATCCCAATTCATTTGCTAACTCTGTTGATTAAACTGGCACATAAATTTTAACCACTTAGCGTGTTCCATTAACCAGCTGCGGTAGAGCTCAAGGCGGTCGCTCGATCATCTTTTTGGTCTTTTTGGTCTTTTTGTTAATTATCCGAAACTATCTTTGGCAAAACTTTAACAAGTCAACAAACCATTTACACACACACACAGAGACACTTCTTATGTAAGTGGCAGCAGCGCGTCATCAAGAACTACAAGAACTACTCCCGGGCCCCACGTCTTAAGTGCGCCCCTCGCTCCACAGCTGGGAACACGTTCAATTTGACACGCAATTGAGTCCAAGTCCAACCTGTTGAGTGCCTTCGCCTCGACTGGATCTGGGACTTTGGCCAAGTGCAGCATGAAAATGCTGGTAATAACCGTTTAAGTGTTGATATTTTCTTACCACATTTTTCTCTCTTTTTTCTTATTTTTTTTTTTTTTTTAATTTTAAGAATAATTTTAAATAATTTGCCTAAGAGCAACAGCAGCAGCAGGTGACGCGGGGCTGAGGCATTCACTTTGCATATTAATGAAACGCAGGACTATTTATAAGGCTTGAATTGATGTGGCAGCGACACGCGCAGTTACCACGTGCCAGCCTGCCCGACTCCCCTCTCCACTTTAGTCTATTTTGGCGCGCTTTTTCCCTGTTTTTTTTTTTTTTTTTTGGTGGCAGCCAGGTCAAGGTGTTGGCGATGTAAAAACAAAGTCTTACAAAAAGTTCTGCGCGCTCATAAATTGTTGTGCGCGTTTTAAAACGCGTGGGCGACAAGGTCAATCAGCAGAGCTAAGAGCTGCAATCGCGCAGTTCAATCGCTGCCCCAAGGCAACAAAAACAGCGAAACGAGACGAAACGAAAGCAACTGCCGCTGCCACTACCGCTGCTGCTGTTTAATTTGCAATTATGGCCAACAAGATGTGGGACGCTCTCTGCTCAGCTTAGCTCTGTCGATTACCAATAGCTAAACGACAAAGCCTCTGATTAACCAAGACGACAATTCGCAACGCATTTTCGCTGCCTCCCCCTCCGCCTTCTTCTGCCCATCAAATTTGACAGCTCGACGTGACGTCTTGAGCGATGGAGCAGCTGAAATTGTTTCCATTGATCGTTGTATGTTGGCTGTGGTTAAGTGTAGCAAATGACGTCGTGTGTTAGTAGGTTAAATGATAGCCATAAGTATTACAAGCGCGATTATAACACTATTCAGGTGAGCGCACGCGACTTGTGCGCGACTTTAGACGCCATAAATTAAATGATTGTGCGAATCGCGCGCGTTTTTCTAGTAGCTGTAATTACCGAGTTATTATTGCTAATATTTCCAAGAACATATTGTAGCAGCTGCTGATTATGACATTCACTCTGGCTAATGCTAAAAAAAAAACGCTTAAAGCTGATGTGCGTTTTGCATGCGATTTGTTAGCGTTTTATTACGGCAATGTTTATGGAGTAGACATATCGTTTATATAGTTATTTTTATATAGATATATATATAAAATTTTATATCACCTACATAAATATATATAACATTTGTATTATATATATTTCTATTAGTTAAATAATGAATACGTTTTTCGCGTGACTTACGCGCGTTTTTTACAGCCTGATAGGAGCGTTTTTGGCGCAGAGAGTAAAGAATTCTATTCTTATGTCATTATCTATAACAGCCATAACAGTTATATTAATAGTAAGTAATTTGCGTCTTCAAAATTTTCATATATACAAAAACCCTTTAAAACGCGCACAACTTCTCCGCGCGTTTATAATCGCCTCGCTGCACATATTGCAGCACATTTAGTTTGATGATCTGCTAATGTAATTTTTTAACAAATCATCGATTATTAATTAATTATATGATGCTGAGACTAGACTGCCACTGATAAGCGCGATTTGCGCGCGACTCTCAAGCGATTTTGAGACGCAACAAATTATTTTGATTGCTTGGCTAATGCAACTTCCTCAACAGAGGCGCAGTCTACTAATTATGTATGCCGCTTGTATGTCTGCTGTCCATTTTACACACACACACACACACACACACACACACATGCCGCATCAGGAGAGCTGCGGGCCGAGAAACAATTGAAAACCACGCGAGTTTAACCGCCAGCTGACCCGCCTGTCGTTTTTTTACGCGTTGGTGTTTGGCGAAACCAATTTTTGTTTTTTTTTTGTTTTCTTATTTTTTTTTTGTTTTGGAGACTAACCGCATTTGAACCCGGTGAGTTCTTCGACTCGATGAGAAGTTTTTCGGATGCTAGTCAAGTGTGGGCTGGCCCAGGTGATTTATTATATATACAGATCGGCGCACAGATATATGCCTTGAGCGGCGCAGTGGGCTTAACGCCTAACGGTTCTCCGATGCCCGCAAATTGATAAGCAATGAGAGAATTACTAACAGAATTTAAGACTCTTGTTGACTTTGCTGATTTGCAAAAAAAAAAAAAAAAAAAAAACGGAAAATTTGCACAGGGGTTAGAAGAGTAGAAAAGGGTTAGGGAAACTATTTTTTTTTATTTTCTTTTTTTGCTGCTGTAGGGTTAAGGTATCGCCTTACGCTTTTGGCAGTTTGTTATGCATTACAGAAAACAGGGTTTGAGCAAACAGCAGCTAGGCAAAAACAGCAACAACAACAACAGCAACAACAACATGCAACATCATTATCAATACAATCTTGGGACACAAATTCATTAATCATAAATTTAATTAACAATCAAAGGGATTTTTGAAGAAACGCAGATGACAAAAGTTGACAAAAGGAATTTCGATATTTTATCAAAGGCGTTGCCCGCGAAAGGGTTGAGAAAATTGGCTGCCTCGCAACGATGCCAGCTCAGTTTGCAGTTTCTCAGAATATTTGCATTGATGCACATGTGTGTGTGTGTGTTTTTTTTTTTTTTTGGTTTCTGTCATTTGCGGTTTGTTTGCCAATAAGGACAGCAGGCAACAAAAGGGCCATAGACCAAACAAACAACAGGATGACATTTACCCAAAAAAAAATTTACATATTTTATGCGCATTAGCGTTTTTCGAGTGCAAATTGAATTGCATTTAATTAATGCGAACTATGCGAATCCCAAAAATTCAAAACATTTCGTGCTGGCCCCAATTTGCATAATTTTCGCATATGTCAAATGCGTGCGCGACGTGTGTCAATATTTGTACATGATTTTCGATGCCAATTGAAATGATATGTGATTTATGGCTTATGATATATATAAATGTATATATATATATATATATAGTTTATAATTAGCTAATACATACAGCAGATTCTTCATATAACGTTTGCGGGCTACCAATGTGTAGGATTCCTTATGTGTATGCGTTAGATATTTCATTTTCGTTTCGTTTACACAGCCACACAGGTAGGTCAGGTCAGGTCAGGTCGGGTCAGTTATTGAATTAAGCAAGAAGATGAAGAAGAAGTTGAAGAGCAGTCAGTTCCCAGACTCCCTGCCGTAGCAGGTATTTCACTTTGTCTTTTGTTTGCTTGGGCCAAGGAAGCTGCCTTGATTTGTTTTTTTCTTTCTTCTTCTTAAAATTTTTCACTCGAACAGGTAGTCCTCACTGATTACACTTTTATAAAGCATTTGTATTGCACATGCCAGTTAATTAAATATAAACAATTTGCTTAAGCATCTCATAGACACAAAAGTTGCTACAGTTCCACAACAAAAATGTTCTTTCGTTACTTTCGCGTTTCGTTTTCGAATTTCGTATTTCTTGAATTTGGTTTTTGGTTAAGCTTAAAAATTACCCAGGTAACCCCGCGTATATACAACCTAACTGCACGACGTATGCGTTCAAACTGAGGTCGGGTGCGTTGCGCCGGTAACTCCATATCGGCTCGACTCTAATTTCCACCTAACTTCCAACTTCCAACTCCAACCCCAACCCCGGAACTGAGCGCTGATCGCGACATGCAACATGTTCGATGTGAGGTAGCGAACACGAGTCGAACGAGTGTAGGCTCTAGCATAGCATTCGAGTTTATCAAGCCATTATATGGCATTAAACCGACACCGGCCGGCTACCGGATATGAGCGTGCCACACAAAAGGCCTCTCTCTGCTCGCCTCTTGTCTTTTTGGGGTGGCCCGAAACAATGAGCCTGCTATATAGAGTGGCTTCTTCGTAGTCGCGAGCTGCGCATACTAATTTCAACCGGACATGCAAAAATATTCTAACAATGGGCAGCATTTGCGCGTTCGGCTTGTAAAGGAGTCATTAACACCTGAACAGTCAGGCCACTGAGCCGACAGATCAGATATCAGCTATAGCTATAGTCTGGCAGGACAGACAGAAAGGGAGAGGAGGAAAGAGAGAAAAGTGTGAGAAAATAATATTGAAAGGATGTCGATATAGAAATAGTATTCAGAATCCTTTGAGGAAGCCAACTTGGGAAGAAGTGAATTAATAAATTGAATAATATAAGATAAATGGTATATAATATCAGAATCAGTTTCTCCTGCAGAGCTCTAACAAACATTCTTTTCTGGCCATCCCTTAAAACTTCTAGTACTGTATTATATATAATTATAATTATTGAATTATAGATAAATCGTATATATATATGGAATATATACAATTTGAAAAACTCTTTGAGATCTCAAAGTTCTATCGCTGACTCAATATCAATGTAGAACGTAGATCGCTTATCATAACAGGTTTGCTTTGTTTAGCTGCAAAGAAAAAGCGCGATAGTCAGGAGTGTTCGACTATGATATACCCTGAACCCCGAGCAGAGCTGCTATTCCAAGCATTCTTTTATATACATATTAAACTGATATAGGGTATAAATATAGAGCATAAATTCAGGATACTACCTCCACCTGCAAAGCATTATAAATACGAGTTTTGGTTTGAACTAATTGCCTTTCAAGAGATTCGCTTAATTACTAAATTCAACTAACCCAGACTATAGAAAGCTCATTAATTCGAACTGAATCTCACATTTATTAGAACTCTTTTAATGCAAAACATATTTAAATCAGTTTTTAGTTTCATTAGAGTAATACATTCAGTTTGGATCTGAAACTCTAGTAAAATAATTTACTTGGAGTTCGAGTTGAACTCAATTCGAATTATATTAGAATCTGGAATTTTCTAGCTAATTCACTATTTTTGAGCTCATAAAAAAACTATTGGGTCTCTCTAGTCTAGACACTTATTTTTGTCTTCAGCTTCAACTCTATAACTCATTGCGTATCGTAAAAAAATTAATAGTAAAGCAAAACTCAAATATTTTATACACCACGCGTACACAAAGTTTCTTTTTAAGAGTTTTTTTTTTTTCTTATTAAAACTAATTAAAATAATTGAGTGAAGAGCATGCTTGAAAATTTCTCCATAACTCAAGAGGCAAAAAACTTGAACAGTTGAAAGCGAAGGTAAGTGTCATGCTTACAAAATAATTAAGAAACTTTCAACAGCAACATCAACAACAACCACAACAACTCTTAAATATTACCTTAACTAAATTGCAAGAATTAAATCCGTCAGAGCATCTCTATATAATCTATCAACAGTTTTGCACTTACCTAGGCCAATTTGCCTCGGCTATGCTTCCTTCACTCTTGGCTAACTTATCATTAAAATACAATTTCATCTTTGGCTAGAAACGACTGCATCATTTCCACTTCCTCCCAACTTGGCCTCTAGTTTGGGTCAAGATTCTAAGCCATGTTCTTCTTCTACTCTTATATTGTTTAAAATCTTCAATTTTTAGCCATGAAACACATAACTTTCTATCTATTGTCTTAAGATGGCGTCTAACTAGACTTGGCTCAGATACAAGCACAGCTCGCTTTTTAGGCCCTCTTTCTGGTTTGTTGTTGTTGTTTTGGTTTTTTTTTTTTTTTTTTTTGTATTTATTTTTTATAGACGTTCCGCTAGTCAAGTCAACGCTCAACACCTCATAATTCTATTGTCTTTCGACCTGTGCGCCTGCCTTTGCATACATAATCATGTTAATCAGCTACTTCTGGCCAACTCGCGAGGCCCACGCTTGTTAACTTCACTTTCGTCGACTTCGTACACACTTTTTTTCCCTGCTTCTTCTATACTGTTTTTTCTCTCTTCTTCTTCATGAAATTATGCAAATTAGTTGCGCCTCTGTTTATGGAACGTCGTCGTCGTCGTAGCAAGTTGACGACGCACTCTACCTAGTTTTACACTTCTCTCTCTTTATCTCTCTCTCTCTCTCTCTCTCATTTTTTTGTTTGATTGCGGCTCAGATAGTAAAGTTTTTTCTCGCTTTTTTATGATTTTATAATTTGCAGCTCGCTTCAAGTGGCAAACGCAGGCGCAGGGTGAGCAGGGCTGCCTACCCCTACCCTACAAGTCCCTACCCTCCTCGGGCCCTGCTCGAGTTCCAATTGTCTCATTCAGGTGTTAAAGGCGACTGCGCACGCGTTCACCTTTTGCTCGTTCTACATCTCTTTCACCCCTAAGGCGACGCACCCTGTGATCGACACCCCTTGCTACCCCTCACATTTTTTTCTGGTATTTTGTTTGAATTTATAATTTTTTTTTTCAGTTTTTTTTATGCATTTTTTTTCTTCAATTTATTCGCTCAATTGGTAAACTTTGATTGGATACATGCGAGGCGGGCTCTTTAAAATTCCAATAAAATTAACATAATTTTCTAAATGGACAGCAACAAACCATAGAGAATGCGACAAATAAACTATAAATTTAGAAGAAGTTAGAAACCTGCATATGATTATGATCAAAGGGAACCCAATGCAGGAGGAACATGCTCGGAAAACCTAATACCAGATACAGAAAGTATAGAGAGGGAGAAAGCGCATGCGTAGTGAGAAGTGTTGTAAAAGTGCAATGGCTATGAAATATTAATAATATAATAAAGTAAATATGTAAGTATAATAATATAATATAACATTAATAATATAATAGGAATTCTGAATTTGTTATAGTAATAATATAATAATATTATATTATATATTAATAATAATATAATATAATATAAATATTATTGTATATATATTTTTTAATATTAAAAAAAATTTTTTGGTATATAAAATAAATAATATTTTTAAATATTAAAATAATATGAATATAAATATTTTGAAAATATTAAATAAATATATCTATAAATAATATAAATTTTATCTACACTATACAAATATTTGTAAATAAAAATTGAATATTAATATTTAATAACTATTAGTACAAATATTTTTAAAATATTAAATACAAATCATTTACAAACTTGTACATATTAAATAAATATATTTATAACTAATATTTATTTTCCTTAAATTCCCAGCAAAATTCCCCTTTCAGAGTACAAGGTCAACAGATAAATTCTTTGTGTTGCCCAAATTAGTTGACTTCATTTGACCCTGACATTGATAGGAGACATTCAACTCGATTAGACCCCAAAACAAGAGTCAACAAACAAATTGGCTGCACATTTCAGAAAGCTAATTCTTTTCAATGAAAATTTCCGCAATTACAAAAATGAAATGTTAGAATTACATTTTGTGTATGCTAAATAAAACATTTTATTGCCGCTACCGTCGAGGGAAGCTGCACACAAACTGTGGCAATTGCCGAGCGGCGAGGTGCAGGGAGGGCAAATGGGGTAACTGGGGGAGGTAGCTAACAAGTTTGGGTAGGCTGCCAGTCAAGCAGACGCCGCTGAAAGTACATTAACCCAGGCCTCGGCGGCTGCTGATGCTGCTGCCAGTTTGCGGATTGTTTGGGGTAAGGCCAAACCCACCGCCCCCAATACACTCGCTCAGGCAGTTCGCAACTGGCCACCCACAAGCGCACAGCACCAGCAACGTTGGCGACACCCTTTAGAAACATTTTTATAAATGCCCTGTAATGGCAGAGAGTGCGTTAACAGGGTTAGATAACATTTGATATTGAGTAATTGATAGTAGATGAGAGTTGGAAATGAAAATGAAATGGGAATGCAGATTATTCCAGATATTGGAGTAGGCTGAGAAATTGTAACACGATCTTATTTTATATTTTAATTAAAATTTGTATCATATACATACATGGATGTATATATATATATATATATATATATATATATATATATATTAAAAAATTAAAAATTAAACATATTTTTGATCTAAAACTTAGGAACAAAAATATGTTTATATTTATTTCAAAATGACAAAATATAATGAAATATAATATATTTTTTTTAAACCTAAATAATTAATTATTTAGTAAAAAAATATATAAAGTAAAATTTGATATATATAAATATATACATAAATATTTTAATTATTTAAAACAAATCTAGCCATTAAACTGTATTCCAGGGTATCTTTCAGCCTAACTTAATGAACTTTAATGCAACGTATATGTATGCATGTGTGTGTGTGTGTTTGCATGTGTTTTTGTTACGCTTGTTAATTTACGCCGAAGCTCGCCAAGTATTCACATTCACATTCACATTCACAGGCTACAAATGTACAGGAAGCTGAGGCTGGGTTAGCTTGGGACTGCCCTGTGCGTAGGGGGTGGCTGCGGGTGAAGCTAGTTGAATTGGCTGTGCAACACTTAATGAACTGCAAATACATATGCACAGCATAGCGAGCTTTTAAATGTTTAATTGCATCTGTGAATATATATAATATATATGTATATGTATATGTGTGAATGGAATTTCTCTCAGTGTATAACGTAACGGAAAAATATGCTTATATTCATAAATGAGAACCTAGACGAACCTCCCACGCTGAGCAGCATTTGCTGCATTGGCGCATTTTTCGCAATGTTTCCGTTTTGAATTCACTTTTCATTTGTGAACCTAAAACCCCCTCACACACACAATCAGAGACAACCCCTAGCTAAACAGCCCCTATTCAGCCGAGCAACCAACGACGAGCTGCGTCGAGTGCAGCAACAACAGCAAGCGGCAACTGTGTCTCGCAAGCGTCTCGGCTAGTACCCTATTTACCAGCCTGCCCAGCCCGCCCTCAGGCTCCACGAGGCTCCATCTTAACACAGCCTTGGAGGCACACATAATTAAAATGTCATCGTCATAATCATCGTCGTCGTCGTCTGCAGTCAGCACTTTTTATACACTAATCCCAGGGCAGCCGAGGGCATTGGTTATGTTTATAGGATATGGCTTAGTCGTTCTTGCCATAAAGAAATCTCAGTAGAAATTATATAAAAGGCATTAAGGACTAATCAAATGTTATTTAGGCATAAGCCATTCAGAAAAATTTTGTTAGCTATTAATATATATATCAAAAATATATGTATATATATATAAATGTAGTTTGATTAAAATAAAAATAATACTGAGAAATGCATAAATTTATAATGTTTATATTTGTTTGTATAAATAATTAAATTATTTATTTAAATACAACAAAAATTATATTTATATATTCTTGTTATTTGTATACGCGTTTTGAACTCATTTTTATTTCTTTATATTTTCATATAAATAATTATTCAGTTTATTTCATAATTATTCATATTACATTTTATAATATATATTTTTTTATTCGCAGTAAGTGTTAAACATATCAAAGGCGCTTCCAGTAAATATGATTTATAATTATGACATTCTAGTCACTGAATATAAATTATAATTAAAATTAAATAATAATAATTATTTATTAAAATATATAATTTTTTTTATATGTATTTTTAATTATTATAAAATTTCTTTCTATTACTTATTTATTTATATATGTAAATATAATTTAACGTTTATTTATTTTATATAATTTATAAATATTTTACATATATTATTATAATTTATTAAATTACATAATTATTTTTTATATGTATTTTTTATTATTATAAAAATTTTTGTATTATTAATTTATATATTTAAATATAATTTTTAGTAATTTTATTATTATTAATTTATTTATCTGATTATTATTTATTATTCCATTCAATATAGCGTATTAAATATTCGTAGCTAAATTTCATTTGCTGTTGCTATTTGGCTGCAACTCCAAATCCCTTTTGCCGTCGAAGCACTTGAGCGGGTTTTAATGCCGTCAAAACCCCATTTGAGGTGGTGGTGGGGGAGGCTAAACAAATATAATTCTCCATTTAATGCGGCAAATGAAATTTAAGCAGCAGCCCGAGCCTACAACAACACCAAGAATTTCTTGCAGTGCAATAGAAAAGTTTCTTTACGCGATGGGGGCGAGCGGAGGGCTTGGCAGTGCCTACTGTGCCTGCATTAACAATTTTTTCGCTCGCTTCTCTTGTTAGCTTAACAATTGAGAATTTGAGGCAGGGTTCACGAGTAGCTGAATGTTTAATGCGATGTCCATGAAAACGAAATTGACAAACTAATTTGAGCCGCAGTTGGAAAATCAGTTGCGATAATTGAATGTCTATGGGAACAAACAGGTTTTAGGAGATGAAGCCCAGCGATATAATTGAATATACAAAAAAGAAAGAGCAAGAGCGAAAGCAAAATACAAAACTAATAAATATATATATATGTATAGAGTAAAGGGCATACAGAGACAGGACACTCAGGGAACCTTTGGCATAGAGCGCGAGGGGTTAATGTCGGGGCGAGCACAAAGGCCCAGTACACAGAGTGAGCGAGAAAGAGAGTTAGAGAGAGAGCGAGTCGAGAAAGTTGCCGACTCACAGGGCAAGCTGAACGAGGCCTGAGCCCCTGAAGCAGACAGTGCAATGTCCCGACGCTGGCTGCATTGTGCGCAGCGAGTCCTTACAAGTACACACAGGACATGCCCAGCTGAACAGACAGACAGACAGATAGACTGAGAGACAGAGCGACAGTCAGACAGACATCATTTCATCAACGTTGACAAACTCATCGCCTTTGACGGCCTGAGCAGTCGTTAACCAGCCAGCCTACTCGCTCCTCGCCTCCGTTCGACATTGACACATGATTTTCCAGCAGGCTCCAAAGCTCCAAGCTCCATTTTCCAGTTGCCATTTACCATTTTTCGTGTCCTGTTTGCCAGGCTTTAATGGCAAATCCTTTAACTCCCTCGACTCGTGTATTTGCCTACCAAATTGTTGCTTGAGCTAATTTTTTTCAATTAAACCAAATCCTGTCTGGCAACGACATAGCCAACAACGACATGGTCAACAAATTTCACAGGCTCGGCCAGCATTTGCTCTCCTTCAACCGTTTCTCTATGCAAAATATATTTATGCAATGCTGTTCAACTTTTTAAGCCATTTATGAGCCGACATCAATGCCAATGCCAATGCCAAAAGTCGCAAACTTTTGCAAAATCGTCTCACAGTCTGCGGAGCAGCTCAAGTTTCGAGTGGCAGT
Source organism: Drosophila fulvimacula (assembly GCA_035045555.1). Taxonomy (NCBI): domain Eukaryota; kingdom Metazoa; phylum Arthropoda; class Insecta; order Diptera; family Drosophilidae; genus Drosophila; species Drosophila fulvimacula. The sequence goes on from JAWNOX010000197.1 coordinate 3,058,850, forward strand.
GGCAAAAGCCAATAATGAAATAATATTAGCAAATTTTCTAAAGCGCTAAACAAGAAAGGAAAAGTTTTCCCCACTTTTCCACTTATTGGCTTAAAGCAACGACTTTAACTTGTTATTTATCTATTTTCGTTCGCAATTTCCAAAGTTGCAACTTATTTACCTTTTCTTTGAAGAGCTTACGGTAAGGACTTTGGCACAAAGTATATGGCCAAGTCTTATTTATATACAAGTAATTGCCCAGAATGAATTAGTGACTGATTGATCAACTTTCATTCTCTCTCTCTCACTCTCTCTCTCTTATTTAACTCTGATTCTCTCTCACTCTCTCTCCCTGTCTCAATTTCTTTGCTTTATCAAATTCTCTCACTTTATATTTTTTTATCTTAATTTGTATCTTTCTTCTGGGGAAAAGTCCATCTTACTCACCCTCTCCTTCTCTCTCTCTCTTTATCTATCCTTCACCTTATTTTAGTTCTCTGCATCTCTCTGTCTCACTTTGTCGTCTACTTATGCCTTGTTTCTTTTCTAACTTTCTTTTTGTATCACTCTCGCGCTTTTTTTTATTTCTACTCCCTCTCACTCTGTCCCAGCGTATGATCTGTTTTATCTCTTTCTCATTCTCTTACTCTCATTTTCTCTGTCTGTCTATCTATATATATATATATATATATCTTTTTTCTCCATTCCATTCAATTTCACTCTCTCAATTTCTCTCTCTCTCGATCACTCTATTTTTCTCCTTCGATCTGTCTCGCCCTCCTTCCCCTGTCTCTGTTATTCTCTCTCGCTCTCTGTCTCTCTCCCTATTTCTATCTATATCTCCATCTCTCACCTCCCTCTCTCTCTCTCTCGCGGGCCTCACAAATGGAGCTAATTAAGCAACAGCTCAGTGCATGTAAATCGACCTTTCAACTCATTCGATGTTCCCTTTGTCTAATGAGGCGTGAACGCGACCATTTTTAGGTGTGTTGCACCAAACAGGTCAACACGCCATGTGCCAGCAACAGCAACAGCTTGGGACGCCACCTACGTAACGTGTCACAAAATGTGTTTTTAATTTGCCAAAAACACGAGGGTCAGGTGTAAAAAAAAATGTTAAAAGGTTCTGTTCCAAATGATGATGATTGAAATATGCGATAGATAAATATATATATATATATATATATATATATATATATATATATATATATATATATATATATACAATATATATATATATATATATATATATATATATATATATATATACATATATATATATATATATATATATATATATATATATATATATATATATATATATATATATATATACATATATGTGTATATATGTATGGCTGTGTGCACATGCGACCACACACACGCTCACGCCACAGCCACGCCCAGTGGCTGCCTTTTTTTTCTGGCTGGTGAATTTTAATTGCTTGGCCAGCAGCTCGTTAGCAGAAAAGCTGACAACCAAATTGAAATAATTGATCAGCAATATGCATATGTATGTAAAAATATATTAATTAATATCAATTTGATATGTCGTCCTGCGCGTCGAGCATCAATTAGTTGGCACACTTTTATGGCCATGCCGTCGCCAGCTGAGTCGGAGCTGGCTTCTAGGCCGTTTTATTTGACACCTTTGCTGATTTTTATGGCCTGCACTTGGGTGGCCCTTTGTTTAGCCCTCGCCATTTGCCTGCCATTTCGTTCTTAACGACCTCCGTTCATATCTAATTAATAACAGTTGCCATTCGACTGTGTATGCGAGTGTGTCTCGCAGTCTGTCTCTCTCCAGCCAGTGCACATTATTCTCGTTTCTTTTCTTTCAATCAAATTATCGCGCTTTTGATCAGCGCCAGCCCACCAAATGGGCAAGCGCGAAGTGGAATTGACAAAAACGAACACAATAACAACGAGCAACAAGGTGCTGCCTATACGTAAATATGTATATGTATATACCACAGCGAACTTACATGTTCAGCCTGCTGTAAGCAGAAATAACAAAAGGAAAAAATACTGTCAAGGGCATTGCCAAACTTTACTTGCGCTTATTTAATTGCAGTGATCTGGTCACACTCAATTGATCACAGCTGCTCTGATTCAAAATTAATTACATTTTCCATTGTTTTTATTGTTTAATTGACAATGTAATGATTAAACAACGCCTGTCGATGCTTTGTGTGTGTGTGTTTGCGCGTGACCGCAGGGCAAGCAACACCTGTGAACTTTTTGTTGTTTTTTGTGTGTGTGCGGCGTGTAAACAGCGTGGGAATCGCTGAGCAAACTGTGTGTGTGTATGTGTGCGTGTATGCATGCGTATGATTGTATGTGTACGCAGCGTTCTTGATCAAATAGGCGCGCAAAAAAAGAGAGCGGTTGTTGGAAGAGCGCAAAGAAAGTGAAGAGAGCGTGAGAGCATGTGACTAATTTATTTAACTTGTTTCAGTTATATTAATTATTAAAAAATATATATTAATATATATATTAATATATATAATAAAAAATAAATAAATAAATAAATCAATAAATAAATAAATAAAAATTGTAATAAGTAAAATATTAAAAATGTACTAAATCATATAAAAAGCTGGCATATTTAGTACTTTTTGTTGTGTAGCAAACAAGTTCATGCATGCACATGTATCCAAAGAGTGCTGTACACACACACACACACACACCCACTCACTGCCTCTCACGCCCACAAATCTTCACTCTAATTGCGTATGTGTGGGCGTTTTATGTTTTTGATTGTAATGCTCATTGCGATTGACACTTAATTAATTAATGTGACTTGTTTGCCGATGCTGAGGCTGAGCGAATTTCCAGGAATATTTCGTGTCTTGCAAATTTACGCTTTTGCCTTTTTTGCTTGGCGTGGTCGGCACATAAAGTGCGCCTAAAAATAGACTCGGATTTATGCGTTTATTGAAATGTTTGCAAACGACAGCCAACAAAATGGCTGCCAGCATGGCGCAAAAAAAACAAATAATAAAAACAACAATAAGAAACCAGAGTACCTGTGGCCAGGCCAACACTACCCAGCTGCAGCCCATTGTCTATTGTTGGCCAAAGGTCAATTGCGATGCTGGCTCAGCAAGTGAATAGCGAGCATATTGGCTTTGCTTGTTAAAGAACGATCATACCACACAACAATAAATATTCTTATACATATAGTCATCTCTAAGAGTTCATTGACAGCGTATCACACTCTCGTATATTCCCGTTTTGGGTTGCTGTTTTATGACTCTCGGCGGCGGTCAACAAATTTCTCATTCGTGATTACAGCTGCTCTGCCTCCCTCTCACAGCCTCCCCCTCTCCCACTCTACCTCCCTAACATAATGACAGGCAAATTGTTGTCTGACTGGGTAGGTGGGCCGTGTGGGCCTGGCCAGCTAATGGCCGCCTAGTTTAATTAAACTTCAATCTGCAGCATTGGAATATTTATAGCCTCCTGGGCTTTTTAATTAAGCCGTCTGCTATTTAACGTTAACATCATAATCGATAAAGACTACAAAAGTTTACCATCTAAGACTTCGGATGTCGTGTTATGCGTGTACGCAAAGGTCAAAATCTCTGCAGGGAAAATCTGTTCAATCAGTTTATTTCTTGTGCTGCGGATACCTGAAGGTCATTTGGCATATTTTGTGAACTTATTTTATTTTTTGCTTTATACTCAAATTTTTAATAATATATATATATTTTTTTTTGGTTTTTTTAGAGTCTGGGTTTTCTGTGTTTTTTTATGTCTTTACCATAGTCACTAAAGTTTTGCTCTATGCTCTAAACAACTATTTGATGACTATTTTTGCAGTACTTACGCTAGTTTATTTTACAGAAATTTAATAATTTTTATTTTTCTAGTTGTTTAAATATTTTTTAGTTTATTTTTTTTTAATCGTATTGATTATTATTATTATTGAAATTATTTTTATATTTAATTTTAGTATTTTTTTTAAGTTACTTTTTTCTATTTTTATTACTTTGAATTTTTAATTTGTATACCCATTCAAAATGGTGAAATCAGGGTGCCATGGCAATACTTCTATTTCTAATTATTTTATTATTATTTATTATTTTTTATTTGTTTTATTTTTGTTATTATTTTAATTTTCAATATTTTAAAATATTTTTTAAAATTTATATTTTTCTTTGAGCTCGAAAAGGAACCCGCATAGACATACTTCTATTAGGTAAAGACAGTGTTGAGTTTATTTTGCACTTCAATTCTTAACTCAAACTTAACTTAACTCAAACAATTAATTCTCATGTTCTAAACTCTCTTGACTACAATATTTATTAAATACATGAACGCCTCACATTTTATTCATATCTAAATCAAGCTCAAAATTTATGAACCATTTTCATTTTTATATACATTTTGATTAATGTTTCTTTACATATAAAAACGCATAAAAAATTGCATTATATTCCCATATATGTTATATGCTTCAGATTTGATCGGAATTTCGCTCGCTTGTTCTCAATTTTTCACCCGGCCATATGTAGGCAACGCCCTGTTGCACATCGCAATCGGCAGGCAGGGCTGTCTAAATGAGTTAAGGCCTGCAGTCAAAGGCACAATATATGACCGGCCCATTGAAAGGTTCAATTGCAGCGATAAATATTGCAAACTCCAACTGCATTTGCAACTCCTTGTCCCTCTCTTTCTCTCTCTCACTCTTGGCAACTGGCTCCTTATCAGAGTGCGACAAGTTTCTCACGACGAGGCAGGACAAAAGTCGTCGCTGGCTTTTGGGTGGCAACAAATGCTTTATTTATATGCAACGAGGTGGAGTGAGTGAGAGAGAGAGAGAGAGAGAGAGAGAGAGAGGGAGAGTTGATATGAAATACTTGCCTCTACATTCAAACATATGAAATAAAAGGTGGGCGTATCTTTGTCAGCAGCATAGGCCCATTTCCCATTCCACATTTCCCACTCTCCACGCTCCAGTCCCTAAGTGCCACTCGTAACGAATTTTTTATCAATATGTCTTCAAGCAAAGATGCAACTAGAAATGGAACTGGAACTGAAGTTGGAGCTGGGAGTTGTGGCAACTGCCGCTGGCTGCAAAACAAAGTTTTAACTTTGCATTTTGCCATTTTTTTCCCTTTCTCTCTCTCTCTCTCTATCTCTTTTCGTTGGAGCAATTCTCACAATGTGCCGTTATCTGCTGCACTTGCTGGGCGTTTGGTTTCATGTTTCGCTTTTTCATTGTCGCCGGCTGCTGTCAACGCCATATGAATAATATTGAGTGCGACAAAATAAGATTCAACAACGTGAAGGCAACGGAACAGTTGGTTGCCGGAGGGCGGGCGAGGGCGTGGGCGTTTGGCAAAGCATGTTGGACGAATTTGATGGAATATGCAAGCACCCTGTGAGTTGAATGACCTTTCTCGGTGATTCTCATAAAGTTTACGCGCTTAAATATGATTGTTTTTATATTATTATTGAATATTATTATTATTATATATATAAATATATATAATTATATATAATTATTGTATATATTTGAATATTATTTTATGGACTTAGTATAATTATAGCTATGAACCAATTGAAGAATTTTATGTGATTTATTTCATAATGATATTATTTTATATTTGATCTGAGATAAGACATTTTATAGTTAAACTATTTAAGCAAATATTGTCAGAAATATATTTATATAATTTACAAATAAATGTCATTCCAATATACCCGCTCTACTAAACCAAGCCAATGTTAGGGCATGTGCCAAACGAAATATGCAACACAATAAAATATTTATTGAATTACGGAAGCTGTCGCTGTGATTTGAAATTGAGAGTCTTACACGATTGGCTGCCTATCTGCCTGGCTGGTGTTACGAAATACAAGACGCATCGAAAATGCGCAACGGAAATGTTAGTAAATATTTAAGAGCATATTACGTATAGATTTATGGAAAGCGACGGCATTTGAGATTGAAAAGGACTTACCTGAATGGAATGGTTGGATAGAAATGTTTGACAGACTTTGCCATTCAGATATACAGAAGAGTAGAAACGAGTAAAGTGAACGAGTGCTCGACTAGGAGATACCCTGAACCAGAGCTGTTAATTCTATCTTTTACACCTCTATTGTATACAGTACATAAAAATAGGTAATTATCGATAATAAGACTGACAAAGACATAGATACATTGAAAACCCATGGTTTCTGGCTGACGAGATCATTGCGCTTATAGGGACAGATAGACGAACTGTTTGCTTCAGTTTGCCGTTCAGATCTTAAAATATATACTTATGCTATCTGCCACGCCAGCTACATACATTTCCACAAAACCAACATACCCTATAAACTCACTTTCAATGGGTACAAAAACCCCTAACCTTTCAAAATAAATATATTTGAACAATTTGCAACAAAATTTATAAAAACTCGCTGCAAATGACTCTTAATTAAATATGCGAAAAAAACACACAAAATAAAATGTTGTGAAGCGAATATATATATATATATATATATATATATTTATTTAGTTGTGGCTTGTCATTTATGGCTGGCTAAATAAACTGAAATTCGATATGTAAAACAATTTTATTGTCTATTTGATTTGATTTTATTTTTATTCAATTTCGTTGTTTTGGTTTTTGTTCGATTTTGTTGTTGTTGGCAAAGCTAAATAAATCGCATTTATTTTCTGCATATTGTTTTTTTGTGAGCTTTAAATAAATGATAAAACGATTTGCACAACATATTATTTTATTTATTTTTTATCGTTTTAGTTATTTTTTATTTATTTATTTTTTTTTTTTGATAATTTAACGATTGCCATCACCTAATCAGCATAATGACCATAATGATGATAATGATGATGACGATGATGAGGGCAATTTGCACAGCTCAACTGCAGCCGAATTGACATTATTCTCAATGTGCTTTTGCCATATCGCAAATAAATAAACATTTCTGTCTCGACTTCGAAAACGAAACTGAAAATCCAGAGGGAAATCAATTGGCAAAGTAAGCAGCCAAATGGACAGACAGCGGACGGACAGCTTAAAGCTTTAGTGCAGCTGATGTCAATTTTCATTTGAACTAAGTTTTGATTATTTTGAAAGTTTCCGAACTCAAGTTTTCGGTGACATTTTCTAAATGAAATTGAATTATTTAGTAAATAATTTGAAAGTTATATGAATTGATTTAATATAAGAATTAATTTTGATTAATTTTAAAATTAATCAATTATTTTTAAATATTAGCATATATCGTATATATTATTAACATTAATCAAATTTGGAATGTTAATTAATTTATTTAAGATATAAATCTTAACAACATAAACTCTGTTTTTTATTCTTTTTTTTTTTAATTAAAAGCATATTTTATCGAGTTAATTACAATGAAATAAATATATTTCATGCTTAGACAAAGTCCACCTTAAAAATGCACATTAAAGATTTTCAACTCAATTTAAATTAATCACAAATAGCATACAAGCTTTTTAATTAGTTTAAATCTGGCCAAAAGTCTCTATGTAAAACGGATAAAAGATCAAATGCGTAAGACTAAGTTTATTATAAATATAAATTAAATATATATGTAAACTAAAACTACACTTGAAAATCACATTAAAGTTATAGTTAAATACACAGTACTTTAGCTTTATGACAAAGCTGATTAAACTTCTACTTCACAGTGCTACAAAAAGTTGATTGAGTTGATTTCAATTACTTTTAAGGCACATTAAAGTATTTTTTAAAATTAATTATTTAGTTTTAACTAAGTGCAATTAAATATATACATTATACATTTCGATATCTATCACCAGATACTTAACCTAATCTAAACCACAAATTTCTCACCCACATCAATTAGTTATTTTAAGCATAATTACACAAAGTCGTAAAACCGCAAATGGATATTATTTCAAAAATGGGCAAAAGCCATTAAAAATTACAAATTAATGTAATTTAAATAAATATTTTGCAAATGCACACAACGAAAGGGCAACGCATTAAAGCCAACTGAAAGAGAGATGGCAAAATGTAATTTAACTAATTTGAATCAATATAAATTATAAAGGTAAACAACAGCAGCAACAACGATTAGTCAGCCAGACAGCCACAACAACCTTATAAGCGTGTAATTTAATTTAATGCAACCAACAACTGTAACAACAACAAAATATTGTTGTTGGCGCGTGAATAAATGTGGAAAATGCTGCTGTCGCGTTGCAACACAGCAGCAACAACAACGAAATTTTTGGCTTTTAACGGATTGAAAATGTGCATTTGGGGTATATTGGTTTGGTTGAAATATAGGTAACAGGTATATCCATTATATATATATATTCTTGATTAGGGTAATATAATTATATATGTGTGTATAAGTAAATATATTAGCTTCAGCTACAGAGCATCTCGCAGTCGTTCACTGCCGTCTACCATATTCTCATGTAATTTTTTCTTTATGCGTTGCCAAAAGCCAAATCGCTGAGGCATTCAGTTCATAGATACCTATAAAAGGGGCGTGGCAATGCGCTTATATCACACACAATTTGTAGCCGCCGCTAATAAAGTTGTTGCCAACAAACAGCAACAACAACTGAGGCTCCAAAACTGTTTCCAAAAACAAACAAAACAGCCGAAGACGAAGACGAAGAAGAAGAAGCGAAAGGCAGGCAAACAATTGCACAATGTGGCTAAGAAAAGAGGAAGCACGAAATGAGCAGCCAACGAAAAGACAGAAAAGAAAAAACTTTAATAGGCGTCTTAGCCGTTGGCTGTGTTGTTGTCTTGGCCAACAATCGGAAGTGCAAAATTAAAAGCCAGACACAAGACAAGAAAAACCCAAAAACTCACAAAACTCAAAGAGGAAATACCAACAACAGCAACAAACAGCAAACTGGGAAATGTGTGCGTTTTTCGGTCTGAAGTAATGTGGCCCAGAAGATGTATGGCCAACAGGCTGGCAGGCTGGCAGCCAAACAGTTGGCTGCTTGGTTCGTTAATCTGGCTAGTGAACCCTTAGAAGTTCATAAGCAGTTTGGGCCGGCTAAGACATTAGTCAGCTTCGGTGTGCTCGACGAAAGTCCTTCAAACTGACTTTATGGTTTTAGCCAAGTTTACTAATTACAGTTATAGGCGCTGAAATGTTACAATGAACTAGGCATGAGCCAGTTTGTAGGGCATTCTGTGCGGCAGAGATAGCAGCCAAATTATTTAGCCGCATATTTAGTTATATCTGGATCTGTTGAGTCTTATAGGAATGAAAGCTCCAATTGACAGCGTGAATTGGAGAAGGGAATTATTAAGGGCTTTAGTCTGATATTATAAATATATATAATATCATACAATTTTGCAAGATTCCGCTTGAGCAGCCCAGTAATACAGGTTGGGTCAAAAGTAAGCATCCAATGTTTTTTAAATACAAAAACTTTGAATGAGTAATCAAAATAGATACACTAACTTTATTATCTCATTATGTAAAGGTATAATAAAGACCTGCTTTATTCAATCAACTGATCTGTTGCCCAATCCCTACAGTGCTCAACCTTCGATAGTACCGATAGTGACGTCGATAGTCATGCATCTGTCTAACATCCCACACCACCCACAACTTTTACTCATTTCCCAGTTCATTTGCGACCCTTTTCCAATTCATTGCTCGATAAACTACGAACTTTATATAACTACTTAGCCACTTAGCACCTTGCTGGAAATCTGGCTAAAAGCCCTGTACTTAATCTAGTAAATGTAGCCTGCAAAACAGTAAATTGCGGTCCAGTTTTTTTGCATCTCGTATCGTATATAGTTTGCGTCATATACTTGGCAAGTGGCCGTTCGTAATTTTTGAGTCGTTAATTGGCCAACAACTTGCGCACTGCCAGCCGCAATTTATGGCCCGTTATTAGTCGTTGCGGCCAACATCTACAACAACAGCTCTCAGCCATGGCTATGTAAAACACGTGTCCATTAATCAGTCAGCCCAAAAACGCCGACGGGTCAACACTTAACTTAACAGCTTCAACCTCTTGTCAAATTAGTCGTTCGTGTGGGTTAATTTGGCAACGCAAATATTGGTCAGAAATATATGCAATATCTATCCTTTATGGGCAACAGGAAGTGGAAAGAAGACAAATGGTTTAAAAGAAAGAATTTTTATGAATATACGACATATACTCTATATTTTGATTTGCTGGTATAAAGAGTACATAAATCAGTTATACTATAGGTAGCCCTAACATCAAAGAATACCAATTGCACCTTGCACCTTCTATATTAAAGCCGAGTCAATTGAATCTTGTCCGGATATCCGTTTAACCGGTTGAACGCGTCGCACGCGGAAATTAAAAACATTTAGGCAATGAAAATTCTATTTCAGCTTGCAGCTTGTTCACCTGTTCGCTACAGCTCAGAGTGGAGTAACCTCGACTACAGCAGTTTAAGTGCGAGTTCAAGCAAATATTTGAAGTGAACAAGTCGCTCAATTTAAAGTGATACTAATTTTAGTTAAAGGAAGTAGATAATCTTATTTTAAATATAAAATTAATTATTTTAAATTAAATTAAACTTGAATATATATATAATTAATATATAATTATAATTAATATATATAATATATATAAGAAAACGAGAAAACTTAACTCTCTTCTGATTTTATATCATTTTAGAATTTAGGCCCTCAATTTATGTTCGGCATTCGAGGTGTAACCTATGTGAAAGACCTTCGATTCGATTGGTAACAATTTGTTTTATATATTTCAAAGTGCAGTGTGTAAAAATAACCAAAAATTTAGAATCAATTTACTTTGGCCTGACATGCACACTTTTTGCCTTGACTATGGCCTTGAGACGGTCAAGCTGTCCGCAGGTGCGTTGCCAACATCTTAGCCCACTCACGAACAATACCTCTGTTTTTAGTACCTCAAGGCTGGTATATAAAAGCAGCCTTACTCTTAAATCGCAACTGAATCACATAAATCTTTTAAATCGTTTCTTCAATATAAATCTAAACCTAAGCCCAAATTTATATATATATTCTTTTAGCTAAAAAATTTTATAAATATTTTTGTATTTTCCCAAACACAGGAATTTAAGTTGAATTCCTCAAAAAGCGAAAAGAAATTTCAAAGATTCCCAAATCCAAAAATTCTCAAAGAGTTAGCGCCCCTCTCCTAAAACAACTTTCGCTTCCCCCTTCACTGTCTCCCTCTGTCTGCCGGAGTAAATTTGACACAATTTTCTGTTGCCTTGGCGCCACCTGCTTTATTTTTATGGCCATGTCTGTACAATCAACACATTTTAATTGTTTTCTGTTTGGATTTGGTATTTGCTGTTGCATTAATTGCAATTGTTTTATTTGCTTTGCTCTTGTTTTCATTTATTAGCAATTAAATTGTTGGGGGCATGAAAGTGCAATTTTTGTGCCGCATTTTGCACGTGCGGCCGGCTGACAAATTTGAAATTTTAAATTTCATTGCAAAAACCTTCACTAAAAGCGCATTAAAATGCACATAAATAAATGCACAATTGTACAATTATATAAACGAAAAATGTGCTTAAAAAAGCAAATTATATACAAAAATAAATGTATAATTTGTGGATATATATAGATATATATTGTATCGCCTGTCAAATTCACGAGAGTAAAAATATTTATCTTTAATTCAAAAATTGGTTTGTTGTGTGGTGTGGCAAGCGTAACAATTAAAGCGCTTTATTTGCACAGTACAACAAATTTTTCAGCAACAAATTATATATATATATATATATATATATATATATATATATATATATATATATATATATATATATATATATATATATACATATACATTTTTCATCTGTTTTCCGGCGAATTGAAAAGAGGCAACTGCGAACTGTGGCAAGGCGTGCAGTAAATGCTCTTTATTAGCATGGAAAGCTTCTTTTTATAGAAAGATAATATTATGTTTAAAACTAGATTTTCTATTGAAAATCTACTCCTATAGTATTAGTATTATTATAGTATCAGTAGTGTGTATACTTTCTTAACAGTCTTACAGCACGCACAACATTTATATTTTATAATATAATTCTACAAGAATTTGTATTATTTATTATAATTATTAGAAAGAATGAAAACGTTAAATTATAATTCAAGCGTAATAATTAAAATATTAATTTTTTTTTAATATTATTTATATATTATATATTAATAAAAGTATTTAAATATTTATTTTAAAATTATATATTTATTTATTATAAATAGTTAAAAATATATCAAAAATGTACATACCAATTTTAAATTTTTTACATATAATTTTAAAATAAATATTTAAATTCTTTTATTGCCTAAAATAAATTCACATTTAAAGTTTGAATTTTAGAGTTTATTTTCCACAAAGAATTTAATTTGTACTAACAAGTCCATATTTAGTATTCACACCCTAGACAGTCTCAGGCATTTCAAAGCATTATTTCAGTTTATTTAAATATTTTCAAACAACAACAAAACTAAATATAGTAAATCAAATTTGTTGACTTTTTGAGTATTTACTATACTATATATATTTTCTTTATTTAGTTCTATGCATTACACAAAATTGTCTTGCTGAAGTGTATACTGTATTGTAGCGAAAAGCCTACAAAAAAAAAAAAAAGTCGGCGACGTCCAGTAAACAAAACGTCGACAACAATGGGGCCAGTGTACAGTGGCTGGCAAACGTCGGCAGACACTTTTCCGTTTATTGCACTTGCTCTGGCAGGCCAGCCTGGCTGCACCTTCCCCCCGTTAGCCCCAACCCCAGCCGCAACCCCCGCCCAACTGTTGGTCAGACAATTTGCAGTCTTGTCTGCGCGGCTGCCTGCCAAAAATGTAACCCCAAGCAAAATTTTGCACACCATTTTTTACAATTTTATTTTAAGTTTTTTCTCATTTTTATTTCAGTTTTATTCTTATTTTTTCTCTTTTTTTTTGCAACATTTTCGTGCCGCACGCCATTTTCATTTCTCGCATTTTTCTCTGGCTTTGCCGCAGCATTTTTCATAATTCTTGGGGTAACTTGCAAAACTTTTTTACAGTAAGGAAATTATTTTTTTGGCAGCGTTAATAATCATCCAAAAAAGTAGAGGAAAGCAGTCCAAAAATATTTCATAGTTGCACTTTCCAGAACGAGCCACGCCCGACCCCCCCTGGGCACCCCTAGAACTTGGCCCTGCCTCATAAATACATAGTTGCAAGCGTTGCCGTCGAGGATTCATAAATATGTCGTCGTCGCCGTCGTCGTTGCTGTAGAGCCCAAAACTCTATATCATGTATCTCCGGCTGTGTGTGCCATCATACATTTTGGGCACAAAATGCTACAAAATATATGTAATAACTCGGGCGCTGGGAATGGGGCTGAATTGGAGTGTGTTAGGCTGGCTGATGTCGGCTAAAGTAGACAAAAAGTCGAGTGTGCGGTTGTAGCATGGGAGTCGAAGTGATTTGTTGAGCACAGTGGGGCAAAATGCAAGTAAAGTGAATTATCTATTTATAACAAACAATTGTCAAGCGAGAACTTAAAAAAAAATAAAGTTAAACGAAAGTTCTTTATGAAAATGATTTTTGAAGAAAAGTAAAAAATAAATATAAATATAAATAAAATATGAAGTATTAAATAAACAAAATAAATTAAAATAAATAATAATTATTAAATAAATTTATTATTGTCATATTTCTTGTACTTTTATTATTATATTTTCCAACTCCCCATTAAATTTGTTTCCACCATTTCATACATTTTCGTACCACTGTGCCGCCAGCCTCACAATGACAGAAAAGCTGCAGACCCCAGAACCCACTAATGGCATATCTTTATGTCTGGAGCACATTGTTCTTGCTTAACTTTAAGACTTTTAAAAAGAGTTTGTGAATGAAACGAGATTTTTAAAGCTCGATAATGTGTGAGGCGCGACAGCAACAGACAGGCGAGTGTGTGCCTGAGGGGCGCACACAGGCCAAAGAATTGAAGATATTATCAACACTTAAAGATCGCACTTTAAGCACATTTCTCAGCCCAAGTCCAATGGGAATTATTGTTGAAAATCAAAGCCCAAGTCGATAATCGAATCAGTCGCACACAAATTGTTTGGCACGTGAGGGCGTATACGAAAAAGCTTCGCCGCAGCATCTGTCTTTGTATCTTGCCCGGCTCCTTCTTGCTGCTCTCCCTGCTGCTCTCCCTTGGCAATTGAATTGCTGATGAGTTGCGGCGTCGGCGCCTTCGTAGCCTCATTGAATGTGTAATGCAGCCACAGGCGATACAATAATAGCATACAAAATGCGCCTCCAAATGAGTTGAGCAGATGAAGAACTGACATTGAAACCGAAACGATATGCATACTATATGCCCGTATACTATATATATATATATATATATATATATATATGCATAATATACTTTGTTTTTCTTCTTATTCTGGCAGTGCACACCCCTGCTTTAATACAAAGCTCCCCAGGCAGTCGTTCAATTTGAATTTCAAAATTGACGTCATCCACAATGCGCATATGATTTACTTGTTGATTCTAAAAGGCAACCCGAGCCACGCCCACCTAGTCTCGGGCCACATTAGATAAGCAACTTGAGGGAATTGCAGCTGAGACTTGAAAGCTAAACGCGCGTGTGTGTGAGTGAGTGCAAAAATGCGACTGCTTAGCAGACAACATATATGAAATTAAAGCGTTTTTTTAGAGGTACCGAAGCTTTAATGCACTTAAATAATTGCTAGCTGGAAGCTGGGCTTAAGCTTTCAACCCAAAAGCATAAAGGCTGAATACTTTTAAGGAGCTTCAATATGAACATAAATACTGAAAGCTTTTTCGCATTTATCTGATTGATCAGCATGTGCAAAAAAGCTCACTAAAAGAAAAATATTTAAAAGTACAGCTAGAGTTTTGAGACAATGTTAATTGGGTAATTTTCTAGTTCACAAAATATAAAGATAAGCAGAAGATAACTGAAAATTAATTATAAACATTTGCGAACTATCTTTAGAAATGCATCTACCAAGCTTAAAGCTACATCAAGCTCAATTTAATTAAAAAGCTCTACTAAATCAGCCCTAAATCTCGTATTGAACTATTCCAAAACATTTTCAAGTTTAAATTTAAATTCCCAGCTCAAACACCCAGTCATCATTGCCCGCTCATAAAGTGTATGCCAAGTGGAGATAAAAAACATAGCCAGTGTAGAAATACTACAAATATTTGCAGCTCATTTGAGAATATGGTAAAGCAGCTTTTGTAAATTTGGCGCATTTGGTGTTGACGGCGACTTTTATGGCCGACAAATGAATGCAACAAAAATTGTGCGACGAAAATTGAAAAAGACAGCAGTGCAACACGTAATTAGCCAAACGGGCCAAAATGGCCAACAGACTCAGCTAACTGTGACTGTGGGCTGTCAGACGTCAGACTGCAGCATGCTGAACTCCGAAGCCCTAGTCGAAAAGGCAACAACTTTTGCCTTAAACGAAAGTGATTGATAAACTGAAATGCTTTTGTCATTAATGGCAAACGAATTTAGAATTTGCTCGATTTAATTGGGCGTTAATGACTCTTTGCATTAAGCGCAGCCAATTAAAACCGACTCTAGAGAGGTGTTCGATTAGTTGCTGTTGCTGTTGTTGTTGTGGTTGTTGCTGCTGTTAAATTAACTAAGCTGAAATTTAATTGTGCCCATAAAGAATGTTGAGGCTGCAGCGCATGGAGGCTAAGCGCAGTTAATGCCTCAAGTTCAGCTCATGTGAAAAACGAAAGTTTTTCCACTTGCCTGAGCGCTTGCATGCGGCACGAATTCAATTTTGTTGTACATTACGTATACGCCTCGTCTACAGCTTCTTCTTCTTCTTCATCTTTGGCATTTTTTTTGTTGATCTGTTCATGTTGTAAATTATATAATTAACTCATCGTTCGGCTGTGACCTTCATTGGCTTACAATGAACTTGGCCGCTAACTCTTTGACTTTCTTTTGTTCGATCGTTTCAATGCCCTTCTCTGGCACACTCGAGCTCAACTTCGCCTCTTTTGCATATTTACATAAATTTGCGTGATAATCGCTGAGACTGCCCATCATTCGGCCGCACTTTAGTAATCCCTATCTTCATTCGCAAGATCTTGGCGGATCGCCAAAGCGAAAAGTTGAACGATTCAAATAAACAAAAAGAAAAATTATGAAAACCAGTTGCTTTCTGTCTGAGATACCCTGTAAATTGACAGCCTGTGGTTTAGATGAGTTGAATTAGTAGTATATAGGGCAAATGCAGCTTAGTTAAGATTGTCTTAGTTCTTTCGGTTAACATCGTAAAAAGCTCATTAAAGCTTTAGAATAGTTTTATGAAAGACATTCTTAGCATCACAGATTATATTATACTGAATATTATTATTACACTGTTTATTTTATAAATTGCATTAAGTCCAGTTAATGATTTTCCAATAATCTAAATTTATCTGTTTTAATATAAATGAGCTTTAATGTTTAGTACCACAAATTCCTATACTTAGTATTATTCTAAAATATTTACTTTTATTTACTATTAATTTTATAATATTTATTATATTTTATATTTACAATATTATTTGTGAAGAATACGTTTTATAAAATTGAAATAAAATTTAAGTAAACTAGAGCTTTAATGCGCTTTTTATAATGATAAGCATATTAACTGTGCTCTAAACTAATAACTTGGCATTAACTACTTAAGTTTACATAAAGAATAAACTTTCCTAAAGCTAATTTATTATTTGAAAATCATTAATTTTACTGAAGCAACTTATAAAATAAAAAGTGTTAGAATTCTAAATATGCCAATCATTGATGTTTAAAGTTTTTCTAAAAACTTTCTTTAAGCTAATTTCTAAAGTCTTTCTATGCCTAAATATTAGAAATTAAGTTTATAAATTTGGCCCGGTGCACCTTAGAAGAACTTTAAATGTCTAGACAACATTAATCATTAAATGAACTTAACTAGGCAAAAGATTTTAAGTAAGATTTTGTTTTTAACAAATTATAACGTTAAGCTGTTCAGTTAAGCTCATAAAGCTTAAGCTCGATACACTTGTCCTTCCTGCAGCTTAGGTTAACTTAAAACTTAAATCTGTATAAAATCCAAACACAATTTTTAAAAATTTAACAAAAGATAAATTATCTTAAGCACTTGATTGCTTTAAAGATTTTTAATATTTCAGTTGACATACTTAAAAGTTTGTTCAGTTTGCAGCTATATGAATACTGTATACATTTGCTTATTATTCTACACAGTTGGTTCTCATCTAGTTCCTATTCTATTTGCTTTCTTCATTAAAGTAGTTTCTATTTAGCTGCGCACAGTGCACAGTTGTAAACAGTAGCTGATGCTTGGCTGTTGCTGCTGTGATGCGAGTGCTGTCTGTCTGTCTGTCTGTCTCTTCTGTCTATGCTGACTGGCTCAATCAACTGGCAGCAGCAACTATTTTTGGTGCGCTGCCAACAACAACAATAATAACAACAACTAAACGGCGCCGTCGCATGCCAAAAACGCTAAAAGTGGCGGCTGCTTTTGACCCACTGACTGATATACGAAAAAAATATATGTAAGTATAAAAAAAAAAAATAGAAGAAAAAGTTGGCAGTTGGCTGTTGGCTGTTGGCTGTTTGCCGCTTGTCGGTTTCCAGTTTTGCATTGTTGCAGTTTGCCGTTGCAGCTTTTTGCCGTCTCGCAATTGCAAATGCAATTAACTTGTTTAACATTTCGGGCGCCAGTTGATCCCTACTTGGCTTGCGCTTCCTGCACCCCCGCAGCACTCGACAAAGTCAATTTCAAAGCCTTTTCAACTTTTCACTTAAAGCTCTCCCACACACCCGCTCACCCCCATCGCTCTCGCTCTCGCTCTCTGTCTAACAAAATGCCACAAAATTTCCTCAAGAAAAAAATGTTTCATTTCAAGTTGTCAAACTTTGAGGCATAGAAAAATGTCTGCCACATCAATTCAGATACATATTTGCATATAGCACAGACAACAGTCAAACAACGACAACAACAAGCACAAACAACATGAAGTATGCAAGAAGTTGGACTGCACTAGACTAAGAGATACCCTGTAAGTGAAGTTGAGGTATCATAGAAGGTCTTAGAAGTAGATGAGTTCTAGATGAACTAAATATTTGGTAATAATATTAACATCTACATTTTTTTTGAGGGAATTAAGGTGCTGAGAAAAATGTATAAATATATGTTCAATTGAAAATTAAATATCTAGGAATATCTAAAATAAAGAGGACAAAAAATGTTGATTAATTTAACATATATTTATATATTTTTGTTAGGTTTTCGAATTTACTAAAAAACAATTTTGAAGCTTATCGATCTCTGAACCTCTATCGGAAACCTATCCATAATCAATTTTTAGATTCAGAAAATGCTGAAGCCTCAATAGCTTCAATAGTCTCAATAGTCTCAATTAGCACAACGTTAACATTAATACGAACATTAACAGGAACATTAACATTATCATTAACATTAATATTTATGTTAATACATTAACATATTAAAGAAGCAAAGAACAGAGCAGCCAGAATTTCAACTTGAATGTTTCTTTATGAACAAGTTCAGAGTTTATCATTATAAGCAGAACTTGGGTTCATAAACGTAAATAATCTTTTACAAAATGGTTATTAAACTAAGGAATGTGCTTGATTTTATAAGTGGGAATAAAATTGCCAAACTAAACCTTTTAGTTTCTGCTCCTGCAGCCATAATTTATGTATCAAAATCCAAGTTCAAAGCCCCAATTCACAAAGCTAAACTTGCTCCCGGGAGACATTTTCACACAAATATGCAATGCAAGCTTACATGACCCTACTCACACCTTAGCAACAGGGTATACATAACAACAGCAGTGTGTCATTCACCGCAAAATGTAAAAGTTTTACAAGTGATTTTAACTTTTTACAAACTGTGCAACAGCGGCCAGAGATACGGAGTTGGATGTGAAGAGGCTGAAGCTGATAGAAGAGCTCTGGCGCTCTGGCGCTCTGTCTACAATTTCCAATTAATAATTCATAAATATTTGCTCAGTGTACTCTCTCAACTTGTCTGCTGCTGCCTCAGTGTCAAAAAACAAATGTTTTATGCCCCACACCCTTCGCCCCTTGCCCCGTGCCCCTTTGTATCTGTTTGTTGCGGTTGTGCCTTGGCCCTTAGCTGAATTGCCAACACTTGTTGTTCAAAGTGTTTTTCTTGGCAATTTGTCTGCTGCATTTGAGTAAGACAACAACAACACGGCAAATTTATTTATGCTACCCGGCCTGCTTGTAATTGGGTTACCAGTGGAGCAGCAGCAGCAGCTGATGTCTGGCATGCACATCAAGTTGCCCAGACACAGATACAGAGATACTGAGATACTCAGATACAGTTGCTGCACTTGCAGATGCTAAGTGAAGTGAGTTTCAACTTTTCTTTTTCTTCTCTTATTTTTTTTTATACTTTTCTTGAATAGCAAATGAGTGCACTACTCGTGCCCATACTCATATTTGTCTGAGTAATGAATGATTTTTTTATCCTACTTCCAGCAGCATTTTTTATGCGCATCTTTTATGTGCCTTTGCTTAATTTTTTATGACGGCTTTAAAAATGTTCGTTATGTGCATCGTTTTGTTGTCTTAGTCCGTAATCAGCGTGCAATCTGCTCTATAAATCATAGATGAGCTCGCAGCTCGAAGTGCCAACTAACGTCAACTCTCATATTTAATCTCACAAATGCCATTTCGGCTCTGCCCTATACAGTCCAATCAGCCATTAGTTTAGTTCAATGCTCAGCACAAATATCAATTTCCCTAATTGCCAAACACATGACACGCATTTGCCGAGTGCCCTGTGCCAAAAACTCTCTAACCAAGTTACCTACTAAAGTTAATGGGTAGCGCTGCTGGCCGAAGATGCTGCGCGAGCGAATACTCTGTAAATTGTGGTTTAATAATTTCTAGAAAATTATCAAAAATACGATACTTAGTATTTGTAGTACTTAAATTAGTTTACTATTAATGCAATAAGTAATCTCGAATATCGTAATCAGCTTCTGGTTCATGCTATTATCAGAACTATTAAATATTAAATGTTACGATATTCGACTATGGCTATATATTGAAATTAACGATAAGAAATATGAATGATTGAGCAAAGAATTTTCTAAATATTATAAATTATAGAAATAATAAATAAATTATAGAAATGCTTAAATATCACTAATGAAAACTATTGAATATCAATAATTACGATATTCAATTTATTTGATATAGCTTCTTATCCAGTATATAATTGTTACGATATTCCATTATATATGCATATAAACAAATAAGTATAATAACCATTTAATCGAATATCGTAAATGTTAATTTTTTGAATGTTTAACTTTTACGATATTCAACAACATATTATCTTATCACTGCAATAGTATTTTAAAAGCATATAACATCATCGTACAAGCTCTACTATGGCTTAACCTTAGTATACCCTTTATAAATAGTATACAGGGTATTATAAAGCTCATGCATAACTCATAAGCAGGCACCTTCACTCTTTACCCATTTCGAGCGCACATTTATTGGCCTCATTTGATAGACAGAGAGGCAGATGGGAGGACAGAGGGAGCGAGAGGCAGAAAGAGAGAGACAAAAGAGGGAGGGATCTGCCCCAACATATTTCTTCTTTTTTTTCTTTTTTCTTTTTTGCATAATTGTGCGACTGGCAGCCAACAAGCGAAAACAATAAACAAAGAGGAAGTTTTGTGTGTCGAAGAAAACAAAAGTTACATCAGTTTTGTGTCAAACGAAATCTAAGCCAAACAGAATGGACCATTAACAATGGGGGCCGAATTCACCTGACTTTGGCCAGGTGCAGGCCGGCCTGCGCCACACCCCGCAACTGTGACCCATGGCAAATGAATGGCCGCAGCATAAATTAGCGTCAAACTGCGAAATTGACTTTCGACACAGTTCAAGCTAAGTGGGAATCGGGTCGATAAGGCAGCTGCCAGCTGACAGCCGATGGGAGTAAACGTTGTCTTGGCACCTTTTTCGGCAGGCGGCACCCACGCGTCGGCCAGCACGGCCCCCAGGCACCAATTAGACGCATTTCTAATTGTGTGTGTGTGTGTGTGTGTGTGTGTGTGTGTGCGTGCAATAGGCACAGCAGAGCCGGTTCACTGGCAT
The DNA here is from genome assembly GCA_035045555.1 of Drosophila fulvimacula. NCBI lineage: Eukaryota > Metazoa > Arthropoda > Insecta > Diptera > Drosophilidae > Drosophila > Drosophila fulvimacula. Next base: position 3,080,019 of record JAWNOX010000197.1, read on the forward strand.
GGAAAATGACAAGGCAACAGAAGCAGCACCAGCAGCTCCCCAAGTTGCCCCAATCTCATTCCCTGAGGCTCTTTCTATATATTTCTTTTTTATTGATTTTTCTTGGCGTGACTTTTATTTAATTGTTGTCAGCATCTTTGAACTTCATATGCGACAGTTGCCCTTACCCCCCCTCACTCTCTCTCTCTCTGTCCCATTTCGTGTCAGCTAATAAATTTATAAAATTTGAAGCGATTATGTGGCTTAGCAATCGTAATGCCCATTGAACTGTGCCGCGCTGCGCTTACGAAACACATTTCCTCAAAAAATAACACAATCTATTTCTATATCGCGAATATCGTAATTTTTTGTTTGTAATTTCTGGTTTCTTGAACTTGGCTCTTTTTTTTTATTGTTCAGCCCCGTTTCATTGTTATAGCTCGATGTGGTTGTCTCTTGCAAGCTGACAGGCACGGCACTCTTGAAGTGCCGTTAATTTTCGACACGATTCCGCCGTAGGGGGCTTGGCTTGGCTCTTTAATGTGTCAACCCCTTGACTGTTCATAGAAAATAACTTGAATATTCTTTATCTAGATTTTGCGTAATGCAATCATTTTCAATTTGCCATTGTCGGCTTACGTTGGTATACCCTGTAATGCGTAGTTACTGAAGTATATCTGACTAATTGTGATACTGTTGACTAACTATCTAGCTAACTATCTTTTATGAATAGATCATTAACAAATTCTTAATATATGCCTAATTTTTAGTATTTTTGTGTTTGGTGCGGGTATTTACAAGTTGAGCATATCATATAGATATTAACATTACATTTCTTTAGGAAATACTCAAGTTGCAGTGTTAAATCCCATTTGGTTCGGATATCTACTAGTTGAGCATATCCTTATATACATTAACAATTCATTTCCGTAGGAAACTGGGTAGTTTCACTTTTGAATCCCGGATTTCCTGCACAGTACCCTTTAGTCGTTCATGCCCCTTTTCTTATCGATTTTCTGCATGGCCAGAAGACAGTTGTGGCAATTGCTCAAGAATCACGTACGCGGACATGCCCCAACGCCCACAAAAATGCCTACACTTGACGAGTCTGTCCTCGTCGCCAGCTTCAGCTCCAACTCCAACTCCAGCTCCGACTTCCATTCCGATTCGCGGCTCGTCGTGCTGTGGCTTAAATAAGCTGCAGCGAGTTTTAGCCATGGCTAAGACGAGTTGCCAACCCAGTTGAGTGGCCCTGTCAGGTGCTGCGAATGTCACGTGCGCATTTCATGGAGGAGCTTCCGCCAGGAGGTGTCCGGCTGTGGCACAGTTTGCCATTTCTTTTCTTATTTCTTTGGTGTGGTTCATCAACATGAACTAGTTCATTCAAATTGCAATTTGCTGCGATTTCTAGAGCCATACAATTGCCCGTCTGCCTCATAAATTAAGCCATTAACTTTCCACCAAACTTGTCAGTCAATTATTCGTCAGCTATTTGGTACAAATGCATTGCACCACTCACACCACTCGCCCCACCCATGCACGCACACGCCATGGTCCAAGCATCGAGCCACCCACCGCAGTGAGGCTTTTATTTTTGTTGCGTGTCGAAACAGTTTAAGCTATGCGAATGCCAAATTGTTTCCCCAACAGGAACGAAAAACTCAAATACCAGAAATATTTCAGATGGCTGAGAATGCTCGACCGACCACATACCCTGTGAAGGCATTTCGAAAGTGGTTCTTAAGCTATTTAAGCTGGGCCAAAGTCTTTTCCAATCGAAATAAAAGCGTTAAATATCAGAAATTGGGTTAAATTGAGTTGAGAATAAATTGGGTTGACTTGCAGATACCCTAGAAAAATATTTCTGATCCATATTTGTTACTTTGTATAAATACACTCTTCAGCTAGTATATGAGCACAAAAATTCCAGAAATAATCATAGTGAAAGTGCAGTGGGTATGCTTGACCAGCAGATACCCAACAAAGATATTTTGAAAGCATATTTTTAAATTGGCATGCCAAATTGATTAGCAGTATTAGCAAACATAAATTCCAAAGATAATAAAGGGAGTGTAGTTTTCGCGACTAGTAAATACCCTATAAAAAATGTTGAACATGGCTCTTAAGATATTTAACTTTTTTCTCAAGGGTAGAAATTATATTATAAATTTAAAAAAAATGATATACTAACACATACCCTACATAAATATTCATAGCCATTTTCTCTAAACTCGTTCATATTTAAGTAATTTTTCAATTAAAGGAAAAATATACCCGTCTTCATATATTTACAGAGAATAGATAGCTAAACAAAGAAGCAAGCACAATACACGAAAACACAAACAAATGCATGATGAAATGAAATAGTGATAAATGATCTGGCCTGGTCAGCTGTTTCTTGTTGCTGCTGCTGTTTGGCCAATTATCTAGCTTGAGTTTTGCATATAAATTAGCAAGAAGATGAAGAAGACGAGGAAGAAGATGAGAATGGCATTAAAAATGAAGAATACGCACAGCTGGCCAAATTCTTAAAGATGGCATCTTGCTCGTGCGACTAATTCTGTAAACTGGGCTAACTGTCTGGCAACGTTCATTTTGAGGTCGACTAACTGCCAGTCGAACGAAATGAAGATCAAGCTGCGAGCGAGTGAGAGAGAGAGAGAGAGGGGGAGAGACAGCTCTAGGTCACATAAATCAAAATTGTTGTCGAGCTAATGGGAGAGCCATGGATAAACTGGTGAGGGAGCCGAAGATGAACTAAGCCCAGGCACAAGTAATTAAGTAAAAATAGAATCTGAAAAAGTAGAGTTGAAAACAAAGAGTGTCTGAATGAAGGGGGATCAGAAGCGGAAGTGTGTGAGTGTGGGAGGTGGATAAATAAACCAAACATAAAGAAAAGAAATGAAAATCCCTTTTGACTGTCAAGTTCAGTTGGGGAAGTCAGAGGGACATTAGCAGAGCCCCCAAGCTCTATAAAAATAAAAATGAAAATTACTTTTTTTGCTTTGTGCGACTTGGCTATAATAATTATTTACAAAATGCGCCCACGCCACGCCCACAGCCAAAGGCAGAGGAACAGCTGAGAGCAGGCGCCAGGCATTGTTTGGCTTGCCGAACGGGGAAAGGGGGGGGGGCGGTGTATGGGCGTGGGGTGTTTATAAGAAAAACTGTATATGTATAAACAGCTCACACACAGAGACAGCCTTGGACAGGTATCAATTACAAATCTCTAATGCGAAAATAACAAGCAAAGAATCACAAAATAACAATGAGGCGAAACGAGAAAACAGATAATAACAATATGAGAGAAATATATAACCAAGGAAGACAAAGAAAAGCTGCTGAAGCAGACAAAGAGGAGGAGGAGGTGTTGAGGCTTGGGCTTTTATATAGAAAAAGAGTTGCTGGGCTAATGGGTAAGAGATATCCGGCGAGCAGCACAATTCATGACAAGTTGTGACAGGTGCGATGAGGCGGAGCGAAGCAGTTGAGAAAGCAATCAAGCGAGGGCAGAGAAGAGAGAAGAGAGAAGCAGCAACAAAATACAAGTTGAAACTTATCTAAGAAAAGAGTGATGCAAGCACAATAAATGGATTATATTGGTCAGCTTGGACACGTAAATAGCTTAAAGGCTTGCGAGCGGCAGTGGAATGAAGTGGAAGTGGAATGCCAAGTGAAATGGAATGGCATTTGTAGTGTGTGGAAAAAGTAATTGGTGATTTACTGCGCAAAACTTTAAAGAGATATGGAAAATCGAAGAGATACGAAATGGAATGAAATGCTGAGAGAGTGGCATGAGCAAATTGAGTTTATTAGGGTATTTCATGTAAAATTTATTTATATTTATTTATTTATTATTTTTTGTTTTCATTTATTTGTTAGTTATTTATTATATATTTATTAATTATTTCTTATTATTAATTTATTAATTATTTATTATTAATTTATTATTTATATATTATTTAGTATTTATTAATTATTATTTTTTTATTTATAAATTATTTATTTACCTATTTTATCAAGCTTAGAACTTTTTAAAAATTAATTAAATTCATAATAAATAAAAATAAAATTTTCAAAAATAAAATGAAAATATTTTATATTTAATATTAAAATATACATTAAAATATATTATATATTATATTATTATTATATTATATAAAATATAAATTTAACATATTTTCGATCTATCTATCATAACTCTCGACTCACTGCTCCCAGAAGCCACAGACCAACAGCCATAACCATAAAAACACTTACACAATAGATGCAATCAGAGAATTTAATACGTAATAAATGCCAATTTTTTGCAATTCTAAAAGTTCGTGAAAGAATTCATTTAATTGAAATGCGAAAAAAAAAATGAATTGCTGGCAGAGTAGATCAGAGTTAATTAGCAGAGACCCCCAAAAAACCCCAGCAACTCTCTGTGGTGGCAAACAATGGTTGCACGTGTTGCATTGTTGCTGCCCCGTGCAGCGAGAGCAGCAAAAGCCAACAGCAAATTGGCAGCAACAAAACTTTGGCAACAACAGAATTGCGGTGAAAATTTTCGATGCAATGGAATGAAGCTTAGCGGTAGCTAGGCAAGTGGCAGATGGCAGGTAGCAGCTGGCAGGTGGCAGGTAGCAAGTGGCAGTTGATGGTGGCAGCTTGCACTCATTATGATGAATACGAATGCCCGCAAAAACCAAAGGAATGCGACAAAATGTAGAGAGAGGGAAATAGAAAGATAGATAGATAGATAGAGAGAGACAGAGAGAGGGAGAGAGAGAGGCAAACACATTTGGGTGCATCAAAAAAGCATCCATCATGCAAATTGTCAGAGCGCCACATTGCGTCAATCTTCACAGCAATTGGCCAAGTTAGCGGAAATGCAATGCCCTTTTAATGGCCCCACAAGCTGTAGGTGTTTATATATGTATCTATGTATGCGAGTCTATGTTGTTTACACCTACCCGGCTGGTGAGGATCCCTGGCTGAAGCATTTGCCAGCTGCAGCCATTGCAGCCGCCGACGATGTGTGTATATGACGTTGCGGTGGCGTTGGCTGATGATGCGGCGACGATGTGGCCGAAACAGTCGGTGTGCTTTTCGACGAGGAGGAGCTGCCGCCACCACCGCCACCGCCCATGCCACCACTGACAGACACTCCACCCGCCGCTATGGCCACTTTGCGCTTCGGCGACAGCTCCTGGGCCGCATTATCGCAGACGTTGTCCGTGTTGACGACCTGCTCCAGCATATGTATCTTCAACATGTTGTTTGATTGACGTTTGATTGATGGATTGACTGCGTTGATTGCTGGCTTTCTTGCTGCTTTTTTGTTGTGTTCAATTTTATGTTTTGTTTTGGTTGTTGTTTTTTTTTTTTTTTTTTTTTTTGGTTTTGTATTTTTGGTTTTAAATATTTGGATGCGTTTTGTTTTGGTTTGCTTTTGGCTTACGCTATTTTCCTTTAATATTTTTGTTGTCTGTTTTTTTTCTTCTTATTTTTCATTCACTTTACAAACCGGTGACGGGCGTGTGCTATAAAATTGGATTTGATTTAACATTTAATTATGTTGCTTCTCAAAATTTGATTGCATTCGAGTTGGCTGCGCTTCAAGCACTCGAAAGGCGAATCACTTGACGGACTGCTCAAAGGGCAACTTAATTAATTACATTTGTATACTGTCTCAAGAGCTTTGTATGCCCTTTAATTATTGATATTATTAACACGGGTAGTTTGAGGCACTCAATAAAGATGGTACACGGTAAATATTTGACTCATACTGTATGTAATTTGGAATTAATTAAAAATTTAGTTCTATAATCTTGCTATATTTGTAGTACTTTCGAACAAAAAATTTCAAGGTAGAGTTGAACACATAAAGTTAAAGTCATAGGTACATGTTAAATTTAAGGTACATGGTAGCTGCTAGAAGAAACTTGTAGGAGTAGATTATCTATCTATTCTAGATATTCATAAATGGCACCTGCTGAATACATAATAGATTTAAGGTACATGGCATTTTCTAGGTACATTTTAGCTATATGTTACACATTTAAGAGTTCAACTCAAGGGAATTCATAAAAAGAGAGTTTTATGTAAATAAATACATATAACTAAGAGTATAACTCCTAGGTGCACGTTAGCTGTGTTGCTACTTTGGAGATCGTAAAATTGTAATAATTATTTCTAGATGTAGTGGTGTACCTCTTGCCAAAAGCTGCTCCCAGCCACACGTGCCATTATTAAAATATATGCCTTAGCTACGGATTAAACATAGGTACAATAGGTACATGTTAAACATATATAAAGCTAGGTACATGTTAAACTCTCAAAGAATCAGAATTTCCGCCTTTCAAGTTGATTTTAAAGCAAACTTTTAATTATATCAGAGTCTCTCTCCCTCTCCCTCTCTCTCTTTCTCTCTCTCTCACTAATTACATGGAAGCACCTAGCCGTACATTCAATTTATGAATATATATTTCGTACTTAGTACGATAATTCTTTTTACGATGCGGCAAGCGGCAACTGGCCGCAAAAAGCAAATCCAATTTCGGTGGCTTTATACGTCGAGCAGCTGCTTGAGAAGGTAACCAATGGCAATAAAGACTGGCCAAGCGGAATGTCGGTATATGGAAAACGATGGAAATTTAATAACTGACAGCCTGAGAAGTCAACTTTATGGGCGGTCGTAAAACTTCATCAAAAAGATGGAAGAGATGGGAAAAAAAAAACAAAGAAAATCACTCAGGCCCGAAATAAAGTGCTGGGCCATATTAAGAAGTAATGCTGAAAAGCCATTGGCATTGCTTTGGCAACGTCGTTGCTTCACGTTGCTTTGCTTCCTTTGTCCAACGAAGCGATGAAAAGCGCGTGAAAATGCGTGCAATATGAAAAGCCAATGACAGTAGACAGACAGTAAGACATACAACTGAAAACCAACCCGCACATGTGGAAAGCAACTCAGAGAGAGAGAGAGAGAGAGTAGTAGAGAAAGGGGCATAAAGCTGCTCAACTCAGACCTAAGGCAACTTGTGAACAAAACCGTCATAAAAACCACTCGAGGCATCTGCGTGTGCGGGAGCCCAAAAGCAAAAGCAAAAGCAAAAGCAAAAGGAAAAGGGAAAGAAAACAAAAAGTTGACTTGAACCTGCCCCACTGACAATTGGCTTACGTCTAGAGGGTTGTCCAACCCGGCTTACTGTGTAGGTAATGGCTGACGGCACGTGTCCAAGTGCCGCCAAGATGATTTATGTTGTATGGCATTGACTGAAGGCATGTGGCAACTGCTTAGCGACGTTGTCAGGTGCTGCCCACCACCGACACCAGCAGCTAGTCTCGCTCTAAGTGCTTCATTACAATGCTGAATCAGGTGTAGAAAGGAAGAAGAGCAACAGCTATTTACTTTCGGGCTAGCGCAAGTCATTTCAGTGCGTGCTTAAGCAAATAGCCAGCTGAAACCCATTTCAGAGCCGAAGGCTAAAGGTAACCAAGTAGTCCGGCGGGAGGCAATGCGATTATATTTGAAATTAACGTCAGCACTTGACGTGATTAGTTGGTCCCCAAAAAGGAGTCTCTCAAGGAGCCTTTAATTAGTTAGCCCTGTCACTTTCAGTGCGCGAAGGAGTTAATTAGTTATTTGAATATCACTTAAAGTTTGTGATGGTGATGGAGTTGCGGATGAGGTGGGCGGAGTTGTGAGTTGAGTTTGACTCGTGTAATACATTAATGAATAATGAATTCGTATATTAATCAAAAAATCTGGGGCAATTGCAGCCCTTAACTTATATATTATCTGCATGTATTCAATCTAGGGAAACTTGAATTATATTTAGCTTTATGGCGGCATTTTCAATTTGCTAAAAAGTTCTATTGATATATTATATCTGTTAAAAATATTGTATATATATAATATATTAAATATATATATTATAATATATTAATATATATAATATATTAAATAAATATATAATATATCAAATATATATATTAAATATATATAAAATATAAAATATATATTTGTAATATTCTACTCAGCTATACTTTTCCCATTTTAACTTTCAATAAAAATATTTTTTTTGAAATATATTCTCAAATATTTTTCATATATTTTTAATATTTATATATAATATATAATCTCAATTTTATTTCATAATTTAAATCTGCAAATTTTACTATATTTATTAACTTGAAAACTTTACAATCATCTATAAACACTTTTGTTCGCTATAATGATCTATCTATCTATAGCTCAAATCAATATTTTTGCTTACAACTTTCCCTCTCTCATAAATTTCGCAACATTATCAATCTCACGCCACTCTATTTTCCATACTTCTTTAAGCGATCAACTGTTTGCTGTATCATGTATTACTACATCAGCAGTAGCCCTGGCCGCAAATCGTTAAGCCTCCTCTCGCCCAAAGCGTCACACGGAGGAAAGCAGCAGCAGAAACCGCAAGGAAATGAACTTCCATAATCAAATTGCAAAACATCAAATTATTTGACTTGAATCGAATTAAGAGCAATGATTTATTTTTATATCTCTGTTCGCATTTACTTGTATTTTTTGCTGCTGCTTCTTTTTTACGCTATTTGTTATTTTATTTGCTATTATTTAATAACACGCAACTTCCGCTGCAAATTCGCCTCTTCCGCATGTGAATAAATCGAAAAAAAGAGAGAGAAATGATATGAACAGAAAATATATGGCATATTCCATGTTCAGGTGAGAACGATGTGTGTATATGTGTTATATATATATATATATGAACATCATGAAATAGAATTAAGTAAGCGAATTCAATTACGTGGCATAGAAAACAATTTTATTTGCAGAAATCAGAGAGGACCAGACGAAAGAGAACAGCTAGATGATACCCTGTACAAGCTCAGCATTCCCTAAATCAATATATATATATAAAATTAATGTCTTTATAAACAAGAGATGTTTGTTAATCGATATTTATCGACTTCTTTAATGTTATCAAAATTTATCTGTTCGAATCTACGAGATATGAGCTTAGAAGGAAATTCCTCTTGCTAGCTTCAAATATCATGAAAGTTCTATATCTATATCTATATTCTATATATTTACTCTTAGCTTCTGTTTTTATAATCAATTATATATCGATAAATTTCGCAGTACAAATTATCTATAGCTTTGAGGCAGCACATCAGGCTTAATGTGATTTTTTATTAAAATCTTAAAGTATTGAAAATGCATTATTTATCGATATTGCAGAGTAAGTTATCGACAATTTGAAATATAAAATTTATTCATGAGGAAGAAAAGACTCCTTCTCGCTTTCTTCACACACCCTCAACGTTTACAGGGTATCCCATTCGCACCCGTACCCCCATTAAGGCAAAAGTAAACCATTATGTGCGAGTTTTTATGGTATTGTGGCGAAGTGTTTGACGGCAGGGAATTGCGGCTAAATGCAATAAAAAAACGCATATAGAATAATTTATTTAAATCAGCATCCGACCGCCCCCATCAACCCAGATCCAACGACGACGTCGACGACGACGACAACTTTGACGACCTTTTATGGAGCCATGCAAAAAATTCATAACAATTTATAACGATATGTCTACGATTTGACTACGGGCGCTGCAGCAGGCGAGATGATGCGAGGCAAGCAGCATTGTGCACTATGTGGGCTGATTGCTCAGTTAATTGTGGTTAGAACTCGAGTGATTGGGGTAAATATTCTCAGATTAAACATTACAATTGTGCGACATTTTTATTGATGTGTTTTGCTCGAACTTAATTGAAAAGTTTTATATATATATAAATATGTAGAAAACTGATGTGGTAAACCATAGTTAAGTGTAAACAATTATAAGTGTTATCGATAATCTGTAAAGAGCTATAAAGAGCTCAGCCATGATTGAAATTAATGCCGATTGTAGTTGAGATAAAAGTTAAATTTACATAAAAGAAAGCAAAAGTATGACTCAGGGTTCCGAAAATGTCTGGAAATTGCTATTGATGGCTCTATTGATAAGGAGATTCATTGTAACCGATAACGATATATAGAACAAAAACTGCGATTCTTAACTATAGAAAATAATGACTCAAAGATGAGCAACTGTTGTTATTGATAGTTAATATAATAAATAACAATTGTATTTGCTGACGTAGTCATCGTTTGTATAGTAATCGATAACTATATATAACTAGTTAAACTAGAGACGTAATTACTTTAGACTGCATTAGAGGAAACCAAAGGAAATAAATGTATGCGAGATACTTGATAGCAATTATTTGCTGGCATAATTTATCGATAACTATATATTAATAGTTAACATAGAATGGACCTAGGTTAAGGTTACATCTGAGATTAAGATTATACAATAAAAGAAGGTAAAAATATATATTTATATTCACAAAAATCGATTACAAATGTTTTTTTTCTATTATTTTATTTCGTCGATAATTAAAATTTCGATAATTAAAATTTCGAAATATAACACCTAAAAAGCAATTTCAAAAGACAACAAATATTGGAACCTCACTTAAAACTCATCAATAATGTTAAGTAATATTTAGTTTAAACAACTTTATATATAGGAATTTTAATAGAAAAGTAAATAATAAATCAAATTCTATTGAACTATCTCTGCTATCTGGGATTCCCGGTTATCTGCGCTGCGTAATATGATAACCATTCATAGTTAATACAGCCCCAAAGAATGCCACAATTTTTATGGAGTGTTACCAGAGCAAAAACAAAACAAAAATAAAACTAGGAAATATCTTTCAAGGTTCATTGATGCATGGTAGCTGATAGCTGACAGATAAGATAAGCGAGCAGACACTCCAGAGACTATTTGAAATATGTGATAAAAACTAGTTTGAAATACAGTTTTGATAGTTGCTGTGTTTGGTCAACTGCCAACAGCTGTTGCAAGCTGTGTGCAAACTGAACTCAACTGGGGCACAAGCTCGAATCTAAGAAATTGTTTACAGCATTTATGTCAGAGCGTAAATATTTAAACACGTGTCACACAGCACAAAAACAAGAAGCAGAAGAAGCCGAAATAAACATGGAACAAATGCTGAAAATGTGGCCAAGTTAACAAGGGCTGCGGGTTCTGCGTGGGCGTGTGAGTCTTAGAGAGGGGCTAAAATCAACACGGAAACAGCCTTAAATGAAAACCTGCCAAAATTCCGGATGTACACATACACCCACACACTGAGAGACCTATAAAGGTTACCAAGTGGAAAACACTTTTATTTTTTTTATTTATTTTTTTTCATATCAAAGAAATTCTCCTTTCGATAACCCAATTATAGACGTTACGCGTTTGCTGACTCAAATTTCAATTGAATTGGGTCTCGGCTACACGGTTTCTGTTAACGGTTAACTGAAAATCTTATGAATTGTTGTTGCCAGCGTCATTGAAAGACACAATCTACAAATGACGTATCGATAACGATTAAGAAAATAAAAAAAAAAAAAACAAATCAGATTGCGAAATGCTGATACTAAAACAATAAATGTTGGCTGAGGAGAGAGTGGATGAGAGAGAGAGAGAGAGAGGGGTGTAGTGCTTGCGTGAAAGAGGGCAAACAAATATTTGGTGCAAGTCAAGCACTTGACACAGTTATCATCAGCTAATTAGGCTCGAAAAAAGCTTGTGAAATGCATGCCGAAAAATAGAAATAAGAAATAAATAAAAACATTAACAAATACGAATGATAAGCCAAATAAAATTGGTCAGAAAGAGATAAGAATGAAAAATGAATTATTAAAAATTACTTTAGAACAAAAAAAAACAAATAAACATTTTTAATACTAAAATATTTGCAAACATTAAAAAAAAAAGACTTAATCTTAAAAAATAAAATGGAATAATAAATTTATTTATTTCCACATATATAAAAAAAAGTTTTAATATTAAAAAAAATTAAATATTACATTAATTTATTTCTAGAAATTAAAAAATATATAAATAAAAAAAACAATGTTTAATATTTAAAAAAAATTTAAGCTAAAAAAAAATTATTTTGTAAATTCACTTGGTTATAGGGATATATAGAGATCTTAATAAAGCTAGTATATTTGATAGAGGAATGCAGTATAGCTCCAAATAAACAAACAACAATAAATAAATAATAAAAAAAAAAAAAAAAAGAATCTATAAAGAATAATGCAAATTTGATCCTACAACTTCAATAACTCTCAGTAATATATACATTTCTCCATTTCTCAAGCAAATTAGAAATTGTAATACAATATGTGAAACATTGCAAAAATAATCAACTTTTCTTAGTACTGGACGAAAGTCTGTTTTTGCAGCTCTTTTCTGTAACCCATATCAAGTTTCACACGGCTGCTGCTGCTGCTGCTGCTGCTGCTGCCTTCTACCCATTGATGATTTGTGGGGCCAGTGGCAAACGGTCTAAACTTTGAATTCAATAGGAAAAGGTGGCGAAGCGAAATAACTCAGAACTGACCTTCAATTGGTCAGATGTGCTGCTAATCCCTGGAATATTACGTACATAAAGTAAACATCAAATATTTCATAAATTATTATGCATATGTATATTTTTTACAGCTGAAAATCAGAGGGAAAACACATGAGATGTTGTTGTTGTATTCCTTTTCAAAGCAAATTCTCAGACTTTTGGCACAGGTGTAAACAGCTCGTAAGCAAACAGACCCCACTCCACTCAGTCGCTTGCAAATAGCAAACGAAGCGGCTGCCAAAGGCAATTAAAGTAAACATATGAAAAAAAAAACGCCAGGCGCATATCAAATACAGTTGCTCCGACTAAAGAAGAGTAAAGCGTGTCCTCTCCTCTCCTCTCCCCCTCTCGTCCCCCTCACACTTACTCCTATGTTCAGTGCCCATTTGGCAGTGGGCCAAACAACGCGCACGCCCCATAAATTAAACGTGTGTGCATCTCTGTATGTGTGTGTGTAAAAGGGAACAACAGCGCTGCGGATCGAGAGATAAGCGACAAAGCAAAACGCATTTGGCAAAACGGTAAATTTTGCGTAGCAGCGCAGCAAAATTAAAAATCAATGCAGGCGAATGACACAGCAAGAGGACAATGCCAAAAAAAAAAACTAAAAATAAAAAACAACAGTTATAAAGAGCGAGGCGAGCGCGAGAGTGAAAATAGTGGCCAGTCATCATCTACACGCTCTCACACAAGCGCTCTCTCACTACAGCTTGGGCAATAAGTTAGACAGAGATAGCAACAGTCAGTGAGGCTGAGCCCGTTCCGTTTACTGCACTTCAACTTGAACTTTACGGTCAAGCGAAGGCAGCAGCAACAGCAACAGCAACAACAACAACAACAACAGCGACAGCATTGAGCGAAGACAAGACAATTGATGAGTGTAATGAGCAGACGAGAGACATATGGGAAAGATAGTGATGAATGAATGACAGATAAAGTGACCAAAAGCAGCTGTTTGTTGTTGCTGTTATTGGCAATGTTGGTTGAAGGCAAAAGAAGTTCATTTACATACACATATAGAACTGGAAGCGCCGCCAATATTTATGCAGATCTATTCGAAATCCAAAAACAAACAACGCGCAACAGGCAAAAGCAAAAGCAATGCAAGTAAAACAAAAGCAGAGCGAAAGAGAAGGGGAAAAAATGCCAGCGGCGGCGAGGAGAACAGCGCGCAAAACGTATTGAAAAATTCCATCAAGAAATTTTTTTTTTTGGCAATGCAGCAGCTGTGACAAAAACAAAACAAATGCCAATAAATATGTATGTGCAGAAAACCAAAAAGGAAACAACAGCAACAAACAGCAACGAAAATGAAAACCAGCAGCAATACCAACAAGTACAACAACAACAATTATCATGTGAAACCCGTTTAAAAGAAATTCACGTGCTGAGGACTTTGCCTGCAACAACAAAAATGCGCCGCTAGCAATGCATAACAGCAGCAGCAGCGAGGCGCATATTAAACGGTACACAAAAAATGCGTAATTTGCATACACACACACTCACACACGTACACAGGCATATGGAAACGGTTAAGGAAATTGGGTACGAGCAAGCGAGCAGGATTCTAGACACACACACCCAGATGGAGAGAGTAAGAGAGAGAGAGAGAGAGAGCGAGATTCTGCAAGTTGATTGGCCGCATTTAAGGCAAAGATTTTGCGACAACAATTTACGTGCTTTGGGGCTGCCGATCAGCTGAGTGAGTGTAACTGACATTCCAACTGAATATCGTGGAAGGTAAATTAAGAGATGCATCAAAAAGCGAGTTAAATCATATTGGAAAGCGCTTCACTTGAGTACGGAATTAATGAGAAGTTAAGAAAGTCTAGAGCGATCGAGAAGGTAAAATATTTTGAAAATATGAAAATTATTCTTTGTCGTAAAAAATATGTGTAAAAAATTAATATAAAAATGAGTCAAAAAAAAATAAAAAATAAAATACAGCAAATTATCCCTTTTTTATATTCAATACTTCAGGTTTGTAGATATGTTCAATAAATCTGGTTTAAAAATTTCTCACATATTGATCAAACTAAACAAGCTATCATAATACCGAACAACACTTCATCAATAATATCAGACATGTAGCTCCAATCACATCAATATTCAATGTGATCGCATCGATGTTGATGCCCCAAACAAAAAAAAAAAACACGTAACAAATACGCGTGACGCATTTCAATCCAAATGCAGTAACAAAAACAAGAGTGAGAGAGAGAGGGAGAAAACAACAACAAGCAGTGACAACTTCCAGCGGTGAATGGCAAATGAATTTTCGAATTTGGGAAGCAGTGTTGCCAATGTAGCTATTTTCGCGTCAGAAGAATTGTGATTTAGCTGCTGGCGGCAATCGTAGCTATCAAAACTGGCTTTTTTCTGGCTGGCTTTTTTGACTAGTTGATCTGCCTGGGCAACACTGTTTGGAAGCCGAAGCAACTGCTGTTGTTGTTGTTGTTGTTTTTTCTCTCTTCATTTTTTGGCGCTTTGCTTTTGTGGCTGTTAAATTGTTGCTTATTATTGTCATTTCGTTTATAATTTTTTATTGGTCACTTGAGTTATGTTTTTATTTTCTTTTTCGTTTATTTTTTTTTTTTTTGCACAATTATTTGTTGTTTAATAATTTCAAAACAACAAAAGATTTCACTTGAAACACTTTCGTTTTGCCTAATTTGAATGCATATTCTTTATAACTGTAATTATCTATTGTATTCACATACACACACACACACACACACGCACACACACATACACACACTTGCTCCGCAGTTGTTTTTTTATTTTCACGATTTTCACTTTTATATTTTTGGCGCGTGCCGGCATTTTGCTCGATCGAATTTTTGGACTTTTATGTATTCTGTTTTGTTGATAAGAAAGAATATTTACCTCATTTTGACTAATTATACGCACACACTCACCCACGCACACACACACACACACACTCATGCACTTGTGCACTTTTGAATTCGCTCAACGAATTTTGTTTGAACCGTTATTCGCGCTGCGCGTGCAACTGTTGCTGCCGCTGCTAATTTGCAAATGATGCGTTGACGACGTTGCCGATGTTGCCGTTGCATGAGCAGAATTGGCAGAAGCGTAACAACAACAACAACAACAACGAGAACGGGAACAAGAACAGCGCACGCATTTTTTACGAAAAGAACTTCGACTGCGCTGCTCTCGGGCTCACATACGGAACGACGACGAAGACGACGCCCACACGAGTCGATTATCAAAACGAAACTGAAATCCCAATTGGAGTGCGACAGCTGCTGCTGCGCTGCCAACTGGCTGGCGCACGAAGCTCAGATTTCAGGTTCCACAACGGCCAGAGAGCGAGAGAGCGTAAATAGTGTGAGCGTCAGAGCGAATGGCATCCACACACAACTGGAATGACAACAACCGTTAAGCGTGGTCGTCGTGATGTGTGTCTGTGTGCAGTTGTTGCACTTGCATAGCGCAGTCGGATTCTCTGGGGTTGAGTGTGGGTGTTGCAGTCGCATGGGGGCACATTTTCCTGTTTATTTACATTTTACATTTATTTACATTACAAATGCAAGCGATTATTGTCGCCGCTTGCGCACAGTTTGCGCAAATACAGTAAGCAGCGTGACTGGCACGAAACCGAATGCGCCCGCATTAGCCAAAACAAACAACAAACAGACCAATATCAACAACAGCAACAACAACAATAACAGCAGCAACAATAGCCGCCGGCCTCTTCAAAGACCCGACTCGGAATGCACTGTTATTTGCATAGCTCGCCCGCTCCTTTCCCGCTAAGTTTCGCTGGGGGGCTACCCCAAAAGTATGCAGTAGGCGGCGCGCGATAACAAAAACAAACTGTAAACGACCGGCATGGGGCACCAATACCAAAAAAATCATACACAGCAACAACAACAAACAGCGCAGTTGGCGTCGCAGCTGTTTTTCGTATGGCGCTCAGAGAGTCAGCAATGGAGCGCTCTCTCACGCATTGGAATGAAAACATAAACAGTTGATGTTTTACACTGAGCAACAAAAATTTTGTATTGAAATTAAACGTTTACTGATAAGTGATAAAATACCATTTTGTACAAATTAATTAATTATAAAGTAATTGTAAATTATATTATATTTTTAATTATTAATATACACTATTTAAAATATAATAATAATTATTTTACAATAAAATACATAAACTCATTTATTTTTAAATTTGTAATTCAATATGAATTGCAGTTCATATAATTTAAAAAAAAACAATCATATGTTTAAAAATTAGTTCATTTCTATTTCAATTTAATAATAAACAAATGTTTTGTTAGCTAGTGTCGGCAGAGTCACACGCTCCACCACGCGCAAGTTCTGTGGATGCCATTTGTAGTCACTGTGCCTGAGAGCTGTGGACGCTGGAAAGCGCCAAAACGTTGCTTCGCTAAGTAAACGGCAAGCATGCGTGAACAGCAACAACAACATGAGCCACGCGCTCTCTCTCTCTCTCTCTCTCTCTCTCTCTCACACACACACGTACACACTGAGCAAGTGAATGGCATCCACACTGGCAATGGAACGTTCGCTGCTACTGCGACGGCGTCATGCACTTGTTCACTTGCGTTTATCAACAGCTAAGCAGCAGCTGTTGTTGTTGTTGTTGCTGCAGCTGATAGAGTCGGAGTTGCCCGCTGATAAGAAGAGAGAAAGGGAAAGAGAGAGAGACAACACGCTCATCTGTGTGATAAACGCACTATTTGGGGGCGTTGCGCACCAACTGCTGCTGGCATTAGGCCAAAAGCCAAACAGCAAATATGCATGCCCCACATTTCGCTGCAGCTGCCACAATATCAAAGCAAATGAGCCGCGCCAAAACAATCAAATTAATTGTATGACGACCCCAGCCGATAGACAGAGGATCCCCTCCCCCGCCGTCGCTCACCTGATTTGTGCCAGCTTGCTCTCGTCGTAGCTCTCCAGGCGTTGATACTGCGCCACCTGTCGATTGGGCAACGTGGCATGCTGGGCCACACCCGCCGAATGTCGCCGATAATCCGTAAAGCTCTCGCTCTTGCGCAATCCCGGAATCTTGCCGGAACTATTCCGCCAATATTTGATCATGCGATGCAGCGTCGTCGGCGATGCCGTCGCCAGCGCAGCAGCGTTGCACGACGTCGACGCCATCTCCGCGTGATCCACCAAAGTTCTATAGGAACTCATTTTGTGGCAAGCAAATTCACTTTCATAAGATCCGCAATCCGGAATTTTATAGCAACGGAAATGGGTCACAAATCGGAATAGAGACGTTCCACATCCACAGAACATAGAAACCGAATAGAGTGCACAAGCTGTACGAGCATTACGAACTGACACCACCCGACGGAGTGCTATTCGTTATTGTACTGATCGCTTTTGTCTCTTGCTTTATTCCATTTCCATTAATATGAGTTTTATATATATTTTATTTCTTTATATTTGCATTTACGATTTTTCATCTCTTTTTTTTCCATTTTCTTGTCGCTCTTTGGTTTTATGTATGTATACCCTGTAATGCAATGCATGTGGGGTATATTGACAACAGGCATATTTCTTATCTCATGGCATATATACAGATAATACAAGAACAGCTAGTTGGAATTTTCATTTCACTGCTCTACCCTATACAGACCCATCAAACTTGAGAGCCAGAAGAGTCAGGAACTTGAAATACAAAATTTAAATCTATAAAATTATTATTTTTTGTAAGTATAGCTTATTTAGTTAAATAATACAAAAATTTTCCAAAAAAAATTGAAATATAATTTTTCTCAAATATTTTCTTAAGCATATAACTCGAGAACTACAGGAGTTATCGATGCCAAATTTGGCATGAGTATACTTCTACATAATACTAATTTTCGTATATATGTACTTCTAAGATTATAAACATTGAACTCTGATTAAAATATAGTAATATCATAAATAAAAACAATCAAGTCTTACACTTTGGTACATACACACAACTGAGTATTATTTAGTCACTAAATGGAATTTCATAATGTTTGAACTTATAACAACAGAGTTATCAAGGAATGTTTTGCTTATATGATAGGTTTAAGTACCGAGAGAGTAGACAATTTGCTTTATTTTTTCTGCATACATATTGACACTGATTACAGGGTATTTGCTAGTCGTATATTACGAATAAAATCTGATTTTTTTTATTCTTCTTTCAATGCTTTTTTCACTCGTCTCATTTTCTGTAATTTCTTTTCCTACATATTAATTATACGAACTTGCGGCTCTGGCGCTGATAAAACTGCGTACTTAAATATTTCATATTGTTTGCTCAGCAAGTATATTGGATATACATATATATTATATATATGTATACAAAAAAAAAAACATAAATATATACACGTATATCCATATATATTTATTATATATAGTATAATACGATTGCATTTAGCGGTTTTTGAAAAAAGAAAAACCATATGTAGATAATGAAATTCTTGGAAGAGTATAGTAAAAGCTACTTTCAAATCGAGTTTTGAGTACGACAGAAAAGAAATATTATAATATGATTGAAAATTTGAGATAGCATTAATTATATTGGATATGAAATTGATAATTATATAAAGAAAATTTGGTTTTTGGGTAATATTTATTTTCTTTTATTTATAATAATAATAATAATTATAATAATAATAATAAAAATATAATGATATATAATGATATATAAAATATAATGATATATCATTATATGTATAGTATAATATATATCATTATATATATATTTTATAATATCTTTTATTTTTAAAGTTTTATTTTAAATAATTTTTTTTTACTATTTTAACTAATATTTTTTTAAAATTTTATTTTAAACTAAAATATTTTTTTTAATTTTATTTTTAAAATTTACTTTTTTATCATATACCTCTATTTAACTATATCTCTCACCCAAAATAATATACCTAATTTTCTATTATCTATATTTTACACAAATTCCTTTTTATTTTCCTACTCAAATGCTTTCCTAATTTCTATCAGTGCATTGAAATTTCCCCTACCCACAGCTCATTTCCATTGTCTTCTTCTGATAGTGGCACCAAACTAGATTGATAAGCGCTTGGTGTGTGGCCCCCATTGTCTACTGTCCGCAGTCGGTGCACAGAAGCTGCTGTTGCATGCAACACTTCCATGACACTGCACTAAGAACGACTCCATATTAGTATATTTAGTTTTGTAATCAATAATAATCAATAGAGCTGCGCCAATCAATCAAATTTGCCTTACTTTATTTTTCCGTGCTGTAAGTCACGCCCACGCTTTGTTTTACAGGTGATTGAAGGTGAAAATTTATAAAAGTTTGTTAATGTTGATGAGGGTATTTGAATTGTGAGACAAGTTATGTAAGCTATAAGAGGAAAGAGCTAAAATTACGCGAAAATATTATAGAGCTAAGGACTTATGTAGGAAATACTTGTTCAAGTTCAAGCCTCAATTTTTAAGTAAGACATTTGGAACCTTAGTGATAATAAATTATTTTTGCCTTAATTTTATAGGCACAAATTAAAAAAAAAATATTTTGAATAATATTATTTTAAAAATATAAATATTTATGATTAAAAAATATTTAAAAATATAAAATATTATATATAGAAAATATTTTATATATACTTTTTTTTTTATTTCTATTTTATATATATTTTTTTAAGATTAAAGATTAAGATGATGTCTTAAGCTAAAAATCTGTTAATAAAAAAATATTTGTAAAATATAATATACAAAATATATTTTATTAATTTTTTTGTTTTTTAATTAAAAAATATTAAAATATTAAAATATTATATTCAAAAATTGTCATATTTTGTACTTTTTTAAGATTATTGTTATTATTATTATTAAGCTATAAATCAGTTGAAAACTATATAATGTTCCATGGAAGATATATGATTAAGGAATTAAAATCTATATTACATACATAATAAACATTAATACTTATATATAGTTTCCATATATCAACCGATCACAATCCCACACATAATATATACAAACTAACCTTTAACAAATCGTGCTATAAATTCTTACCATAATCAACTTGATACATAAATCTCATATGGATAATCGATAATCAAGCTGAGCTCTAAATGCATTTATCGACATTAATGCTTCCTCTCTCTCTCTCTTTCTCTCCCTCTCTCTCTGGCTCTGTTTCTTTATTAGTTTCAGTTTTCTGTGTGGGCGCACACTCAGCTACGCCGCCACGCCCACTTCGAGTAGCGCCCTAGCGGCTAATTGCAAAAAAATGCACTGAGTGCTATTCGAAGTGCTTATCGGCCCACTCGCAATGCGGCAATGCCGTCAATGCATCAATCGCTCAATAAGTCAATTTGGTGTTTAGTTTATGAGCGATTGGCTCATAACATTTGCAATTTTATAGCGAACGATAATGGGCCAGACTTGCAGGCGACGAGCTGATAACAATGCCAGAACAAGTTCTATGAGAGAGTGAGAGAGGGAGGGGGAGAGCCTGAGCTGAAAACCCGCTGAGCTACAAATCAACAGGGGCACTTATCACGGCGCGCAGTAAATGGCACACGGTAATCGCAGCTGCTGGACGGCAAATCAGATAAATCAAACATGGCAAACAAATCGCATGATAAGCCAAACGAACAGGTAGCAGCCCCAACTGGAATCCAATTGGAGGCGAGCTCCAATGAAATCCAGCCAAATCGCTGCCAGCCATCAGATGTCATTATAAAATCGCTACTGTAGCGCCAACTGGCGAAAGCTTAGCTAGATTTATGTTTTGGCATTTCCTCAACTCCTGTGCCACGCCCCAGCCCACCATAGCCCACAATTTTTGGTCAAATGTTCGTTGTCAAAATTACATTAAAGCGGAAATTGCTGACCGCAACAGCCACAGCAGCAGCAGCTGCTGCTGAGAGTCTCATATGTCTGGCGGGTGGTGCGGGTGGTTGGGTGGCTGGGTGGTTGCTTTATGCTGTCTCTGTGTGGGGGGCTGACACGCAACACCCGCGACACTTTTCCTTCGGCGGCGACATAAATCAGACCCGCGTCTTGGCCAGAAATGTGAGACATATGCATTTTGGCTGGCTCCAGTGGCACCTTGTCTGCCTCCACCTGCACCACCACCTGCACCACTCCCCCGCTCCCCGCTATACAGCTGTGCGTAGACGTAATACGCCGCGCACCAACGGCACGCGAGCCAGCCGGCCACACATACATATATCATTTCGCTGATCCACTGTGGTGCAGCAGACACTGGACACTGGACACTGGACACTGGACACTGGTCAGTGTCGTTACTTTAATTGACATGTGTTCATTAGCCGAGTCGAACATTGTTGCAAGTTTGTTGTGTTGCCTTGTGCCAAACGGCAGTTTGAGGAGAAAGTATATCAGATTGATTAGCGGGAGAGAGGGAGAGAGAGAGAACAGGGGAAGGTGGGTGACAGAAAGGGAGAGTAGGAGAGATGAGGAAATAGAGATAGGCAGAGAGAGAGAGTGAGAGAGAGAGAGAGAGAGAGAGAGAGAGAGAGAGAGTGAGATAGGAAAATGGAGAGAAGAAGAGATGAGAACGCGAGAGAGAAATTGAAAGTGAGAGGTGTGAGAGAGAGGAAAATGTGGAGTTAATGATTGAGATAGAGAAAGAGAGAGAGAGAGAGAGCGTGAATGGCAGAGAAGAGATATTAGTATATATATAGAGAGAGAGAGAGATAGTGAGGTAGAAAGAAATAGAGAAAAGTATTAAAAGAGACAGAGAGAAAGAAGGAAAAATTATGGAAAACAAAGTTTTTAACTGAAAAAAAAATTGTTATATATTATATTTAAAAAATTAATTAAATCAAAATTTAATAAAATATTGATAAAAAATTTAAAAAATTAAGTTATTTTTAAATTAAGAAAAAAATATTAATTAAATAATTTGAAGAATGCATTTATATTTTTGTTGTCTTAAGAATATTTATTGTCTTTAAATCTATATTTTAAAAAATATATTCAGTAAAATCAAAAAATACTTTATTATATTCTCTATTATCATTTATGTCGGTTCTTAAGTTTTTAAATATTTTCTTCCTTCAATTTTTACTAATATTTAAATAGAATATTAATTAAACTTAAACTTTAACCTCTCTATCTCTATAGAGATAGCTCTCATTAGTAGAACAAAACACGGTCATACCTGAAATTTGAACACCGATAAGAATTTTATTGGGAAGAGACAAATTCTTTGTCTTGCTTAGTTTGCATAGATCTCGCTCTCACACACACACACACACGCACAGTATTGGGTTATCTAAAACTATGCAACGACTTACTTTAATCAAGCCGCCTTAACGGTACCCCTTTGACTAACTGCCCCCATTTGCCGCAGCTGTTGGACTAGGCTATCGGAAAACTCATCAACCTTTTGACCTCGCTGCTAATTGCCCACCGAAGTTGGATCTTTGTGTAATCCAACAGCTGTTTTTATCGTTTTGTATTCGGAATGAACTCGTATCCTATCCTATCCTATCGTAAGCTGACCTTTTTGGCCCGCTTGGCCTTTGGCCTTTCGCTCAATGACGACAGCAAAGACGATAAAAGTTATAGGCGCCATAAATTAAAATGCAAATTAAAAGTCACCAAAAAGGGCGGCCGAGCGGGGCCGAACGAAATAATTATAGCTGCTGGAATAGTATTGTCTCATTTTTTATCGCCTTAATTATGGCCAATATTTGGCCAATAAAAAAGTTGACTTGGCCAAAACGACGAAAAAAAAAATGGAAAGAAACCGGCTAAAGTTGCCAAGTGCTCGTCATCCGAGTGGCTCTAAGTTCTGCTTCTAAGTTTTTACTCCCCCGCAAAACAGAACGAAAAGGAAAACGAATTTCATTTTCCGCCGCTGCATTTTCCGCCTGCTAAGCTCGATTTTTTTTCAGCTAGCAGCAGCTGAGCAAAAGTTTTAATTAAAAATTGTGCGCAGTTCGACTTTAAAAAAAGACGAACAGGGATACGAAAAAATGAGTGAGTGGGGTGTGAACGACTACCAGACACTCTCATAAATCTTTGTATTTTTTATATTGAGGGAAATGCAGGAAATGCATGTCCTAGTGATTCTGTATAGCAAATGTTGTAACTCTACATCTTAAAATTTACACGAAATGCATTATAGACATGTACGTTTGTTATCGACATTTGAGTTATCGAAGTTATCGATGACTTGCAATAAATTGCATTGCAAGTTATATCCTACTTATGTGGGATATACTCAATTTCATATTCAGGATAATAGATTTTATGGAAAAAGAAAAAATATAAAATAAATATAAATTATCTATAAATATCACGAAGAGAAAACTTTTATCGAAAGTTGGAAATAGATTTGATCTATTCTACGTCTCGCTTGAACTCAGTAAATAAAGATATGCTCAATTTAGTGAAACTTATTATCGATTTTTTTTAATATATCAGAAGTTATCGAGAGTATTTGAAATTAACTTCAGCTGAGTTTGAGATAGGAAATACCAACATCTCTTGGATTTATAATGTATTGGATTTATAACTGAATCATATATATTGCTTTTAATTCATTTTTTGAAATATACTAAAACTTATCGATTATTTGAAAATAACTTAATTGAGACATGTTCTCTGGGACTTAAGTAATTTTTCAGATCAAGACCTTTATACATTCGAACAGGTAGATATATGTAAATTAATATTGAATAGATCAGCACCAAATCAGGAATATATATATATATATATTCTATGACTTCCACCCCATCTTCCTCTGTTTCTGTTTCATACTGCTCAAAAAATAGACTCTACCCTGAATTTCCCTTTTGAGTAGGTTAAAAAAATTGCGTGCAATTGCAAAATGTTGTCTCATGCCACAAAATTGTGGCTAGACGTGCCGCAACCGCCGCTAAGCTTTGCCAGCAGTAGACGCGTCGTCTGAGGCGCAGCTCATCGCCTGTCGCATGTGGCACGTCCTCTGGTCGCTGGTCATAAATCTTAAATCAGCTTAAATTTAATTTTTGCGCTTTCCGCTTTCGTCTTGGCTCCTTCGTTGCTCCAGGCTGGATGGATCAGCGTTTAGACTTCATCAAAACTGCCCACGGCAATAAAACTTTTGCCACAACAATGTTTTCTTCTTCTTCTTGTTCTTCTTGTTTGCCTCTCATAAGGATAACTCGTAATTTGTCGCTTGCTCTTGTTATATTGAATATTGTTAGTTAGAAAAGTTTTTTGTGCTTCGATTGCACTTTTAGTTGGTTTTTTTTTTTTTTACCTTAATTGATCTCTTAATCATTTCTTTCTTATGAAGTTTCCTTGTAGTTATTACGGCAACTTTTCTTGACTCTGTTGCTTATAGTTTTATGGGGCAGAATTATTGATTAGGAAGAATTTGTCAGAGTTTTTGATACTATTTATGGGAAAAGTTTGTTCATACATCAAATATATTGGCTCATTATATTAAAACATTGACATTGGGGATGTTTGACTGAGGTTTGAGAGGATTCTGCCCTGACATCAGCTAGCTACAGTTAGCTTAATAGCCTAAAACAATTTTTTTCTCTAGGCAGACTAACCTATGCTCAGCTAGGCTAGAGGCTTAATCTAAGTGAGAAATAGAGTTTATGATAAGACTAGATAAATGAGGGCTCATTATTAGGCGGACAGATAGAAGGACAGAAGGAACGGACGGAAGGACTGACGGACGGACGGACAGGCGGATGATCAGACGGACGGATAGACAGATAGGCAGACGGACGGACAGATGGACGGACGGACAGTGGAACATACAGACGGACAGACGGAGGAACATACAGACGGACAAAAGGAGGAACAGACGGACAGACAGTCGGATAGACAGACGGGCGAGTAGACGCAGAAACAGACGTACGGTAGTACTTCATCCTCACAGATATAGAGCTAATGATAAGACTAGGAAAACGAAATCTTGATCATGGGAAAGAGAGACGGAAGGACGTAAAGACGAAAAGCATATGTAAATGGTTTATCTAAGCTAGGAATTATCATCAGTGGAAGACGACAAGAGAAGAGAAAGAGATAGATAGATAGATGGACATTCAATGGGCATCAAACGGACGAGCAGACGCACGTAATGCATACGCCCGGACAGACACTGCACTAATATACCCTTTTCATTAAGCAACAGAGTAACTGTTTCAAACTAAACTTCATCGTTCTTCCACCTTGCGAAATGTAGTTCTAAGTAAAAGCAAGTTTTCATAGTCTAACCAGTCTCACTTTATCTATAACATTTACATAATCTACAGCTTTAGCTACACTTCCCTTTATCTCAGTTGAAAATTAATTTAGTCAAACATTGTCTAACAAGATTTCATTAAGCAGCGCCAAAGTTGACTTAGTCACATCAAGCTGAAGTTGACTTAAGCTGTGCCCGATTAATACCCTTTAGCGATTGAGTGTGTTTAAATAGGGTATCACAGTCAGTCAGATACTTTACTCCGCTCGGGACTTTAACCTGCTTCAGCTTGGTTCTGTTTAAGGTTTCGACTTGAACTCGAACTCAGCTCTTTCAGTTGTGCACTTGACTTCTGTTAGTTTGTTTAGGCCATGGCAAAGAGCTGACTGCGCCTCACTCACTTTGCTTCCCTTTTGCTATGTAAATTTGAGTGGAGCACACAAAAAAAAGCCTTCCTGTAGTTAAGGCCTTCATATTGGCCTTTGGGCTGCTTGTGCTCCTTTTTTGCTGTTGCCAACCGAATTGATGGGCCTCCAAAAGTTAGTTGGATTAAGTTGTTAATGCTTTAAGCCAATCAGTGTTTAGCTTTTCAGCTTACAGCCTGATGACGCACAGTTGAAAGCTGATAAATTGCCGGACCTGCCCCTAGCAATAGGCGTTGCCGTAGGGCAACCTCGCTTTTGTCAACACATGCAACTATCTAATTAGCTCGTCTGTGAAACCCGAGCCAGGTCCTGCCACACGTGCCACAACGCAGCCCGAAGGTGAAGTCGAAGAAGCACCAAAGGATACCAAATTAATGAGCTGGCACTTGGCGGAGGACGGGAGACAAATGCAAACAGCAGTAGAACTACACACGCCTACACACTTAAGGACTCGTGTTTGCAATTATCTAATAGAGTGTCGAGTGCGTGGCACGAGCAGGATAAGCAGCTGCCGGCATTTAATGGGGCGAGGGCGACAAAAAACTCAACGCATTTAAATTAACAAAAATAAAAAATTGTCAAACGCACCTTATCGCAGGATAGTCGCAAATGTTGCGTAACTAAGTGCATTGCACACCCACACACACACACACACACACTGAGGACTCTCTCTACCTGCGAGGTGAGATTTTTAATTGTTGCTCTGAAGTACGTCGGGGCTCTTATCCTGTCTTATCCTTAATTGAGTTGCATATGTTTTATTTTCCATTTTCCTTTTCCATTTCCCTTCATTTCATTACATTTCTTTTCTTTTGTTTTCTCTTTCAACAATTTTGACACTTTATCAAAAATAAAAATGTAAAATTTTGATGCTCAACAGGCAAAACAAATTCCTCATTTTTTTTTTGTTTTTAGGATCTGCCCCTCGTCGTGGCAATTGAAGCGTGTTGAGCGGCGACAATTGAGTTATGAGTTGTGTGTAAATGACTCTTGGAGTGAAGTCGCAAGCGAGGCTAAACGCGGGGGCAGCTGACCTACTTGGCAAACTTCAACGAAACGAACATGCAGGAAATTGTTAAGGAAAAACATTTATTTTTATTTTCTTTGTACTTGAACTCTAGTGAATTTAAAGAGAAAAAGCGTTGAGTTTTTGAGTAGTTTCATATGCATATATTTATTAATATATATATATCTATTAGATAATTTATATTATATTTTGTAATAAAAAACTAAAAACTAAATACGCTTATTATTTTATATCGTTTAGTATTCATTTTTAATTAAACTTTTTATATATATTTACAAATATTAAAAATAAGTTACTATATTTTATATAACTTTTTTTTACGTATATATTGTAAGTTTAATATTCTTAAATATTTATTTTTATTTTTATTTATTTTCAATTTAATTTTTTATATAAACTTATAATAATTAAATATTTCATTTTATGTATTTTTATTTATATTTATCTATAATTTAATTTTGTATATATATTTTTATTTATTGTTAATTGAATTTTGTATATAATTTTATAATAATTCAATATTTAATTTTCTATACATATTATATTTTTTGTTAATTTGCTTTTCATAAAAACTTAAATTTATTTCCATATTTAATTTTTCGTCAATGTTATAAGAATTTATTTTTTTTATATAGATTTTAAAAGCTTTTTATACTCTATTTATTGGCTTATGAATTCAAGTCGTTCTGTTTGCCAATTTTAATTGGGTTTTATGACCGAGTTTTGGCCCCGGAACATTTTGATGGCATATTTGGCTTTTGTTGTGCTTCGTTCAGTTGCTTAGATGGGGGCAAAGATGGGGCGTGCTACCTCGCCAAGAAAATCAATAAAAAATGCAATGAGTACAATTAAAGCCAAGAATGGGCCAGGGGCTAGAGGCCATTGGGTAAAAATCTTTTGTGTGTTGAACGCAATTTGCGCAAAATGACGGCAATTAACTCAGGTACACGACACGGCAAAGGTGCATGAGAAGGGAAGGCTGTTGTCTTTCGACAGCATCTGGAATTGTCATTAGGCCTGTCTTTCAGTCTCTCTCTCTCTCTCCCTCTCTCTTTCTCTCTTAAACACAACCCTCTCTCTTTTGCATTTCGTTCTTAGATTTCGTTTCCAGTTCCTTTTCATCTATGTCAGAGTCAAATAGTTGACCGAAACCCAGTTGAATGCTGACTGAATAAACGGGGCGAATCAATAAATGAATGAATGAATGAGTGCTTTGAATGAATGGAAAACACATTTTGCCAACCATTGTCACGTGCTGACTTCTACCCAGTTTGGTTCGTGCAATTGAATTTCGCACGTTCAATGCGATATTACTGAAAATTGACAGCGAATTGTCGTTTTATTGTCGCATTGATGGCCATAACAAAGAGGGCCACAAACAGCTGTTATTCCACTTACCTGACTCAACTTGGTTAGCGGCGAGAATTTCATTTCATATTATGGGACTCTTAACTCAATTTGACTGCCTTTATGCGTTTTGCATTTGGGCTTTATTGTGATTACTTAATAATATTTTTTAAATATTGAAATTGAATATTATTACTGTTAATATTATTTATTTAAGTAACTTATTTTTGATTATTTAAATTTTGCTTCGATGTATATAAGATTGAAAGCTACTCTAGACTTAAATTTCCTTAATACAGTTTTAAAGTTATAAAATATCTTTTTAGAAAAAAAAAGAATTTATATTAATTATTAAGTTTAAAAAATGTCAAATCCTTTAAGATTTTGTTGCGATTAAAATGATATTTTTTTTCAAGGAAAACTTGGCAATTGAAGTGTAACATTAGGCTATAAATTTATTTTGAAAAATTATTTTAATTTATTTTAAAGTGCAGATTGCATGAAATTAATGAAAAATTTAGAATCAGTTACTTTGGCTCGATATGCCAAATTTTTGCCTAGAGCGATCTAAGCAAAGATATACTGGAAATTGAAAATTTATATATTTACTTACTAATATTGATGGAAATTTAAAACCTCTTTAATACACTTTCTACAACCCTTAATACTAGCATACTCTCTACAATAAATACAAATATAATGGCAACAGGGATTCAATGGCTTTTATACATTTCTATCTTCAGCCTTATCACTGTCAGCTCAATTTAATTTCAGCTAAATCAACGGCCGCTTTACGACCAACATTTATCTTTAAGAGACCATATAAGCCCTGTCCATTTGAACTGTGATTTTCTTAATGATTCATCTTTGCCTTCAGCATAGTCGAGGGTAGACTGAATCGTAAAATGCCACGTGTAGCCGCCCAGCAGCAAAACAAGTGAATCACTCGAGTTCTAGCTGTGTGACATAACTTTAATATGGCCACTAAAAGAGCTACGGCCAAATACATATATACATCTGTAACAGATATGACTAAAAGTTAGTTTGGCGCAAAGTTTTCATATTATTAATACTTCATCAAGTTTGTCAACAGCGGCGCATACAAATCTGTGTCACCTAACCGAGTGAGAATCTCCGACTGCCTGCCTGCCCGCCTGGCCTCTATCGACCCATTGGAGTGTGTTATGCAGAAGTTGTTTACAAGAAAGTCGACGACGACTACGACGACGATGCTGACAATTTCATTGTGCGCCCGCACCACCAATGGAAAATTGTGAAAAACAATTCAATTTCCGTGAACAACAACAACAGCAGCCGCAACTGGGCTCAGACATAACTGTAAAGGATGCGTGTGGTTGCGTGGTTGGGTGACCCAAATCCAGCTCCCATGCTGAATATCAAATGAAAGACATGGCCATAAAAAGGCGCAAGACCAATGCTCGACGCAAATCAGTTGGGCAAACAATAAAAACTGGTCGACATTAGACGCAGCTTCAGTCTGACCATTTTGATGCCATCTCTGTCTCTCTCTCTCTCTCTCTCTCTCCCGGATTCATAAATAAAACAAAGTGGCGCCAAAATGACGCGGCTGCCACGCCTCCCCTCCTCCCACACATGTCTATGCCCCACCCATCCATTCCAGCACAGTTTTTAGCCAACTATTTGCTATTCATTGGCTTCACATGGCGCTGACTCTCTACGCACCCCCAACTGCCACCCCCTCCCACTGCTGGCTGTGTCTTTTGTGCAACTTCTTTTGGTATCGATTTTCTGGTTACATTTGTCTGGCTTTTGGGTCGAGCATAAAAGGCAACCAGTTGCGCTGCTACCCCATGCCACCCCCAATATCTCTGCTTCACATGTTTCAGCTCCTGTTTCCTGTGGCAGGACTTTGGCTTAACAATACAACCAACAAGCAGCAACCAGCCAACAGCCAACAGCAACTGCAACAAAGTTCCTCTGTAATTGCTAATGCTCTTTTCGAGTGCTTTAAAACTGCACCATTCCTTATACACTATCAGCTGCAATGTGAGCTTGGGGAGCTATGGAGCTGAGTTTGACTTGCTTGTGATTGGAGTTTTTATGTGTATATGATTGACTGACTGACAGATTGACTAACAGATTAATTGATTGATAGATTGATTGAGAGATTGAATGACTGACTGAGTGATGATCATATTGATATTGTCTGATTGACTGGCAGATTGATAGACTCATTGAGAGACTGAATGATTGACAGAGTGGTAAACTGATTGAGTGACTGATTGGCTTATAGATTGACTGACTGAGAGACTGCCTGATTGACTGAGTGATAAACTGATTCACTGGCTGATTGTCTAACTGACTGTTGAACTCATGTACTTGCCTCAGGCAAAGCTCCGCAGCATCTAACCTTTCTGGTCTAGAAAACTCAGTTCAAAAGTTGTCTGACTCAAGTTTTTAATTTATTAGCATTATTATTAGCATTCTCATTAGATATTTCTAAAATTTCATTAAACGAATTTCATTTAATAAATTTCACAAAATTTTCTTTTCAATTTATTCACTCTGCTTTATGCCTTACTTAATTAGAAAACTTTTTTTGTTTTGCATTTCAATTTGCTTAAGCAGCAGCATCAATTTTGATTAAATTTTAACCTCTCTAATTTAAAGCGTGGCATATTTTAAAAGTTGAATTTCTTAGATGGGTACATTTTATATATTTTTTATATCTTGTTAAACAAGTTTTCTGCTACCCTAAATGACAACTTAGTCTAGTTTTTATGATAAGTCCATATAAAAATTAATTAAAACAATTTTAATCATCATAAAAATTAAATGAGGCTCGATGGTTATTCAATAATTCTAATTTATATTCATTAAGATATGAAATTTAATAATTGAAATAAATATAATAAACAATTTATTTAATTATTTAGTCATATGATCAAGAATTGAATAGAAAACATATAATAAATTTATGAATACTACTAGTGTTTCAGCTTTTAGAGTTTAATAAAAATAATAAAATAATAGTAAAAATTAAATAAAATAATATTAGTAAAATAAAATTAAATATATATATATATATATATATATATATATATATATATATATATATAAATAAAAAATATATATATAAATATATATATAAATATATATATATATATAAATATAAAACAGTAAAAAAAAATAAAATATATATTTTTGTTGTTTGGGAGCCTTAAAATCTTAGCTTTTTACTCTTTAAAAATTTTCTCCATATTTTTTAAAACTTTTTTACAATCTCTAAGATACTCATATATTTACCAACTCAAGAATTATTTTTAATTATATTTCTATATATGCATGAAAAGAGTATTTAAATTCGGTAGTTCCAGCTGCCTCTTATCATATTGCATTGCGGTTAGTTCAGGACTTAGGAATGGGAACGAGCTTTGCTGGCTGGTGTCAGTGGCATTCTGTGCTCATTTGCAGTCAGCGGCACGTGCCTGGGTTTGCTGGTGGCGCCTCCTAATCGCATGGCATTTGCCCAAATAACTCTTTGTGTGGCTGAGGCTGTGGCTGTTGCAGTTGCAGTTGCTGTTCCTGCTCTGCTGTATGTATTTGTTGGGCAAATTTTTTGGTCGCCATTTGCAGATGCCATAGGAAAAACGCAGCTGGGCTGCATGTTGCACGTTGCGCGTTGCACGTTGCCTGTGTGCCACATACATGCAAATTCGAATTGGCATTTAAAATCGATTGAAATTGTGCTGCCTGCCATTAAGCATCAAATTATGCATGCCCACTCGCCATGTGACGAAATATCAAACATCGAGCGTCATTACGGGCTATAGGTATATGTATGTTTGCATGTATATGTACTCGTATCATAAGCGCCCTTCGATAGCTATGCCCATTTAAGAGGCAATTGCAAAAAAATTCACTTTTTGCCATTAAAATTTATGGCAATGGGCCAGGATCATTATGGGTGGTTGGGTGCTTGTGCGTGTGTGACAGGATGTGCATTATTGGGGTGGGCATGCAAATTTCCTAAACAGTTTTTTTTCGCATTTTCATTTTTTTTTTGTGTGTTGTGAGGTAATTAAAATGCTTTGCGCTAAAAGCAAATAAATTTTTGTCACCATTTGCGCTTGCTCTTGTTGCCGCTAATAGGGAAATCGTGTTGTCGACTGCTTGTGGAGCCATTGATGAAGTAGTTGATATATGTATATGCATACATACAAATATATATATATATATATACATATATCTATATACATGTGTGTGTTGCACTTAAGTAGCTGCCACAAATTGATTTCATGCTGTGTCGAGTCCATTGACCGCTTGCTACATTTTTTATACAGCTTGGCCGTGCTCTATATAGCACTTCCACATCCATAACAATGCTAAGATGCAGGCATAAGGATATGCATGGCTTTGCCTGTTACAATTACAAAAAAAGTAAAAACTACTTTCACTCGCTTTCCCTCCCTCCCTCTCTCTCTCTCTCTCTCTTTGTGCTACCTTTGCAGCATCAGAAAATTCGGCAGGCGCTTCGCTTGGCTTTGTTTTGTTTGTTTATTTGGCTTAGTGGCTGCCGCTTTACCCATTCTTTTCTTCTTCTTCTTATTTTTTTTGCTGGAAAATAGATTTTTCAGCGCTTTGTTTGGCAACCCTTTCGGCTGGGAAAAATGTTTTAGTCCAGGCACAGGCTGAGGCAGGCATTGTGACGCAGCGCGAGAGTGTTAACAGAATGAAGACTCTGCCGATTTCACAGTCTCTCGTTCTATTTAGAGTCAAGAAAAGAAAAGAAAAGAAAAGAAAAGAGAAAAAAAACTAAATTGTGGGAATTTGCACAATTAGAGCGTGTTGAGTGTGCGTGTGTGTGAATGTGTGTGTGTGTGTGTTTTTCTGGGGGAACAGATGCTTTAAAAGAGCATTTAGAGGGTTCTATGCTTGAGGGCTTTTGGAATGCCTTTGATTTGGCTAAGAATTGAATTGTAACCACATGAGAGTGATTTAATGCTCGACTAAATGCTATCAAATATTTACGTAATAGATGAGCTGAATTTGTTTTATGCATAAGGATATGCTTGAGATTGGGTGATCCTTGTCTGGGAAAAATAAAATTTGACTAAAGGAAGTTTTCAAATATAAGTTGATTTTAAGGAAGTAGCACATTAAGGAATTTTTGAATACTTTTCTATATACAGTATGGTCTCATGCGATGTTTCTAGTATGGTTTATTTATGTATTATATAAAAATATGAAATTAATTGATATAATTACATTAAGATTTTTTTATTATTTTTTTTTTTATTTAATATTTTTAAATTTTTCAACGGCTTATAAATAACTTTAGCTTAATTTCCTGGAAATTCATGTAGTATAATATATAATGAAGATAAATATTTATATTATTATTATAGATTATTTACATTTTTATTTTATTTATATTATTAAAATTTATCTAAACAGTTTACCTTACATAAATGCTCTTAAGTATCACCTACTTAATACACCAGCTCAAATGCTACTTCCCATATTATACATATATATCTATCTTATTTGTAATTCAGATAAAGATCTAGAATATATTTTACGTAAATATTGCAATTGTTGCCAAGTTTGCTGCTATAAAAATTTCTCACGGTTAAACATTCTTTCTCTTGAGCTATCAAAACACTTCCTCAAGCTCTGCACGGGTATTTATACCTATTTTTTGGTGGGTATAATGATTTTGTGCCGGAGTGTGAGTTGTGTAAATTATATTATAAATTCTGGATTTATATAGGTATATATATTATTATAAAATATTTGCTAATTATAAATTATATAAATGATTATTATATATTTATAGTTTCCGTATAACTATTTAAAATATATATTTATTTATTTTGTATTTATATTATTTGTTATTTATCATTTTATTGTTATTTATTATTTATACTTATTATTATTAAATAAGTTTTATTTATGGTTCCCCATATACCCTTGCTTACTCTCTAAAAGGGTATTCCATTATCGACTTGGCACAAATATTTTTGTGCCTTAATTTTTTTTTTTTTTTTTAATTTTCTGCAGCCACAAACTGGCATTTTGTAACAGGTGTCAGTAGGTGGTTAAACCCACCTGAATGCTGCACTTAATGGACCATCAGTCAATCAATCAATCGTGCTGTAAACGCCGCCAGTGGCAATCATTTGAATATGTAATCACAGACGCTAATCGCGGCTGCAAATCAAATTGTGACTGCGACTTGTCGTTGCCAGATATGCAAAATAGTTGAACCAAAAACTGCATGACGTGCCAGAGAGAGAGGGAGAGAGAGAGAGAGAGACGGGGAGATGACGAGCTGGCTGACTAACTAGGAGTTGGATAGCCGGTTAATTAAAAGCCGACAGGGGTACAACTTAATGAAGTGCAAGTGGCGCAGTCGTCAGCGATTCCTGTCGCCAATTCAATTCCCGGCTGATTAATGGGACATGCAGTGAACCTGCTGCGTTATCGTGTGGCCCAGCCACTTATTCAAAATCGATTCTCGATACACTTGCCCCCCACCCATAGCCATTATGGCAATCAGTGTGCGCGGGTGTTTCTGCATGCCAATGGCCAGAGCATGTCGAGGTCGAGACGTTAATGAGATTTGCTTCGACTGGTCCAGACTTGAGTAGCACTTCCACTCCACGCTTTATATGTTCTATCATAGAACTGGCAATGCAAAGTTCATTCGATAAATTAGATCAGCGCACTAGTTCTCAATTGAATGCTTTGTACTAATAATAATATACTCAATTGTTCAGTGCGCGTTGTCAGACTTCTGGGTAGCTCAAAAGAACTTATGGTTCATGAGCAATTTAAGCAGCTCATAGTTGTATTGTACTTGAAACTGTATAGTTCCAACGATCACTGAATCTGTTGTATAGTTCATTTGAATAACACATTCACTAGTTCAATAAGTTTAACAGTTCATTAACTATATATACCATTCAGCACTTCATAGAATTTTATTTAACAATTATTCACTTCAGTAAACCTTCTTGATCCTCAAGCTTTAGAGAATGTTTTAATCATTAAATGTTTTCCTGACTAACTAAACTAAATTGTTCACTGAATCAGTAGTTCATTTCAACTATGCCCTCATTTTCAATAGTATAAAAATCTAATCAATAGTTCATTTGAACTAAACTCGTATCTTCAGCGAACAAAGAATTTGAGAAGTAGTTCATTTCAACAACTTAAATTAAATTAAATAGATTTTTAACTAGATACGAGAATTACAGCTCACATTGTATGCTCATTTTTGGACCCGTGAACTATAATTTTGCATTAACTTATTTAAGTTACTTTTTTCGATTGATAAGCATCTGTTCTTTCTTAGTTACGAACTGGTTCAATTAGTTCAAGTTCTCAACCAATTATTATCTTAACTAAAAATGACTTTTTTGAGTTCAGTTCAATCGAACCACTCCACAACTCAGCTCTATAGAGATATGCGTAAACCTACGCCCATTGTAGACACCTGATCTAGCTGGTCGTACGCCCCCGAGCAGCTGACTGGTTAGATTTATGCGCCTGGTTTCGTTTTCTGTTTTATCGCTTCACAATTAGCCGCAATTAAATGCCAGCTCTTTTGGTCAGCTGCTGCTGTGCTAATTCTAGACTCGGCTCTACCTGAAACTCTGCTAACAAATAAAAAAAAAAAAACAAATCCACAAACCGGAAGTGCAAAACAAAAAGTCAGCGGCTCAAACAACGGCGGCTGCTGCCACGACTCTCGCGTTGTTATCGATATGAGCTAATAAAAGGTTTTAAGCAAAAACAAAGGATTGCCAGAGAGAGGAGAGCGAGAGGGAGAGGGAGAGGGAGAGGGAGAGGGAGAGCGACCTTCTTCCCCCTCGTTCAAGTGGCAGCGTCGAATTTTAAAGGCAGAGATTTTAGAGTCGCGTGTTGTTTAATGCATTTTTGCACACTTGACTGGCATTTACCTGGACCACGGAAGGGTTAGGGGGTTGTGCCTCTGCCACAGCCATTGCCTGTCATATGATTTATTTTTAATGGGCTCATATTTTTGCACAATCTCCGGGGCACACATAAACTAGCAACCCGTGCAATTGTTAGCGATGCCCTTTCACTCTCTCTCTCTCTCTGTGTGTATTTTAAAATGCTGGATCAAAATTTTTATGAGCTGCCAATTGGACAAATCGCTGGACTGTGAAGCGTGCTCAGTGCGAAAGTCCATTATAAATTGAGGTTGAGTTATGTTTGTTAAGGGCGAAATTGATGAGACAGTTGCATGAAATGCCAAATGGAACTCGTGAAAGTAACTAGATTGATGATTGTGTACTCAATCTGCGACTAAAGTACTACAATTATGTGCATTGGGAGGAAATACTATATTCACAGCAGAATGTTTCATAGTGAAGTGAGTGTGAGTGTGAGTGAGAGTTTTAATATTGATGGCACTTGATGTTGGGATAAAAGAGGACTGGAACTATATTTTATTTTACATATATTTTTGTTAAAAAAAAATAAATAAAATATTTTCTGATGGAGTTAAGAAAAGTATGAATATTTTTTTATAGAGTATATTTTTAAATTTAATTTTAATTTAATTTAAATAATCTTTGGGCTTAAATATTAAATTTAAAAATGATACAATTCTCAGTTCCTGATATAAATATATTTTTATTGTATAAAAAAGAAATTTAAGTAAAATTAAAATTTTAATTTAATTTAAAAATGAAAAGATTAAATCTCTCAAGCTAATCTGCATTCTTGTAAGTAAATTAATTTTTTCCAGCTTCTCGGCCTCTCTTCAAACGTAAAGTATATCTCCTTGAAAAGTAGAACAATTCTTGCTCTATTCAAAATATTTCAATGCAACTGCAACAAGTTTCAAACGCCTTGCCCTATACCAAATTAGCTTAGAACTACAACCAAACTATACTCTAGATCATACAAGTATCCTCCTCCTATATCATTTATAAGATAACATTGATATAGTGAATTGGAAAAGGCAGCATTGACTATAATTAGAACAGAAAGCTTCCATATACACTCAACTCTAGCTATGCTGCTTCCTCTAATTAGTTATAATACTCCCTTCCACTCATGTTCGACAGCATTCCATTCAGTACAAAACCTCCTAACTCATGTTCGACAACACTCACAACATTCTTCCCCTTCCCTTAGAACTTGTTCACTGCAACTGCAGCAAGTTGCAAGCACCTACCTCAAACCGCAAGCCCCTTGCCAACATGCTCGCTTGCAACTGCAACATATTTTAAATTTCAACATTTTAGGGGTTGTTGATCTCACGTATTATTATGCTAAGACACGCATTTTGGAAAAACTAACCACAAACATTTTCAATTTCGAATGCATGCAATTTTCATGAGCCTAAAAAACGAGTTTTCCTCCTTTCTTTCGAGAGGACAATTAAGAAAACCAAGAGACAGCAGACAGCAGACTGCTGACAAAACCGACAGCATCAAAATTCAAAATTGTTTTTTTTTTCTCGGTTTTTTGTTTCTTTTATTTATTTATGCGTTTTATTTTCACTTGATTTCATTTTGACACGCAGCAGCCAAAGAAAGGAAGAGAAATCTGTTTGCCAGACATTTGCATTTGATGTGCCAGTGTCAGAATTCTGATAGCAAATAGCCCAGCCCAACCCCCAAACCGAAGGAAATTGCTGACCTATTTATGTAATTTTCCTGAGTTTCTTCACTCTAGCCATTGTCGTCGTCGTCGTCGCCTTTGGCATTGTTCGCATTCAACTGGAAGCACTTTATTCCGTTTCAGTTGTCAGCAGTGCAACGACTTTTCATTTATGAGTCGAGCAACTCAAGACATTCAGGAGACAGCTGGATTATAATATATTTATGGGTTCAGGTTTAGTTTTTTTTGTCATCTTTTGGTTTTTTATTGTATTAAGCTCCTTTATTGATATTCAAATTTGAGCTACTTGAAGAGATTGAGTGCATTTGATTTATTTTTCAATTGATGGCTAAGTTACTGATTTTATGAATAGAACAAGCGGAATCAGACCATAAAAACCAAAACATATTTCATTTAATTTTTTTATAAAGTGTAGATAGTTTAAATATTTTTTTTATTAGCTTTTAAAATATGATAAATATTTTTTTAAAATTTTAAAACATATTTTCTGAAACTTGATTTTTACTAACTGCAATTTTTGAGCATCTCGTCTGATTTTCACCCTCTTTATACAAAATGAACAAAATAATTAAAAATTAAAAAAAAAAAATTAAATATCTGTTATTTAAAAAAATTTTTTTCCGGCATGCTAATGCGGCTTGTGTGTCTAATTGCGTGAATTGTGTTTGCCAGCAGCAGTGGCACGTCAGCTGAAATTGATGAACTTGAGTCAGTTGGTCTGACAGTTGAAGTTCCTTGACGCGGTGCCAACTCTTTTTTTTTAGGGGTGGTTTTTGGTGCGCCTGCGCAGCTCTCGTTTTAATTAAATTTTCTGCGCCTGCGCGCAATTTTGTACTCATTTAGCGCGTTTTGCCAACTTATCAATGTTGTCCAGGCACACGCCCCGCTTCGCGAAGGTCCTTTAACCAGTTTGGACTAGTTGCGGTTTGTGTGCTCTCAGGTCGGTCAACCGGACTGCACCCACTTTTCAAAGGCACCGCAATCCTCCTTTTGTTACAGCTGTTCCAAAATTGTAATTTGAGACGCCTCAACTGGAGCATTAATCATTTTTTGTCCAATCAAATCTCGAAATCAATAATTAATCAACGCGAATGCGCATAAATGAAGAAATCATTTGCCAACGCGCAGATACCGACAGACAGAAATGAAATGAAATGGAATGAAATTTACATGCCAATCCCCTGCAATCCGAAATTATTTGAGCTATGCAAATCATATCCTGCGCCCAGTGTAAAGTTACTCCAAAAAGGATAATATTAATACACAGCCAGACAACATAATCAAACGGCATCGCATTTGCATACATTAATGTCAGAGCAGCTTCTGTGCGAATGTACACATCTCTCTCTCTCTCTACCTATCTACCTATAGTGCTGCCTACCTTTCCATGTGCCCTTGCGTTGAGCATTATAATTTGAAAACGAAAAGAGGCACCCAAAGACAATATTTGATGAATTTTATTGATGAAGTCGGCGAACTCATTATTTTCCAGTTCAATCTGAATAGCAATTTCAAATTCTATTTTATATTTTTTGTGACTTTATTTTATTATTTATTTGATGTTTTTCATGATATTTTATTAAGACTGATTATTTTAATTTTATAATTTATATAAATTAAAAAAAAAATAATTTCTAAATAATTCTATTATATCTATTAATCTATTATATCTATTAAATCATATTTACCTTAAATTCTATTTTGCTATATTTTCCCAATATAAAGCAAGCCGAAGGCCTTAGCAGCTAGTAATTTAGTCATAAGCTAGTATTTAATTCAAATTATATATATACTTTACTTTACATTTCAAAATATCAACCATATATTGAGATATAATTGCAAAAGATAAATACAGCTGCAAAAATTGGGAGACAAAATTTTGTCAGAAGAAAATTTGTATAGCTTATTGCAATAAATTCTGTTTATTTATTTTATACTATATTTAATTATTACTATATTTTTGATTTCATTGTGTTATTGTTATTTTCAATTTTATTTGTAGTTAACAAATATTAACCAAAAATTAAGAGAATAACTCTAATATGCAATAACTACTAAATGGAATGCTTAAAGACTATTCTCTCGGCGTATTGAATAAATATTTTTTTTATTTTCTTGGAATTTGCTTTGATGTTTGAGCTGCTTTGATGAAATTAGCTGCTGTTGGCATAGAAAAGCCCTAATTCGAGCTGAAGGTGCTTTTTAAATTTATTATATATTATAATAATGTTTATTTTTGATGCGTTTAAGGCTTAAGACTCATAACAGCAGCAGGCCGAATCAGAATTAGACGGCTTAGATGGATGGCTCGTGTGTGGGCGCAGGTATCCTTACTTTCATGGCTTCATATATATATATATTTTATTTGTCGTGGGTTATTTTTTTTTATGGCAAAGTAACAGAGACTTATTAAACCGTAAATAAGCGTGCTTTACTTTCGATGTTGCGGCGGAACAGGAAAAGGAAGCAGCTCGGCAGACTTTAGCCAAGACTTTGGGCAACGTCGGGCGGCGTCTTATGCCAAATACTTCTAACCGCAAGGAAAACAAACTCGAGCGGAAATTATGAAAATGCTGAAATTGGCCACATCCGCTTTGTCAGGTTGTTGTTAGGGTTTTGCGCACTCATAGAAATACCTGAAATTTGCCTTAAGCTGGCTAAAATGTTTTGCTTTCATAAATTGCCGAAGCCATTTGCGTAGCATACTTTGAGGCTGCTCGAGCTTGCGGTTGAGGTTTACGAGCCGCATTTTTAAGAGAAGCATTTACTGTTTAGCCGTTATACTGTTGCACTTACTGCTGGCTGTTGCGTAATTTATCACAAAATATGAACGGCACTTCAGCAGTTTGATAAGTCATAAATCAAATTTGCCGCGGCTCAAAAGTTATGGCAACAGCCATGCTCAAAAGTTACGGCTGATGCGTCCAATCAGCAGTCACGCCCACGCATGCTAGCCAAGAACAGCAACAAGAAAAAAAAAGCAGTTGGAAGTTGCCATTTTACCGTTTGCCATTTGGTGGTTGCCAAAACATAAACCGCTAATGAAACACCGCAAACTACACAACAAAGTTTTTGGACGGAACGCAAATTGGCAACATCAATTACCTGGGTAACAGAGGCCACGACTCGCACTCTCTCTCTCTCTCTCTCACTCAATCTCTCTGTCATTCTCTTTTGACATATGGAAACGCGTCGTGCCCCAAAAAGTTGTTAGCCCTCGCCACGGTCCCGCCCACACTTTCGCTCCTTTTATGTGGTGCTCAAATTTTACGCTCAGAAGTCAATTAAAAACTTTTGGTCAAGTGGACACAACGCAGCTTTTGCTACCACGTTTTATGTACTCTCTTAGTTCTTGCAATGCGTTCAGCTCAGTTTGCACTGAGCCTCTTCAATTAATTTTATCACATGCATTCGATCAAATTCAATTAAAACTTAAACACCCGCCGCGTACGTGGCAATTACTCAAACTCTTAGCTGAAAACCAAAGTCTCGCCACATAAGCCCCGCTTCATATCTGCGCGCCAACAGTGCCCCAAAGTTTTCAACAGGTGCCTGTGAGTGAGTGGGTGGCTGTGGACTAAAGATTCTACACTTGAATAACATATTTTCTATTGGTTAACAATTATATATTATATAACCGTATATAAATATATTCCTGAAAAATAACAATTAAAACAAATATTCACAAAAATTTTTCTATTAATTATTTTTTAAAATTAAAAAAAAGTTTTTTAATTTTTATTCTTGAACAATATTTTAACTAACAATATATATTTATTATCATTACCATATAATTTATTTTTATATTATTATTTATTTATTTATTGTTTTTGTATTATATTTTGTAGTATATTCATAATTTAGTTAATTTTTTATTTATTTTTTTTAACTTTTTTAAAATATTTAGTTATTTATTTTTTTCTTTTAACATTTAAAAAAATATTAATTTGTTCAAAAGTTAGTTAAATGTCAATTTAATAATGTTATTTATTTCTTTGTTTTTATATTCGGGGTCAAGTCATTAGATATTATTATTATATATATTATTTGTAAATATATATATAATTTTAAGATAAATTATTTATATCTATAGAAAATTAATACTGTGGCATTTTCTTCTTGTTTTTCTGAGTGTAGGCGTTAGCAACCCTATCAATAAAGTCCATTACTGGCGGAACCCAAAAAGTTGTCCCTGGAGAGCTGCTGCCAATTTGCAGCAGAGCCTAAGAGTTGAGCAGCCGTTTGTTTCTCTGTCCATCTTCAGCGCGGTGGGTCTGCCTGTCTCACCGTATCCTGTCAGCCACTTTTCAAATGGCATCATTTCAAAAACTTGACTGGGCCGTAGTAAAAAGTTGTGTTGTACCGGGCCTTTGCCAACTTGTGCGTAATTCAATGAACGACGTTCCCATCAGCGTGGCACGTGAGGCGCCTCGCAATGTGGCAGGCGTGTGTCTACGCGTGTGTGTGTGTGTGTAAGTGCTTGGCAGGTATCGAGTGCTTGAGTGAGGGAATAACTGAATGAGTGAGTGCCCAAAATGTGACCACATTAAGGTGCAAAAGCACATAATCAGCCACTGGGGACCCTAAGCAGCTGCTGCCGATGAATGCACCAAACAGCTTTCAGCTGAATTGGGTCAAGTTGCCAAGTTTATGGTTTGACCTTCAAATTGAAAGTACTTGAAAGTATTGTGCAATAAAGAGGAAGATGCGTAAAGCGAGACATAGCGGGAGCTGCGGCTAACTGAGGAAATCTCTTTCGTTGTGTTTTTCTTTTAATTGCCTAATTTCCTGTTTTTAAGAGCAACACAACACTTGTAATACATATGAGCTAAAAAGTAATTAAAAAAGTGTTATAAATAGTTTGTCATAGTTTATTATGAATGCCAAAGTCAACTTTCTTTGACTAGGCATAATACTCTGATATTGAGCTAGAGCTTGCTACGAGTACATAATACGTAATAATAATAATAGTTTAGCTTCAAGAAGTATATTTTCCTATTCTTTTATTTTATTTTTATCTTTATTTATTTATTTTTATCTTAATATATTTATTTATTTACTTTTTTATTTATTATAATTATTTATTAAATATATTGAATTATTTATTTGTTTGTTTATTTTTTTATTTAATGAATTTTTAGTTTCTTTTTTTTTAAATTTGTTTAAAAGTTATTTAAAATTTTATGTAATATA
The DNA here is from genome assembly GCA_035045555.1 of Drosophila fulvimacula. NCBI lineage: Eukaryota > Metazoa > Arthropoda > Insecta > Diptera > Drosophilidae > Drosophila > Drosophila fulvimacula. The sequence goes on from JAWNOX010000197.1 coordinate 3,123,302, forward strand.
TATTTTGTCATTTTATGTATTTATTTATAGAAGCTATATTGTTACAATTTAATTCAATCAGAGGATATAATAGACAAAAAATGTGATCCAAACTTAAAAGTAATTTTATATAAAAATAAATAATTTGAAAATATTTATAATGAATTTATTTAATTAACTATAGACTCAATTTTTTTTTAACTAAATCAATGTCAATATTGTTCAGAAAATGTCCTAGCATGAATATGCATTATAAATATTATTAGAGGAATACCGCTAATGTGAATATCAATAGATGATTATCTTCGCTTGGTACATATAAATAATATATAATATATAAATAATTTAAATATATAATAAATTAAATAAACTGAATGAGGATTATTATTAAATAATAATATTATATAATATAACAATATAATATAATATAAAAATATCTTACTAAGACAATTGCAACAAAATGGGATATGCCCATTCGTAATCAATTCAAATCAGCCCAGAAAGTACAGCTATAAACACCGCAACTAATCCTATAAACCATGCAAATTCAACAAAAAACGGTTACAGACTACAAATTTTGGTTCATCAACTTCAGTCGACATTTTTTTTGAGTAAGGAAATGTTGTAAAATGTTGAAGCTAATACTTATACTGGGTACTTAAAGGACAATCATATAGCACTAATAAATTTAAATACTCAACTATTTCAAATATACTTCAACAGGATGTTTCGGCTTGGAGCTGGTTTTTGCTGGCATCGCGTACGATCCAACCGATTGCTTTGTGCTGCGAAACGACACGTGTCCCAATTCCAATATCACCTTCTGGCTGTATCAGTAAGCGCCAAGTAGAACTGTGTTCGAAGTTATTTCTTGAACTGAGACTCTTTGTAGGTATTTCTATCAGGATGGCATTCAGATCGACGAAGCTTTCAAATTCTTCCCTGAGACAGAGCTTCATGTGTTGATACATGGTTACTCAGGTGATCGGAATGCATCGCCGAATCTTCAGTTGAGATCGGAATTGTTACATTATAACGGGTTAGATGTACTCTCCATAGATTATGCCAATCTTGTCCCTAATCCCTGCTATACTGAAGCTGTGCACAATGCACGCTTTGTGGGCCGCTGCTTGGCTCAGTTTCTGCTTCGCACCGGCGTGAATATATCGAGAATGCATATGATTGGCTTTGGTCTGGGTGCCCATGTGGCTGGATTTGCATCGAAAATGTTGAAATCGTTGAATTTGCATGTGAAGCGCATTTCGGCGCTAGATCCCGCCAAGCCGCTCTTTCTCACCGAGTACATTGAGGATCGCTTGGACAAAACCGATGCGGACTTTGTGGACGTCATTCATTCGGACATTTTTCTGCATGGTTTCTTGTCGGCTATTGGGCATGTGGACTTTTATCCCAACATGGGCGTAAGCCAGCCCGGCTGTGGAATCCTTACTGAAAGTTAGTGGCTTTCATCATATCTGGATAAGCGATTCTCATTCGTTCTATACTTACAGTGTCGACCTACACATGCAATCACAATCGTTCCGCTGTCTACTTTGCTGAATCCTTATCCACGCCCGTCGGCTTTTTTGGCTTTCTCTGCAAGGATGTTATAAGCTTTATGAAGAATGAGTGCCAGCCCAGCCAGCAACTTGCAGCACTTGGTTACTTCGCAAATGCCAATGCACGTGGCGCCTTCTTCTTGGGCACCAATGAAGTAGCGCCATACGCCATGGGCAACAATTTCACTAACCTGGATCGCAGTATAAAAAACAAAACATTTTTAGGGGAAATTTTTGCTTCACAACTAAGTAAACTTATAGCAGAATCATTGTATTAGACCTTAACAAATAAAATCATTTATTAACGGAAGAAGATGGAAAAAGATTGATCTTATACGGAAGTATGTCATGAAAATATCCTTGTAAACCTTTCTTATATAAAAGAAAAAATTATATACACACTAGCCTTAGCGAAGATGCCGGCAAAGCTATGTCGGAGATATAGTCAGGCTAAGAAGTGGTCATATGAAGTCACAATGAATTTATTTTGAGTTTTTAACTATTTTCGTATTTTTTTGTATTTTAAAATTAATTTTTTAAGGTTTTTCTAGCTGAATTTATAGCTGCTTTAATAACTTATACATCGAGTACCTCACCATGTACACATTCTGGACTCCGAAATATATTGTAAATATAAGATATACCTCCGGGAATAGCAGCGATATAAGAAAAGAACACTATTTGTTTTTTGTTATATATTATTATTGTTATTTATCTTTAATATTAATATATAATACATTTTTCATATTTAATATTTAACAATAATATTTAATTAAATTTTTTGTATATCTATAAGTTTTTAATCAATATATAAAAATAATAATTTATATATATTATTAACTTTATTTGATACATATAATATTTAAAATATACAAATATTATTCTCATATATTAAAACTTCAATCCGCATTGATTTTGCAAATTGAAGTGCTTCAGCCGAACTCAACTTATATAATAATATTGATGTTACGCCTTCATCATTTTTCAAATTACGAAAAAGGTTGCCTTAATCTAGCGAATGTGTTGAAGATTTCACAACTTTTTTATAGTAAATGTGTCTGGAGTGTGGATTAGTATCCAGTTAGCTGGTCAGCTGGTCAACTGGTCATCTGCTCATTTATCATGCTAATGTCGCATGACTGCGATACCTTCATATCATCATTAATTATTGCGACGCGTCGGCTACGGCTTCGCTCCCCTAACACAGTAGGTATCTATATAGCTGCAGTTGCCCCCCCTCTATGTTGACTCAACAGCTTAAACATTTATGCAAACATTAGCAGACTGTAGCAGCCAGAGAGTGGACAGTGGATAGTGCCGGGTATCGATGCTGGTACTGCTGCTGCTGCTACTGCTGTTAATCCCGCCGGCTCCAGCTCAAATCACGTGCAAATTAATCATCATTCTATGTGATTTGCCAAAACGCTGCAAGTTGTTGCCATGCTTGATAAATGATATGCCCAAAAAAAAAAAAAAAAAAAATCAGATTTGAGTTTTCTGCTTTTCCAGATTTTCACTTTTTGCTTTTTTTCGCAGCTTCAATTTGCATTTGGGATAATCAATCGTGGTCTGGCAGCGCCTGCCGGCTGTTGCTAATTTGCTGATAAGAAACCGGAGCATTTGCATAATTTGTAACAAAAATTTTGGCTGGCGAAAATGGGAAGCGAAAGGAAGAGTCGAAACTGGCTGGCAGAGGCTTGCGAATCTGTCAGTCGAGGGTTGAGTTTATTTAGAGCCATTGTCTGGCAGCTGAGCTGGGTTATGAATATGCCTACATTGTTGATCTTCCCGTTGTTGTTGTTTGTGTTGTTGTCACCTTTTTGTGTGTGCGTGTGCGCCTCATTGTGCGGCATGACAAACATGGCAACTTACACGTGGCTTAAGTCAACAGCGGCTAAAAAAGTTTAAAATATTGTTGAGCTCACACAAAAAGTTTGATTGATTTGGGTCGCTGTTGCTGCTGCTGTGCGTCCTTGTCCTGGGCTCCGATTCATTGATTGATTTGCCTGCCTTCATTTATTTTACACTCTTTTTTTTTGCATTTGGATTAGTGCGAAAATTTTTGCTGTATGCGTTGATTGGTTATTTGATATTCATGGCCCAGCGGGTGACTGAGAGGAAGACGGAACAGCTAAGCGCGCGCCGACGAAGCGTGCCAATGGATTAATGTAATTACAGTTGTCGTAGGTTGTTGTCAGAGGCCGAAGATAGATGATGCCAGGGGGACATCAGCTGTTGTCAGCCGAGTGAGTTAATTTACACCGGACTTGTCAGGGGGCGGCGTGTGGCGCAATTAAGACATAGACAAAAGGCGTTCTAAGCTTGAATTTTAGCTAATTTAATAATAATATAATTAATATAGCACGAGCTATTATTTATATATGTATGTGGATTCTAAAAAGAGTTTAACTGCTTAGTCAGTCATTGGTATGAATAGAAAAATTTAATAAACATTTATAGATTATATATATAATTAGATATATATAAATTGTTGCCAGTTGGCTGGCTGAAAGATTTCTATATAAATATATATAAATAATAATAAATAACTGATGACATTAAAGCAACTGTATTCCAGAGTTACAAAAGTATCTACAGAAGTATTTTTCAAAAGTATCTTCAGCGATATATTAGTGTATAAAAAACATTTATAGCCTTGAATTGCAAAAGTATCTATACCAAAAAGGTACAAAAGTATCTCTAGCAGGAAGTTTCAAAAATATCTTTAACTTTCAACAAAAGTATTTGTATTGAATAGCTACAAAAGTGTCTTGGTCCTAAACTATACATATATATATATAAAAATATAAAAATAAAAAAATAAATAAATAAAAAATTATAAAAATATTAAAAAAAAAAAAAAAGATTAAAAGGGACCCATATGAGTTTTAAAAGTATTTGCATTACAAAAATATCTATCTCAAAAGTGTATCTTCAACCGTTTGTAGGCATTTAAAAAATATCTTTACCAAAAAAATATGAATCCAGCTATAAAAAAATTATACAAATGATAAAATTTGCAGCAAATAAAAATAATTTATAAAAGTATCTAAAAGTGAACATAGAAGAATACAAAACCTGCATAAAAGTGCGAGCAAATAAAGCTTTTAAATGTATCTGTTACTTGAAGATAAGTAAAGCTACAAGAATATATTTATATAATTTATTTTAAAATTAATTCATCACAAGCAGCATCTCTGAATCCCAAACACAGCATCAGCCCAATGAAAAATTAAAACAAATTGAAATTAACAACATTATTAAATAGCTATTTAAATAATTAAGTCATTCCTCAAATGTAAGCCATGCCAGATCTGATTAAATGCTGCAAACAGATGGCTAATTGGTGCAGCTAACAAATTGCGATCGACTTAAGCAAACACAGACTAAAGCCGCTAATAACTCTCGTTAAATGTAACAAAAAATACACAAACACACATGTATATGGGGATCACAATGCGAAGCCATCAATTACGGGCGAAAGACAAAAAAAGCCACAATAAAAACAAAAACAATCAGATGTATAAAAGAGAGCACGCGGAAGTGTTTACAAATGTCAAAGCGAAAACCAGTCCAAAAAAATAAATAAATAAATAGAGTAAAAGTGTGTGTGTGTGTGTGTGTGTGTGTGTGTGTGTCTGCCCTTCTCCCATTTTGTTGGAGAAATGTAGCTAACCGCATCTAAATCTGGCATAGCCAAATGCAACGTGATTTCAAAAGTTTCTCATGTCAATTTGAAGATTTGGAATCGGTTGAGCAAACGTAATGAAAATGTCAATACCATTGACATTTGTTCCAGCCACTCGAGAGACAATAGCAACAACAACAACAACAACAACAACAAACGCAGCAGCAGCAGCCAGCGTAGCCAAAGGCCATTAGCGAGTGAGATGCACTCAGAGTGGATGACGACGTCGACGCGACGTCTTGGCTAGCGCCTTCACTTGATGTATTGTTTCAAGACATTTGATTTATATCACTGCAGACTGCTCGACGCATTTCTCCAGCTCTGGCTGTGGCTCTGGTAATGAAACTCCAATCAGCGCTGGTCAGTCACAGCCACTGGCTGCCAACAGCGACGCGGCCTGTGTCTTGCCAGCTTTTCACCAACAATGTGGAGTGTCTGGCAATAATAATAACAACAACAACAATTCGAGTTGGTATTGCGTAACGCAGCCGAAAGTGGAGCAACGGCTGTTGTTGATGCTGCTTTCTTTGCAGCTGCCCCCGCTGGCTGCCTCTCTCCCTCTCTCTATCTCTCTTTCTCTTACCCGCTGTGTCTTTGCTATCAACGTTTTTTTTTTTTTTTTTTTTTTGACAACTGCATGATGCATTGCCCCAGTGGCCCAAAGTGGGTGAAAGGCTGCTGAAGTTGCCAGCGCTATCATACGGCGAACATTTGCACCGCTGTCTCGAGTCAGTCTTAATTTACGACTTTGACGTTTACGATAACAATTTGTCAGCTTAATGGCCAAGAAGGATGCGCGGCGACAAGTGGACGCCAAATTCGTGTATCCTGAGAGCTGACGTCGCCTCATTCCACCTCTGCACACTTTCCATATATAATAACACGGAAGCCAGCACGAAAGCGAAAACTACAATAAAAATATTTGTGTATATAGAGGAGAGATATATATCTATATAACGGTATATATATATGTATACATATAACTGTTGCGTTTATTTCGAAATAATTGCGATTGCTCTGCTTCGCATTTTGAATGCACATTTCGTGACTTCAAGCAGCAGCAACAACGGAGCATTACAAATGTGACTACAAAACAATTAGAGCTAATTGTGCAAGCGAGACAGCAACACGCATGCCTAAGTGCATTTTTTATGGCTGTGCACTTTGGCAACTCTGTCACAGCGCTTAGCTGCAGCTCCCCTGTTCTGCGCCCTGGACACGCCCTCTGAGCAGCTTAAAGCTTTTTCGAACAGCTGATTGGTGTTTATAACTAGCCCCCACATACAAGCACACTCCTATAAGCATATGTATGTATGTATGTGTGTGTGTGTGTGTGTGTGTGCATACAAAGCGCTTCAATCTGCATGTCAATTGACAAGCCCATGAAGCCAACGTTCCCTCCGCTGCCCACATCAAGCAACAGCGACCGTCAGGCGAATGTATTCATTAGTCGCATTGCCGGTATCTAGACACTGAGTTTAACACACACACATACACGCACACACACACTGATAAATTGACAATTACAAGCCGTTGAATTTATGCTAATCTGACTGCAAAGTCCCCGGGGCTAACAACTCTTCGTACACTCCTCGCTGCTGAGGAGTGTTTTCATAGTTAGAGTAGGCAGCGTGTCACGCAGTGTCTTGCAGTCAGAATCTTAAGCAGAAGGTAAAAGCGGATAGTAATACAATTATAATACGTAAAACATAAATTTCTAATTTTCAAAATTCAACATTGTTTATACAATTTAAAAATATATTTTTTAAATATTTAAAAATAATAAAAAATATTTAAAAAAAATAAAATAATAAATAATAAAATAATAAAAAATTAGTAGTAGTATTTTAGAAAATTCTAAAAATAATATATATATTATTTTTTATTTTATTATTATATTATATTATTTTATTATTTCATTATAATATAAATAAATATACAAAAATATATATAAATAAATAAATAAAATATATATTAATATATAATTAAATATTTAAAAAAAACATATGTAATTTTCATATTAATATTAAATTTTCCAAAATACGCTTTCTTATTTTTATTAATTTGTGAGATACTGCCTTTAGGGATCTGGGTTCGCTTACTAATCAACAATAAAAATGCATATATGAAGAACTTTTCAGCTTCATCTTCAATATATTTTTCAATGAATATTAATGTATAATATATATATTATATAAATATATTATATAAATATTTCAATAAATATTATGTAATATACCAATATCATATTTTAAAGCTGATTTTCTGTAATCGATTTCGTGCCATACACGCTTCCATCACAAATGCGTTGTAATCAACGAGGGACAACGACAACAAGTTATGTTCAATTACGCCACTCAAAATGCAAATGTATTTGTGACTCTGAGTGTGTGTGTGTGTGTGTGTGTGTGTGTATTGAAGTGTGTAACTCGGAGCGATCTACGCATTCGCATATGTTTGGCACATGTTTTCATTAATCTTACTTAAGGCCCCGCCTGGCGAGAGGTGGAGACCGCAGCCAGCCCACATAGCATATCTGGCTGGGCGCTGGCGATCGAGATTTTGGGCTTTTGAGAAATGATGATGGCTTTAATCAGGGCATGTGCCAAAAGGCAGGCAAGTCAAGGTTAAGCGTGGACACCTCTGTGCGGCTTTGTTATGATTCATAAAGAGATAGAAATCATTTGTTTTCACAGCGGTTAAGGAAATAAAGTGTTTAGAGAAACGGTCGAGACACAAGTCAAGGGCAACAAATAAATGATAAATGGGCATTCTGAAAGCTAGCCAAAACAGAACAGAAAAGACACAGAAGAGAGAAAGAAACGTTTTAATAAAGCAGTCAAACATAATTTAATTAAAATCCAACATTTAATGATTGGTTAAACGGGTTTGCAGAGTTCAATTTGGGTAAAATTACGGTTGGTGCATACCCTATGCTGATTAAAACTGGGGGGTTAGAGGGTATTATAGAGGTGTGGGTAGATATGCAACAGGCAGAAAATGATGTGAAAATACATATTAACAATCATGCTTTAGAATATGGAATATGGATACTATTGTATATATAGAAGTAGTTTTCGATAACATAAGAATGATGTGATCATATATATCGAAATGCTGTTGGATAACTACATATTGATTTGATTCTAATAATGCCTATTATCGACCACGGCATGATATTTATAAGCTCATTAGGGCATTTTCCTTGAGCGACTCTTTCCAATTTGAAAAAAAATTAATAAAATCCAAATAAGCAAAATTTCAATTATATTTTAAAATTATAGTTTTGAAAATTTTTAGCTAGAAAATAAAATTTAGAATGTTAAACAAATATATACAATATATATAATGCTAAAAAAAAAATAGGTAATTTTCCTCTTGCAAAATTAAAACATGATATTTTTTTTATTAATGAAAAAAAAGAAATGAAATTAAAAAAAAAAATCCCAAACTTTCAATTAGAATTCAGTTTTACTTTCGAGCCTTCGTGACTCACTTCATTTTGCAGCTTAGCTGATTGCAGGGTATCTCTTTATCTAGTGACTCTTGACTAAAACATTTTCAATGCGCTGCTTAATTTTTTTTTCTTTACTTTTTTGGCTGTCAAATTCAATTGTTGCTGCGGTATCCGTGGCCCCCGTTGATTGTTTGTTCAGTTCAATTGTTTGCTCGATAATTTTTTGGCCGCATCGCATTGCACAAATGCCATTTAAATTTAACCTTTTCAGCAGCCGATTTCAAATTGCCGCCTCGAAAGACCAACACTGCCCCCGCCCCTTTTAGCTTTTTTTTTTGGGGTGTGTGGGGGGGGCTAAACTATGCAAATTTCATGGCTAACAACAGCAGCCAAAGCTCATCAGGCAAAAGCCGGCAATTGAATCAACTGAAGCGGCATTCAATGTCTACCTGCCCAATTGCACATCAACAACCACATCCACAGCCAAATCCAAATTCAATTCCCATTTAAAAGAGAAAAAAACTGAGTGAAGAGCCGCCGTTGAGTATGACGCGATGGATGACGACGATGACGATGAGACTGGAAAACCGCAATATCATGTTGTTTAGTATCATTAAAGCACTTGATGGGAGGGCAACGTGGAGCGCAGACGGCGGCTCAATGCTACAGATTTCGAGTGAGCCAACAATGGCTGGCATATCGCAAAAATAACTGCGGCCCCCTCTCAATGGGATACCCAATGGGCATTGTATGCAGATCATAGTCAGAGCTAAAACAACAACAGTTACTTGACTAAACTTTAAAGTCATACAGAGTCATGCGACAGCAACAACAAAGGGATTTCTGTTATTTCATGGCGTAAATGATATGCTACCGCAGCGCGCCAGTAAAAAACTTGAGGAGTGGTCGAAAATATATAAAATGCTTTGGCATAGTTCAGTAATCGATATACGATATGTTTTTTTTTTTATTTTTCGCTATACAAAGTTGGGAAAGTTGCAGCTATTTGACATTCTACGCCAAAAGGCTTTCAATTATCGTAGTTGGAAATGCAGCAGACACTGCATTCTGGGCAAGATATGTTTGATTAGCAGCTAACCAAAGGCAGGCATTCAAAATGTTGCGAAGTGAGGGAGTTAATCAATATGTGATAGCTTGTGGCTGGAGGAATTGAAAGCAAAAGTATTTCAATTAATATTGTTGGTCATAAGTCTAGTCTAGAGCTGCTGGCCATAGGCAGATAATAATAACCTTAAAGCTTTTGAGCAAGAGCGGGGTGAAGAGTCGATTCTTGATAATCTATAATCGATAAATGATAGTTTATAGCTTTAGCCTCTTGATGTTTTCTACCAAAACAAAAATTCTTTCAACTATCAAATTTGAAAATAAGTCTAGTCTAGATCAGCTTGATTCGCATTTTGCCAGAGGCAGATTCTAACAAGTTTCGCTCTATTGAAGGACGGCAGCCTAATCTATAATCGATAAACGATAGTTTAAAATCTTTCTATTATCATATTGTAAAATTAGTTTAGTTTGGATTAGCTTGATTAGCATTTTGCCAAAGGCAGATACTAACAAGTTTCGCTCTATTGAAGGAGGGCAAGGCGAAGACTTGATTCTTTATTAATCTGTAATATATAGACGATACTATATAGCACTTTGACATCTTAAGCCAAAAAAAAAAACCTTTCAATTACCATATTTAAGTACAAGTCAAGTCTCGAGATTCATTTGATTACCCGATTATCTTGCGAAGGCACTAACAAGCCTCGCAAGCCTCTCAACTTTGGGATTTTTATTTTGCGCAATTCACGTCAACAGAATCCCGCGGCGCATCGCACAAAATTACAAATTTTGTAATTGCCAAACAAAGCGAGCTACTTCGAAGAGTTGAAATTTCATTTGCTGAAGAAGGAGGTGTTGGAGCAGGCGGGCTGCAGCCCCATAGATTCACACAATACGTACAGCAAAGGCAGGCCAAGTCAGAGAGAGAAGCAAAAAAAAAAGAAGCAAAATAAATAAAAACGAGCCAAATTATAGTAGATACGTGTACGAGTACGGAGCTCTACGTGCACATTGTGCAAATAGCTGACAAAATGCAGGCGAAACGTCTCCAGACCCAAAGACTGAGAGTGAAGAGCTTAGAGCTAGCGATGGGCTAGACTGGGTTGGTGTGCTGTGGTGTGGCACGACGTAGCAGGCACGAAAATGGCTTAGCTTTAAAAATAAATAAAGAGTAAATATAAATGAATTTGAAATTTATTAGCTCATTGCTAGCCTTGAGCTTGAACTTTGCAGTATTGTCAGAGTGTGATAAATTTAGACCATAAATTAGTTCGTGAATCGTACGTCAGGCATGAAGAGTTCTTTAGTTATGCAGATAATGAGATTAGCATGGCTTAAGCTGCAAATTAAAAGCATAAATTATTGAGAATCAGAAGAGCATGAAACATTAGCAACGCATCAAAATGATTATCTGGAAGTGATGTGAGTTAGGAATATTTTATAAAATTTATTGAAAGTTTTTTGCTTGTTAAATTAAAATTTAACGAATTTCTCTTTCAGAAAAATATTTGTTGTCAATATAATGATAATATTTGTAATTAATGATAATATTGTTATTAAAAGTGATTAAACGAAATTGATTTTTAAAGTATGTAAAGATCATTAAAAATTATAAATAAATTTTAATTTTACACTGTTAAATTATTATTGAAAGAATTATAGTTCTATATCCATTTCCTTCAATCACTGACAACATTTTTTTAAACAGTCAAAATTTGTCTACAAGTTAATAAAAAAAAAATTACCTCCTACCTGGCTACAATTTCAATTAAAACGCCGCACGACCATCTCTAATTGAAACAAAATACAGCCAAATACAACGCCGACGCAGGCATCGGAGGGCAATTACAGAGTAGCGTCGACGAGCATTACGAAAAGAGCACAAATAGCATGCGATCACTTGCTGGAGCAACAGGCAAGACCTAAAAGCCATGTGATTAGGCCAAAAACCTATAGCTAAAGTTGCCTCACACAAGAGAAGATGAAAAATTGAGGCTCAGTTGACGGGCGCCTGGGGGCCGATGTCGGTTCGATGTGAGTGTCGATCGTGTGTTGGCCAAATGCGGAAGTTGCTCTGGCAAAATGGTATCTTTGTTTTACAACTGTATTAGGCAGCGAGGTGGGTCAATTGGAGCCAGTTATGGGAACCCCAGCACAACTCGCCCCCCAAAGCATCTATAGTTGCGGGCGTCGTGCAATTACGCGCACCACCCGCTGGCATTGTGTGGTGCTTGTATTTATTTTTATTAAATGAAATCAAAAGCAATCATAAATAAACTTAAACTCGTTTGACCACAAAATACACAAGCGACAACAACTAAAACAACAACAACAGCCACATGCACAGATACTTAAACTTAAATTACAGATTGGTATGTAAAAAACGTGCATGCGAATTGCGGGCAAGCTGAATGTAAGCAACAAACTCTGATTCGCTCACCAAGTGGGATATGACCAAAACGAAGGCACTTCATTACCTTCGTGGGCAGTGGAGTGTGGTCTGAAGTGTGTCAATACGAATGTCTGTGTGTTAGTGTGTGTGTGTGTCTGTATGTCTGTGGATGATTGGCTTTGTAAGTGTATCAGTCTCGGACTTGGTCTCTGTTTCTGGCTTTAACATTGGCTTTGACAATGCGAGTCCGGGCGGAGCGTTAATGTAATTGTTGCTATGACACTGACACCACCTCGTTCTCCTCCCTCTGGCCGACTCTGGCTGCCTGTGACTCCCAACTCCCTCATCAATGTGGGCATTACTCATTCGACTGTACTCGCGCCAATTCAAATGCGCGCAAAAGGCAAAGGCGAACAAAGATTTTATTTTTATCGCGCAACTAGCATGGAATGCGCTACAGTTGAATAGGGCATATTGACTCTGAAGGGAAAGAATATTGGATTAAAATTTTGAAATGTTATAAATTATATATAATAAATTATAATTTTAAGTTATATATAATGAAATTTGGTTTAATTTAGTCTGTGAATTTGGCTACGAGTCTTTCTATAAGCTTTCAGCTTGATAAATATTTATGACAAATAATAATAGTAATAATAAATAAATAAAATTACTCTCTGCATGACTAAACACAAAATTCCTTAAATTTACTTTTGATAATTAGTTCCATTATTGGATTTAAATTTATATTACAATATTAAATTAAATAAATCAAATTTAATTGAAGATAAATATATCTTGGTTTAATTTAAAGTTCAATTTTCTTTACTTGTCTGGTTTTATTAAATGAAGAAGAATGGTCAAGTTAAAAAAAAAAAAAACAAAATTAAATTAAACATATAAATATACTTTTCAAGTCTTTATTTATTATTTATATTTTTTTATTTATATTAAGAGTAATAGCTTTACAACAAATAAATAATGTAATAAAATTAAATATTTTAACATGTCGCATAAACTTTTTTAAATTTTTCCAAGAATTCTGCCTCTGCCAATCTTTCAAATGGTCATCTCTCTTGCTTTTGCTAGACTGTCTACATATTTATTATTATTTGAACAAATACAAATATTTGGAATTATATTATATATACCCAAAATATATATCAAATAAATATATTAATTAAAAAATATTATATTCTATTATAAATAATTATATATATATATAATAAATAATTATTTTACATTCTTCACATTTATTAAATTTCTTTACATTTTCTTTCCTTCTTCATTTACAGATTTCTCTGCCTCAGCAAACGCACAACACCTCAAATTGCAATCTCTCTCCCTCCATTGCCTGCCTCAACTATTATCTTCACATCCTTCCTGTTTCCTCTACATATAATTGTTTTCTTTATTTAAGCTGGCTTTAAAAGCTCTTGCAGTTGATGAATATTGCCCGCAATGCATCGATTTCGGTCTGGACGCCGTCTGTGCAGCGTCTTTCCTGGGTCGCCTGCGCTCTGAACTTTGCAGAGATTATCTCAAGTCGTTGTAGCTCGTGCTGCGCACTTTTCAGCTTAAGTTACGGTTGCAGTTTTTGTTTCAATTTCTGTTCAGTGTTTCTTTATTTTTTCTGTTCATGTATTTTTTTTATGATTTTTCTTTTTGCGTCGATTTTTATGATCCAGTATTTACAAGCGTGTTTAATCGTAATCGCGCCGCAGCAGCCGCCACAGCAGCTCGCACAATTTGAACCGCGTTGTTGTTGTTGTTACACACAATATGTTGTTGTAGCTGCTGCCTTTTTGCATATTTCTCTCTCGGCTCAATCAATTCGCAGTTGATTTTTTATTTCAGTTTCCCACTCATTTGCATTTACCATAAATTCAATTAAAGTGCCCCGTCGCTCTGTTTTTTTTTTCTTATTTTTTGTTTTTATTTATTTGCAACTTCCAGCTTCCATTGCCCATTTTACAACACTTTTACGGCGCTTTTACAGCACTTTTTTCTTTTCTACAATTTTTTTTGCATCTTTGCGACTTTTGTTTTCTTGATTTCCTAGCACTCTTGCCAAGGAGAGGGGGCACAGCTCGTGTTATTTACACGCTTTTAATTCCATTTCAATTGCACAATTAATCATGCGCTTGGCACAACTTGGCACACACACATACATGGATATTCACATTTTTGGATTTTCCTTGTGCGTGTTTCGCGCTGCTCTTTGATTGAAGTTCAACGGAGCGTATGAGCGATTTTTACTTGTCTCTGCTGCTTGTTGTTGAACTCTTTTGTGTTAATTAAACGCTTTAATATCGCTGCGCTTTGTTTACGCTGTCATAACAGTACAAACACACACACACATACCTTCTCTCTCTCTCACATACACACACACACACCCACCTGGCTTAAACAATTGCATTTTTTAGTGGCGTTCCGTGCAAAATGATTGATTTGATTTCTCAGTCAGAGTCAAGAAACGCGCTGCGAAGCAACAAACTCAGCCAACGCACAATGGCAAAGCACATTATTTATGACGCTCAATGAGCTCCAAGTGCATGAGTTTACTTTTATTATTTTTATTTTATTATAGTTTGTTTCTTTACCCGATTTATTTTTAAATACAACTCAAGTATTTTTCTTTCCAATAGCTGTGCTCAGGCGCTGTGTGGAGTCGTTGGAGTCGGTGGCTTTTAAGGTGCGTCGCATTCGTGTTTTGAATAGCGGAAATTCCACATGAGCACACACCAAAAAGACAACCGCCTGTCACAGTTGCAGTTGCTCCAGCAACAACAACAACAACAACAACAACTGCAGCCAGTTGTGAGCGAAAAGTATCTCACAGATACGCGCTGTAGCTATGCAGTAACATTGACATTTAGAATGCAGCTCGCGCCGCACTGAACCATTCATAATTGCAAATCTCTGCCATAAAAAGCTATGAAAATCAATAGCAATAGCAATGGCAAAAACGCACCGGACACACAAATCCACAAATCCACTAACCTTGTGGCCCCGACCATAAAAAGTTGCGTATCGATTCCGTCGTTTTTGACGTCTTTTTAGTCGATTTGGCGATTTCGGTCGTGCTCTGAGCCTGACTGAAATCAAGCCAGAGTCGTGCACTGGACGGGGCCAATTACAGTGCACTTGCCACTTGCCCATGGATCGGGCCAAGATGCCGACCACGACCGCAAATTGAAACTGTAGCTGGGTGGGAGGCAATGCACGCTGGCCCAGACGGGTGTGCCACGCAGGGAGCTAGCGGCGGATACAGCTTGTGGCCTGGCGGAGTCAAGCGACTGAAATCAATAAATAAATCGGAAGGATGAATAAATCTTGCATCGTTGTGCAAATGAAAAGAAAATATATATTAAATGTAGCTAAGCGGATATAGATATAGATATAGATATAGATATAGATATAGATATAGATATAGATATAGATATAGATATAGATATAGATATAGATATAGATATAGATATAGATATAGATATAGATATAGATATAGATATAGATATAGATATAGATATAGATATAGATATAGATATAGATATAGATATAGATATAGATATAGATATAGATATAGATATAGATATAGATATAGATATAGATATAGATATAGATATAGATATAGATATAGATATAGATATAGATATAGATATAGATATAGATATAGATATAGATATAGATATATAGGCCAATCACAACTATTCGATTCCCCCAATACCGTTTGACATTTATTAAATTTAATGGGCTGTGTAACCGAAGATCTCTATCAAACAACTTCCTAATAAGCTGTCAAACATCCTCCAACTATTTCCACACGTTTTTCGCAATGCTCCCCTTCCACCACACCCGATTGACTACATTTTTTTCGCAACGAAATACTTGTGAGATGAGAAGACAAAAAATAACGAAACATAAAACGTTCTTTAGACAGGCACGCTTCGAGCATCGTAGACCAGACATAAACAATGCCGTAATGACCCACTCAGCGGGCAGGCAACCGCACAACAACAAACAACACATGATAGAAAGATGGCATCATAACTTAAACATAAACGTCACCATTAAAAAATTGGCAACAATGCCCAAAAGTGGCATCAAGTGGCCGCTGCAAGGCGCAGGCGATGGCGCAGGTAAACACAGGTAACTCAAGTAGCTAACACACTGCACCAGTGACTGCGACGCCAGACGAACCCATATTCAATAGAAGCACACTTGAGCACGACGCTTTAAGAGAGAGACACACAAAAACCAAATGCGAACCAGTTAAGAGTCGACTCGAAGAGACTGAGAAACCAGCCACAGCTTCAGCAGCGACCAAGCTGGGCTCCAGTCGGACGAGCGGAGCGAAAACGAAATCAAACTGAAACCGAAAGTCAAACACAGCTGAGCTCGAACGGGCGCCAACGGCGATCGTCTCTTAACGTCGAAGAAGAAGACAGAATCACAAATATCAAAGAGATATCACTGCTGCAGTCGGCGTCGGCGTCGCTGCTCGCGTCGGCTGCGCACGCTCAGTTTTTGGCGTCTTCAAGCGTTTGGCCCAACTGGCAAAGGTTTCAGTCGTAATTTTGGCAGCCGAACGTGCGGAGCTTTTCGTCCAAGAGACGCGCGTGCCGATCCACCACAACAAGTGCGTAGTGTGAGTTATTAAAATGATGCAGAAGCCGAGTCGATTTCAAAATTAAAATCAGCTGCTAAAATTCATACACAATTATTTTGAAGTGTATAACGTGCGAATATCAAAAGTCTCGATACAAATGTATCTTCAAGTGCGTTGCATGTGTATCTCGTCGTTGGCATCTGTTTAGCAAGGCAAACGGACTTGGCAGACTCGATTCAGTTTTTGGTTTTTATGCAAATTTTCGACTTTTGCAATTATCGCACAACAAATTGCGGCTGCAATCGACAAAAAAAAAACTCAAAAAAAAAAACTAAATAATTATAATAACTACTTGTAAAATATTTGAAGTTTGCGCATTTAATTAAACGAAAATTTGCAATCAAATTTGATTAACATATAACATGGCAACAAACATGGCTAAAACCAACAGCAACAGCAACAACAACTCAAACTGTTGAGCACTCCATTCAACAGCAAAAACCGCAGATGAACCAAGACCCCAAACAAAAATAGAAAAACTAAAGTAAAACCGTGGAAAAGCGTCAAGTGTGAGGTTCTCGTGTGATCTGTGATCATTATTGCTTATGAGCACTCGAAGCATGCAGCGAAACAGGTCTCTGCAAATCTGGTAGCTGCATTAATTACAAATCTATTTAAATGAGTCTGACAGCCCAGGCGCAGGTGAGCAGCAGCAGCGTAGCTGCACCAGGTGCTAAAGATGATCATTTTAAGTGATGTCGCAATTTTTATCGCAATGGATTAAATATTTAAATTGATAATCAGATATGATGGCTGAGTAAAAAACTTAGACATTTTGTTTATAATGAGAGCTGGCTTGAGTTGATCAATCGAGTGGGTTGCAAAGATAACTTTGAATAATAAATAACTCGAAATTAAATGAGAACTTAAAGACATTATTATAATACATATATAATTCAACATTATATTTTTGTATCAAATAATTTATGTATATAAAAGTTGACCTTTTTGAAAGCGTGCAAATTCACAATTTAATATTGAATAAATTTAGCTTTTTGTAGACTCATTCACAGAGAAGCAGCAACGAATTATATAATTATTTCATATGAAGAAATCATTTTTTGCTAATCATTGTTGACCAGTTCAGTTCTAGGTAATTATATAAGAAATAGAAATATATATACATATATATATTGGTTGGGCTAATATCAAATAATTGTAGCTCGTTTTCATTTGAAAAGAATTTAATAATTGAGTGTTGAGCGGAAAAAATGATTATAATCATATTAAGTAGCTTTAAATAAATACAAAGATTATTCAGACTAAGCAGAATATTGTTTGATGAGCAGAATTTATAATGAAAAACAAATTATTAAATCTCTATATAAGAAATAAATGTATTTCTACAATAAAACTTGAAATAATATATATTAAAGATTTAAGTTTAAATAAAGAAAATTTTAATATATACAAAATTTGTATATATATATACAAAATTATATATTTTAAAAACTATGTTTATATTAATTTAAATATATAATATATAAATCTATAATTATATATTGTGTATATATTAATTAATATTTTAAAAATTTTAAACAGATCTTTATATATATATATATATATATATATATATATATATATACATATCTGACCATATTTTGTTTCCAAAATCAAATAGCAAAGTAAAATATATATATATATATATATATATATATATATATATATATATATATATATATATATATATATATATATACATACATGTTATAATATATGTTATAAAATATTCTTTAAATGTGTACATAAGATAAATATTGAAATACATTTTCTTATAGTTTTTGCTTACACGTTATTCTGTATCATATTCTCAAGATTCTGCTTTAGGGCTTATGCTAACAACAATTTAAGCAAATTCAAATCTCATCCAAGAATTCAGCCTAGAATTTAAATTAGTTGATTAATCTAATGTATTCAACATAAATGTTACATATGTACAACGAAATCGGTTCTACATTTTTCCAAATTCTCAATATAGTACATGTACTACCTTATATATTAAGTGTTTACTACACAATTTCGCAAATTAGGCAATACTTTTGCGCAATAAATACAAGTTAATTGAGTTTAAATTAATGAGTTAATAATATTCCTTATTGGTTATACCTTAAAACAAGCTTTAAAATAAATTTACGCCTTCGCTCACGAGAGAGCTAATTATAATTCATTGAATTGATATTCCCAAGTACTTTCTATAAAAACCATAAAAAATTGTGTATGTAAATTGAGATTGGCTTCTGAATTGAGTCAATGAACCGCATAAGCTGATAAATTCGAATTTTCGGCTTTAAATTGAATGCATTTGTTGCAGACTTTAATACGCAAGGAATTTGAGTAGCATTTGACAGTTAATTCAAGGCATTGCGCTGCTTATATATAGACAGATTATGGCATGGGTAATGCTCATTTGATTGCTACCGATGCAGTTCACCTCGTCGTCAGTCACTTTTCATATAGTTCACGACAATGATCGATCACGCTTGGCTATTATAAGGTAACGAGTGTTGTAGGTCGCTTTTCTCACCCCCAAGTGCAACATCCTTGGCATACTCTATCAATTATCGATTATTCACTGCCATGACGCATCGCAAATGCAGACACACACACACACACATAGACATAGTTACTGTGAAGAGACATAGACAACTAGCAAATTACTTTACAAAATTGTAACATGCACAAATATGAGCATATATAGAGTCGTTCGGCTGCCATAATCCACAGAGCACAGAGCAACCACACCGACACCAAAACCACATCCACCCGCAGCTGGCCTCAGTTAGCCCCGATCCCGTCTCCCTCTCTCTCTCTCTCTCTCTCTCTCTATCTGCGACTCTCACTGTGCGCTTGGTCTACCCCGTTGATGGCTCGTAGATGTGTTGGCCAACTGCGGCTAGCTGCTGGTTCACCTCGCACATCTTGGCCAGCAAGCGAACGACGTCGTTGTGTGCTGGCTACAATGCCTGGCAAAGCCAAATAAAATCAAAAAGCATACAAAATGCATTTTACAAAATAAAGAAAAATAACTTTGAACTGCAGTTGCACAGTCTCGACCACAGCATCTGTTTGGCTAGAGCTTTGCTTCTGGCGCAGATTAAAGCCACAAAATGACTTAACTTATAAGCAGCTCAATGCCTGCCTGGCATTTGCAGTTGCAGTTGCAGTCGCTCTTGTTGCTGTTGTTGTTATTGTTGTTATTGCTGATGCCGCAACAAGTTCGTGTAATCAATGCAACTTAGTCGCTAGCCATGTCAGGAATGTGGTGCATAGGTCGACTGCCAGTTAGCCACCATACGAAAACACGTCTCGTCCGAGCCTCAGCCGCTGTCTGTGACGTGTGAATAGCCCGACTGCCAGAATACAGTTTTGCAATAGATCGAGCATAGATTGAAGATTGCACTGACTCTGGCCGGGCACCAAGTCTTGGTGGTGCCCACTTTGTGGCGCATTCAGGCGTAAATCCATTGCTCAAAGGTGTTCTAATGGTTGCCCAAATGAGCCCCCGATGGCCCATTGTACAATCCGTGCATACATTGCTAGCACACAAATCAACATCACCTGCTTAGATATTACAATGCCGATATTGCCTGCTATTAGACGCAGCAGCTACAGTTACTAACTAGCGGTGAGAGGCGCTAAACAAGTTACGTTTGCCAATAGTCAAGAATTTATAGACAGCCTAGAGAAACTTGTTTCAGGTGTTAGATCAATATAATGGAATCGAGGGGCAGACAAATTATATGTTATATTGTTTCGTTAATTTCGGTTTTACAATATTGCCATTCCATCATCTTCTTGAGCTCAGCTGGTTTTTAAATGCTTTTTCGCATTAGTATATAAATATATAGATATTGATGTATAGATAGATAAATGTATAAATATTTGATTAATTTAACAAAACTTTAAATATTTAATTTTTTTAAGTTTTTCATAGCTTAACCATTAATAATTAAATACAATTTTTTTTATTTCTATTTCTTTTGCTTGGTTTGGCTTAAGAATTAAAATTTTCAGCCAATTTCTCTATTATCAGTTTTATCTTCTACCTTGAAATCAGCAATTTCTTAATATAAATTTCTTATAAAAAATTCAATTTGATTGTTTATTTTGACTAGATATTTTATTCAAATAATTAATTTGAATACAAAACAAATATTAATGTCTAAATAATTTATCTTACTTAAATTGTCTAACTTACTTACTTACTTTAGTCTTAATATTCTTTTGTATATATATTTAAAAATAATGGTGAATTTTGTGTTTTTAAAATTATTTATTTATTCATTAATATTTATATAAAAAATTTCATACTGCACTAAGTCAAGATTAAAAATTATACAAGACATAGAAAAATTATGATTATTTATAGATATTTTATGTAAAGGTCTTTAGCTTGAGCTTTAGCTTTTTTCAATACATAATACACACATCATAAAATTCTATTTTTTATCTTCATTACATTGTTCTCTATACCAAAGCATAGTATTTTCTAATACCCAGCTTTATTTTATATACATATATTATACTGCCTTCAAACAGCCGCATATTTTAAAATTAAGAAATTAAATATAATAAAATACCCATCATTAGCCATTACACGATCCACTTAAGCAGCCGCATTTAGTTTTGTAATTTTTGTAATTTTCAAACATCAGAGCACATTTCCCAGATGACTTAACTTGAGCCGCCGAGTTTTTCCCTGATCACGCGCATCATGCATTAGTTAAGAGCTGCTCTGTGTGGCAATAGCGGAACCCATTTGGCCGACTATTAACAGCTTTATAGTTCAGTTCGAAGCGACGTTTAGTACAGTGAAGCACACGTAATTGCACTCAATGGGCCGCACACCCATTTGTGCCTCAAGGCGAGACCCTAAGGCAAGGTTCTTCAGAGCGACGTCAATTGCTGCGTTGACCTTTTGCATTTGGCTTCAACAGCTGTTTTCCCGCCACACAACTGACCTTAGCAAATCTTTAAGCTAAAATTATAAAGCTGCAAGCGATGCTATTAATAACTGCCCAACGAATTTTGCACAGTGCAACCCGAAAGGTAAGAGAAGAGAAGGCAGAAAGACCCAAAGATTGGCTGAGTGGAACAGAGCCAAGATTCGAGAGCTGCGCTGCAGCTCATTAAGCGACCAACGAACGGGCAACAGCTGTTGATGTAGCTGTTCGCTGTTCGATGTTTGCCGTTTGGTGTTGTTCGTTGTTGTTGCTGCCCCAACTCAAGTTGCAGCTAGTTGGGAGCACTTTGCAACGCCAGGGCAGACAGGCAACCAGCCAAGACGCGACTCTAAATGAAAACAAAAGTGAAAAGGTCAGCACCCAGGCAGGGAGTCGCAGCTCAAGAAGTGCCAGCCGCAAAACGAAGCTCCACTGTTGAAGCGCTAACACTCAGCCAAGTGTAGCCGCTAAGCTCAAGCGATTTCCCAGCTAAATACACTTACCGAAAGTAGCTTAACTCTGTGTTGAAACTTATGTGAAATTTGAATTATTAATGGCATAGGAAATTTGGCAAATACAGGAATGAAAGCTAATTAAATAATTAAATTATTATTATTATTATTGTATAATTTATTAAATAATTAATTAAATAACTAAAATATGAATAATAAATAAATAAATAAAAATTATATCAGATAGAATATGACAGTTTCATAACTTAAATAAATATAAATATAAATTTTCTTATGATAAATTTAATATAAATTTAGATAGTTATTATGTCAGATTTTGTCAATTTTGTTCATCAATTCAATATATTTTAAATTATAATTAATATATAAATTCACACATATTATCTGATGAAAAAAGTATATTTCTTAATATTAAAATTAAAATTGATTTACTCGAATTACATTACAAAGATATTTCAAAATATTCTCTAAAATGTAACTTTGCGTGAAACGATTTAATTGAGAACTTTATATTCCAGTAGTTATTTTAAGATATGCCTAAAATGATAGCTATAAATATATATATAGTTTTTTCATTACTTAAAACTTCGTTCTCCGAATTTTCGATCAATTATAGATCACTTACCCCTCTGAGTTGCCACTAAGAATTTCGTAATATTTAAAAATTATATGCACATTTTTTTCAGTTTCTATTTTCATTAAAAGCAAGATCATCTTTCTCAGTATTCTATTGTGGTTCAATAACAATAAAACAGCTGAGCCAAGGTAGTTGAGAAGCGACAGAGAAGTCTGTAAACTCTTGTTTTTTGCTTTCTCTATAACCCCAGCTAGATGAATAAATGGAGAGATAAATAAATTATGGACTTTTTTTTACGATTCTTAACTCATCGGGAGTTTTTAGCTTAAGCTTTGCTCTAGTAATTATTTCAACACTTCAGAACCTAAGTTTAACAATAGTCATTGTGATATATTATACAATATATAGTATTATATTATATATAGTATTTTATACATTAGTCTAAAGAGCAACATAAGAAATTCAATTAAATTTACACCACAAAAATTTCCGCTCAAACAACTTTTATGGCCAATCCAAGACTGAAGTTGGCACTAAGCCAACAATTCCCAAATAAAATTTTGATTTAGTTTTGCTTTATGTTTCTTTAGGTTAAATTATATACCCCATTTTCTAATGTTAGTGTATAGGTTTTTTATGGGCCTGCTGTTTTGTTTGGGGCCCGTTATTGCCCGTTTCTGTTGGCCGTTTTCCGGCTAACAAGTTGCGCATGCGCCAGTCTTGGCCCAAAGGCAGGCAAAACATTTGCAGCAAGTTGCTGGCTCAGGCTCAGGCTCTCGACTCGACTTGACTTGACTTGGGGTTGCCCAATGTGCGAGTACTTGTTAAAGCCATTCGCATTTTAATCTTTCTAAACTATTGGGCAATAGTTTTGGGGCATCTGGGGGCCAGGCCAATATGCGATTATCTGCAGCAGTTGCGAATGGGTAACTGAATTCAAAAAATTGCAGCAATTTGAAGAAGCTAAACGTGGTTTTGCGGTCATTAATAGTTGGTGTTGTTGTTGTTGCTGCTGCTGCTGCTGTTGCTGTTGGAAGGGGCTTTTGTTGCTTTTAATAGACTGGGAAATTGGGCAGATGAAAAACTCGCGTAATTGAAGAAGCAGCGACTCGAGTGACAACTTTCAAATGGAAATGAATTATTGATAGCACTTTCATTTTATGGTACATTTGCAATTCGATTTCCTTTCCCAAAAACCATTCACAGAAGCCGCACCGATCGCATCAACTCTCTGGGCCCTGCCGCAATTGGATTTGGATCGGCTGCTGATTCCTTGTGATCGCACTGACATTAGCAAATGGCACAAGAGCTGAGCCGACGTCTGCTTTGAGAGACAATAGCAATTACCCCAGCTACAGCCACAGAGTCAGCGATTGCTTATGTAATTTTCGACTGACAGCAATTGACATTTGGAGCTGAACAAAGGTGAATCGCGCCATGGACGGACACAGGCCGCTCGAAGATGCCGCAGGCAGAGCTAATGAGGCAGCAGCAGCAGGTCTGCGTCGACAGCCGACCAAATATCCACATGGCCTGAACATCACGGTGCAGACAGTTGATGACGAGAAGGCTGATGACTATTCGCGCGCCTCAACCCTAAGAAGCAGCAGCAACAGCAGCGGCGGCGGCGGCAACAGTGACATCGAATCCTGCTGGACCGACACTCAGAAGTATCGCATCGGCATGATTGGCAGTCCCGAGACGCTGGCCGAGCTTCAGGTGCGTCGCTACAAGTATCCCTTGACTGCCAACTACTATCTGAACCGAGCTGGCGCCGGTGCCGGCCAGCCGCAGGAGAAGCCCACGCCACTGATGCTGCTGGGCTATGCGAGACGCGCCTGCCGCTGGAAATATCTGCGCTGGCCCATCATCTTTGTGGCCAGCGTTCTGCTCTTCTTCGGCCTGATCACCTACTGCCTCTGGCTGCACGACGTGAGCGTGGCTCGAGCACGTTTTCTACAGCGCCGCTACGAGGTGACCACGTCCAGCTCAACTACCGAATGGGATGGCCTGCTCGAAGATGAAACCATGGAGGTGCTAACAACTACTACGGAGAATGTCAATACCATGCAAGAGTCGACGCGGCTGAGAGCGGTCGAAATACACAGAGAACAGACAACGGCGATGTCTGTGACGGAGGCAAACATTCCGACGGGCGATGATGACTATGATGATGTGCTGCTACCTGCTGACAGTATTCGCTTCACCTCCGGCCACCAGAATAGCTTCGGAGTGCCCATCGAACAGGATAAGCGTATGATGCAGCTGCTGAAAGATGTAAGTAGAAATTTTGGAGTTTGGAATATTTAGATTTTATTTGAATTAATTCAAATTGACTTAAAATGTTTTTCTATTTCTTTATATATTTAAAAATAATAAAATATAAAATTATAAAATATTTAAATATATATAAATAGATTAATAGATAGATTTAAATATATATAAATAGATATACAAAATAAAACAAATTATAACTAATAAATATTGTTAGACTAATACCTAGTAAAGCAATTCTTTTTCTCTGAAAATAAGTCAAGTCTAGGTCTATGTGCTTTGATGCTATGCTTTATATTATAACTTAATTTGAATATACACAGAAAAAACACGAAATTTAACCTTTCGGAATAACAATGTCTGCGTTAGCTTCTATATATAGAGAATTGCATGCAAACATTTAAAAATTAACTATTTTTATGGGTCGTAAACATGGACAAATAGCTTTGTAGCAAAAAGCATGTTAAAAGGAAAAAAACTAAGAAAAAAAAATACAATTAACAATATAAAATAAAAACTTTTAAAAATCATATAATACATCAATATAAATTGCTGCCTCTCTATGCGCTTCTCATTTCAATAAAAAGCATACATATACGAGATTCGTGCTATCACATTTCCTACACCCATTTACTATTTT
Organism: Drosophila fulvimacula; assembly: GCA_035045555.1. Taxonomy (NCBI): domain Eukaryota; kingdom Metazoa; phylum Arthropoda; class Insecta; order Diptera; family Drosophilidae; genus Drosophila; species Drosophila fulvimacula. The sequence continues at coordinate 3,149,018 of JAWNOX010000197.1, forward strand.
CTTTATGCCACCTCTCACCCCTCTATCGTCTATCAACCACATCTTGCAGCTACTGCCGAAACCCCAGTCCACACCCCCCGCTAATGTGCATCCGTTGACACGCGTGTCGCCAACGCTGCCGCCGCCCTCGGGTGTCAGCGGCAGACCGACTGAGGCAATGACCACGACGCCATCGAGCAGCATTGGCAGCGGCTGCATCTCGACGGCGTTGCCCATGTGTCGCGGCATCCTGGACTATGATCTAACCTACAACAATAGAAACGGAGCGCCCCGCGATGCGCCCGCCATGGAGGCCTACGAGCTGCTCATCGGCGCCAACTGTTCGGCACGCGCCGTGGAATTTGTCTGCGCTGCCCTGGAGCCCGAGTGCCGACCCCTGCACATTGGACAGCTGCCGCCGTGCAGGCGCATCTGCAAAGGTAACTGAATGAGGCATGAACCATGTGGGCCCATTAATCAGCTGCTCGATTTTGCTTTAGCCATACTGGAGGCCTGTTCGATTGTGATTGCCAACTCGGACCAGCTGAGCGAGCTGTTCGACTGCAGCCAGTATCCGGATGCCCATGAGACGCACAAGTGCGAGGATCCAACGCGCAGGCGTGACTTTTGCTACGGCAACGAGTTCCAGTGCCACGATGGCAGCTGCATTCCGCAGCAGTGGCAGTGCGACAATATCAAGGACTGTGCTGGCGGCGAGGACGAGGACGAGCAGTGCCTGGTGTGCGAGCACGAGGAGTTCCGCTGTCGCTCCAATGAGAAGTGCATACCGGAGAGTCTGCGCTGTGATCTGAACTACGACTGCTTCGATGCCAGCGACGAGGAGGATTGCGACGACTACGGCTCGGGCGATGCGGCGCCCTTCGACGAGGCCGAGCTGAACGCTTTTCCGCGCATTTTCTCCTACGCCAGCTTCCTCTCGCCCAACGAGACCAATGATAAGCTATACACTTACATCACAGCCACGACGGATGAGGAGGCGGGCACGGAGACCAAGTTCCAGGTGCATCAGGTCGCAGCGCCTGCCCAGGCAGCAAACGCCAGCGCCGAGGAGCCAACGGGCGGACCAAAGGGCTTTGGTAAGCTTTGAAATTCGAGATTTTCCCCCACACACAACTCCCACGCTCATCTCACGCACGCTTTAGTCAACTTTCGGGACAGCAAGGAGATCATGATGACCAGCGACTCGGAGAACAAGTTCAAGTATTCCGCGCAGCGCACCAATCGCACCAGCAGCAAATTCAGCATCGCCACGCCCACAGTGCCGACGCGTAGTGCCAGCGCGATTCCTCCAGCGACGCTAGCTCAACAACGCGAACGCGAGCGCATCACGATCAGCAGCAGCAGCAGCAGCACGAGCAGCAGCACCTCAACTACCATGGCCACGCCCGCCAGAACGCCTGGACGCTGTTTGCCGCACGAGCTGCGCTGTGTCAGCGGCAAGTGCATAACTGTAAATCAACTGTGCGATAAGGTAGGTCAGCCCTGAGGCAACTCCAGAGTTAATCCTAAAAAAAAAAATACCTTTCACAGCAAATAGACTGTCCCGATGCGGCTGATGAGATTATGTGTGTCTATCGCGAAAGGCCCAGTGGGCGCGTGACAGCAACAACAACCACAAAGACAACAACCACAACACCCACAATAACAACAACAACAACAGCAGCGACAACAACAGCAGCGATGACCACAACGAGACGTTCGGTGCGCAACAATCCCAATCGAAGTCGAAAGCCCAAGTCCTAAGCACTTAGGCTATAGCTGATGTACATTATATAACAATTTTATACTTATTATTATTTATATATATATATCTTTCTTATCTTTCTTGCGCTATATGTATGATATATACTTTTATATATATATATATATGATAATTGGCTAGATCTTAAGTTGTTAGTAGATTGTTTGACTATTTTTATGTACCAACTGCGTGTGTCTTTTAGCAATAATAAAGTTAAGCTTGTAGATAATCAAATAATCACAGTGTGGTAAGTGAAAAAGTCGAGCGTGCATTATCTTTCAGCTATGGCAACGACAACCTTGCCAGGAGCATAAAAGACTTCCATTGTCTTTAGCTGAATGAGCACTCGAGGGTCTTTCTCTCCTTTTCAATTTTTGTATATTGAAATCGATATAATACGAGAAAAAGAAAAAAATAACAATTAAACTCGGGACAGCATTACAATTTCACGGCGACCTTCAAGCTGAGTCAGCCCACGCACAGAAAGTCATTCAAAACATTCAATTAACGTGCCCATTGTCAGCATTGGAGCAGGGTGAGCGGGGCGTGGCGTGGCTTGTCCATTCATTATCTATGATGGCTGCGAGTGCATTAAAGTCATAGACACTGACACATGACACTCACCCACACACACAATGCGACTGGCTATGTAACATAATATAGCCACTCCAGGCCCAGGCTGCAACACGGAAGACAACAGGCCGTCAGCAGTCGGCTTTGAGCCCCAAAAAGCACTTGTCAAATGAGCGCAGCAGGCAAATCTACAAACGCCAAGCAGATTAAATTCCAGTTCAGACAAAAATGCCCAAGTCCAAGCTCACATGGAGATGGAACTCAAGACTGGCAGAACGATATATAAATGAGTTAAAAATATTGATATATAATTTATTTATTTATTTATTTTTTTTTTTTTGGCATAAACGTGAACCGGCGAGCTATGCCCCGAATCAGAAGTATGTATGGTTAGTGATATCATTGAAACTAAGCAATATAGCAGAAGAAAAATATTATGACTACAAGTTACAAAAATATATAATATATTTAAATATTTAAAAATTAATTTTTTTTTTTTGCCTACTCAGAATCACTCCAGTTCAGCTAGTCTATCTATTTTTATACACATCATAGTTAGCATAGCAAAAAATGTTATTCAAAGCATGACGGATTAATTTGCGTTCAGTGTCATTTCTTTGAAACCGGAATATGCATTACAAAAAATCTGTATCATCTATTAACCTCGAAAATTACTTAAAATGCTTAGTTTTTATAGGTTTATTGGGCCCGTAAAAATGTTAATAGTTTTTTCCGATATTTTATGGCAAACTTATCTGTTGCGTTGGTGTAGGTTTCACCTGTGTTTTGGTCAAGCTGAAGCACGCTCGTGTTCCTATTAAGTTCATTCGACTGCACAGCTCACATCTTCATGTTTTATCAGACAACTATTTCCGAGTCGGAATGCAAAGTTTACGTAGTTTTGTAGTGAACTTGGACAGCTGTTATTCTAACTTTGGTGATGCTATAGACACTGGGCCCCATCGGTATAGCGCCCACTTCATGTTCAGCTTTTCTGATATTTAATATTTTCTATGACATTCGAGTTATGCTGATCAAATTTTTTTCTATTAGAGTCTCGTTTTTATCTTCTTTAAAATAAACTAAAAATGGTCATTGTAGCATTTCAGCAAATATTTAAAAAAGATTTTTTGAAAATAAGCTTTTAGAAACCGTTGCTAAAAATTCAAGTGCAAATATCTAGCTCAATTTTGCAACCAAATATTTTATATCTAGAATATGCATATATATTTTGAAGATATATTTATAATATTTATAAATAAAATAAAAAATATATAAATATATAAATTTGAAGTAGTTTCCTCATTTGCCACACAGCTCAAATACTTTCAACACAACGATAACTCCACCCACCATCAGTTCTCTTATTTAGTCAAACATTTCGAAAAGCCAATACTCTCTCTTAACTTCTCAAGCGATTATCAGCCCGACACGCGCTCATCTCTAACATGCAAACATTGATAAGTCGTGCAATTGAGGCTCTGTGAAGTTGTGTTCGGTCGTGCTTTAGTGTTGATGCGGCTGAGCACTTAGTTAATGTGATATGCGGCCCAGAACACAGAGCACAAATCCGCAATCGTAGCCGATTGTCTGATGTGAAAGATGCAGAGCACTTTTTGGCACAGGCAGAGGGACAGGGACAGTCCCTGGTAACCCGAGCTCGCAGCCGACCGCTACCACAGAAGTTAAATGCATTTTGATTTCACCCCCGAGCAGAAAGAATAGAGTAAAAAAATCAGATGAAACGACCTTTTTTTGTGTGTTTGCTGGGCTGTTGGGCTGCTGCCCTCTGATTGATTGCCATCAAAAAAAAAAACGGGAAAAAATCCGCTTTTGGCATAACGGCAAATGCGATTTGATTGCTGTTGTATGTCTGTGTGTTTGAGGCCCTGCACAATGACAATAACTATTAATATATGTTTTCGACAATCCCTAATCCTGCGAAACAACTTTTATGCGCAATTGCATCATCGGTTTCAGCCCCAGAAAATTCGGAAAATTCTGAAAATTGCAACGCGAACTGGGATAAAAAATGAGAGTTTTTCCTTCTTTTTTCCAGTTTGCTTAATTTTGGGTTATCGTCCGGCATTTGATACGTCTGATTCGTCGTCCATTTCTGACAGCTGTCGCTGAATTTTCACCTTAATTAAGTGATATTAATCGTTTTGCCTAAACAGAGAATGAGAGGAAAAAAAAGACTGAATTTGAACCCTAACAACAATTTTTCAACACTCTCAAAAAAGGGGCGCTAACATTTTAGCGGGTGGGCGTTGGGCGGTGACCTTAATCCGTTAGCTGACAGGCAGCCAGGCAGCCAGGCAGCCAGGCAGTTAGGCAGTGTGGCAACCAGCAGCCGGCCAAAAAGGAAAAGCAACAGTCATTTTGTGGGCATTAAAAGCTTTTCACAATTTCACTTGCCTTGGCATAGGCCCCGTTTGAGTGGTTGGGCCACACGCATAATTTTCATTTACTGCCCCTTTTGTGTACCCTTTTATTATGAGTTTTTTTTCGGTTCGGCTGCTGTGCGACCCTTACCAATATTGTTAATGGAGCCGATTGTAATGGACCTATTGGGCATGGGGCATTTTGGCCAGTGTGTGGGCGGACATATGGGCGCATATGAAGGTGTTTTTATCTATACTCGGCCAGGCCATAAATTTAATAGCCAGTGCATTGTCATATAGTGCTTTGACCCACTAACCTTTGCCCTTTGCCTCGAACAACGAATTAGTAATGGAAATTTTAAATTCAACTTAAGTGGATTGAAGCAAAGGCAAAGAATCTTAAGGTGCAAAGGCATTGTAGATTGGATTACGAGTAGAATTTATATTTAATAAATAATAAATAATAAATTTAATCCTAATAATAATTTATTTTTTCATTTTGAAGAGTTGTCCAAGATATGTTCTTTAACTGTGAATATGCAAATTCCAATATTTTCAGTTGCTGATGAAATTTGTACCTCTTAATCTTTATCTAAGGTATATGTATATAATTATAAAACAATCTTAGACCTAAAATAAATATACATAAATATTATTATTTATTTATATTAATTAAAGGCCTTTGATTATGTTTCGTATTTAATGTAATATGAATATAAATAATAATATAATATAAATATAAATAACTTAGATTAGACTCTAGTAAATTTTGAGTTCCTTAAGCCATCCTCCACTTAAGATCTTCTATTACCCGTTCCTGAATTTCTGAGCAGCTTCCGTCTGCTGAAACGCATAAAAATAAAAACTGTCAAATAACTTCAGCTCTTAACCTTGGCCACAAACGTACAACCCTTGACTGGGTTGACCGAAAAGGCCTTTCTGAGCCACTCGGTCAAACTTCAAGCTGAGTCCTAGACAACACCTCAAGACTTAAGCAGGGAAATAATAAAGCAATAGGCTTAAGCTCCCTATCTCTCCCTCTCTCAACTTCTACTCGTAATTTTAGTGCCCTATTTGTCTGGCTGAGCTCTTAACATTAAGTACAGAGCTCTTGAGAGCTAAGCGTCCCGTAAGACCAGCAACCCGTACTTTCGAACCCTTGACTGACCTTTTACACGTACTCGTATGAGCCGACTCTACCCCTTGAGCAACCTTCAGGCATGTCCCGTCGTGTGCTCTACATATACACCCATAATTACGAGCTCATCATATCGTGCGCATAGTTACGCTTGATCGTTTTTAAATTGCGAGCAACGCACTTCCGCCCAGAAGCCGGAGCCGAAGACGACCCAAAGTGGATTTAATGGGCGATGGCCCAGCGTCGGCACTTCAAGAAGTTGACATAATTATGCCAGCAGCAAGACACCATCGGGACGTTTATCGTTGATTGTGAATACACCCTAAGGAGCTAGGGCAACCCTTAAGCCCCTATCGGATGCAGGCGGCTGGATCTACAATAATAATAGTGAACATTCCATTGCGACAGTTGTTGCAGTTACAGTTACTCAAGGAAATGGGCGTGGCACACCCCATCTGCCACAGAGATTTGCATAGCTGTCAAACTCCGCACGTCGTACAGTTGGGTCAGTTGAGCAAAGCGCAATCTGGAAAATCATTAGGTGCATTTTCCAATTGATTTCACGCGCTAACCACAAGAAAAAAACAAAATAAAATAATGGCAAAAAGAAAACAAAGCAACCAAAATCAATAAGCAGCAAAAGGCAACAAAACAAACCGAGAGAAAGAGAGAGAAGAGGCAACCGCAACACGAGCACGAGCACGCGGCACATTGAGATTGCCAAGAGCTGGCGATGTAATGCCAATGCATACCATTCCCGGACCCTAGCAGACCAGACCCCATCAGACGAGACAATTGTTTCATTGTGACCAGCTTGTCACGTAGCTGTAGCTGGAGGGAAAGGCAGTTGCCTGGCTGCGTTTGTCGTGTCTCCTGTCGCATTGTTGCAAAATTGATGAGGCGCAATGGATTTGGTATGCCCGTGCCTCAGCTGAGACTCGTCGATGATGCCATCCCAGTTATCCAGCCATCCAGTCAGTCAGCCATCCCTAGGCGATTGCCAAACGGCAGCGGCAGCTACTGAAAGAATTAAGCAAGAATTTTGAGAGATTTATGACGAATATTGAATGCTCTGGAAAATGAGCTATGTGAAGGGAAATATGATGGGATAACTCTCCTTGCAGACTAGACTAAGCATTATATCTATAGGAAAAGCTTAGAGAGCTGTAGAGAAGGATAGAGACTCTTTCCTTTGTTCTCTATTGAGCTAGATGTCTATCTCTTTTCTTCTCTACTAAAAAAGTTTGCACACAAGCAAAAGAGCTAAGCAAAGTGTGTTTCTTCTGTCAGAAAGAGATAGACAACTCTCTTTCTTCTCTGTCTGCATATCTTCTAAAGATTATTTTCCCTCTTCCCAACTTTTTCAATATAATCTCCTCTCTCTTCCTCTCTCTAGTATATATATGTATTTAAATATATTATATATAATATATATTTTGTTCGACCTTTAATTCAATAAAAACTCACTAAAACCAAACTATATCCACAGCCCTCACCTACCTCACGACATCGCAGAACGACCCTCCAACAAGGGCATAAAATGCCGAAAAATTTCGCATACAAAGTGAAAATTGCTTTTGGGCAGCATCTTTTTACGCCTGATTGAAACTCAAAAGTGTTTGGACTGCCGCCGAAACACAGGCGAGCGATGTCTGTGATGTATTTGAAGTGTGTGATGTGTTTGTGTTCTTACCTAGAGGGGTTTTCCTATTGATTTGAGATAACTTCTCCCCCCACACACAGTCCTAATGGCCCTCTCACTCCACACACACACACAGCAAATACAAACAAAATGTGTCGAAAAAAAAACATGCAAAACACCAAAAGTTGAATGATTTACGAGTGGTTGGCCAAGCACCACCAAAAACGAAAAAAAAGGATGGGCAACAGAATGCCGACAGGCTACAGCCTGCAGGCTGCAGGCTGCAGAATGCGTTTGTCGAGTGATTTGCATAAATGCACATTAAATCATTTGGCCGGCCAATAGTTGTTGTCATGTTCAAAAGTTGTTCGTGTCCAGTTGGAAGGAAATAAAAACATAGAGAGGCTTCCCCCGTTTGTTTGCTGGAGCGATTACAACAGCAACAACAACAGCCATTTGCATGAATGTCAAGTTCAAAATGATTTACTGACTATTTGGTAGCTTCCCCCCGCTGGCCCGCTTAGAGGTAATTAATTGGCCAGCTCGAGCTGGGGCTGCCGGAAAAAGGGGTTTAGCCAGGCTTTCAGCCAAAGCCAAACAAAATTGCTGCTGCTGTTGTTGTCAGCTGACGAAAGAAGTAAAAGATAAAACAAGTGAATGTTTTTTTTTATAGTCATCCAAAATTACTCGCATATGCTGATTTTGGCCCTAATGAGCATCCACTTTGGCCGAGCAGCAGCAGCTAAAGACTCATTAGTGCCAAAAACAGAAGCTATTGTTTTCAGCTCTGCTGCGAGAAAGCCTAATGAAATTTTGTATTGATTGGGCATGTGGTCAGAAAATATACTTGTTCTGATTACAATAGAAATTTTTGGAAATGTAAACTAAGCAATTTTTAACTCTTTCAGATAGGAGTGAAAAAATATTCTGTCAAAGTGAAATACATTTTTTAAAATCTGTATTGTCAAACAATTTTAGAATATTTATTTATTAAATAAACAATATTTTAAAAAATATTTTTTGATATTTTTTCAGTCAAAGTGAAACAAATTTTTCTTTTAATTTTTACTGTCAATCTATTTGGAATATATAAAAAATAAACAATATTTTTTTAAATTCAAATAATATTAAGTCGAAGAGAAATTAATTTTTTCAATTTGCATGGTCAGACTTTTTTAGAATCGCAAAATAAATATTTATTGATTTCAAAAATATTTAAAATATAAATTTAAATATTATTTGTTTTTTATAAAATTATGTTACAAATATATTTCGAAATTTCCATATACAAATTATTGTTTATTTCAAAATATATATTTAAAAAATACCTAAAATATTTCAAGCATCAATAAATAAAAAATGAATTTCCAAATACCAAAAATCAACAGAGAAATCAAAACTCTTCAATCAACTTCAAAATTATTTTTGAAGTTGAATGTCAACAATAATTGATAGAGGTGAGGTAGACCAATAAATATGTGTGGAAATAGATAGCTGAAAATAATATTTAAATAATTCACGTTGCGTGTTAAAGTCTTTGGAGCTCGTGCTTAATCAATTCATATTTCATATAAGTATCAAATATATGCTAACAAATTATTGCCTAATTTAATCAATAGAGCAAAGCTTAGCCAAGCAGCAGCTATTGGCTTGTATAAATCAATAGGAATTGTATTACCCTAGAAGGACATTAAACCGTATATGGACAGAGCTAATGAAGACAATTGTTAAACAGCTGTTCGCCCTCTGACGATGACAACTTGGCAGCTCAGCTTTTGATACAATTGCAGCTCCTGCTCCGGTCAATGCAATGAATGGCGCCCAAGTGCATAACCCCAAAGGTGCGGCAGCTACAAAAGCCCCGCATATCAATGACTAATAGCCAAGCCAAGGCCTCGGCTAACAAAGGGCGATGGGAGGAGGTAGCAAGAGGTAGTGTTCAGACAACAAAACTGTGGATAAGAACAGGACATCTGTCATTCAACTCATTCAACGCATTCAGCTCATTCAAGCCATTCAATGCATTCAGCCTGTGTGACAGTCGCTGCACATGACTAATTATGGATTGCAGCTTGTCCATGACCGAACTGCTGACTTGGACTTCGACTCGACTCGAATCGACTCGAACTCCTTTTAGCCAGAGCTAATGATGCCTGACAGACGCTGACGCGGTAGCGGAGCACCTTATAAGTTGGCCAGGTAGCGTAAAATATTTGCCATCAAAATAGATATAAACATATACTCATAAGATACACAGCGAAACAACTGTAACCAGAACAGCAACAGCAACAGCAACAACAATGCTGGCGAAGTAAATTAACTTTTGTGCGCCTGCTACCAATATCTGAGGGGGCCAATCTTGTGGCCGGGGCATGTGACTCAGCAGCTGCATAAACAAATTGCAGTCAACATTCATAATTTCCTGTTTAAATTAAAAGTCGGCCAAAGAGACCAACCAGTCAACCGCCGCTCGGCCGCTCGGCTAGTCACATAAACCATTTCCTAGTGACAAAAAATTACACTCAACGGCGAGCCAGAGCGCGAGGGAGATAGAGATAGAGTCAGAGACAGAGACTGGCCCAAGACCACGCACAAAATCTCAAAGGCTGGCAATTAAATGTCGCCTTCAACAACACACAAAAACCCGGTCGGTGCCCACAGCAGGCGATCTATCGATCCAACTTCATCGCAGCTAACTATTTTCAAATATGCAATTTTCAATGTGCGTTTATTGATTTTATTATTAGCCACAAAAGCCAACGACGCAAATGTAAATCGATATCGATACGACGACCGAAAATTATGCATTTGATGCCAATTTGACGATTTGCCGATACGTTTTTATGACCTATACATTGGCAGCAGGCAAGAGAGGTAGATTAGCTACATGATCATCTAGGCTTAAGTGGTTATATAAATATTTAGAATTTAATAATTATAAGAAAGGTTTTAGAAGAAGAAATAGTATTTCTCAATGGAAGCTATATTTACTTTCTTGAAAATTATCATTATATTTCATTGCAATATTTTTTTTGTCATATTTTAAAATGGTAACAAATATTAAAATTTTAAATAAAATTTTAAAAAATTTTAATCATAAATAAAAATATTTTTTTAAATTTAAATTTAAGTAAATAAAAATAATACAAAATAAATAGAAATAATATATACAACTTATTTCAAATTTATATTAACATAAATCAAAATAATACAAATTTTTTTAATTTTAATTTTTGAAAATTTACATTCTATTATTTTATATAGAGATCATTATCAGATCATATTCCATGCTGGTGTAATTAATTTGTATTAGCTCTGTTAAGTTTTTAAAATAATAATATCTTGATAGATCTCTGCTTTTCTCTATCTCTCTCATATTCACTCACTAAATCAAGAGTATATCTCATTTCAGCTCAATAGCTCAAAAGCTTCAATATATATATATATATATATATATATATATATATATATATATATATATATATATATATATATATATATATATATATATATATATATATAATTTAATTTCTCTTATCATAAGCACTCAGCTGTGCATTTCGAGTATTTAGAGTATTTCTTGTTCGGCATTGCGTTAACTGATTACCATCTGGTTTATGGCCAACTGAAGCGGCTGCCATCGTTTTGGCCATGCCGCCGACGCCAAAGGCAAGCGGTAAACAGATTCATGCCGTCTGTCAGGCCACCCCCCTGGCCCTCACACCTCATCACCGTCTTCAAAGCCATTCCTTTTGACAATATTCAAGCATCAGCTGGTGCTGGCACTGCCGCTGCTGACTTGGCTTATAATTATGGTTCGTTAACCTGTTTTTGATTTTTTTTCGGCCAGTCAACGCCGATCAACGTCAACGTCAACTGCACAGCTAACTGGCAACTGGCAACTGGAAAACTGGGCAACTGTCGACTGTCAATTGTGAGGGGGGCTGCGGTGGGAGGGGAGGCGGGACTGAGAGCTGGGAACTGGCGGCCACATATGAATGTCGTTTATCATAATCTTATCAACAATTCACATTCAATTATAAATCAATCAAAATTGCACCATTTTCATTTATTTCATTTGTTATTTGTTGTTTCGCCGACACAGGCACGCTTTGGGCTTGGATTATGGAAATCGACGGCTTGGATTGAGTTTGGGGCTACAGAGTTTTAGCTGTCGATTGATATGCGGCGCCCACTTGGAGCTCCCACGTTTAAGTCTAATGAAGGCATATAAATCGAGAGCAAAAGCATTTAAATTGTTTTGCATGTACTGAGCGATAGTAAAACTTCGTTTATATATATATATATATATATTGAGAGTTGTGGTTATTTATGGGCTGTTCGACATTCTCTGGCTGATTGGGTCAGCCTGTCCCGGGCGCTGTGGTGCGTAAATTTATCTCTCAATTGCAAATCGCAATTTGCAACCCCCCGCGGCTCACTAGCGAACCCTCCACAAGCCTTAATCAGGGACACACACTCGCTCTGATTGCAATCAAGTAGCGCTCAGCTCTATTATCTCTGCGGTTGCTTTTTACTTATCTCTTGCAAATCTCTGCCAAACTTAATGCTTCATTAATTTAGATTCTATGTGCCACGGCACACACACTTTCAATTACAAATCGTCCGCCATATAGAAATCGAATTGCTAAACGAATATCTGCATTCGCACACGTGACTGGCGTATGAATAATGCAGTTTGCAGTTTGCAAAAATTTACTGAAGACGGATGACAGCTGAAATAGGTAGAGAATGAAAATAAAGTTGCTCTTAGACTAGCTTGAATTATATGTGTGGAGGAAAGCAGGCTTTAAAGGGGTAAGACATGTGTTAGTTGAGAGGAATATAGGAAGCTGTTGATAGGAAAAGTTGGATTTAGCTTGAATTGGGCAGAATATTAAAGTAAATTAAGATTGGTTAATTTAAAAAAACATATAATATAAATTTTTAAAAATTAATATTGATATTTTTCAGCTTAATTCAGTTTAAGCAGTCAAACGAAATGCCAAATGCAAATGCTTCATATTTTCCAGGTCTTATACTATAATTGTCTACCTTCCATACTAGCTCGCTTGACAGGCTTTACAAATTATTAGAGACAATGCCTTACGCCTGTGTCGCATAGATTTTTTTTTTTATATACTGCTGCCTCATCTTGCAGCGACGAGAATCGAGCCTTGACTTACTTTGAAGACAAATAAAATAAGCGAAACCTGAGCAATGAGCTACACAGCTACAGCTGAGCACACCTAGGCACACCTTTTAATTAATTAGCAACAGGTAAAGAATTACAAAATTGTTGCTAGGCATTTGCTACCGTAGTCAAAAATAAATGTCATTAATTTGTTTGAATTCAAGCAGAGCTCACTCCATGACTGTGCGTGTGTCGTTGAGTGTTTGTGGGTAGAGGCTCAGGGCGTAATTAACTGAAGATGGCGCTCGGTCCCAATTCTGTGTAATAGAATATGTTGGCGTTGCGAAAGCAACAAACAACAACAACAACAACAACAGCAGCTCAAGGCTAAGCCGAAATGAACTCGAATGAACTTTCGTTTGGGGCAGGTCTGCAGATGAAGATAGAGCACAAAATCCAAATGAAATTTGATTTGCATATGCATGCGCGTGGGTGGCTTAGGTTTTTGGTTTACGCAACGATTTAGAACAGCAATTTGAAAATCTACGAAATGTTATCGTATGCAAAATAGGAAGTGAGTACGGAAATTATGCAATTCAAGCTTGATTTGCTTAGCGTGGCATCACGAACTCTCTGCATTTCACTAACAATTTCTGTCTGCCGCAATGCTAATCAGAGTTAAGTGTTTTTTTGAGTAGTTACTTTTCGAAAAGTTGCTCACAATTTGTTGAATTGCTAATTGAATAAATTTGTCTACTTATGCCTAGCTTTAGCTGGGTTTCAATCTGCAAAGTCTTTAAGATAATGCAAACATATATTTAATTTTGACTGAGTTTAAATATAACATTTTTTATAGTTTTCTGTGTCTACAGCTAGCGTAATCATATTCCATTCCTTGATCCAATATGCGCTTGCTCTGGAAATAGAGATTTTCTTTTTCTCAAGCCTTTCATAGGAGTGCAATTCCAAAACTATTTGTCATTGAGGAAATTTATCAACTGTAAAAACTTCAGAATGAGCTTATTTTAAAAATAGCTCTTTAGTTTATTTTCACACTTGCTTAAATTGTTTAACAATACAATACCCATTTAATTGACTTAACTAATGGGATTAGCTTAAAAATATACACTTTACAATTTTTTACTTATATCAAAATCACTGAGTAATAACTGCGTACCAAATCCCCAACAAAATATTCTCTGCCCAACAGCTTAAGCTAATTTCTAAATTCCATTTAAATTGAAATCGACTTTCTAATTTAATTTTCCTGGTTTAAGTTTTTGACTTTATAAATAATAATTAAACAAATAAATAGAAAACTATATCAAAGAATAAATACAAAATTATTTAAAAAAATTTAATTTAAAAATAAAAAAAAAATAATAAATTGATTTGCAAAATTATTTATTAAAAATTCTTCTTCAATATATTTTTGTTCTATTTTATAAATCAACTTATATTGTCATATGTCATATTTTTATGATATGTAAATTAAATTTTAAGGAATTGAATTCAGTTTCATTATTTTCTTCTATACTCTATAGTCCATCTACATCTATTATAAATTTCAATCCAAGCTCTACCCTCAGTCAAAAAATAGTTTTTTACATTATTTTTCCATAAACACGCCGAGGGGCGTTACTCAGCTCATTAGGCATATTCATAAAAAATATATATATATATATATTTTTATGAAAATTATGAAAAATGTATATAGAATTTTTTTTATGATTTTGCATAAAAAATGCATTTGAAGAGGCTCAATGCCCGAGGGGTCAGCTGTACCACCCCGCCAGGAGCGGAACGGCTCAGCAGCAGCCACGGGGGTAACAGCTACAGCAGCAACAGCAACAATAACATTGTAAACCCAAATGAAATCAGTGTAACTATCCCAGTTGAATCTGAGATATACAACATGATTTGATTTTATTTTCCTTTTTTATGATATTTGTGACAGAAAATTTTATGCATTTTCCAACTAATTTACTGCCATGGATTGTCCTTTATGATGAAACTGGGGCAACAGCTGCTGTTGCAAGTTCAACTAATTGCATTTAATTACGCCAAGTAGTAAACCGAAGACAAGTAACGACACATCCACACTCACACACACACACACATGCATATAAAATCCCATCCTGTGTGTCACAACAAAAAAGGAGTATGCGAGCGACTGGGTTTTCGGGTCGTTCGGTCAATGATTTTTATGGCACGAGCATTTTTACGAGCAATTATGCAACGTGGAGCAGCCAGCCGGGCTGTGTGGCACGCTGGGCAGCTGCTTAGGAGGCGTGTCCCTGACACGCTTCGACAACGTGCAACATTGAAGCGTAGCGTTGCAAATGCAGCCTGATGGATTGCAGGAGCGTGCGGCGCGGCCAGGACACCCCTTTTGCCTTACTTCTGATTTGTGACAAATTGTCTGTGACATGCGTGGCAGGACTCGGTACTATGACTCGCCGTTGCGACTGCGCAGCACTTGAAAGTGTCGCGACGCTGGCACAACAACACATTCGTCATTCGCAGGCGATTGACAACAGCAACAGCAACAACAACAACAACAACAAAACAGAGGCAACACCTTTTAGAGGCGTGCGCCGCTATCTGTCAACTGTCATTAGAGCTATCTGCCGAGCTGACAGACGGACGTGCATGACGTACAGACAGATTTGAATGCTGCTCTAGCTGCTTCCCGTTGCCCTTGTCCCTGGCCAAAGCCCAACCCAGTTGCATAGTTTAAAGTAGTTTTTGTTCGAGAGCGAAAGTCGCGTCGCGCATCAACAGCAATTGGGCGAGGCAGCTAACTGACACATCATTGAAACCTCATACGAACATCTTATGTCTCTCCCTCTCTCGCTCTCTCCTCTCTGGGTACAGTTGCCTAACAATGAGCTATAAATGAGCAGCTCAATGTGATGAAGCACTTAGCATGCTCATAAAACAATCTGGGGAATACCTGCTGTACATGCATAATACTGCACAAAAAAATTGTACAAAAAAAAAAAAGGCATCATAAGCATCACAATCTGCAACTTAATCATCATTACGATCTTCATAATAAGCATTAGTCAAATAAGCGCGCTACCGTAAGTCGGTCAAAAACGTAGCCATTTACATGTGGGATGAGTCGTTAATCATAATTTTAAACAAAAACACAACCAGAAATATGTATGAATGAATATATATGACTGACTATATATGCACATATACATATCTGCCTAGGGTTGCCACCGCCAGGCGACAATATCCATGAAACCAGCGGCGACCTTCAGCTATTGATCAGAGCATTTGATTATTAAAAGTGTTAAAGACACATCTACATAATTTTCACATTAATAGCTTTCAGTTTAAATCTGTTTCACTTTAAATAAAATATGGATTTTAAAGCGTTTTCATAGATTTTTTGTTTGTTTGTTTGTTTGTTTTTTTTTTTTTTTTTTGTTAATTTTTGAACATAAAAATTTGTTTTTTAAAGGGAATAATTAAGTTGTATTTATCTTGCTTGTTTATAGAAAATCTAAAAGATGAATAGATTAGAAGAGTTAAGGCAGACTCTTGTGGGTTTGAGCTGCGAGGTGTGTTTAAGCAGTTACCTATACTTTTGCCCGTTTACTTATTTTAACGATTAACAGAGTTCAGAGTTGTTTTTTAGCTGCGAGGTGTGCACAGGAAGTATGGGAAATGTTGAATTTTTATAAAGACTAGAAGGGTTCAGAGAAAGTTTGTTAGCTTTGAGCTCGGAGATGTGCTCAAGAAGTATGGCAAATGTTGAATTAGCGAGAGCTAAGTATTATTTGAGTGGGCTTAACTTATTAGATATTATGAGGATTATTTTGAATAAATTAATAATATATAAATAGAATAAATATTTATAAATTTAATAAATCAAATATTTTCCAAACTGACTAGAAATGTTTTGACAATATTTTAATCTAGACAAGGCTTTGTCTCTTATCTGGATGACTTGCTCTTAGTGCTCTTAGCCCACATCTCAACTAACACCGCACAGAAAATTTATTAGCATCTTTAATTTATATTTTGGGTAAAGATCGGATTCAACTTTCAAAAAAATTACACTCCCATTGCCACTCTCTTCTTCTTACCATCTCCATTTCCACTCACATGCCACACAGGCACACACAGTAAATTGTATATCCCTTTTGTATCTTATTCCCTCCGCTCTGCTTTTATCTCAGCATGAGCTGCGTGCACGCCCCAAGCAAAACAAATATAATTTCACAAAGTAAATATGAAATTATGATTGCCCATCAGGCTTCTGGTTTCGATTTCACAGCCGCAAAAAACAGATGGATAAGAGAAAAAACCCGGCACATTTTCAATAAGGCAAATAAATCAATCAGCACAAATTAAGCGTTGCTTTCGTTATCAACGTGCCCGACTAGCCGACTAACCCGATAATAAACCTTTCTCCACCCTTTGCCCGCCCAAACAGAAAAAAAGCAACGCAAAAAAAGGTAAAAAGGGTTACAAAAAAAGGCAACATTAAATATAAAGCCAGTTCTTGTTTTTTCAGGTATCACAAAATTAATTAAAGACGCGCTGAATGCATAAAAAAAAAACGGAAAAAGAAACAAAAGTGAAAGTTCAATGGGATGCGATTCGTATGAAAATAAAGCAATTCCAATGAGAGGCACGAAATTTTGGCGTGAAAAACATAACGAAAATGCGTGAAAATCGCAAGCATTGACTGATGCAAAGGCTTAGATACGCTTCAGATGAGAGCGGGTGAGAGGGATAGGGGGAGTCCACGGCTAGGGGTTGCATCCCTAGTCATCTAGGCAGCTGGTAGGTAATATGTGTTGCCTAAACTCTGGCCGCATTATAAAGCGATTACGCTGTCTGCGCTAATGTGAAACGAAAGAAGCCTTGGAAAGTGACCAGCGCTGGGCCACAAAATTGCAAATCCTGTCAAAAACATTCCGCCCACAGCAGCAGCAGCCAGACAAAGGGCATGCAATTAGAGCGCTGGCGAGGGCCAGGCAGGTCCTGGCCTGACGCGCTGATTGCAGACCTATTGTGTCCGGATGTTAGGGATATGTGGGATAGCTTCTCATTTTAATCCTGAGCCATTGTGTGCACTAATTTGGTTGTTTGTATGCATTTATGAATCAATAGAGCTGCAACAGCGACTGCCACTGCGACTCCAACTGGAAGTTGTGCGAGTTCGTAATGAAGTTGTCAGCGCCGCCTGCGATCATTTAAATATTTCAGCAAATCGCCAATCGCTGGCGTAATTTAAGCCCAAATTGACCCAAAAAAGCACGCACATAGATCGAGCCATGTGAACAGAACCCAGACCCAGAGACCCAAGACTAAGTCAAGCCAAGCCAAGTCAAGCCCAGTCGAGTCGAGGCGAGGCGAGTCAAGTCGCAAGCCATGCACTTTATCTATTGGAACTATGCATGGCAAGTTGCATAAATAATCCGCCTAGCACTTCAAATTGATAAAGACAATTTACAATTTACAATATGCATGGGCGCCTGCCAGCCTAAGACCCCAAAAACAATTTCAATTTAGCAACGCAAACAACAGCAACTGCAACAGACATCAATAATCGGCTGGTGTGGCACCAAGGGAAGTCATGGGGCAGCAAACCCGACAACAACAACCCAAACAAATCAAATTGGAGTCATTTACCCGTCGACACTCGCAGCAGATGCGAAGCTTTAGAGCGTGGCAGCCATAGGCAGACAGATAGTGAGAGTGAGAGTAAGAGAGAGAGAGAGAGAGAGAGAGAGAGAGGGAGGGAAGGAGAGGGCAACAGCTGTGGGCCGCCTCTTGTGGCAATGGCATCTGCTTTCATGCTGCAACTAATTCGTTGCGCCGCAAGTTAAATGCGCTTCGAAAAATATAATAATTACAAATTTCCCATGATTTTCACGCATATACATAACATCTTCTTCACGCTGGCTCGAGCTTACGGCTTCATGTCAAAGTTCATTTGAGTTACAATGAAGCTAAATTGGTTTTCTTTGGCTTGAAATATATGTAAATAAATAGTATACATAAAAAATATACATACATATATAAAAAATATACATATTAATATATATAGCATAGACCAAAAATATTACAAATTAAATTTAAATAAATAAATTATAATAATAATTAAATTTTTTAAAATAATTTAATTAAAGTTAAGTTTTCCTAAAAACAAAAATGTAAAAAAATGAGAAAAGTTAAAAATGAAGTTAAATTGGTTTTCTTCAATCTTGAAATATATATAAATATATATAAATATTAGTAACACATCAACATAAATCTAAAATATTAAAATTTAAATATGTATATTCAATTTTCTTAATGTTGCAAGAAATAAAATCTGCTATATATATCAAAAATATTTATCTAGATATATTAGGTATATAAACAAGATATAAAATTTCAAAACATAAATATACGACTTTATTTTGCTATTATTACTTTATTATTTTGTTAAATTAAAAAAAAATAAATTTATATAATATGTGATATTTATTTAAGAACATTTTAAAGTCTAATGAGCTCAATCTTTTAGCTTGTCTGAATCAATGTTCCATCTTAAATTTTCAAATTTCTATTTTTTATCTTCAATCTCTCTCCATCACTTTTTTAGCCAGTCATACACATTCATTTATTCGTCATACCCATTCAATTTTATTGCTATTATTCCCTGGCAGAACTCACAGTTTGATTGCGATGCATGCAAAATGTGCGCCTTGTTCAAATTTGCACTTTGCGAATTGTGAGTCGACCCACATACGACGATGTGAATGCTGCTCAAGTGGAAATTGCTTAGCTCAGAGTCTCGCTCTCTCTCTCTCTCTCTCGCTCTCTCTCGCTCTCTCTCTGTCTCCCTTTAGCTTCGACTTCGACTTCGACTTGGTCTTTGGCAATCAATCAATTCAAGTGGCACAGGCCTCCAAGCGGCGCATATTGGGAAAATTATGAAATTCTGTGAGGCGGACATCCTGCAGTGAAAACGACGAATCAGTTGTGCAGAGAAGGTAGTCATTGCCAATTATGTCATGCTGGCACACAGACACATACACACACACTCAGACACAACAAAAAAGCGACACGCGTCGAGCTGTAATCAAAACTGGTTACCTTGACATTGCCCCTTGCAACGGCTGCAAATCGCAATTATGCCTCAGCTTCATACGCTGACCGACTGACTGACCGACTGACTGGCTGACTGACTGACTGACTGGCTGACTGATTGCCTGACTAAGAGTTTGCCTAAGTCTGGTTGCTTCAATTGGGTCAGGGGGGGCCATCTAATGGCCACATTAAATTGGATTAACACATTGAAAATGCACGGGAACGCCACCTAGCGGCCGGCAGCAACAACAGCAACAACTAGCAATTTGCTGTAATTAAATCCCGACTCGGACTCAACTGCCGTCCAAGTCTTGCCTTGCACTTAAATGGCGCATTTAATGGTGTAATATCATTTGTGCGCATTGCGCTTTTAATTTCTATTTATGTCTCTTTGGCAATTTCTCTTAATTGCAACAGCCGTCGCAGCAGCTACTTCAGCAATGCCAATAGCCAACTGTAACAGACTCCAACTGCAACTGCAACTGCAACTGACTCACTGCGTGCCACACAGAATGTGCCGCCAGACGTGGACGTGACAACGGTTTGATAAACTGCATTCAAGTCGACCCACAGTTGACGCCTTTATCAATTTTAGTGCTCGTTTAACCAATTGAAATGAGCGAGTATATTGGATTTTGCGATAGTTATGTGTTCTAGACTTGAGAGTTTCAACTATACATATATTAGTAAAAGATTGAATTTGATAATATAATTGATTTGTTTATGTGGCTTCCACTGGAGGTGTGGTGAGGTATTAAGCTTAATCTAGATCCTCAAAGTGTTGGTATATATTCTAAATATAATTAATAATTATATAGCGTATATAAATATTACATATACCCAGATACGATAGGATTTATTTATAAATTTTATGCATTTGTTTTTAATATTTTTAAATATTTTTTATTTCTCAGATATTTTTGACATATATTGACATGTAATATTTTTTAAAAATAAATCTCTTTTCTACTACTTTTTATTAATTTCACCACCCGTTTAACCTCGTGCAGAGTATCATTCAGTCAGTCGCATGCGCCTTCTACATTTTCACTTGTTGTTTTTTCGGTGCCCACCAAAGTGTCAAATGTGGTCATGATTAATGCTTTTAGAACTCTAAATTCTAAATTCCAAATTCCAAGTTCTGAATTCTCAATTCTGAATGCTGAATACAGAATTCAGATCTCTCAGTTGGCCAGTGGGGAGGGCAGCCGGTTCAAGAAGTTAACAAATTCAATTTTCTACTTTATCAATGTGCAGTCGAAATATGAAAGGGAACATGTGCGCGTTTATCTACGGCCTGCGTTTAGTTTATTTTAAGTTCAAATAAACTAATTTATCATGCCATTAGATAGTCCATGTCAGCCTTGAAGTCACTCGCCGGGCCAAGCAAATGCGTAAATAAATAATTGGCCAAAACAGATACAAAGGGGCGACCCATGCGAGAGCCTTGACTTGCAGCTACTATAGAATGCATAAACATGAAAACTGATTAGAGCCCCACAAACAGAACAAATAGTAAAGCAAGACTTAAAAGGCTTGAGGGGAGTTTTTCTTTTTGGGCTTAGATAACTTAAGCTAGACAAGCCTTTAAGCTATGGGTAGGCAGAGATAAATTTTACAAAAGAAATTGGGTTAGGGTTAGAGCTTTCTAAAAACTGATTTCTGACGAGTGAGTGCAAGGTCTATGCACAAATTAAATTTACAGCAAGAAAAGAAAAATTAAACTCGTGTGACTTTGCAGGTGAGTTGCTTAAATATTTAAAAAAAAAAAATTACAATTTTTTCTAAAAGAAATTTTTGCTCATTTTGTGCAGAATGAACAATCTTAAATTTAATTTTAATTTGTTAAATAATTGATAATAGATCAATGAGTTGTATCAATTAATGAGTTCATAAAAATTCCAATTTAAAGCTATTTTAAGAACTTTTAACATTTTTTGTGTAAAGGTCAGATATTTTGCGGCTTAAGCTAGATTCTTCTTTAATGTTAAGCAGAGCAACATTTCAATCAACTTAAATTTAACTAACCATTTTAAAGTCTGTAATTAAAAATACTAATCAAAGTCGAGTGCTTAGTGCTTATGCCTCGCTAATTGAGTTTCGGCAAACAGGTAAAATGATCTAATCATCGGACAACAAGTATGTCAGCAATTAAAGGAAATGTTAATTCAGCTATTAAAGCTTTCAGAATTGCAATCGAAATAATAGGATATGCTTGTCATATATAAGCAAACGACTTAGGTAAGATGTAGTATCATATACGTATGTAAATTCAAGATTGCTTTAAAACTGACTGCAAAGTTAATTAATACAATTTATATATATTAATTTTATTATATTTTTTTAGAAAATTAATTTTTAGAATATTTTTAATTAATTAATTAATACAATTTATATATATTTATTTTATTAAGTATTTTTAGAAAATTAATTTTTGGAATATTTTTAAAAATTTTATTCCAAATTTGCCTTCTACTCTCCCATTATGAAACCAATATTAAAGCAGTTCGCAGTTGATCTTAATTTTTAGCCACCTCTTAACAAAACAAAACTAATTGGCTAATTGTCTTAGAAGACAATAGAGCATCATCATGAGCATCGACAGACCCATCAGGCAAATGAGATGAAATGAAATTTCCCACTCGAATATAGCCAAACACACTTGACATTTGGGCATTAGCATTTACATAAATCATATTGGCGGCGGGAATTTAAAGAGCCAAAGCTTAAACTTAAACCAAACACGACATAGCCAATGCGATTTTATTCGGTGTTTTTGCTGCCGCGGCTGCTGACGATGATGGCGATGATGACGATGACGGCATTTCCAGCTGGCGACTCCAAATGTTATACACAATGCTGAGCTTCGTATTACTTGGCAATTTGTTGCTGCTCCCATGCCAAAAGGTCAGCTGCAGAGGGACTAACAACAAATAAATATAAACACAAAAGTATCTACGTACATGGAATACCCTAAAAATATGGCGTAAAAGATGAAAAGTCAAATTGGCTGATTTAAAATAAAGTTTTGAGCAAGAACATTTTTCTATCCATGTTAAAATCCAAATTCTTATAGAGTTATATATCTCTAGTGGCTAAGCTTTCTTCTCAAAGCTATAATACCCACTAGCCTCTTCCCTCTGGCAAAGAGAGTATATTTTAAAAGAGCAATTCACCAAGGAGTCGACAACAATAAACATAAATAAAGGCAACCAGAGAGACTCGGTGACGCCAGGGAAACTGGTTGCTCCTTGCGAGGACTTGACTTGACTTCCTGCCGGCTCGTTATTGACTTTAGATTCGCGTACACCTGCCCTTGCCCTGCCTCGCCTTATGCGCCAACCTCGTGTTGCTCAATTCATGACAGCAGCTGTCAGGCCAAAGACGCAGGGAGAGATTAGGTGCGGCCCCTGCGGCCAGCGGCTGCTGCAATCAAACTGAACACAATATGGCGAATTATGACGCTTCCTCTTGACCTTTAGCGCTTGCCAGCCCCAGCGCCCACTCCTCGAGCTGCGCAGGTTATGCAATTACGCGTCACATTCACATTCTCAATCGCTGCGGAGGCTGGCACCAGGAGCTGTTGCTGCTGCTACTGCTGAGTCAGTCTTTCGCTGCCAGCGTCGCACTCATAAGTGCGTGATAAGCATTTTGATTTATGCCATTGAGGAAGTAACACACAGACACTCGAATACACACACACACACACACACTCAGACACTCATGCTATTTAGAAAGATAAATAGATACAGTCCGTTACAAGTAATCCTTAATTGAACGTTGCAAGCAAACTAATTTTATGGCATATTAGCAGACCATTAATTATCATAGCGTTATAAATTTTAATGCCGATTAATTGCTGCCAAAACAGCGGCAACAACAACAAATTGCAAACACAACAAGCGCTTGTAACACACATGAAAGTTGTTGCTGTTGTTAATGTTGCTGCTGCTGCTGCAATTGCTTTAATTCATTTTAAAGTTGCCAAAAAACCAAACAGCTCTCCAAAGCAGAGCAATGCGTGCCACTATGCCAAAATGTCTTCCTGTTGTGCGTGGGTCGACATCATCGTCCATGTTGCTGCCGTTGCTGTTGCTGCTGATGCGGATGGCGCTGGCAATGTTGTAAATGGCAGCGTCATCAAATTGCCCGCACGCGTCATAAAATAAAAAAAAAACGTTTTGAAAAGAGTCGGTCTAGGCCGAAACTACACTTATCTACAAATCAAAATTATGTAGCAAAAATATGATATATATATATATATATATATATATATATATATATATATATATATATATATATATATATTATACATAATAATATCAAAACAGATTTTCTTGATCTGTTTATATAAATACATATATATATAATAACTTAATACATATTACATAAAGCTTTTAAAGTAATTAAAATAAGCATAACCCAATTAGAACATCTTTCAAAAATTATAAAAGTCATATGAAATACTTTAATCCCATCTAAGCTGACAATAGGTCATTATGGCTAGAATAAATTGAAAATATTAAAAAAACATTAATTACCTAAGTTGCTTACAAGGTGACGAAGTGATCTTTTGACTTTACTAAGAATCTTTTTATTATCTTCTTAACATTCATAAGTGGCCTTGGCATGGACTTAAACTTTATCAGAAAAATTCAATAAAATTGCTTTCGAAATAAATTGTTTTCAATATTTGCAAAAAAAAAGAGAAAAATATATAAGATAAAATTATTTTAAAATTATAAATAAAATAAAGTAATTATTTATTAAAAATATTTAATGCTTACAAAATATTTTAATATAAATAAATATTTTATATAAATTTAGACTTAATGAAAAGTAGAGTTGGAGATAAGAAAAATTAAGTAATAAATCGATATATATAAGATAAAACAATTAATAAAAATAAAACAATTTTAATATAACTATTACTTTTATTTGTATATATAGAAAACATATATTAAATATATATTGAACCAAAAATATTTTATTAAAATTATTTTATTAAATTTAGGCTTGACAAAAAGTAGACTAAAGATAAATCATTTTAAAAGAAATAAATGTATATATAAGACATGGCATACATTTTCATTCAATCTTATAAATAGATCTAAAATAGTTCTTTATAATTATTGAATTATATATTGAATTTATTTTAGTTATATATACTTTTTGAAAAATATCGTCCTTTAGCTTCCTTACTTTTCGTTTAGCATATTGCCAATACATATACACTGCACTTCATACATACATATTATAATTATAATATATTTTTCAAAATATTTATTCATACAGACTATAATACATTTTTTTTAATATTTTCATATTATGCTAACCAATTCACAGCTCAAACCCATAGGCCTCTCCACTAGTCTCACAGGTAGCGCATTCTTAAGTCCAAATTATAAACGCATAACTCTTTTTCTCTACCTCTCTTTTTCCTTTACGAACGGAAAGCCGAAAAGTTATTTATGTTATTTTGATTGCACTTAGTGAGTGTATTAATTTGATTATAATGGTTATATATGCCGCATAAATAAACATTTTTTTATTCGCTTTTCGCTTTTGCATTTGAATCGAATATTTATGAGAAGTCGCAACGAAGACTCTCCGGGAGCAGCCAGCGACATTTGTGGCCCATAAATGTCGCGCAAAAGTGTCTCCCCACATTTCGGGTAGTTTGACAATTTATTGGACACCCAAAATAGGTAACGCTAAATGCTCCCAGGTACTCTTCCGCCAAAACAACAGCCCACACACACACATCGGCGACTCGTGCTCCAACAAACATTTTCGAATTTTGTTGTTGAGCACATTAAAGTGAAATGTGTTTTGGGAACTCGATCCCACATCTCTCGATCTGTTTGCTCTGCTTTATGTAATAAATAGCCGTAACAACAATTTTTGAGCAGCGTCTTTTGTTTGGCTGCCTTGGCCAGCTAGTTAATTAAGTCTTTTAAATTTGTTTTATTTGCTTTGGCGGTTCACTCAAAGCTCACTGTGAGCCAAGACGAAACGGATTTCGGTTTGGATATCATTAAAAAAAAGTGAAAAAAGTGTGCCCATAATTAAGTTTAATCTCTGGCTTAAAACAGATAATGGGCTAAGTCAATACATTGTTTGGCTCTTGGAATTCTGGTATTAACACATTAGTTTATTAACTGAATATTGCTAAAAGCTTTTGTAATCCATCACATGTCCATATATAAATGCCCAGTCATCTTTCATAGCAGTTGTCTGGCTGCTGCCTAATTAAGCATAACTGTAAAAAAAAAAATGTGCGCATTGGCAGCTGCTCACTTACCCCCTGCCGGGGTCACTGCCACGCCCCATAGTAAAATGCAAAAATTATGATTGCGCAAATTATGACAGCTCAAATATTGCCTCAGCCAGCGCAATCTATTTATTAGCTGAACCCAAAAAAAGAAATGGAAAGAAATGAAAAACATAACAAAACAAATCTGTAATTTCTGCTCTAGGAAAACGCGGGTCGAGGCCGGGCGAGAGTTTTCCCATTGTGCCATGCAAATTTATGACAAAACATTTGAATGCCGCGTCGCGGCCGTGCAGAAAGGTAAACAATGGCTGAGTAGTGCAAGTAGGGCAATGGGAGCAATGGGCTGGCACGTTCCATAATAATTTAATTATAATTTTGGAAGCGTGCAAAATTCTGAAATTTGCGCATATTGAAAAATTGCACAAACTGAAGATGGAACAGAAGGGTTTTCCCGCATTCCCTAGGTTCCATTGCTAGGGGTAGCTACCCTTGGCACTGTCTGTTAACCACGCTTGTGTGTAAATTAACGGTTCATATGGCTGACAGCTCATGGCAGGCCTGTCGACCAACTGTCTGACAACAGCGATCCATATCGCACCCACGCGATAATGTCAATCAAAAAACTGTTCAGCTCGGAGAAAATTGTTCAATTAACATTGGCCGACAATGACACGGCGACCCACGAAGATTCCCAAGGGCCGATAAGTCGCAAGCCCTGTCCGACATTGGGATAGGTTTATATGCATCTCACTAACCGGTTCGTCTGGTCGGTCTGGTCTACCCTGCTCTCAATGAGTGACGTGTGACCAGCGGTCAGCGGACGTCAACAGCCGCTGGGCTGGCTTCGACTTCGACTGCTCCCCCTCTGGGCAGTGGAAATTAAATTAAAACAAAAGGTTACCTTTGGGCAGGGATTGTGAAGTGGTCGCGTCAGTTGCGTGCGGACTTAATAGGATTTACGTGCTAAGCGTAATTAGTGAAAAGAACTAGTTCCAGCTCAACTGGGTACAGTTGCCAATCAAACAGCTCGAGGGCCCCGCTCAGCTCGATAGCATTTCGTAGTTATCGTTATCGAATGCACTCGACACTCGACGCTCACTCATAATGCCCTCGTGTTTACACATTCAAGTGGTTTTTGCATAATTTGCATTTTTAATGAGCTCGCACATTAGATTTTTCCACTTTTGTTATCAGCTAGAAAAACAAATAAAAATTAAGTGAAAAAATGTATAGAAAATTGTATCGTTTTTTCTGTTGTTTTTTCCTGTGCCGTGCATTGATTAGCTAAGCAAAACGGTAAAACAACAACCCCTCAACGGGACACCCAAAAGGGTTGGCAAAGGGTTACGCAGTTTTTGGGCAGCTGAGCATTCGCTGGAATCCATTCATCATTTGCATAGAAGGGGAGTGAGAGATGCAGGCTGCCTGACAATTCCATAACACAACTCTTGTATTACCAACATCCTCACACACACACACACACACACTTATGTATAAATCAACTGCTCTGCCCACTTACAGTTACATTTACGACTAAAATTATGGGGCGTTGGCTCAGGCGTGAGTATTCCCACTCGCATGAATTTTGTATGGCTGGCATAGTGTATGTTTGAGCTAATGCATTGTTTAACAAGTAGCTGACACTATGGCAGTGTGAACTAAATACCTACTGCAGACTAGGTAAGAGATAACGCTCTGCTGTGCACTAAATATCTACTGCAGGCTAGGTAAGAGAGTACGCCGGGCTGACTAATTAGATTTGGCCTTAATTAAGGGCATTCCTTTGCTTAAATTTGCAATTTAAATTGGAAAATACTTTGTAATTGGCTAAATACATATCTTATATATATATATCTTTAAGATTTAGCTTATTTTTCAAGTAGTTAATAAGAGTTTAAAAAATTTTACATTTTTAAAAAACAATTGGAGGATTAAACTGAAAACTAAAAAATATTTCTGCAAAATGTTGAATAAGTAAATATATTTTATAGTTATATTTTAATATAGTAAATGTAATTAATACACATCAAAATATAATTTATTTTTTTTTTAGATATCTTATTATCTTAAAAGACTTTAAGCCTTTTGATTTCGTGTTCTAATTCTATTATAATTTTTTGATTGATCTGATAAATTCATATACTTAAAATAATTTATAGAAATTATATTTTAATTTATTTTATACTTATTTAAAGTGTTAAGAAAAGTGTTTCCCAGATCTGTTAAAAATATCAGTAAATCAACTATATTCTCTTCCCTAAACAACTAATTTATTTCTTACCCATCTAGATAAACACAATATAAATTTCATGTATTATCTCTGCGCTCAAAATCTCAGCTATTCAAATTGTGTTCCATAAACAGTTTAACTAAATCTGAATTATTTTGCCCTGCTCGCTTTAAATGCATTGGCTGGACAAATTGCTTACCCGTTCGCCATTGTTGCCAACATATGCAAAACAAGGCACTCAGCTGAGTAAACACAATACAGCAGCTTAGCCATTGGTTAAGCCACAGAATGTGCCTGGAGTAGTAGCAGTCGGCAATCGATATGTGTTTGCTCTAGGAAATGCAGCAAATGGCACAGACAAAAGCCGCATTCATTAAGTTATGGACATGGATATGAGAGGGAAATAGATGTGTACATATGGCACAAGTGCTAGTTAGTTGTGAAAATAAACAGCAATTGCATTGGGAGTGGGAATGGTAGGAAGAAGCAAATTGCGTAAGGAAATTCTAAGGGCAGGGAGAGGTATGAAAGGTAATAAATTAAAATGATATATATGTGTATAAATAAAATATATAAAATATATATATATAAAATATATTCTTTAAATTTATAGAATATATTAAAAAAAGTATATATATAAAATATATATATATATAAAAATAAAATTAAAATTAAATTTATTTAAAATCAATCAGTAGAGAACTTCTTTATACAAAAATACACAAATATATAATATAAATATATTAATGAATATAAAAATAAACAAATAATAATGAATGTATAAAATATATTAGGAAAGTCTATTCCATTTCCATATTTGTTAGTCAGACTTAAAAAATTTTAAAATGCCGATAAAAATATTTTTTGTAGCTACAAAGATCCACAAGTCGCATATCATAAGTTTTCATAATGAACTTATATATTGTTTAAGGCATTTCCAAAGCACATCTTGAGTTATTTTAACATCAATAATTTTCTTCAATAGAATAAGTCTCACTGCACTAGAGTTAAATCCATGCACACAAGCTCTTAGCTTAGTTAAAACTCAACTCCATCAACCTAAACCTTGGGCGCCTTACTAAAAGGCTCTGCTTCTTTACACTACAAATTCCACCAGTGCTTAGTTAAATCTCTCTCTCTCTCTCTCTCTCTCTCTTTTAACTTTTATCGATTACAAATACCTGTCTGAAATGTCAGCAATTTATTTGAGTTAGAAATTCCATATCTTAAATGGGACAACTCGAGCTAATCTGAGCGAGTGCATTTCATAAAAACTTTTGCACACACACACACACACAGACATTTCCGATTTATAGCTTTGTCAGTTAGAATTCAATTTAATTTTCAATCACAAGACATTGTAGTTGCTGCCGTTGTTGTTTCAGCTGTTGTTGTTGTTGTTGTTATTGTTGCTGTGGTTTCCTTTAGCTGCTAAGTAGCTGCACGCATAAAACTTCAAATTGAATGCGTTACGAACAACATGCAATCGGATTCTGAAGGAGAGCAGCCACCTAGCCATAGACAGCTACCCGGCGGAGGAAAACAAGAGTTCAGTTAACCAGAAGGTAACACGCAAGAGCTGCAACGGGCATAGCCACAGGCGCACAAACAGAGCAGAGTTCCAGGGAGCAGAAAAATAAAAAAAAAAATGTATATATATAACCAACAGCTCAGGGTAACAGGACGAGACCAGGGCCGGGCCAGGACAAGGCAAATAGAGAAATGTAGGTAAATATGTCGACACTTGGTCTGGGCTTGGGTTTGGGTTTGGGACAGGGCTTGGTCTGAGACTCGGGGCGAGCTGCGGTATGGCCCGTGGCCCGTGGCACGTGGGTCGCTTGAATTTCTGATAGGTTTTCGATTTTTACACGCGCGGCTTTTACCGCTATGCTACCCACAACATTTCCCACTTTTCTATTTTCCTTTGTATTTATTGTTGCAGAAATTGCAACTTTGTTTACTTAACCAATGCGCAGAGCTGCCATTGTTGTTGCTGTTCTTGTACGCAGTATTTATTTTCGATTACTTTTCGATTGTAGTTGTTGGCATTGTTTGGCTGCATTTGTTGTGAGTGGCGCAGTAGAATTAGCCAAAACTGTTTTCATGTTCGACAATAACAACAAAACAAAATCATTCCGAATGCCAAAAGGACTGCGGACCTGAAGGTAGTCAGTCCAAGGTGCTCAGCGCGCCATACAATAATTATTATAATTTTAATTTTTCTACTTTTTTCTCTGTACTTTACTGCTGTTTAGTATAATTGCACTTGGTAGCTGAAAGGACAGCCGTGAACTCTGGACAGCGGCAAGTGAAAATTAAAATGTGTCGGCATTTTAAGCAGCGCAATGTAAACAAGAGGGCACAGTGGTTATAATATAGTAAATTATGGGACAAAAATAATTTTAATATAAATTTTGCTTCAAGAAAAAAAAAAACAAATAAGAAAATTAAAGCAAAATTTAAATTGAAAATAGTTAAAAATATTATTACCTAAGGCGAGTTAGCTCAGCTATAGCTTTTTATTGTTTATTTATAACTAGGCTGATTACTGAAAAATAGTACAACAAATTAAGAATTTTTTGGAAAATAAAATATATATTTTAAGATTTTTCGTAGTAAACAAATTAGGAATTGTTTATATTTTATATTTATATTTTAAGATTTTTCGCAGCTATAAAATACATATAAGGTTGGAGTTTAGTAATAATAGATAATAGATACGATTTTATATAATAAAAAAAATATTAAAATGTATATAATAATTGCCAACAAGAAGCATATTATATATACTATATATATGACCATACAATTTTATGTAGACCCAATATAAATCAATTATCATAATTTAATTTTGAAAGTTACAACTCGGTACTTTGTTGGACTAACTAACAATTTATTTGAAATCTCCGTATAATAAATTTAAATCTGATTCCATTTTTTTCAAGCTAAACTGTATATGTAAAATGTCTATCTGCAGTTCATATATATTTTTTTTGTTTAACAAAAGTTGTTATTTAAAGCCGCTTAAAACTTTTTTGTTATTTAAATAAACTCTGCCGTAAACAAACAGTTTCTTTTGTTTGCTGTGCTCTCATCAACAAGCCTCAGTTAAATAAATTTGTTTAATTTTGTTGAGTAATGGGCTCCATACATTAGGCCCACTGTGCACTGCTTGACAAGTGACAGGCCAGCAGACACGACACACACACACACATACACACACTGTGTGTGGCACGTCAACCTGCAGCTGGGTGTTGGCTGCTCGTTGGCCCTGGAATATGCGACACTTAAAGCGTCAGCGTCATCGCAGGCCGCTGCAATCGCATTTAAGGACTAAAACGTTGGCGAGTCCTGGCGTCGACGACGACTAACTTCGTGGTGCGACGGAACTGTCGCATTTCCGCATTGCAAATGACTCCGTTTCTTTGCCATCAGTGCGGGCGCGAGCTTAGCATTTTTGTAATTAAGATAAAAGCGACAAAGACAAACAGAGTAGAGCAGAGCAAAGCTGGCGCACACGACGGAGCCTAGGCATATCAAAAGCATTTAAGTGTTTATGCAGAAGTCGTCAGTTGAGCCAGAAGAAAGGAAGACCACACAACATGAACAGCAACTGCAGCTGCAACTGAAATTATGTCTGAGCTTTGTTAAATTAAATAAAGAAAATGCTGAAAAAGGTACGAATTGGCTTAGAGAATATTACAGATGATTATCAGTCTATTGTTTAACGTATTAAGGATCTGTGAAACTATGAACTATGCTATAAATTTATACTGGTTGTGCTTCAGCTTATGGCTTTTAGTTTCATTATGGCAGAACTCCTTACTCAGAACTGCTTCTTCGGAACTGCTGTAGTCAGAGCTACTATATCGCAAAGCCTCAGTCTGAGCTTCTCAGTTAGTTTCTAATTAAGTCAGAATAACTTGGGCTTTAATCCTAGCTCGGAAGCCCCTATTACACTTTATGTAGAGATTGTATGTAACAAATTTGTAGTTAGGAATCTATAATCAGAAATCCTTAGTCAGAAATCCTAAGCCCTAAATAAAAGTAATAAATTGTCAGTTAGGAATCCTTAGTCGGAAATGGGTTGTATATAAATCCCTAGTCAGAAATCAAGAGGCAAAAATACTTTATCCAAAATCTGATTTAATTAATCTTAACTCCTTAGTCAGAGCTCATAAATGAGAGCTTCAGATTCAAAAGATACCGTACTCCAAATTCCTTAGTCCGGATTCCACAAGTCAGAATTCAAAGCTGCACTGACAGATCTCCAGTCAGAAATCACCGTGCAAAAAAATCCGTTGAGCCCCTTAGTCTAAAATCCAAACTCAAAAAATCTTAATCTGAACACCATAGACAAAACTCCTTAGTCGCATATCCTAAGAGTGTATAAACCAGAGTGGAATTTCGCTTTGAATTATCACAGAGCCTTGTAGACGGCATTGCTAAAAGATGATGTGGGATGCTAAGAGCAGACCTAGACCTTGAAAGAAGTAACATTGAAAGTAGAAACATCACAGGTGCTTCAAGATTGCAAAGATGAAAGCGAATGTTCTGGGAGAGAAGGATAGCCAAGGGAGATAAACTTGAGACTTAAGCATGATGAAGCCATAGGGTAAACAACTGGATATATGCAGAAATATTTGTTTCCTGTGCATGAAGAGCAACTGACAAAAACTTTTCTATAATATAGCTATAACATTCTTCGCCACAAACTCCCTTTTAGTAAGTTGTTAAAGTATCATAATTCCCGCAGAGAAACTCATCAAATTTCTATCTAGATTAAGCTCTTTTTTAATACTTTTTGTATCGCTGTTGAATTGTTAAATGTAGCATGCAAAATTGCATAGAGCAAACGTCAGCTTAGCATCAAAGGCAAAGTTCGGGCCACAAAAAGTGAGCAGCCAAATGGACACGCCCCGTAGAGATGCAAAGCAAACCTCAGCCAGGCAAAACATGAGCTGCAACAACAACTGATAACAACAGCAACAACAACAACAATAGATGTGTTCAGCCTGGACAGCTGCACAATAAACACAACCCCCAATCTAAGGGCTCGACAAACCCGCCAATCCACCAAAACATCGAGAGGCATTACAAGCTCATCAACGTTTAGGATTCGTTTTTTTTTTTTTTTATAGATATAGAGAGAGACTTTATTTGAATCTAGGCTGGACCAGCAGCCCTTCAATTGTCATTCAAATGTGAACCCGTTTCGCGTGCAGCGCCTGATATTTTGTGACATTTCCACATTAAAAACGTTTTTAAAAAAAATAAACATGAAGATTTAAAGCGAGGGGATGCGCCGACAGCATCCGTGCTAAAATCTACGCTCAAATTGAAACATTTTGACCCGAGCCCAACAAAATCTGAAGTGCCGCATTAGAGATTAAAGACCAAACACATGCCACTCAGATGATGATCTTGATGATGATGACGATCGTATAATCAGGCAGGAAATTTCGGAATATTTTGTATATTTTTGCTGTCATATTTTGACAGGCTAAAGAAGGGAGAAGAAAAGTGGGCAAGATTTGAGATAAGAACTGATTTTGGTCAAAATACAATTCTGATAATATACAAAGAGAGAGAGAGAGAGTAAAAGGTCTGACTGGACAGGGATATATTCCTTCATATTGCAGCCGTCAATTAACGGCAATTTATAGACTCAAGGGCATGCTTCACGTTGTGCCCAAGTCTTTCAAAACGTAACAATTAACAATTGTTGTCGCTCCAACAACAACAGCAGCAGCAACAACAATGCACACGAGCTGCGCCTGCGCAACAACAAACAACGAAATCAAACAAACATCAAAAAACGGAAATATTTCCGATGGCGCGAAATGGAGTGCGCTTTAATTTGCATAAATTACGCCAACAGCTACAGCTACAGCATCTAAGCCAAAAGGATGCAGGATATGGCGGTAGAAGGGGTTGACTGGCTGCCACCACTCGGCCTCGCTGTGTGTGTGCCGCCGCCGCCCGCTCGACAGGCCCACTCTGCCGACTGTTCAGTGTGCAGTGTTCAAGAGGCTGCACTTGAAAAACAAGCAAAAGTACAGTAGAGACTGAGACTTAACGCACCTGAAATACGCTTACTTTGTGACATGCATACGGGCAGGTGGGGCCAAGGTGTAATGGCCATATTCAAAATTGAGTAAAAAGTCTAAAAGTGCTTAAATTTTCTATGATTATTAATATTGATTTTTTTTAAGTATTTAAATCTTTTAATATTATTATATTTATAATTTTTTTTCTTTTTAATTTATCATTATTTTTAAAAATATTTTTCTATTCATATTATTTTTTATTTTCTTAATTAAAATTTATAATTGTTTTATTTTTTTAATATTTACTTCTCTACATTTTTTTTAAATTTAAAATTAAAATTTACATTTATTTTTGATATATAAAAACAATTTCATTAGGCTTGAGTTTTCAAACGATTTCCCTTAAGTTTACATATTTTCAATAATTATTAAAATTTATATAAATTATAATATTTTTTTATTTATTTATTAATTATATATTAAATTTATTTATTTTTTTATAAATATCTCATATCGTTCAGCCCAACCTTTCTGTCTAGCTCAACTACCCTCTCGATACCCTCCAAGTCTGTTGCAATTGCACAGACACCCAGGCTGGCACTAGAACACATGCATATGAGCCACTTGGAAACATTCGACGTTTTTGTTTAAAGTAAAAAATAAAAGAGGATTTTTTGTAGCTGCTCAGTTGTTCGTCGAGTGGTTGATTGCATTTATAGGCTGGACGCGCGACCAACCGCTCTATGGTCCGCCCGTACACTGGCCTCGAGGCGAAAGCTGAGGCTCGCTGTAGGATGCTGATGATGATGTCGAGGTGTGGCCGCTTAGTTCAGCCGTGAAAATGTAATGTACATGGCAATTCCATTTAATATCAGAGTAGACATCCAGAAGAGTTACGCAAATAGCCAAAGGGCAGGGATTGAGGCGGGCAGCCGACCAGCCCCGTCCAGACGAGCCCAAGCCAAGCGTCGCGTCGCTGGTTTGGCAATCATTTTAAAACCCGCATAATTGTCAGGATTTGCACGCTATGCGTTGCGCCCGAGAAGGGTTGAGGTGGGCGGAGCGGGGCGGGGCGGCAACTGCAATGCGCAATTTGAGGTTAGACTAAAGCGCGAAAATCGCAAAAACTCGTTGAAATTAATCCGGAACAGATTTTGAATGGTAATGAAATGAGGTTTGTGTGGGCATTGCCTAAAGCGATGTATCTAAAATTGGACAAAAATAAATGGCATATGTATGTAAAACAGTGAACAAAATGAAAACAAAATATTTTTAATTAAAATAAAAAATAAAATAAAAATATATATAGAAATTTCAAGAACTTTGTGTTTTCCATTTATTTATTTATTTTTTGTTTGCTTCATAAAAATAGAAATTATTCATATTTATATATATTCAAGTCTCTAGCTTCAATAGCGTAGGAATGGATTGCGTTCGGGCGGAAGGACGAAGATTATTTTAATGAATTTTTTTTTAATTTTTGTATTCATGCCGCACAGCATAGCGCGCGATGCACAAAACTAATATGAGTAAAAAAAATATTTAAAAATTAATAAAAAAATATGTATATATCTATAGAATATCTATAAATAAAAGTCAAAGATTCTTTTTCAACTTTCTCAGTCTCATTTCAATATTCGTAGAATATAAATTATTTATTACCGAAATTTAAGCGCAAACCCAATTTGCTTTTCTCTCTCTTCTCATGCATTCTTTTTCACTTTTCCTATTTTTTTTTGCACCTTTTCATAAGCCACATCTGACAATTATCGTGTTTTAATTACGCCGTGAAGGCAGGCCATTGCCGGAGATTGGCGCGCTGCGCTTTATTGAAGCACCCCGGGTGACAAGCGCACTCGTCCGCTAGCTGAATGACAAAACCGCAAAAAACTGTAAATTGTAAAAATACAAAAAAAAAAAAACCTGAAGAAATTGAAAGAGAGACAATCAATGCGCACCGCAGGATACCCATGCGATATAAAAAACACGCACAGGATTACAAAAAATTAAAATGAAAATGTCAGCGCTCGGAAAATGTTGCCAGGGGACGGCCACACAGATAAGGACTGTCAAAAAAAAGAGGCGAAAATTAAACTAAAATTAATCGTTTGCACGTGCATTGAAATTGAAAATCAATCGTAGACAAAAATCGAGGCGAAAATGTCACCTGGAGCTGGAGCTGAGTCTATTGCCAGACGATTGGGCAGCGAAATTGATGATTCAAATTGAGGCTGATGTTGGTAAAAGTGCGCCAGAGACGACGAATTATTGTTAATGAACATTCATATTATATATCATGATGATGATGCTGCTGCGGACAATAATCATGTTGTTGCTGTATGTCGACTGAGGACACTTGATATGTCTATCAAAGCAAATTATTGAAGCTTGTTGTGCGTGAGTGACTGAATGAGAGTGTGTGCCACGTGTGTGTGTGTGTGTGTGTATTTGTATATATATATATATATATATATATATATATATATATATATGTCTTCCACATAATTGCACATCACACAGCGGCACAGCGCACAAAAGAAAGTTTTTTATTCGACAGACAAACGATTTCGTATAGAAAAAATAAATAACTTCGATTATGTCATATAACGAACCCAATTTGAAATGGAGCAGCAGGAAGAAGTGCGAGTGTGTAAATAAATTAAGAAAATATTGGTAATAAGTATAGGTAAATTAAATTTTACAATTTACAAAGCAAAACACTCGGCAAATATTTTCCCAGGTATCTGGAAAATCGAATGTTATATTTTTGATAAGCGAGCAGCGGCTAATTTCAAAACTCTTTTGCAACATTATATACTAATAGTATTGCTAACACTGTTTCAGAAAACTGTTTACCTATACTGTTTAACAACACTGCTAATTAATACCAATTAATAACACTATTTGCCAGCACTGTTCAATAATACTTTTTTTCTACTACTGTTTACTATTCCTAACTATGTTTAGTTATTCTGTTGACAAACATAGTTTACCCACACTGTATACTAAGACCGTCTGTGTGGCTCTTTATCTGCTTGTCAACGATATTTAGCAATAACTGTCTATAAAATAAATATATTCCACGAACAATTTCCAGCTGAACTAAAACTTTTTTTATTACTCTTAAACTGACCTAGAAATAAAGTTGAGCAAAAACCACGTTTGACAAACAAATTAGCAAAAACTTTCAAATGCAGTCAGCGCGTCAAGCGGAGCGATTAACTTGCTGTTAACCTGTGACAAGCTGTCATCAAGCTTGAACTTGACAACAAAAAATCAATTGAATAATGCATATTTAAGTGAGTGTCAAGCCAAGTAAAAGTAAGAGATGTCTACATAATAAAATATAATTTGTTGGCGATTGGTTATTTATGGCCAAAAAGCAGACCTCGAGCCAATCAGCTTAAAGCGATTTCAATAATTAAGAAGCTGATTCAAACAAATCAAATTTGACAGCACATTTAAGCGTTTGTCAAGCAGAGAAATATTGAAGATATATGAGATTAATATAAATCACATGAAATTTGCATTTTTGAGTTATTTGAAAATAGGTTTGAATTAAAAAAAAAAATTTTGTATTGGTTTAAATATATATATAAAAAAAAATAAATAAAATATAAATATAGAAAATAAATAAAGTACGTATAAATTATACCAAATTTGCATATTTTGATTGACATGTGAAGAATTTTTAGATTTTGTATAGATTGCATTAATTTAAAGATATTTTTCTAAAATTAAATATTATAATATAATTTACTTTTATATGAATATAAATATAATTTATAATATTTTTTAATTTTCTCAAAGTATTTGACCTTTACTCTGACTTAAAAAAAAATAGATTTGTGTGTAATAAATATTTTATTACTAAACAATTTTTATAGCTTAAGGAAAACTTTATAAGTATATATATAAACTTTTTTTATTTTCTTCCAATATATTAATCCATTAAAATAATTTTAAAATATCCATAAAATTACGCCCTGACGAAGCAGAAAAAACACTTGAGTTTTAGCTAAGCAAACAACATAAAAATTGTCAAACAACAAGCAAAGTCGAGCTGAGCCGCTGAACCACCCGACGCACGCACACCCGGCCCTTGTCCGTTGGGGGTCAACAGGGCTGCCCGTGCAGAGGTCACTCGATAAAAAGGGACGTAAAAAATTATATATATATATGAAAATCAGCGTAACATGGAACGACTAAATGATGATATATGTACGTATATATATATATATATATATATTTATGTATATAAATAAATATCGTTAAAATAGACAGCTGGCTGGGCACTATTGCCATCTCGCTTGCTCGCTCTTCTGCTGCTGACGCTGCGCAGGCGCACAGCATGCCATAAAAAAGCACTTGAGGCTAATTTCGCTTCGGCTCGTTCAGCATTTTGCCAATGGCCAATGGCAGATTTTTTTAATTAAGCTAGCAACATGATTGTTAATAACAACAACAACAACAACAACAACAACAACAACAACAACAACACCAGCAAATTGTCGCTTTAAAAAAAAGCTGTTGGCAAGCAATTTGTTGTGCATTGAATGAATAAGTGAGTGAGTGCCTGAACGAGTGTTTGACTCAAAGAGTGAGTAAATGAATAACTGAACAAATGACAATTCACAAATGTTGTTGTTGTTGTTGTTGTTGTTGCTGCTGTTGTTTCTGGTGCGTCCAGTGCACACGCATATTGAATTTCCAGAGAACATGTTTTTTAATTTTCATGCCAGAATAATTTTGAATGGCGGAAAAACGGTTGGACAGCAAGAAAAAAAAAACAGAAAAGACAAACAAAATGCAAGCAAGTGAAGTGGATGGAAATGACTGACTCGCAGATGCCCTGTAGAAAAAAAGAATACAAAGAAGTGGAGGGAAAATGAGAAGGAGAGGCAAAGACAAAAAGAGAAAGAGAGA
Source organism: Drosophila fulvimacula (assembly GCA_035045555.1). Classification (NCBI taxonomy): domain Eukaryota; kingdom Metazoa; phylum Arthropoda; class Insecta; order Diptera; family Drosophilidae; genus Drosophila; species Drosophila fulvimacula. The sequence goes on from JAWNOX010000197.1 coordinate 3,188,217, forward strand.
GAGAGATGGGGAGAGAGAAAGAAAGAAAAGGAGATGGAGAGAGAAGAGGAGAGTGACATAGAGAGTAATAGGGAAAGACTGAGATAGAGAGAGGGAGAGAGATAAAGGAAAAGAGAAAGTAAGTATATATATATATATATATACATATACAGAGAGATTGACTGAGAGACTTGAAGATATAGAAGAAGATAGACTCAAAAGCGGATAAAAGTGTGTGAGAGAGAGAGAGACAGTGGAAGAAAACACAGAATTCATGACTCTGACACAGAGTCAAAAACCTCAACCTGAGAGAACTCGCTAAGAGAGAGCTAAACATCTCTCTATTCCCTTTAGCTTCCCCTTTTTACTTACACAAATTTCCCTCAAAAACTCAAAATACTCTATATTCCACACATATTCACGCCGTACAGGGTATCAGCGCATTGTTGTTGCTTTTTGTTATCTTTTTTGGTTGTTTCTTTTTTGCCACTATGAAAATAGCCAATGGCCAGTGGAGCTCGAACCCCGGACAGCTAACAAGCTGTGGCATTGACCATGCGGACCCCCTGTCCCCAATGGCACTTGAAGCACAGGTGAGCTGGTGAGCAGGTGAGCAGCTGCTGCTGCTGCTGTCGTTGCTGCACTGCATTTTGGAACCGTTGTCGTTGTTTATTTTTGAAAGGTTATTTCAAATTGGCTAAATGATTGGCAAAACAGCAGGAAAACGAAATTAATTGCTGCTATGCAGAGTTACAAGAGTTCACAGTGAATTAGCGTTAAAGCGCCGCGACACAACCCATTGTGAATAGGCTGAACACTTTTTTGATTTGGAAGGGGAGACTAGAGTTAGTGAGAGAAATATTTACTGAGTGTGAGGTATAGATGTAGTATATATAAAAAGTAGATTGAATGGAGATATTCAAAAATAAATAAAAAGAAAAAATTGGCGAAATATTTATAATATATATAAATAGATATAGAACTATAATATTATAATATATATTAATATTAATATATGATATATAATCATAAAATAATATAACAATATATTATAATAATAATAAAAATAAAATTTATTTAATTATATTATTTTTAATTTTAATACAAAAATATTTGACATATATTTTAATATAAATATATATTACATAAAATATTACTCAAATATTAAATTAAATTATATATATATTTTTTTAGTGATTTAATTAATAAATAACACAAATTTATACTTTTTCCAAAAACATTTTTAAAACTATTTTTTTATTAAAATAAAAAATTTATGTTCAGCTTAAATTTGAAAGTTAAAACAAATTATGTTTAAACACTTAGCCTATTTATGTTTAGTTTTTTGAGTGAGATTAAGATTCATAATATTGGATTAATAAACGTATATACATTTCTCTTAGATTACTAAATCCTATCCAAGTCGCAGCTGCTTGGCCACCTTAGCCATAGGCATATATCAGGTATATAACTCTTAACGCTTGTTCGATTTCTGTGCCATAAATTTTAGATGCTTTGATCTATTCGGGAACGCCCCTCGACTGTCAACCCTTGTGGCATGCACCACACACGCAACCACTCAACCACTTGAAAAGTGAATGCAAAGGCAATAAATCTTCAAAAAAAAAAAGACAACGAGAAAATTTGTCACTTTCACCACGAGAAAAAAAAACAATTGATAAATGCGTTAAATTCTAGACAAAAAAACCCAAAAAAAAAAAAAACAATATATATATGACAATATATGGGCAGTGAGTTTTACGCTAAATTGCTTAAGGACAAAGGATGAAGGATAAAGGAGTAAAGTAATCCTTTTTGTAAAAACAACCCAATGCAATTGGCACTCAAAAGGTGAAAATAGTCGAAAAACAAGAATTAAAAAAAATATATATATATTGTATATCCTTTGGCTGGCCAGGAGCAACCGCCTGCTGCGCGCACGCGCTGACTTATTGGCAGCTGCGCAGTCGCCGTAGCCGCTGACCGGCCTCCGGCCTGCGGTTGCCGGACGGACAAATTGAAATAGCAAAATCATTTCGAACAGGACACGGAAAATTGCATTTAATTACGCGCGCAAACAAATGCGTTTAAAAATTTTTGAAATAATCAACCGAGCTGAGTTTTCGGAACAAATTCACGCCTCGCTACACAAAAGCGCTGTAAATTATATATTGTTAGTAGCTCGGGCAGCGGTCAGTTGGCAGGGTTTTAGGGGCGAGTGGCATAATTGCAGCGCTCTGAAACAATTGCGCACAATCAAACACAACAGGATATCTCTGCTAGCCGAGCTGACCCTCTCCTGCTGCCACCCCCTTCCTGAGGCTCTAGCTCTACCTCTAGCTAGTCATGTAATTTTATTAGTCCTGCGATCATCGATTGTTTGCTTAGGATGCTGCTAGCGCTGTTATAGTCAAGGGCAATAGTTATTACGTACATGGCCAGTTACATGACAGCCCATAATAATAAATATTGTCAACTAAATTATGAAACAACCCCCGACCCTTCGCTCACGCATGACAGGCGGTCGATTGAACTGAACAATGGGATCTCAACTGAAAGGGAAATTGCATTTATAGCTAGCTATTCAAATAACTCAGTTTCGATTTTAGCCATTGTTCATATTTAGTTAGAGCAAACTTAAGTTAAAGCTTAATGATATAGCTTGAAGCTTAAACTGGAATTACAGCTGACTTGTTAAGTTTATTATTTTATATAATCTTCAGCACAATGACTTTAAATAAATTTAATTAAAATAATTGAATATAAAATATTTATGTGAACAACACAAAACTGTATTTAATTTTTGAATTAATGCACGTTAAAGCTTTTGAATTTAAATTATACTAACGTAATTATTTTTGCACCTATCTGGCAGCACTGTAGACTTTTTGCGCCAAATTCCAATTGGAGTTTGTTTTTTTAATGAAAAAAGTAAATAAAACACGCAGTTTGACATACTTGTAACAATAAAGAAAAACTAATATTTAAATTAGAATAACCTAAATTATACATTTATATAGAATTAGTAAACTTACTATTACAAGCTATGATTGCAAATCAAATAATATCAAATTTTATTCAAGGAGTTTCCAACAGTCATGTAACTACTGCCGGGCTGCCACACTGTCCAAAAAATGTTGCACCGAAATGAAAAGTTGCCACTAAAGAGGTTGTGGGCTGATTATAAAATACCGCGCTATCGATATATCGATAATGACGTGAATATTATGACAAATACATAAACATCGCATATATAATATATCGATAGCTCGCCGCTTCAACTGTAACACTGGAATACTCAATTCAAACTATTTGTCAAAAGTAACGGGTATGTTCACAAGTTTTCATCTCTAAAACGTAACTAAATTTTTGTAACAAATTTGGAAAGATTTTAAACAGAAAATGGCCAGCAAACAGTTGATGACTCGTGCTAGCTCACTTGGACGCAACAGACAGAGCATGCTGATGCCACTGGCTAGTATGCGCTTCTCCAGCTCTCGCAGCGACATCGAGAAAGTCACACACACGGGCCAGGCAAGTGCCGCAGCGCTCAGCTCAGCTGTTCGCGATTCGCGATTACGCAAACAAAAAATTGTTATTAATTTGTTTTTTTTGTTGCCTAGGTCTTCGACAAGGACGACTATCGCAATGTGCGCTTCACAAATGCCAAGCGCTATGTGAACCAGAACTGGGGCATCAAGCTAATCGACGAGATTCCGCCCAAAGAGTGCGAAGAGCGCGTTGTTTACTGCGACGGAGGCAACGGCCCCTTGGGTCATCCCAAAGTTTATATTAATCTGGTAGCTATTGAGTTATCTTGAATGAGTCTTAAATAATCTGTATTTATTTCAGGACAAGCCCGGCAACCACGTTTGCGGCTACTGCGGACTGCGTTTCGTAAAGAAGGATCATCATTAAAATCCAACTTGAGATCGGAGAGAAAGCTCTTGTTACTAGTTGAATATATATAAATATTAAAAAAAAGAAACAACTTATAAATATCAAGCTAACGGAACTTAAACTTGTGTTTGCTGGAATATTGGCGGAAATATGTGAAATTTTATAAATACGGATAAGTACAATAGAGAGCTAGCGGTTATCGGCGCGAATCCAATCGGAATCGATATTCTGTTAAGCTATCGATCTGATCAGGCAACTTATATGGCAATGGAAATATATGAGTTTTTATGAATCAACTCCCTTGAGAATAAGTGCAAAACAGATAATGGTTATCGAAGTGATTGCAATGGGATCGATATTCTGTTAAGCTATCGATCTGATCAGACAAGTTGTACTGTTATGCAGCATATTTTTGTTTTAAAAATTCTGAAAAGACAAGTTTATGAAAAAAATATATTAAAAAAATATTTATATATATATACAAAACAAGTTTATGAAAAAAATATATTAATAAAATATTTATATATATATATATATATATGTATATATAAATATATATATCTTTTTTCCGATTTGTCTTCAAGATTTTTAAATCGATTTAAAACGTAATAGAAGAGAAGCTTTTGCGAGTAGTAGGTACTACCTAAGGATACTATTCTCTTATATAATATATGTCGGTCTAAGTAAGGTAAAGTAAATTGATTTTCTTTACTAATATCCCTTCGATTCTGTTGAATTTGGAGCCTACGACTTTATCAATCTAATCTACGATCGAACTAACCAAAAAAAAATTTTTTTTTTTTTTGCCTTTATTCAGACTATATATATATATATTATAAATAATATATATATAAAACACATTTCTGGAATTTTTCTAGCTTTTACCTTAGTGAATTGAATTTGCCTCTTTTATTTCGAGTTCAACTACTTTGAATATATATGTAATATAAATATATAAAACAAAATTCTGGAATTTTTCAGTCTTTTATCTTAAGTTCAAGAATTTTACAGACCACATATATATAGTATATAAAATTGATGAATTATAGAGCCTTTTATATTCACATCACAAAACTTTTCAGACTACCCTCGTTGATTTTGTAACCAATCGACTTTTTATTTCAACAGATAAAGTTAGCTAAAAATAAAAAAAAATTCTGATATTATAATCGGAACTGCTGAAATACTATTATCTTCAGCCGCAGACCTAATAAAACCAGAAGCAATTATAGAAACGAGTGAAGCAAAGCAGCTGTTATATAATACATATGAGCAAATGATATGCATATATATATACATATATATATATATCCACACAGTCATAGCTATATATGTACGGCATATGGAATGAAACGATCCTTGGCTTTTGTTGCATTTGTTTTTATTGCACAACAATTTTGCTTCACTTGCAGTTGCTCGAATGATATCTAATACAATGTTATTATGGTCTATTTGTAGTATGCAAATTAGTAACTAAAATGTGTATATATATATATATATATCTGATAAATAGAGAGATGCAAATATGTATGCAAAACAATACAAATATTAAGGAAATTATATAAATGTATATATAAACTATATAAGAACTGATTCGTTCATACCATAACATATTGGGAGTGCAAATATATATATATATATAAATAGAGATATAGTAAAATCAAAATCAATGTATATATATATATATATGGATCATATGCTTGTATACGATATTTGTTTTTTCGTACGCCTTTTTTTGTTGTTTTTTCTTTGCTTTTCTTTACTACGGGCACTTTAGATGCTGCACGCTCCATTGAGACACAGATAGTACCACGAAGAGAATACAAATGTAAAAAAAATATATATATGTATATATAAATCGAGCCGGTGTGGCCCAGGCTCCGCTGGCCTTGCGCCTTGGCCGCGCCCAGCCTGGCGGCTCTTGGCCCCCTCGGGCGGCCCCAAACTGAAAAGAATCATGTTCACACAGCTGCAGCAACGCGGCCTGGACGACTGGAGGCGATGCCTTACTCAGCGCCCCTGGGGCCTGCACGGCACCCAGCAGCGGTGTGCTCTGGAACTGAAGGTGTCTCTGTGTGCGTGCGCGTATGCGTATGCGTGTGTGTGTGTGTATGTGTGTGTTTGTGTGTGTACGCACGCACACAGGCAAGACGGCGACAGTTTTATGGTCGCCGCGCCTGCTCAAATAATCATCAATGGTCAATAATCGTCGTCATCTGCTGTCTCAATTGCGTTTCATCTAAAACACCAACAAACACTTAAGAGAATGTAAACTAAAATGTAATAGGTTCTAATTTGGATGTTGTGTGGGACTATGTTGCCGACGAATCGCTTTAGCTTAACTTCATACTGTTGATGTTGCTGCTGCTGCTGCTGCTGGTGCTGGCGTCGCAGCAGCAATGTTCGCTTATCTTGATTGGGGCAATAGTTGTTCACCACTGGTCACCAGAGGTTCCGTGGCATGGCGTAGCCTTCTTTTGTCACAAACACGTTGCGACTCATGTAGGCCTTGCGATCGCCGCCAGCTGCCGCACCAGGATTGCCAGCTGCAGTGCCGCCCTCCTGCCTGACGGTTGTCTCCTTGCGGCCATCGATCATGCGTGTGACCGTCGTGGTCTTCTGGCCGGTGGAGTCTTGGGTCACCTTGGTGGTCTCGTAGCTGCCGTCGGGCTTGCGCACCGTCTTGGTCATGACGCTCTGGCTGAACATCTTCGGGCCCTGGTAGGTGCCGTCGAAGACGCCGCCAAATGGTGTCATTGGCGTCATGATGTTCGGCTTGGCGTTCGGCGGCGGACGCGACGGCAGCAACACGGCCGGCTTCATCTCGCCATCGGCATTGAGAGTGCCGTGTATGCGGCCCATGATGAGCTCCTCGTCGCTGAGCTTGAGCCGTGGCACGGCCCGGCGCAAGCCACGCTGATTGGAGGGCAAAATGTTATCGTGGCCCTCCCCCGGATTCAACCGCTGTATCAGCGAGTACAACTGATCCGGATAGATCCTGAAAGCAGTAGGAGAGAGGATTAATAAGTGAGTTAAGCTGGAAATGCGGCACCTACTCTCCATCCAAGTCGGTGTCCAAAGAGTTGTTGTTCTTCTTCTGAAACTCCTTGAGTATCTTGCTCTCGAAGCCCGGCTTCAGGAAATCCTCACGCAAATTACGCTCCAGCCCGGCATCTGTGTGAAGGGATCACATTTGAGAGCTGGACTCAAGGATTCACTGGGACAAAACTCACCGTCATTGTCCTGCACTGACTCCAGGAGACGCTGCAGCTGGCGCTCGAAATGCTTCTGCATCTCCAATGGGCTAGTGAAGACCTGAAAGGCGAACTTGCGATCGTCATCGAAGAGTTCGTCGTCCGTTTCGGCCTCCTCGCACCATTGCGGCTTGCGGAACTCATCCTTGTTGGAGGCGGAGGCGGATGCGGCAGCCCTGCAAAAGCGTAGGCGGCATTCATGAAAAGGTGCATACATGCACACGCATACATGGAAAGAGTTATGACACACACACACACACACACATATATATATATAGAGGCACACATAATGCATTAAGCAACCCCAGCAAAGCCCGCAGGAAGTTCACTTCAATACGCAGCCTCCGCACAACACACACACACACACACACACACACACACATACAAGTGCATGCAGGCCCTGCGCCTGTGTGGTATCCTGGTAAAAAGTGTATCTATCATAGCAGGTGCCTGGTTTATCGATCCGTTGAGAAAAGCCGCAATTTAAGCAAGCAAAAAAAAAAAAAATAATAAACCGAAACTTACTCGGACTCCTGCTGCTGTTCGAATTCTGATTGGAACATTTTCTTCAGTATGTCCATTTCGTTGAAGTTGGTTTTTGTTTAGTTTTTAAGAAGCTACCAGAAAGTGCTTAAGGCTTTATCCTTTTTTCCGTCAGCAACGCAAACGTTTTAAATTTATTGTAGAGAAAGAAAAAACTAAAAGAACCAAAATGACGCAAATAACAATTGTCCTAGCAAACTTGTTAAATGTATGTGTATATGTATTTTTTAAATATAGTTTTTTGTTTTTTCTTTCGATATTTGCGTTGTGTGCACAAAACTTTTTCAAGTAACACCTAAACACCACCACGACGAACAGAAATTGCTCGATTAGCGAACAGCTGACCGGAGCAGCAGTAGCGGTGAGCGTTTCGTTTCAGTTATGTTCATGCAGACACGAAGTGGAAGCGAAACACTCACTGCTGCAATGCGCACATACTGGAATCAGAACATGGCGGGCTGATTTGAAAATTATATGCGAGAAATTTTGTTGCTGTTGTTTCAAAAATTCAAATTCGTTCTGATTACAATAATTTATTAAACTTTTTGCTCTAAACCTAATTTTTTTTTAATACTTAGCAAAATTGTGATACAAGAGGCATAGAAACACTGACAAATTCTGCTTTATATAATATATATGTATAGAGATTTCGCCTCTCTAAAACGCTGCCAATTTGAAAGGTTTTCTATTTGTACTCTTGGCTCAGGCTGTTCGGATTTGTCTATACGGATTAATTGGTATTTGATTTGCGAGCTCCGGTTGAGCCGCAAATACAAACTGCGAGATCGTCGATTTGTACAATTTATCAAGTTGCTGTTGCTCCTCCTGTCCTTTGCCTGGATTATTTCTTGATACTTATCTTCTCTTTTTTTTCTGTTTTTGGTACTAGTTCGGGTGGCCCCTCTTAAACTTAAGCCTAAACCTTATATTGTAGTAACTTAGGCTCTATAGCATGTTCTCCTTGTCGCCGGTGCTGCAGCGTTTCCCCTTCTGGATCTTCATCATTTTGTTCTCGTCGGCGCATTTGGTGGTGATGGCGTTGCGCACCTCCTTCTCGCTGGCATTCGATTTGTGCGTGACGGCAAAGATGATGTCCTGGATCTTGAGCGGATCGAGCATTTGCTTGAGCGGCTTCTGCTGATCCCTGAAGGCCGGCGACGGTTTCCCAGTCATCGAGTGCGTGGCCAGGATCTCGCGATCGAAGATCGCCACCAGCAGCTTGCGCGTGGCCAGCGACGAGGCATTCCAATTGATGTTCTCAAAGACGCTCGCCGGCACACAGGTGTTGTTCGGGCCAATGGAGACCATCACATTGTCCGACTGTGCCTGAGTCTTGAACTCCGGCTTCCAGTCCCCGTTGCCGTTGCCGTTGCTCTTGCGCGCCGGCAACTTATATTGCAAATTGAGCAGCTGCTGCTGAAGAGGCTGAGGCTGAGGTTGAGGCTGAAGCTGAGGTTGAGGCTGAGGCTGCAGCTGCGGCGCAACCACGTCCTGCAGCTCCAGCTTGCGGCGCTTGATCAGCTGCATCGGCGTCGACGACTCCCGCTTGATCTGATGGTGATGCAGCTGCTGCTGCTGCTGCTCGTCGTTGCCCATGCAGATCTCTAGACGATCCGAGTCCGCCGAGGTGCTCAGGCTGTTCAGGCTCTCGGCGGCCAGGCGTATCTCAATGGCGTCCGCATCGTTGCAATCGGCGCCATCTGCCGCTACGATCTTATAGTCAATCACCTCGCTGCGCTGCGTCTGAGCCGAGCTGGGCGCACATATCACCGAGCTGGGCGGCGTTAGGATCTGCGGCTGGTGTGCGGGCGGCGACTCCGCCGTGGCCGTCGCCAGCTGCATGCGCGCCGATGTCGCATGGATTTGGGACAACAAATCCGTGTGCTCCTGCAGCTTGCTCTCCAGATAGCGCACCTTCTCGCGCAAGGCGCGATTCTCGGCGCTCACCTGGGGATCGACGTCGAGTGAGCGCAGCAGACCAAAGTCCTCGCTCATCGTCTGTGTCCAGGCATGCAGCAGCATCGGCCGCTCCGCTCGCCCATGCCAATGCGAATCGTCGCGAACATTTATGAAATTCGAGCCATTTGCGTTCAGTATCTGCAAATTGTAAAAAATACTTTAAAAAAACATGAAAATTTGATTGCCTCTGGGCAGTTTACATGTGGTTCCATGATGAGCCTCCTGATTGCGATCCCGCGGTGTGTGCGTCTTGCAGGATGAGCGTCAACTGTCCGAAGCGATACACAAAACCCAATGAAATTGGCGGCAGAATATCAAACAACGCGCGAAAAAAACACCAAAAATGCATGCAGAGAGAGCGAACAAAAGGGAGAGACAGAGACAGAGACAGAGAGAGAGAGAGCGACACAGAGGGGTAGTTTAAACTATTTAGCAAAGGCAACAACAAGCCAGCCAATGCATTCCAACTACTTACACATGCTACCTGGTCACCAATACAGCTATAGAGTATAAATGTGTGTGTGTGTGTACTGCTTGCTCAGGTATTCGAGTTTGTTCTCTTGTATTTGCACTCTCTGGAATGGGACTTTCTATTCTATATCCCAACTAGCTTGTGAGCATGTTTCATTTTTGATCCTTTTGCTCTCTCTCTTATTCTTATACTTTAGATCTGCCTGCACCACGCTGCCTGCATTCCGTTCGCGCGGGAACAAGATACGGAGTTTTGAAGACAACCAGAGTTGCCAGAGAGTTTATTTTGTGATAATGGCAATGTTTCCACTGAAAAATGACAGTAAATGCATTTAGTGCCAAGGATGTCTCAGATTGTTTATTATGATTAACTATATCATAGTATTATTTATTCAACCTATATATGTATGTAACCGTAAACCGGTTTCACTGATCGAGCGCAATGGGACCAGTTGTCGGCTATAAAAATAAGTCTCCCTCTAGAAAGGACTCTCTCTCTCTCTCTCTCTGATCGGAAAAAACCACCCTCTAATGACTGCAGATGTTACAGCCATTAGACCATGAAGAATATAATGGAATTTTTAAGTAGAATCTGCTTGCCAGGTAGAATCGCTGCATTGTTGCGCTCTTTTTTGTGTAACGTCTGTAATCCGAATTCGCAAAACCCTGTATGTTTTTCCAGGGAAAACCTTGAAGACGATACGTTTTGTTTTTTATGTATAACTGATTTTGAAGGCAGCAAAATTGGTCATGCTTGAGCTAAAGTCTGTAGAATACTTTAAAATATATATTTTGGTTGGTATAAATGCAATTGGGTTTATTTTTTAAACAAGATTTATAGAGTTTTAAAAAATATAATAAGACATATATTAATAAATATATATAAATGCATAAAGTTCATGTTTCGTCATTTCAATATCTTTCATCCAGGAAAAATCTTCATCCTAATTTGAAGCATTTTTCGCGACAGGATGCATTTACGCGAATTTCCAGTTCGCAATAAAATGCTTTTTCGCGCTCTCTGGTAACTCTGTTGGCCATCTGTCAAACTGAAAATAACTGTTAATCCGAGATCATAAAATTTAAAGGAGTTTTCAAGGGCAGCCGTATAGCCGTATAGCAGCTTAATAGAGACCTTTGCAGCTGCGCATACACCTTTTCGCCTTACCTGCTGCCTACCTGCAAAGATGCATAATTTTCATAATTTTGTAAATAAAAATGGCAGCGTCCAGCCAAATCTTATCCCAGTTCAAGACAGTGCACCGTCGTGGTCAGGACAAGCTCGAGCGGCACCAGCCACAGCTTACAATAATTTCAATTCAAATCATTTGAGTGCAAATAGTTTCGCGCCGATTGCACCATTTGCACCTGCGCCCTACACACTCGCTTATCAACAGTATTTGAGTCAATTCCCAGTGCATCCGGTGCCCCGCTATTATACATTGGTGACTCCAACGCCGCTCAACTATAACCTAAACTTTGGCTATCAGCAGAGAGTGGCTCCTCCTATGGACATCGAACAATATATCAACTATGAGCTCAGCAAGCAGCAGAGTTTGATGCGGAAGCAGCCAGTTCCGCGGCCTTTGGGCCAGCTGCAGGTGCCCACGAGTCGACCCGTGGTGGTGCCCAAGAAGGAGCCACAGGAGCGGCGCGTCATTAACGTGCAGGTGGTGTCCATGTCTTCTGCCGCCAGCTCACGTAAGCCCAAAACTGACGTTGAGCCATTGCCGCCCGTCGAGGCGTCGTTCAAGGAGAAAGTGGCTAAGATAAACAAAAGCCAGCATCATTATACGCAGCTCTTCGGGCGGCTGACCAGCATGCTGCAGACGTTGAATCGACGCTACGATGTCAATCAACCGGAGCCGCAGCCGGAGCCAGAGGTGCAGCGTGTTCCGCCACCCCTCAAACGGGCACGCCATGACATGTCCAGCAGCTCGTGCGAATCCCATCCGGAGGCGGAGAATGGCACAGGTCTCACCTACTATCCGCAGCGCCTATACTTGCCAGATGGCAGCTCCGAGTACCTGCTGGGCCCCAATGGCACGCGCATCAATGCCAAGGACTATGCCCGCATCGTCTGGACCAGTGCGCCCGTTGCCACCCGCTGCCTGCTGGCCGTCGTCTTCAGCAACGATGATCTGGCCACGCACACCCTGACCGGCAAGCCGTCACCTGCCTTCTACGGACGTGAGCGTCCAGCCAAGAAGATGCTGGATCAGAATAGAGTCGATGATATTGTTGTCAGTGTGCGCAGTCGCACCGGCTGCAAGGAGCGGCACATCAGAGCCACCATTACCACCAAATGCGCCGATACGGCCAAGAAATACAAGCGACGCGCCAAGAAGGCCCTCAAGGACAATGTCATAGACGAATGAATACAGGATAATAACGATTTAAATTTGATAAGAATGTGATCCCGACAAGTCAACATAGACATATGTAGATATAAGAATCATTATAACAGTTGTAAAGACTTCCTGATGCGATTAAAGCTGCTCAACAAAAAGCAAATTTTATTGGTGCCGCGTCTGCCACAGCCTTCTTCCTATAATAACTTAGCATGAAGATTACTTCTTGTTCGGATTCCAAGCCTCCACCTTGGGTGGCGTTGTGGTATATGGCATATATGCCTCTGTAAGCGTGAGGCAACATTAGTTAGGGCAGATTCATTCATTGCAATCTCAGAGTTACCCTTGGTTCCGGACAGATTCTCGCTGTGATCCGCAATCCACTTGTGTTTGGGTCGGCAGCCATCACGAATGGGCGGCAGGTCGGTCTATGTTGTAAGCAACGTGTAATGTACATATTAAATAAATTACAATCACATAAGCTGCTCGCCCACCTTGTAGTGCATCCAGCCGTACCACTCGGCGGGTATTTGGGAGCCGTCGTAATCCATGTTTACATGTGGCGAGAACTCAATCCAGCGGTTGCGGCCATAGAAGTAGTAGGGATTCTCAAAGTACCTGTTGCCGTACTTATCTATGCCAATTAGCTTGCCGGTCTTCAAGTCATCATTTCTGTTTGGAATTTAAGAAGTTTGCAACTTATATAAGACAGACGTATGGCCATAGGCTCACCTGTATAGCTTTAAGAAAGCTTGCTTTGGTCCGCCAGCTTCGCGTATTGCCTGAAAGAGCCTTCCCAGGCGATTAATACCTAGAAATTTTGCCATTCTGTTCGCCATTTAAATAAATATTAATACTTTTCTAATTTTGAGGCTGTGAAACTTACGTGCGAAACAAAGCAAAGTTGCCACTACATTAAAATTCCTATGTTATTGTTGTGCTGCCAGGGCTGCACACACATCTACCCAGTGTTGGCTAACTCGCACACACTATTTTTCTTTATCAGCTTGTGCAGCCCTGCACCTACATCTGTTCGGCGATTTGGTGTTTCGTGAATCATTTGGATTAAAGAAGCAAAAAAGAATAAAGTGTGCAATGGCTAAAAATACTTCAAGCAATGCATTCCGGAAAATTGACGTAGATCAGTACAACGAAGATAACTTTCGGGAAGACGACGGCGTTGACAGCGCTGCCGTTGGTCCAGATGAGAGCGAAATCACGTCGCTGCTAACGAAAGGCAAAAGTGTCGAGGCGCTGCTCAGTGCGCTCCAGAATGCGCCCCTACGATGTAAAAACCAAAACGTGAAGGTAGTGGTAGAGAGCAATGCGTCAACATGAAGCGTATCGTAGTGCTTATCACACAATTCTCATTTCAGGACAACGCCCTGAACATAACGTTGCGCGTGCTCTTATCAATCAAGTCGACGCAAATCGATCAAGCTATTGATTCGGTGGAGCAGAACGATCTGATCGATGTGCTAATGAAATATATCTATCGAGGATTCGAGACGCCATCCGAGGGCTCCAGCGGGCACCTGCTGCAGTGGCACGAGAAAGCGTTCGCCAAGGGCGGCGTCGGCTGCATCGTGCGCGTCCTCTCCGACACGAACCGGGCTTAAAGGCGACAATTGTTACAGGGACAAAAGCAACCACAAAATATTTAAATTAGTCGTAACTGTTGTAGTTTCTGCCAAGCTAATTCACCTTGAGAAGCCGAGCCGAGTCGGAGCCACAATGCGGAGCCCGAGCGCCAGTTTCATTCAAAGACAAACGTTTTCCAAATTAGATTTTAACTTGTATTCAAGTATTAAAGTTTTTATTACAAAACTGCCTAGACTGCATTGCTCTAGCCCATAAGCCAGGGAATCCAGGATCGAACGTAAATAAAAATATGATTGAAACTTGGATGAACATGGAACACGAGTGTGTATTTGGTGGCGCAATCCAATCAATCACATTTATAAAGTAGAATTTGCATTATTTATTTAATCAACCGTTCTATGATTTTATTTCACTATTCAAAAATGTAATAGGTGCTTTGATTAACTTAAAAACAAATCGATCACGATGACAGCCGGCGGCGTCCATCTCACATGCAAAATGGTCAAATGAAGGAGAAGAAATGCTAGCAAATGCTTTTTGGATAGTCGATGCTAACTCTGCGGATGACTTTCTCTCTTAAAGGAAACGAAGAGAAATATCTCAAAAGTATATATACTTAAATCTATTTTAATATGGTCTGGTGTCTTAGCCCGTATTCAGAAATGTGCTAATGCTCTGGGGAAACATTCAACAAAGCGAAGGCCTTCTGTAGCTGAAGCTTTAGTTGGTTTTGGTTTTTTCAATAAATAGTGCGTCATAATTGCGTTGGGATCTCTCTTCCTCCCAGTCGCAACAGGCTCCACTGCCATATCTCTGGGTCGAGCCATTTACTCTACCACATGTGAGTCTCGCGTATTTCGCTAATGATGTGATTCGCACGAGTGAGCGCCTGCAACAAGGATTGAAATTTAACAAATTATTAAATAAAGAAAATTTGGGAATCGTTTCAAAGCGACCTTCAACATGTCCGCTGCCTCTTTTCGGCGCACTGCAATGTGATCGGACTCGTTCAGCAGCGTCTCAGCCTTATCCGATTTGTACAAGTGTGTGACTAGCTCACTCTGCAAGTTGTCCTTAACGTAGTTAACCAAAAAGTGCATAATCGCCTTTGGCACCGAGTCTTGTATGGATTTGCGCACAATATAGAAGTACGATTTGATCAGTCGCTCTGCAAGATATGGAAAGGATTAGCTAATGAGGGCGACGACAGCTTGTTCGGGGCGGGGCTCAAACCAACCAATGACATCGCAATCCCTTTGCTCCTTGTCCGTGAGTCGGCGTGGATTAGCCAGAGCCGGCACATCGGGCAGCAGATTAACCGGCTTCAGCGGAGCTATATTGTTGTTATGCACTGGCGTATTGCTGGTCGAGTTCTCGACGCTCTCGGGACGATTGGGCGCGGGTGGTAAAATATTTGATAGCCACGAGCCCGTTGTGCTTTCGCCAACGTGATTCTGCAAAATAACGAGAATTAATATTTGATTTTGAAATTGTTGCTGCTGGGTTAGCCAGTTGATGTCTAGGGGCTGCAGTGGCGTGGCGTGGCGTGATTGATTTCTGGATTTGAGAGTTTGAAATGATCGTTAACACAAGGGAAAACATGCACACCAACGCTTACATACCCTCGACAAAAGCAGCCCATAAAACATCGTAGAAATCTAGGAATATAAAAATCAAGTCTTCAATTACCTAACTCACTCGATAACAGTAAAGCCAAATGAAAGTAAATTATGAATATTGAATGGGTTTGCAGGCATACGAAAGTGTTCAGATATGCTAATCTTATCTTGGGCAGTTGCATTCTATTGTGCGATCGAGTTTCTAATAGAATTTGCCAAAGAAATCTATACATGATAACTTCTTATAAATATTTGATGTATTATATATAAATGGCAGAGAAATCTATATATGATATCTTATTTCTTGTTATTCATATTATATATATATATATAGATATTTTGTACATATTATATATAACAGAGAAATCTATATATGATATATTTTTCATATATATACATATCCTTTATATATATATATTCATATTTTATATATTATATATAAATTTCAAAGAAATCTCCATATAATATATTATATTATTCATATTTTATATACAATATATGCATAAATTGCAAAGAAATCTATATATCTTCTTATGCATATTTTATACATACATATTTTTTATATATTATATATAAACTGTAAAGGAATTTATATAATTTTTTCTTGTATATATTTTATATATTACATAGATATTCCAAAATCTATATATGATATCCTTTTCATATTTTATATATAATATATGTATAAATTGCACAGAAGTCTATATATCTTTTTCATATTTTGTACATACATATACATATATATATATATATATATATATATTGCCAAAATATCTATCTATATACATACATCTTTTTATATACATTTTCTATGTTATATATAAATTTTAAAGAAATCTATATATATATATATATTGTACTATTGTACTGAACTCAGCGGAATGACTAGTTCCAGATAAGTTTGCTTAAAATGTTAACAAAATTGTGGACAGTGAATTGATATATATATATATGATATAAAGTCGTTTAACATAAGATATTATCTTTAGTTAATAATAAACTTCCATGAATATATTTTAAATTATTCAAAAATTCAATAAAATATATATATATATAATATATAATTATTAAATAATATTGTCTTCATAAAAGTCATCAACAGTATTGAACATGTATAAATAATAATACCTGCTGTGCCTAATACAAAAAATCTCTCAGTTCGACAATAGATTCTCCAAGCACTGATTACTCCTTATATATCTAATCACTTCAGTTAATGACTGACCTTACATAATATATATATATATATATATATTGTTTACCTGCTCATGAGCTTCATTTTGTTGCTGTTGCTGCTGTTGTTGTTGTTGTTGTTGTTGCTGCTGTTGTTGTTGTAGCTGTTGTGTCTGCAGCTGTTGTTGTGACGGTTGCTGGCTCTGCGCAACCGAGTTGTAGGCGGAGACCTGCGGCGACATAGTATTACGTGGCGTATTCGTGCGGCGCGACTGCACGTAGGGATCGCTGTCGGTTTTCAGTAGGCTGGGCACCAGTGCGGCTTCCTTGTGGAAGTCGGGATGTTTGGTATTGATGTAGGCCAGTTCGATGGCCACAATGTTCTCGACCATGACATTGGTGGCAGGCAAGCGGCAACGCAGCAGCTGGGTCACCACGTCCACAATCTTTTCGTGCAGCTTGGGGAAACTGTGAAATGGAAGAGGATCAGTAAGAGTACAACTGGGCTGGGACCTGACCTACCGCAGCATCTCCTGCTGCACCTCGTTGCCGCAGTGCTGCACAATACGTTGCATCTCCTCGTGTATGAGCTCCACGCAGCGCAGCGAGGGCTCCTCGAGGCGTCGGATTTGCCGCTTCACCAGCAGCTCGAATGATACCTCGGGCACAAACAGCGCTGGCCTCGGACCCGTTGCATTCCGTATGGCTGTCAGAATGTCCATTTTGGTCAAGCCCGCCAGCGGGTGTATCGAGTCCAGGGTGCGTCCGAAGATCTCATGAAAGATGTAACAAAGGCGTGCACCGCCGCACAGTTCCGTTGTCTCGATATTGCGCGCCGTGCCCTCAATCGTGGAGCAATAGGCGCTGGAGAACTTGGTAATGATGTGCAGCAGCGTCTGGCTCTTGTCCGATACGTCCTCGCCGTAGGAATTGAGCAGCGATTGGAATTGTGTTGACATTATATTCACACGTGTCTGAAATCATACAAACTATGTAATATACTACAATATGGAACAGAGAGAACTGTATAGCTGCACCTTAAGATCGGGCAGGCAGTCGCGTATGTGATGCATCAGCAGGCGATTCAGCGTCTTGGCCAGATAGGGTGTGCCGTTGCGTGTGGCGAGCGTGGGATATTTGCGCTGCAGGAAAGCCGCCTCGTCCTTCATTTGGTCATCGATGTCCTTCTTATCGATGATGTCCTGCTGCGAGCGATTCATCACACCAATGATGCCCAGTTTGACGGGTATGACACGGCCGCAGAGTATATCAATGGCATCGGTGCCGGCATCCATGAGATCCAGTTTGGTGACCACTGCCAATGTACGCCTACCATCGGGATCCACATCCTTGGCCAGCTTGAGTGCCTCGCTGGTGGCCATGTCCGTATTGGCCGCCGTCACAGCCAGAATTATCGAATTGGGATTCTCAATGTATTTGACAACCAAATCCTTAATTTGGGACTCAATATCCTCTGGCTGATCCCCAACGGGCACTTTGGTTATGCCCGGCAAATCGACCAGAGTGAGGTTGACCACGCGCGTCGAAAATATCTTTAGATTGATGGGCTCCGGACAGATGCCCTTGTTATTGCCCGCCACGCGCTCCGTTTCGTTCTCGATCTCGTGACGGATGTCATTGAAGTCCGTGAAGCATTTCTTTGTGTGCAGAAAGCGGCCCCATTCCTCCGCATTGACAGTGCCTGGGGAAAAGAGAATCAGTTTTGAAATATCTTTCCCAAGTGAACTTTGCTTGCTCTCACCATTCTCTGCTGAGCGATTCTCACGATCATCGAGTGGACAGTAAATCAGTTGCAGGACCAGCGGACGCCGCGTGACAATGCCTGTGCCTCGTGGCAGAAACGAGCGCCCAACCACGCTCTCGATGACAGAACTTTTGCCCGAACTCTGCAATCAAATGGCAAGAAAATCGATTCACTTTGTCAGAGTCTATATAATCGTTCTTATGTATTATATATGTATCTACTAGTGCAGGCAGCCAATGCTCCGATTAGCCCATACACATGTTTCCTTATCTGCAATCTATACTCGTTGAGCACTTGACCAAGACAAGGGCTGCGCCGGAGTTACTTAATGCATAGAGCAGTAGGAAAAATATTTCCTTAGTTTATGGCAGGTTGTTGCCCTTAAGTTAAAATATCGCGGCTTCAGGTTACAGCCAGCTTTTCGTCTTTTCCCATTTCCTATGTAACTCCCTTTGCATAATTTTTTAAAATTTTATTTAAAAATAGATTTTGAGTGCTTTTTTACAGGGAATTGTAGGGAGGAACTTGAGAGGGCTAGAGTATTTTTTGATTAAATTAATCAGTTAAACTTGAGCTAATGGAGCATTCCTATTTTGTAATATATTAATATTAATCTGAATTCAGAAAACATGTATCTTCAATTGAACTAAAATAAGGAAAAAACATATATTATATATATATTTTTTTAATTTATCTAAATTATTTATTTAAATATCTATCAGAAATTGATCTAAAATCAAGTAAAAATATGTAAGTGATATATTATTATTATTTTTGAATTTATCTATCAGAAATTGATATAAAATCAGGTAAAAACATATTATTTTCTGAATAAAATGAATATTTAAAATTATAATTATTAAAAAACCTATTTAGAATTAATCGAAAAGCTGTTCTAAATTTGTTTAACTGAGCTGTTCTAAAAGATGGTACTAAAAGTCTCAAACACACTGCAAGATATCCAAAAAATCTTCACTCTGGGACTTCTTTACGCATATCCAAAGGTCGGCTTCAAAACCAATCCATAAACATAGGGTATATATATAGGATCTCAACTGATCTTGCTAAAATAAATGCATCACAGATTAATTAGTTTTCGATTAAGTAAGAGTGAAGATCAAGAATGTGAATCAGAGCTTTAATCAGCCAATTAAGCTCTAATTGCAGCTTTCAACCGATTATTAAACATCATCACACACAATGTGTGTGTGTGCGTCATATGCACGTGTGTGTGTGTGAGTATTTGTTGTTGTTGTATTTGGGAATGTGTCACAGCAGCTGCTTTTGTTCCATTTACAGTTACTCGGCACAATATCGATTTTTCATGTAGCCACAAAAACCAGCAGCGCTTGCAGTTTAATTATATAAACAATATCAGTATCCATTTCCCAGCAATAGAAAACAATTTGTTATTACGTGCCGGCATCGGCGTGGGCCAAACAAGAGCGAAGCCCCGTTATATAATGGAAATATGACAAAAATTATTTTGCGTGCGTGCAAAAAATCGTCGAACATCTGCATTTTTGGCCAGCTGACGTTGTCGTTGCCCAAACATTATTTAATATTATTTTTCCATTTGGGACGCTCCCAGTGGGTTGGATGGATGCTTACCTGGCTGCCAAGTACAACAATTTGTGGCAATTGTATTGAGTCAGAGCCGACGGTGTTGAAGACATCTTGCAATTTGTTGATAACTGGAATAAGCGCTTCCATTTTTCAGTCAGCTGGCAGTAGTAAGCACACACTCAGTCACAATTTGCACAACAATTTGTTTAAGGCCTATATTTAAATTCTAACACATTAATACTACGCGTTGTTGGGGACTTGATTGACGCGAGAGTGTGTGGTAAAAACTTTTTTGCAAATTTTGACAGGGCTGAACAAACGTTGACCCCCTTCCAGTGTTGCCAGATCAATGAAATGAGGTTGAGAGTTTTTTTTATTGATTAACAACTCCGATAAAAATAAAATGCTGCAGCATGAATTAAATTTACGTTTCGTTTATAAATTATTGATAATTGATTACATGCGTAACAAATTGTGTCGATAACCTCCTGTTGCACATTATGCATGACTATATGTACCGAAGCAAGCAACTTATACATTTTACAGCACTGTTTGATTTACGCGCGCATTAAAAAGTAATCGATAACTTTACTGGCAATTTAGAGCGCGCATTATGAAATTGTTTGAAATTGAAATGCTTATCTTATCATTGACGCTTACTTGTTGTAAAAGCAGATTAATATATATGAAAATATATATTCTAGTGATGAAATCAAAGTATTCAAATTGCTTATCACAAAATATTTTATAATCTTTAATTCAATTTCATTTAAATGCCCAAAGTTTCGTTTCGTCTTGACTTTAAGTGAGAGAATGCCAAAGAGAATTGAGTTTGAAATAGCCACAACCACAAAGACAACCCGCTGAAGCCTCAATGTTCGATTGAAAAATTTAACAAAGTGGCAGGCAACAATAGATTGCAGCAATCTCCATGCTTCATTCAATACCCCCGGTACTTATCCGTTCTACGCTTTTATGGATTTTAGTTTTCTTTCTTCTCTCTTTTTTTTTGGCTTTAGACTGACAAACAAAATGTGTGTGCTGTGTGTGTATGTTTGTGTGCTTCATTGTGCAAACTTAATGATATGGGCCCAGCTAGAACCAGTACCATGTCCATGGTCATATCCCTGTCCATGTCCACACATACACACACACAGACAGGCACTCTCACACAGGCAAACACACCACAATTCACAGCGCATTGTCGGCCCATCTCAATATATTCCACTTCGGCTTTAGATAAAAAACTGTGCATGAGCTAGGAGCTAGGAGCAGGAACTTGAGCTACAGCTGGACTGGAGGCAGCCAAGTGGTCAGAGGCATTGCATACAAACAGCAAATAGCAAATAGAAAATAGAAAAGGGACAATCGAGCTAACCCCACAAGTGCCTTAGATTTGCATGTATGGGAGCAGCGGTTACTGTTGGCCAGTGGGGCAGTGGGCGTGGCTCAGCAATTGGTTGGCAAGCAACCGCTGTGTGTGTGTGTGTGTGTGTGTGAGCAACTCATCTGTCGATTTTATTGTTGTATGCATATCAAGGATACTCAAGGATACTTGTCGCTAGGCTCAGTGCATTTAAATTTTGATAATGGCCCAAAATGGTTTCGTCCATTCAATAGAATGCATTTGGACGTTGATTTGGCCTATTTGTTAGCAATTCACATTGTTAACTCTTTTGTGCTCAGCTAATTAATTGAATCGATAAATACATGCTCAATGCCCATTTACAAGAGCTTAGCCAGAATTGAGCTGCTGCCTTGGAGCTTAACTGGACAATAGAATAATACTTCAGCTGTTTGAATAGGATAAAGCTCATTGGTCGAGAGCTTTTGATAGGCATACGAATAGGTATTAAAGGAAGTTAATATTATTTAATCACTGCAAACAATATAAGGGTATATATTGAGTATATATATATATAATTTATATTGAAACTGAAGAAATATATAATTTTAAATTATTACTTATTTTACAAGCATTTTTTATCGAATTAAAAATTAAGCTTTAGCAAAAGTATTTTAATTAAAAAATATTTTTTTTAATTTTAATTTTTAATCTTTAATATTTGAAATTAAATTTAAAATTTAAGATGAAATAATATTTATATATCTTGATTTTGAGCATTAAATAAAATATAAAACTATTTAAAGACGAATTTAAATATTAAATTAAATATTTTTATTTTAGATAATTTTGGTATTAAGTTTAAAGTTCACTAAATTTTTAAGACTGAATAATCAATTAAATTATTAATTAATAAATAATGCTTAATAAATGAAAAAATATATATTTTTTAACGTTTTTACAGCGTCTTAATTTTTTATATAAAAAATAGCTTCCTATAAAAAATAATTTTATTCAATTAATTTAGTTTAGCTGAAGTTTTCTAAAGATATAATATTCTATATATAATTCTTGTATTTGCCCTATCGACTATTCAATTTATTTTTTATTTAAGCCAAACAGTTAAATAAATTATTTTTCTAAATAGTTAAATTGTTATAAAATTTACCTCACATCTCATATGCATTGTAAAAATATTCCCTATTTTACAGGATTAATTTATGGGCTTAAGCTTTAAGCCAATGTCATTAAAAATTTCTAGCTGCTGTTGCTTAAGCGCATGACTTGTGCCCTGATGAACTCAAAGCTTCCAATTAGCACAGGTTGGACAGGCACACACACACACACACACACACACACACACACACATACATAGAACTTGTGGAGTGAGCATATTTAAATATCTCATCAAATTGACATTGTTGGAGCAAGTTTTCCATTTGCGTTGACAACTTGCCGAAATATGCGCAATGCTGACGACATCTACATTCACAAACTTCTCGACATTTATTGCCTAGAAATGAGAATGTCCTGTGCTACCAGCCAGACAACCTCAGCGTCCGCATCAGCCATTGTCCTTTGCCCTTATGCTCTATGATGCTAAATACATTCCATTCTCGAGGTGACTGAATATTAATTTGATAATTTTACGCTCGAATGCAAATTTGGTGTCGAGTCTTTTCCTCTCTAATTGACTGACGAATATTTAAAATATGAATTTCAAATGAAGCTCAACAACTGGCCGCAGTCCCATTTCCTTTGCTTGCTTTTTTCATGCCCTAAATTTATTGAAGAAGGAAGTGTAGGGTAGAGTAGGCTATAAAGTGTAGGGTATACATAGTATATATATATATTTTTTAAATATATATTAAATATATCTACTTTATTTTTAGTATATGAAAAAAAATATATCTCAGAATATATTCTTATACCTCACAATTATAATGATTGATATATCATATTTATGTGTATATGATACAAATTGATCATACATTTTTAAACAATTTTTCTGCATATCTCGAAAACTATGAGAGCCACACACATCAAATTTGGTATATAGGTGCTCGTAATGTATAAACAAATAAAAAATATTTCCTTTATTGCGTACCTGTGACCAAAACCGTAAAAACTGTAATAGTGTGTATTAAAGTCTATAAATGGGTACAGGGTATCTCTTAGTCAGGCACTCCCTTCCAGCACATTACGCTGTCTGGGCTTAATTATGTTTGGGTTTGTTTTTAAATGCTGAGCTGCTGCTGCTGGTGATGATGATGAGGCTATCGCCAGATAGTGGCTGCATTTAGCTGTTGGAAATTTCGCCAATGTCAGTGCATTAATCATTCGAAAGTAATTTAACGGATTTGCATGCGTTGCAGAAAACGATAATTTTCATCCATCATTTTCAAGTGTTTCCGCAGGATTATAATAGCCAGATAGACAGCGTGCACACAGCCAGAGTCGGAGTCGGAGCCACAGCGCAAGCACAAGCATCCTGCAGACAGGCATACACAGTGCTGTTGCCTTTGCCTTTGCCTTGCCTTGGCCTGTCCTGTGTGTGTGTGTGTGTGTGCTCATTATCCATTGTCGTCGTCAATTATTCTTGTAGTACAGCACTTGTCGAGCTGCTCTCCGGGTAGCACAGCGGCTGCAGCTTTTGCATTTAGTTGATGAGCTCGCCTTTTGGCGACCAGAACTTTAGCCTGCCCAGACCCAGCACTGCCGCCTCCTCGCCAACCCCGTTCGACAGACACCGCATGCTACGCGTGATTTATGTGGCATGCATTGCTCATTTTCTTGGCTCTTTCGCAAATAACATCTTTGAGCTGCAAGTTGATCAATAGACCAACAATTCAGTTGAGCTCAGCTCAGTTCGGTTCGGTTCGCTTCAGTGCTGCGTATTAATATTACGTATACGATATGTGGAACGGCCTGGCAGAGTCGGTCTGATTGTGCTCGCCCACAATTTGCAGCAATAATGAACTTTGATTTTGGCCCGCTGCACTTGCCGTTGTATTGTGTGTGCTGCACTAATGACTGTTGCGCAGTTGGTGGCATGCCACATCAGCTTGGCTGGGAGTGGGTTGGGCGAGGGGACTGGCGGGCTTTGAACATTTGCGGCAAGAGCTACGATGATTTCAGTTCGTTAACTACAGATGATCGACTACAGTTGATTAATTGAATTTTTGTTATGTGTCTGAATAAGGGGAACAAAAGGGCTTGAATGGGAATAAATGAGGTTGGATATACGGCTTAGAGTGCTATGGCTTAGAGCTATGGGTTTTTAGCTGCAAGTCTTAAGCTAATTGCTATATTTCTATAATTTAATTAAACAATTAAAATAAAGATAATTAATTTGTCAATAAAACTGAATTTATTTAATTCTAATTTTCTTTAAAAACATTTTTTCTTTCGCAAGTAAATTGTTATAATAAATAGCTGTATACGCTGTTTGTCTCCGAACAGCTGCATATGCTTCTCATCATTTTCTTACAGAGATTAACGTGCCTATATCATGCATATTTAACATATAATTAATCAAGATCGCCTTCAATTACCATTTAAAATTTGTATAGCTGTGCCCACACACGGAGCCGCCGCTGCTCCGTCTGCCACCAAATGATTTTTAAGACTGATCAATTTTAGTCGCATTCTTTTCTTTTCGTACACCGAGCGCTTTGTAGTGCTCAGGTGGTCGTCACGCTCTCACTCAGCAGCAACGAGCGACAACGGGCAAATTTCCCGCATCGAGCATCGGCAGCGGTAGAGAGCCGAACAGCGGTGGAGAGTCGGATAACGGTAAAGTCGCGTAGCGGTAGAAAGTCGAGCGGTAAAGTCCAACAGAGGTAGAGAGTCGGGCAGCAGTAGAGAGTCGGGCAGCAATAGAGAGTCCAGCAGCGGCAGAGAGTCCAGCAGCGGCAGAGAGTCCAGCAGCGGCAGAGAGTCCAGCAGCGGCAGAGAGTCCAGCAGCGGCAGAAAGTCTAGCAGCGGTAGAGAGTCCAGCAGGGGTAGAGTCGGACAACGGTAAAGTCGGGAAGCAGTAGAGAGTTGGGCAGCAGTAGAGAGTCCAGCAGCGGTAGAGAGTCCAGCAGCGGTAGAGAGTCCAGCAGCGGTAGAGAGTCCAGCAGCGGTAGAGAGTCCAGCAGCGGTAGAGAGTCCAGCAGGGGTAGAGTCGGATAACGGTAAAGTCGGGCAGCAATAGAGAGTCCAGCAGCGGTAGAGAGTCCAGCAGCGGTAGAGAGTCCAGCAGCGGTAGAGAGTCCAGCAGCGGTAGAGAGTCCAGCAGGGGTAGAGTCGGATAACGGTAAAGTCGGGAAGCAGTAGAGAGTCGGGCAGCAATAGAGAGTCCAGCAGCGGCAGAGAGTCCAGCAGCGGCAGAGAGTCCAGCAGCGGCAGAGAGTCCAGCAGCGGTAGAGAGTACAGCAGGGGTAGAGTCGGACAACGGTAAAGTCGGGAAGCAGTAGAGAGTCGGGCAGCAGTAGAGAGTCGGGCAGCAGTAGAGAGTCGGGCAGCAGTAGATAGTCCAGCAGCGGTAGAGAGTCCAGCAGCGGTAGAGAGTTCAGCAGGGGCAGAGAGTCCAGCAGCGGCAGAGAGTCCAGCAGCGGCAGAGAGTCCAGCAGCGGCAGAGAGTCCAGCAGCGGCAGAGAGACGGGCAGAGGGTACATACAAAAAAAAAAAAAATTATAATAAAAACCAAAAAATTACATACTTAACATATCACTAAAATTATTAACTATTTAAAAACTTACCAAATCCAGAGGAGGGAGCGGACGAGGAGCAGGAGGGGAAGCACTACACTACACTACACTACACTGGACTGCACTGCACTGCACGACTGACCATCAGGGGGTCAGGAAACCAACTGAAGAAATGGGACAGAACGCTTGCCCTTATATAGGGCAAAACTCCCGCCAAAAGTTGTGCTCAACTCTTTCGAACTCAACTCGGTCAAGGTCAGTCGATCATTGAGTGGGAAATGAGAGCGCTACCTATTTTGCAACAACGCATACATACAAACGCACACGCACACGGTATGCTAACGGCGCAGTTTACTCAGCGACTGCGCTGCGCCAATATGTGCATGTCATGGGAAATTAAATGCTTAATAACTCTTATATGTTCTGAGATCGACGCGTTCACACATACGGACAGACGGGCAGACGGACGGACGGACGGACGGACAGACGGACAGACAGACGGACAGGGCTTAATCGAGTCGCCCTGTCGTCCTGATCAAGAATATATATACTTTATTTGGTCTGCCACGCCTCCTTCTGCCCGTTACATACATTTGGGCTGCAACAAAACCATTATACCCTGATTATCCATTGTTAACGGGTTCAGGGTATAAAAATATATACATATTTATTTTTATTCATTTTATTTATTTATTATTTTTTTAATTTTCATTATTGTAACATTTTTTCCATGAAATAAAAGAGAACAAAAAATATACAATTACTTTATGTTTTTATTATTATGTATTTATTTATTGATTTTTAAATTTTTATTAATATGTAAATATTTTTTGTATTTATTTTTATATTTATTTTTATTAATTTTTTTTGTATTTTGAAATTTGACAGTATATTTTACAGAAGTTACAGAAGACACTTATTCCATGTTCCCAAAACAAATTCAAACTTTTATACACAGCAGCAAAAAAAAAAAACTTGTGAATTGAGCAGAGCAAAGCAGAAAGCCAAGCAAAGTAATTTAAAATAATAATTGCAAGTGTAAGTAGGTTGAGTTATATTGCTTTTCATATTGCTTTTTGGGAGTTTTGGCAACATTCTTAATAGCGAAAATTATCGCACATTTGGCAAGTCATTAAAACGTCCAGCCGAAACCAATTTGTGGCAATTAGCAACTGGAGCTAACTACTATCTAACTGGCTGGCATCTGGAATATGAGGCAATGTGGTGTGCTTGTTGGCCGCAACTCAACTGGAGTGAGGCGAGGCAAAAAGTATCTGTGAAGTTTGAAAATGTCGCTGCCAAGTCGTAGTTCACAATTAACTGGGCCAAGAGGCTGGGCCCGAATGCCAGCTGGAAAATTATCGGGACGTGTCACACATGTTTTTCGCTCGCTTTTCATGTGTTTAATTGAATTTCCAGAAATAAACGCGTGTAGCGAAACGAAATTAGCAGCCTGAATATATCTGATGGCGTTGAATGATGTCTGTGATGTAGGGCATGATAGACGTGTGACATGCCTTGTAGGGGCAGTAGGCAGAGGAAAAGGAAAAGTTTATATTATTAAGCATTCATTTCAGTGTCTGATATGTTTGCATGAGAATTTATGTTGTATATATTTTAATTTGTAAATATTTAATCTGTATAATATATACATACATATATATATATGTATATATATATATATATATATATATATATATATATATAGATATATATATATATATAGAATATATATATATATATATATATATATATATATATATATATATATAATATAATTATATTTTTAATAAAATTAAAAAAAAATTAATTTACGAAAATAATAAATTATATTTTATATTTAATTTTTTCGAATATTTTTAAAATTATAAAAAAAAAAACAAGTATAAAATATGTACATATTTTTATTTTTGTAAATTTATTTAAACTAATTTTTTTAATTCTTATATATTTATATTAAATGTTTATTCGATTTTTTTTAAATAAATTTTAAAAATCAATTTTCATAGATGTTCGACAGCCCTGCAGCTACTTGAATATATTTACCTTTAATACTAATATAATTCTTTCCTGGCACTTGAGTAAATTCTGAGATTTTGTACTTTGCTTAAGCCTAGTTCAACTTCAACTATGACTCTGCCTCAGATTCTATTCAGGCCCGGTTTTGACTCAGCTCTGGCTCAACTCTGGCAGAATTTAGGGTCTGTCTCTGGCTCAACTGTGGCTCTGGCTGACGCTCTGCCTTGGGCTTTGCCTATCGTAAAACTCTTGCTCTGCACTGGCTCAACTCTGGTTCCGCCTATGGTACAATGCTAGTTCTGTCTATGTCTGTGTTTATGCTCACTGCTGGCTCGGCTCTGGCTCTGCCGATAGTTCTCCTTGGCTCTGCTTCTGGTTCAGGCTCTACCTGTGACATTTTAGTATACGATATATAATTATTTATTATTATTATATGAAATTTTCTCTGATTACAGGGTATCTGCTCTGCGAACACGCTCAGCTCATTAGGCATTTTAGAAATATTGGTGGGTAAAACGCATAATGTATAACCAGAGGCAGCGGAGCAAGTTGCGAGTTGCGAGCTGCGAGCTGCGCGTTAAGAGCTGCGACCGACATTCAAGTGTAAATTTCACTTGAACTGATAATTTCACTCAATTTGTGCGCGCTGATGAGCAAAGTTTTCCCATTTGCATGCGACTACGTGTGCGGCCACAGCCACGCCCCTTCTTCATACACACACACAGAGCACAGAGCACAGCAAGTACTAGGCCAGGCCAGAAAATAATACACTCTATGGAGTGGCTGGGTGTGCGCTTGGTATGCAAGTTTCCATGCCAGGCGGTGGCAGTTGTCGTCGTCTTTTCCTTTTTCGGCTCTATTGCTCTGTTTTCTTTTTCGACGTCAGCGTCGTCGTTGGGGCTGACTTGAAGGTGCCAATTAGGGATTTCCGCCTCAATTACTTTTCGTGAGCACACGAAAACCCAAGTTTTGTATGATTTTCGCATGACAAACTTGAAACTTCTTCCCATTCAGGCAAAAACCGAGTGCTGCTTCCTCTTCCAGAGTATTTACTTCCTTCAAAATGTAATTGGAGCAGCGCCTGCCGACCGCCCTCCGACCCAAGCCCCCCTCAGAAAAAGCAAAAAACTAAAGTTTTGTGCGTGCTAAAAAATTCGTTTGCATTTTACATGTTTCATCAGAAGCTGGCAAAATAGTTTGTGCGGCTCCACCTCGAGGCGAATTGCTGATGAGGCAGCTATCTCGGCAAAAATCAAAGGAAATTTCGCGAGTTAGCAGGTGGGTGAGTGGGCGGGAGTGGCTGGCAGCGTCAGGTGCATGAACACGGCATAGTTTCTAGCTGAATTTTACCTGGCAAATCATTTGATGAATGTGACGAATGACATTCAGCTGACATTTGAAGCGCGTTGTCTCCGCCAGATGTCAGAGTTGATTTTGGCAAGAATGTTGACTTGAACGTAAATACCCTATTTAGCAAGAGGCTAAGAGTGGATATGTTGTCCTCTGTAGCATTCATATTATGGATATAAAATATTTTTTCTTTGCTATATAAATTTTTAAGTAACAATTTTTATCATATATAAATTATAAATATTTTTGCATTTGGAAAAAATGCTATAAACTGAATACTTGACATGTCCGTTCTCTTTGATAGAGAATGTTTAGTATTTTATTGTTAAACTATTTTGCAAATTTATTCTGATTTGATATATAAAATAATTTGTTGACTTTCAAATTCCATGTCAAAATACGGTTTTTGATTTATATTGAATATACTGAATACTTATGATTATTTAAATTTATTTATATTAACTTTATTATATTTTATATTTACTTGAATTTATTTATATTTATACATATTTTTGTTTATTTATATTAATTTATATTAATTTGTATTTAGTGATACTTATGTATATTTTTTTTTTCTAAATATATTTATATTTATTTGAATTTATTTTTTATTTATTTATTAAATATTTTCATATTTTATTTATTTATTATTTATTATATTCATTTATACGTTTTTAGGTTTATTTATTTTTAATTAAGTTTATTCCATATTAAGTTTATTTTATTTATTTATTTTTTTTGCTTTTAATATTTTTTTTTTCATATTTATATTTATTTTTATTAATTTTTATTTATTTTTATGTATTTATTTTTATTGATGTTTATTTCAATTTATTTATTGTTGACTTGTTTTGACTGGATCTTTATGTGAACTATTAGAAATGCATAAATAATAAATAAAATGCAAAATTAGGCCTGCATTTAAGAGCGGTAAATCGGCTAATCAAAGTAATCATCAAAATGATATTCTGATTAAATTCTGTCAAATAATTTAAAACGTTTAAGTTAATTGAAATCCCTAACTGATACATATCTACTCTCGCGAAATCCCACTCCTCTTATCAAGTTCAATCCATCAGTGGCTGGTGGCAACGTTGTTGGCCGAGAACAGGCTTTGGCTTCTTCTGGTTAGCCTAAAGTCTGCCCTTTGTTGAAGGTTTGCTACGTTCCGGATAGCACTTAGGATTATTGCATCGCAGCGAATCGAATTATATTTCGGCAAGAGGTGAATGAAGTTGAAGAAAAGTGGAACACTCACAGTTGTGGCAAAACGTATGACGATTTTCATTTTGGCCAACGATTCGCTTAAGTGTAATTAAATTCGTCGCACTGCTCTGGCTTGAGGTCGTCAAATGGATTGATTTATGATGATGCCGTTGCCGTTGCCATTGCCTTTGCCTTTGGCATTGCCTTTTCCATTTGCCTTTGCCTTTGGCTTTGGCTTTGCCTTTTCATCAGGCGCTGCCTGACGAGGCATGACATAATAAATTGCCGTCGTCCTATGTCCTCTGACGACGATGACAACACACAACACACACATGACTGTTAGGAGTTGCAGCAGATTTTCGAAATTAATTTTGCCAAAGTTTTTTTTTTTTTTTTGTGTGTTTTTTTTTTTTTTGGTTTGCTTTGCTGCCCCTGTTGTGCTCCACTCACAACAGTTCGCTTTCTATGCGTTATTTATATTTTATATTTATTATTTAATTTTCTTTTTGTTATGTACTTTTGCCTTTTGCACTGTGCGCTTTGCTCAGCGTCTTTTTATGCTTGGCTGCTGCCAACTTTGCCTCCTCTTTTACTTTAACATACACTGTTCTGGCAGTTCAGGTAGAGTATATTGGTTGAGGTTTGTGCTAGTGTAAGTGTGTATTAGATTAGGTATTTGGGTATTAAAATGAGTTGAGCGGAGCAGCAAATCCTTTAATGTATTTTAATATTTAAAGTGTATTTAGTCGTCAGTTATTGGCAACATACTTTACTATACAGTTTTAGGGTATTCTAAGGCCAAGAATAGAATACTCTATATATTGATCACATCCCCGTATACCTTCCTCATCTCTCTACAAGGTATTACACAGTCATGTATACCCTGCCAACTTGGGTTTTTTTGTGCTCTTTTGACGGCAAAGTTTAATTTTTATTGTTGTTTGACTTTGTTAAATGATTTTTATTGCCTTTTCTTTTGGACGCGAAGGAGAAGCCTTTGTAAGAATTTAATAAAACTGCTGGCGACCATATTGCCTGGCAAACAAATGCACAATGCTCAAGCCAAACAATTTCAACCAATTTCTCCAGCCAGCGCCGCCCAGCGCTCCCAGCCTAGCCGGCTATGGTTATAGCCATTTATTGGTAGCTTACCTCGCGTACTCCCTGTATTGCTTCAAGATATATGAGCGCCATTTGATTGTGCTGCCAGGTTAAAATGTGGATATATTTTGCCAATGTCAAACGCAAAAATGGAACTTAAATTTGATTCATAACTCATGCGCCGCTTACGCCCGTTACGTTACGTATACGTAATCAAATTGAATCAGGTAATAAGCCAAGAGTGAGCCCGAACTTGGGCAAAAGCCACAACAAAGCAATTTATAACCGCGGATTGCGCACATTTCTCTGCTTTTACTTATTCTACTTTAGCCACCCCGTCCACCACAAGAAAGCATGTCTCAAGTGCTTGGTATCGTGCGAGGAAGCTTTTTGGCGGTAAATGAAATTTAATTAAATTTTTCAAAATGCCATACTTGGCATTATAAAACATACATTAATTAATATTTTGATATTTAACAGTAAAAACTAAATAAACAAATAATAAAATTTGATTAAAGCGCGTTGTATCGCCATCGAAGGCAACTATATTGAAAAATAATTTAATATTTTAACTGTAAAATATTATATAATTATTATAGTATACTAGGCAAAAAATCATAAGTTTCACCAAAAATATGTAAAAATAATTTTTTAAATTTAAATATAACAAGAAACTTGGAGCTTTTACTTAAATACTTTTTATGTTTAATCAAATGAAAATAAAAATTATTTTTATTATAATCTGATTATATGCAATTTTATTTTTTACCAAATTTTAACTCATATATATAGAATTCGTTAGAATTCGTTATCTCATGTTTTAGTTTGAATATATAAACTTTTTTATATAAATAAATTTCATATAAAAATATAAAAATTTTATATATTTAAAAACGGACATTGGCAAGACGAGAGTCAGCTTAGTGAAAAATCAAATGTAGATTTTATGTAGCCTAAATAAAAATGTTTTAGTTTTTAAAAATGTTCTGTCAAATTAATTAATTTGTAGGAGATTCCTATTCCACTACACCTTTTCCACAACATAAATCAATATAACAGAGTGATAGAAAAAATTTGTTTTCACGTCAATTTAATCCTTCGACAAGCCCATTAGATTAATCAAGTGCACAGATTGTGTTTAATAGCTTTAGAAAATCAAAATTAAGCTTTTAATGAGCTTAAGTACTCGCAACGAGCTTAATTTGATTAAAATAGTAAACGCTGAATGTGCACTGATAGCTTTTGCTAAACGAATCAGTCACAGATTTTGCATTTACGCATTTGCAGCCAGAGCCAGAGCCAGAGCCAGAGCCAGAGCCAGAGGCCAGAGTTTTTGGCTGGATTAGAGTGGGCATTAAATTTAAATTCAACCTCAGCAGCACCCGCATTATTTATATTGTGATGACTATTAATGGCTGCTTGTTTAATTTGAATTATTTGGCGTACTACAAATTACGGTTGTCCAATGCGAGCTTATGTCAAATGGGATTTTAGCATTTCAACTGTCAATTACAGAATTGCCAGAGTAACTGCAACGGCAATGGCCGACGGCCTGGCCTGGTCGGCTCGACCATGATTTGTGGACATGAGACAATATGCTGAATTAAACAAATTGAACTGTATTTTATACTGCTAAATTGTATGAATGACTGTCAAGCCATCAAAGCTAGATTACAGAGACAACAAATTGTAAAGCTACCGGCCCGGCTAGCCCCGAATGAAGTTCCATTCTGACTCCACTGTTCGTTGCATTTGTGTCAACTGTTTTGTGTTATGGATGCCTGCATCGCACAGCAATATATCTCATACTGCATAGAGACATACGAATACATACACATATATATATATATATAGTCAGTCAGGCACTGTGGCAATTGTGCAGCTGTAGAGCACATTGTATATGAGAACGCATTGCGTCATTACGAGAGATATGCCCATTGTTCAAGCTAAAACAAAGCAATGCCTCAGTGCCACTAGAGCGTCTCTCCTCTCTCCTTCTACGTCGTCATATCTATCCTGCCAGAGACTTGGCCATAGTTTTAATCTCACTAATGGCAGCGGCTTTAGTTCCAGTCCAGTGCAGCAGCAGGAAGCCAGCAATTGTTCGGAATTGCGCTGCCAAATCAAAAGAATTACGCGCATTCCGTCAACCTTAAATGGAACTTGTCGCTGCGCTCAGGTCAGCAAGCCAACAACTACAACACGCATTCTAAGTGAAAAGATGCGCATAACAAAGACAATTGAAATAATTTAGAAAAAACTGATCTGAACGAACAAAGAACTGAAGACGGTGAGGTAAATAATAGTGAACTTAAACTATAGTTTTTTTATGCCTTTGTCTTGCTCATAAAATGAAAATATTAAAATGAAAATTACTTTGTTAATATTCTTTATATAAGACTAACAAATAGTCAAGTCTCTAGGTATTTACTAAGTCCAATTATCTTAGACCCTCAAAGGATCGACTGTTAGAGTATTAATAAAGTATTTATAAATATTTATATTTTAATTATATATATATTGAGTTATTTAGGACTTCTATATCTTGGATATTGTATACTTTGGCATAAGAGCAATATTGAATTAACAACTTTTTTCTTCACTTATTCATAAAAGTAATAATAAACTTCTATATTCTCCCGTTCGTGTTCGTAATACCTTATCTTAGATTAGAAAGAAAAAATTGTTATCTGTCAAAATATAACAAATAAAGAATACAAGAGCAAGTTCATGTCTGCATGAGTAAATTAAATTTTCGGTAATAAAGATAAACGCATTTTCTTGTATTTTTTTTTTAACTCTAGTATCAAATGAGAAACTAAACTGTCAAGTTACAAACTCATAAAGTATAATCTATTATTTTTATTTTATTTTATAATTAAAATTTAAATAAAAAAAACTTTAAATTTTTGTTGAATAAAAGAATTGATTAAAATAATTCGTTCAGACTTGACAGACGTATTGTCTCGCGGTGTATTTCTCGTAGTTAAAGGTGTGCTATAAATAGCTAGCGGCTGTTGTTTGGCATGAGTTATTCAATAAAAGCGCGTTAAGCGATTGGACGTGTGTTTGCATTTGAAGTGAGGTGTAAAAAAATAGTAAATAAAAAACAAATAAAAAGGAAAAAAAATAAATAAAAGTAAATTAGTCATTTATATCTAGGAACAGAATAAACTAAAAATGTTGTCTACAAATAAATGCCATAAATGCTTATTTCTTCTTTAAATTCAATTAATTTTTTAAGATCGATAAGAATTTTTTTATTATATTATTAAATTATTTATAAAAATAATTAAAAATAAAAAAAAAATAAAAATAATTAAAATAATTAATTAAAATAATAATAATAGTAATGAGTTATTATATTATTTTATTATTAAATAGGATTATAATAAAATGAAAATTCAGTGTTCTAAATTGTTTTTAACTCAAAGCTGTTTCTCGGTTCCAACTATGTCGCAATTCACCTGAGACGTGATCAAATTTTGATTGACAGTGAATCACCTACAGACAACTGCCTTAACAATATTGAACTTATTATTCATTTGTGTACATAAGTACATACATGTGTGACAGCTTATGAACTTGACTGCATGTGGATAAAAAGATAAGTATAAAAGTGAAAATGATTAAGAAGGTGAGTAAAGTAGTTGATATAGAAAATGATAAAAAAATGCAATTTAAATAACTCTAAAATAAATACAAAAAAGTAAATTATATATTTTTATTTTTCCTTGTTATTGTAGTGATAAATCAGGCTTTCCCAACACCCGATTCCACTGGAATTTCTGGTCAATATGTTATGACCCGGAAGGTGACTCACGTCGTGACGCCATGTGTTGAGAGCGTATATTAGACCTAGGAATCGATCAAAGCTTCACAGTCAACTTTGAGCGTTTTGACCAACAACAGGTGTTAGCCATGCAGCAGAGTATATTATTTACGGTTACATTATTGGCCTTTATTGCGACAAGCAATGGCATTTTAGGTAAGTAGAGAGACAACTCTTTTTGAGGATTTATTTAATTCAGATTTCATATATTTCTCAGCAGCTAATGAAAAACAATTGAGACGCCCGTCGGAGCCAAGTAGCGTTGAGGATCAGCTCGAAAGATGTTCCGCTCCACAGTCGATTCGAGACTTGTCCAATCTTCGCTTGCTCTTAGTTTGGTATAGCGTGGATCAGCCCAGAAATCCCGTGGATTATTTGAGAGAGATATTGACCGATGACCTGGAACTGCCTCAGTTGGCATTTGCCATAAATCGCGTTCGCATACGGCCCAATCACATGATTTTCGACATGTCCAGCAGTTTGTCCACGCATATGGTATTTCGCAGATATTGTAAATTTTTTACTACAAACGCGGAATTTCGTGCGATGGGCTATGATGATCCAGCCTTGTCTTATGAAATAGGTAAAACGGATTTAAGTTTCTACGATTAGCGAGTGAAGGAAATTAGCAAATTTTTAGTTTTATTTCGGTATATTTAATAGAAAAATTTTTACAATATAATATTTCTATTTATTTGCTATTTTTTTTATATTTATTTATTAATTATATTATAAATAAATGCATAAAAATACATCTCAATTAAATATTACTAAAAAAATAAATAAATTGAAGAAAATTGATGAAGAATTTAATAATTATTTATTTACAAAAATTGTTTTTTAATTTAACATCTGACTGAAAAATTATTTGAAAAAAATTCAAGTATATATTTAATATTTTTTTTTAAATGGTTCAGAAAAACAAAAAGTTTGTTGTTGAGTTTCTTTAGTTTATAACATAAAAGTCAAATTTTCCATTTAAAATTCGTTTATGTGACTTGTCCTGCCCATATGAAAGTTGAAAGCTTTGTTCACATGTTTTTATACCTCAACCTGCGTTGATTCTCATTCTTTCTTTGTTGATTTAATATGAAATTGTAGTTGCTTTGCAAGTTCATTAATTTATCGTAGTCAAGGTAAAACAATTTAAGCTCGTGGAAAGCATAAATAAATTGTCGTTGTCCATGCGCCAAATCGCTTTGGCCCACCTGCGTCCAGGTGCACCGATCTGGCCATGGAGCGCAGAGCAAAATGCAATTAAGCTTTGCGCAACGTCAAAACGCATTTTGGCCCAGCATGTACCAGGTCAGAGTCGTTTATTGATGTTGTTGTTGTTGTTGTTTTTGTATTAACTAGAATAGGGCTGCCTACAGGCTGCCCCCTGCCACGCGGCTTGTTGTCGAGCTGGTTGTACACGGCCGCAGCGAAGGACAGGAAGGACACGAAGGCAAGGAAGGCTAGGAAGGCGAGCGCAGCTTTACAATTTACACATTAATTATGAGCAGACATGTGTTGTAGGCGTATGCGGAGTTTGAACTGCGGCTGGCGCCAGGACGAGCACCACGTCCTGGTCGCGGTAACAGGTGCCTACTCCCTGAAAGTATGCAAATGCAAGCAAAGCAAAATATGCTACCCCTCCTGCAGGCTATTTTATGGCAGCGAATTAATGAACGCAGCAAACGAGCAGCCGCACAGGCGACAGGAACCACGACGCACAGTGGACGTTTTAAGGCTTAAATGGAAATATTTAAAAAATTAAAAAATAATCAAAACGTTTTTTATTAGGCGCTAGAAATGCGAAATATAGAAATATTCTAGAACGCTAGAAATGCATTAATTAATAAAGACAAGAAAAGATAGAGTATATAAACATTTTGTTGTTGTTAATATTTTAACGCATCTGCCCCACTGTGCGATGCTCAGAGTGCAGCTGGACTGCAGCACAAAGGCTTCGGGTGGTAGGTGCCGTTAGGTGGGGTCATTATTTTGCAGTCCCTGCGTCGGGCGCCAGTTGCCTGGGCCTGCCTGCGGTCGATTCTGGGGTCTGTTTCTTGTTTTGTGCGTGCGCCTGCCTCCGTGTGCAATAACAGCAATAATTTATCACCCCGGTCAAAATTATGCATGGACTCAATTGTGCGTGAAATTAAATTTTAAGCGCAAACAAGACGACTTGTCGACTCGCCCTGTTTACTCCAATAATTTGGCTAATTTCACAACTGAAGCATTGCCCCACTGTACACGCCCCACGCCCCCAAATTGTCATGTTGCACATATTAATTGAATATATATCAAAGTGCTTATCCCATCTACCTGCTGCTCAAGCACAATTAAAATACGTATATTTCTGGCTACGAGACATTGGTTGTGGCGCTGCCGTGTGGCATTTGGGCTGAATGAATAGACAGCATCTCTCACATGTCAAAGCTAACTTAGTAAATAAATTGAATTTTAGTTTATCTTTTCGATTAAATTAGAAGAAATTTGAATTGGGCACAAAATCCAAATTTAGAATTTCGATCAAATTGTATTTATAATTTTGATTGATTAAAATGATTTTGTGTATGAAATGTATTAATTTAAAAAATACAGAGGTAAATTTGAAAATATATTATTAAGTTTTAAGTTTATTTAAATTTAAATAAGTTGATGTTTTTTGTCATTTTAAAAATAAATTAAATTTAAATTAAAATAATATTAATTTAAATAAATAATTTAAATAAATAATTTAAATAAAATAAATAAAAAAATTTAGAATAGTGAAAAAGTAACGAAATAATAATGAAATATTTCGAAAAGCGATTTTAAAAAGTTTAACGAAAAAATTTAATAAAGGAATAATTTTTAATATTTTTAAATATGAAAAAATATAATATTTATTATTTTATTTAAATATTTTTCTCCAATTAAATTCGTACAGTGCAATTGTACATATAGTTCATGTGCATGCAAACTGAAAAATTTCGAATTGGTTTTTTGTCGCCAAGCTGCTTTGATTGCTTTAAAAATAATTTATTGAGTCAATTGACTTTCGTAGTGAAGTCTTTGCAAATAAACGCAATGCAATCTGAACTTACAATCGCCAGGGATACACACACACATACACATACGTACACACAGTTAGTTGTGTGTTGATTCAAAGGGCTGCCTGAAAATGTAAGAGCTGTGTGCTCCTTAGTTTAGTTCAATTTAGAATTTATTGCGGCCGAAGTTCGTTCCTCGGCTACATGATTCATCCACATGAATAGACACAAACACACACCCATACTCACACACATACAATAAGAACTGGCCTGACAAAATGCAAGCTGAATCTCACATGTCAATCCAATTTGATGATGAGCACGATGTTCGGGTTTGGTCTTCTTCTGGCCAGACTTTCGAACTTGTATTGCATTGAATATTCAGGCATTTGCTGGGCTTTTGCTTAATCAAAATGTGTTGTCCTTTGCATATTGATTCAAATGCTGCTGCTACCCATTAAAATGTCAGACAGATAATTGTCAAAATCGGTTATGCATGCATCCTCTAACCATGTGCAACTAAACCAGTTAGTCAAACTTTGACATTAGGCTTTAAGCAACAATTTATTGTATATATAGCTTAAAGTTTCTTATCTTATATTTATTACATTATTTAAAATAAATTTATTTTATGACATCACATTCAGTCTGAATATTAATATTTATAGATAATATACTCTAAAATATTTTCTTAGCTTGTTTCCAATAAGAGTAGAGCAAACCCAACTATGTCTCATCATCAGGCAACAGCCATGCCCGCTAACATTCTCTGTTAATAACAGACTCTGTTAAAAGTCTCCACAGACGGTTAGCAGCTCAGTTTCAAACGAGTTTAGCCACCACGGCTGCTTGTAACATAGGCAAAAGCAAAGCGACAAAATTGTTGCCGTGTGGAATGTAAACGTTGCTGAGTGCGGGGTGAGGCGGCATGACGGGGGTTGATGTTGTGCCAGCAAGGGTGGTTGTATAAGAGTGTGCGATATATGGTTTGGGAAGTAATTGAAACCTTAGCCATGTCGCGTAAAAAGCTGTAAGCAGACAAACACGCGCTAATGTTAACAGTATGATTTACGTTATAATTTTTAGATTATTACCTAAGATATTTATGTGCTCAGAGGTAAAAGGGAAAAGTACAAATCGCCTTGAATATTTATATTTTGTGATATATTTGTAGGAAAATGTAAATGGGAATTGAAAGGTTAATGCTGAATAAACAGAAAATAGAATTAATAAATATAATATATAAGAAAAATATAATTATTATTAAACATAGTTATATACAGTATAAAAATATTTCTAAGGTAATTTTATTTATTTTAATTTTGAAAAAAAATGAATACAAAAATTGAAAAAAATAGAAAATCCAAAAATAAAAATAATAAATTGATTAACAAATGGATTTTCAGTCCATATATTTAATCATTTTACTCATTATTATTATTAATTATTTTTATTATATAATTTTATTTTCATGCAAGGTAATTTTAAGTTTTTGGTAATTTGTAATAAATTCTAATACAGTTTTCAATTTTAATATATATTTTTTATCAACCATAAATTTATTTTTTTTAACTGTCTAGAGTCTCTTGCCATTTGAATATTTTCTGGCTTATTGCAATTGGAATTGTTGTGCAATAAATTTTGGTTTTGGTGTTTGGCAAAAATATAATAAATAATGCAGAAAAATATCATAAATAAGAAATTGTAAATCCCAATGCAGGGCCACAATTGAAATTTAGAATTTGGCAAAGTTGAAATAGTCATGCAAGTGGGCAGTGGGACAGCCAGTTACGTTAGTTGAAGGCTTGGAACAGTCAATAGATATGGCTGCGGGGCCAGTTATTCGGTAGCAATTATGTGACATTGATGACATGACAAGCGACTAAAGTGAAGTGCGAGGGCAAAATGAACTGTGAGTTGTGCCCGAGGGTTAAATGAACTGCAGCTGCTGTGGCGTGTCAAAGGACAAAGGTCGTCGATGTCGCTGTCGCTGTCGCTGCTGCTGTGCATTTAATTTGCACTTGAATGGGAAATGGTAAAATAAACTGAACAATTACAGCAGCAGCAACAACAACTAGCAGCAAAGACCTGATACAAATGGCGAACAATTTCAATTTGCTTTTTAAAACAGCTGCTTTGTTATTTCAGTTGTGGCCATTTCTGTTGTTCCTGTTGTAGTTGTTGTTGTTTGTTTGTTGGTTCGATGTAAAGTGACGGGGGGTTGTCCTGCTCCACTACCAGCTGACAGTTGTGCTTGCCCAGCGTTGGCGGCGCTTAATTAATTTATTTAATTACGTACACATTTGCATACATTTTTAATCAGTTTGTAATTCAGCATCTCTGCTGCCCATTCAACATTTAATCATATGAAAAACGCAACTGTTTATTTTCCAGCAGCAACAAAGCCCAAAAAGGCCAAACAGCTTTAAATGGAGGCCATAGAGTGTGATCGACAGGCTGTTATCCTGTAATTGGGTCATTGTGGGAGAAGCGTGGAAAGTCTTAAAAAGAATATTATCTGCAGTTAGATATCAACTTTTATTATTTGCTGATGAATATGAATAAATTAATATATAAAATAAATTAGTTTGAAAACTGAGTATAAGTCATAAGTTTTGTCACTTCGCTGCATAATAATATAATGTGCAGAAATCTGCTCAAAAAGTAATTTGATTCAATTTAATTAATTTATATTTTTAATAATTTAATAAATTCAGA
This sequence comes from Drosophila fulvimacula, assembly GCA_035045555.1. Taxonomy (NCBI): domain Eukaryota; kingdom Metazoa; phylum Arthropoda; class Insecta; order Diptera; family Drosophilidae; genus Drosophila; species Drosophila fulvimacula. The sequence goes on from JAWNOX010000197.1 coordinate 3,229,684, forward strand.
GTAATCTCCATCTCCTAATCCATCAGTTATTAAATATTTCCTAAAAGGAGTTTTTCAAACCTCAAAAGATTTTAAAAGTGTTTTTTGTTTACCTTATTCCCCTTTATAAGCTATTGTTTTCATCTCTGGAATTTACTTCCATTTATTTACCTCATCAGTTTCAGGTAAAATTCAAAAATCAAATTATAGTTATATAAATAATATTATTAAATTAATATCTTAAACTTAGATATATTAATACAATATTTTTAAGTATTCATTCTTATAGCTTATCCAACTCCTTTCTCCGCAGAGAACACAGTATTTCAAAAGAATAGTTAGTCAGAGTGAGTTTTTTTTAAAAAACGTATAAAAAAAAATTGCATTCAATTTATATGTATGACTCTCCCTCTCCCACCCTCCCTCTACCTACCTCTACTTGTTTTGATTGTCACTCTCAATGGCTGCTGATAAGCAGCAAAATGAAATGCATAAATCAATTACGAAATTAAATTGTGTGGAAATAATCATAAATTGAGCTTTAAATGAAGTATCATTGAGATTTCAAGCCAACTTATGAATTAAATAAAATAGAATTTCTGGCATATAAAAGGAATAATCTTTACAAAAAGCCAGATTGTGGAAATTGAATTATTTTAATTATGCCAATTATGTATATTGATAAAAAATCTCTCGTAATAAAAAACACGTTCTTAGAAACTAAGCCTAACTTATTCGGGGCTAATGCCAGCTTTTAGCATTAAAGGCAACACAAAAAGGTTTAAGACTAAAAACAATAAAATTTGGTCATAAAAACGTAAATGAAGTGCGTCAACGGTTTTAGGCAGCTTCTTAATCTTATTCTTTTTTTTATGACCGAAACCCTTTCATTATTTAAGTGCTGGGCGTATACTTGATGGCTTTGCGCATACACCACGTGCACGCATAAATTTTGATTCTTTGCGTGTGTGTGTGTGTGTGTAATACGTCTAATGCAATGATGTTTGTTATTATAATTGCAGTAAATATATGTAAATATATATATATATATATATATATATATATATATATATATATATATATATTATTGAACTCTGGCTGAATAACTTTTTGAAAATATTTTTCTTTTGTTTTCTGCAAAATTGTTTGTTATTTTTTTTGTTCATTATGAATTCAATTTTTGTGGGCACGTTTTTGGCACAATTAGTTTAATTAAAAAATAAAATAGCTTTCAGAAATTCTATATGAACTGCACACAAAAGCAGCTCAGCTAAAGCCACAATTTGGAATTATAAATGCATTGGTAATTAATTGCCTCGGCATTGTGTGCAGGCCTCACTGCACACAGCATGGCCGCAATTTTACAAATGGCGCAAAAATTTAAGGGAATTTACGACTAAGCTGATGAAGATTAGATTGGGCCAGTGCGGTTTTTACGTGGATCAGTTATGAGAGTGGTGCAAGTGGAGCAGAGATGAAAGGCATAATATGGAGACTCTTGTTGAGGTGCTCAGCGAAGGCTGAATTTTAATTTTAGTCGGTATTAAAATTTCATAATTTTTATTTTGGAATGAGAGTTGTGCAGATTGGAGTGAAAGCTAGAATTAGGCTAGTTGCATAACTTCACGTTATCTTATGTATGCACATGGAATTTTAGAAAAAAGTGAAAAATATTTAATAATTTGCAGTTTGCGTCTTTTTGGTTCGTGGTCGCCTTTTGGCTTCAATTTAACATTGCCTTCATTCTTCATTTGCTCAGCGGCAGTAAGCGAACACAGAGAGCGTAAGCATAGGAGCATAGGATGAGCAGGCTGAGCGAGCAGCGGCAGAGCGAGCATCGGTGGAGCGAGCATAGGCAGAGTGCAGCACAGGGAGAACAAGCACAGCTAGTGCAAGTACGGGCAGAGTTTAGGCAGATCGAGCATAGAGAGCACGAGCAGAGCCAGATCGAGCGACGTGCGCGCTCCCACAACCCAAACCCAAGAAAAAAATTTTTTTTAAATTAAAAGTTGAGAGAAATCAGGCGTAGAAGAGGTAGTTTAATGGAAAGTTGAGATCTGTTAAAGGCCAAACAAAATTTTATTAAATTTTTATGTTTATTTTTTTTTATAAATTTTTATTAAAATTTTGTTGGCCTGCATAAATAACGGTCTTTCCAGATCTCAACTTTCCATTAAACTAACTCTTCTACGGCTCATTTCTCTCAATTTTTAATTAAACAATTTTTTTCTCATTTACTTTCTTCATATTATTTTTCACCGCAAAATTTGATTGTTTTCATATTATTGATAAACGCTTGAATCAATTTCCATAATTGAATATCAAAAATTTTTTAATTGTAACTAAGTCGACATGGAAAATCAATTATTAATAAATCAAATGCAATTTTATGTTTGGCTGCGTTAAATAATTACGAGTCAAGCTTAAACCAATTTGCTTAGAATTGGCCATGAAATGTTGTTGGCTGTAATCCCAAGAAAATCATTTGCTCTGGAATTTAAATGAAATGCGTGCGCGTGTGTGTGTGTGTGTGTGTGTGTGTGAGTGAGTGTGTATAAATATTCAAAAAGATTTCGCATGCGGCGCACATTTTGAATACATTTGACAATTTCTTGCTTTTTATAAGTTTCATTTTTTTTATTTTTGTATTGTAAGAGAAATGAGAAATATTTGCATTTACTTGAGTAGCAGCGACGCCAGAACGCAAAAATGTAATTTCCATGAAAGAGCCGTGCGGAGCGCAGAGCAGAGCAGAGCAGCTCAGCGAAGCCCATTGCCATCCGAATTCAAAGTGGCTGCAAGTGCACAGGCATGCGAGGCAGCTGTCGAGCCACTGCATCCCGTTTTCCAGATTTTTCAGCCACTCAAATTTGTAGGCGGGGTGAATGTCGTCGTCGTCGTCGTCGTCTTCGTCGTTGGCGTCTATTGTGTGGGTTAGCAGCATTGCATTTGTATGCTGACAGCAGCTGCTTGCTGTTAAAGCAGCTGCATCCCAAACACCCAAGCCACTCAACCACACACAACCACCCACACCCATCTACACACATAGCCATTCACGAATGCTTGTCGCATTGCATGAAATATTTGACTTTTGATTAAAGCGCCAACTCAAGTGTTCTGCTCTGACGCTGGTGCCATAGTCCTACTGCTAGTCCTAGTCAACTGTCTGCTGTCTGCTGTCCTGGCCCGGAACCGGAGCCGGAGCCGGAGTCGCTGCTTCGTGCTTGCCACTGTGGCACTTGACAAGATTCACTTGTCTCTCAAATGCATTTCATATTGTGTTGCATAATTTTGTGGTTTTTCTAATGTGAAATGTGTGCGCGCGCGCAAAAACCTAGCAGACGCCGCGCCACTCGCAAAACTTCACCAAGAAGTTGCCACCAAGTTTTTGTCCTCGTTGCGGCATTGCACAAAAATATGCATTGTCTGTTGTCTGTTCTCTGTTGCACATAACTGTGCATGACCATGGAAAGTGTTGCTGCTGGTGTTGCTCAAGCTGCTTCTGCTGCTGTCTTGCTTATAAATACCTCTGTATGAGCGGGCATATGCGGCTGAAGAATATTCAAGTAGAGTCTGACATACTTAATATATATTTTAGATATATTTAAGCTCAAATTGTGTTTTTTTTTCTTCATTTTTAAAATATATATTTTGATTATATTAGAAAAAAATAACAATTTAAATAAATATTTATAAATATATATAAATATATTTAAAAATATATAAATAAAATATGTAAAAAATATTTAAATAAATATTTGTAAATGCACATAAATATTTTTAAACATATCAAAATAATATATTTATAAATGTATATAATTATTTTGAAATATTTAAAATTAAATATTTTATATATTTATAAATATTTCTAAATGTATATAAATATTTAAAAAATATATAAATATCAATAACTATATATTTCTCTATTAAAGGGAATTTTAAACATATAGCCGCATCTCAACTCTCGCTTGACAGAATATATTATATACAGAGTGTCTATGCAACAGGTATGCTCGTCTAAAGCACAGTGAAAGTTGAGTCTTAGAGCACAGAGAACTTGTTTAAATCAAATTTAAAGGCCTTCAAACAAATAAATATAAATATTGCTAGAGAACAGTACCAAAAATAAATTTGACAGTGTTGCAAAACAGTGTTGTATACCTTTACACGTGTTATTAAACAGTGTTTCTCAAAACTCACTCAAATCTTAATACTAATTAGTATTATGAAACAAATGTTAAGCTTTAAGCTTAAGACATTTGAGCTCTTTACATAAAAGAGCACGTAATACAGCCCTCACACTCCCACACACACAATAAACAGATTTCGGGGGCACTACGACGAAAAATTAATCATACGCTCTGATTGGCAGCAAGGGGTAGACGCTTGGGGTGCAGCGGCACCGCAACAGAAAAAAAAAAATTAAAAATATTATTGCTGAACACAAAAAGCAAATTAATTTTTCATAAAAGGCAAACCGCGAAGCGGGTTTTTGGGTGGCTGCCTCCCACGCCGCGCCAAGCAACGCCATGCCACGCCGCTGGTTACCGTTGCCAGCTTCTCCGCCTGTTTTGGCATCACATCGTCATCATCGGCATCATCATCAATGCGAGAAGGCGGTTGACGGTGCTCACGCACTCACATGGGGCACACTCACACACACTTTACTTATGACTCAGATCTCAACACCCACACACACAAACACACTCACCCAGAGAGCCGCAATTAATTTTCAATGTGCGCTTTATGTGCCTCCATTGCGGTTCAATGGTATTGCGAATGTGTGGCCTCAACTGGCTGCACAAGTGCACGAGAGCGTGCTAATTGCCAAGCCAAATAGGTGGCGAGTCAAAGAGAAAGGTGAGACAGGTAAGCAGCTGTACTCTACAGCTCAGGCTTTGATCAAGACTTTACCTGTTTTATTTTTTTTTACTCTTTTTGTCCTTTTAATTTCCGCTCAGCTCAGCTAATTGGGTTCGTTTGAGTTTTCCATAATTAGTTGAGCGAATATGCACTTTCAATTGCCATGATAAAAATATCAGTGGAAGAAGTTCTCATTGCAGAGTTAAGTGAAAGAGTGAAGGAGATAGATAGATGCTACACTCAATAATATGTATGTATGACGATAGTCTGTCAAGTACTTACACTCGCCGCAAGATGGAGCCACCTTTTCAAGAGGAATTTATTAGCGCCTGGAATTAAATATTATAATTTTTAAATAATAATTTAAAATACACAAATAAAAAAAAATCATTTTTGTTATTTGTTATATAACTATTACTTAAAAGAAAATTTTAAAATAATATATATAAGGGGAATAAAATCAATAATATTTTATGCAATTCATCAAGATCATCATTGACCATCCTTAATTAATCGGTCGTAGCATCATAGCGGCATATTTCATTGAGTGCACATAGCCTTGAAAACTGTGCCAATTGATACCCTTACCAAAGCCGTTATCCCCATATTTTCCAGTTAGGTGGCTAAAGAAATTATGTAATTAGTTTTGATTTAAAATAGAGGACACCTTCAATTGATTCCAACCTTTCATGGCATTTATTATACCACCAGGCGCCAGTGTAAATGACGGCACAGTTTCGTGAGTCAACACCATTCGGGTTGTCATAGGTTGAAAATTTAAGACCATTGTGTTTTCTGAGCGAGTCACCAGCATTTCCATCTGCCTTTCCAAGTGTGTGCAGGACGTAGGACTCCAGCTCATCGCCAACTGCGAATCGATCGTACTTTTCATATCTTTTTTCGCCATTGCGGTCTTCTAGCAGCACCAGCAACTCCTGACTTTGATCGGCAGTCAGCGCATGTATCTTGTCCAAGCCCAGAAAAAACTCTCCATCCAGGTTACCAAATCCATTTTTGTAGTCATTCCAATTCCTATAGAAGTCAACACTGCCGTCCTGGCGACGTAGAATAACCGTCCAGCCGGCGCCATGATCATTTTCCTCACAGACCACTTTGAAAGGCTTGTTGCTATAGCCTGATATACGGATCAGGGATACACCACTAGAAGCTGGAGCTGCTTCGCGACAGTTTCGTTTGAAGGTGCCTAAATTGATAGGATTGAGTCTCCATAAAATCTCTTCCAGCTGCTCTCCTTGCTGATCTTCCACCAATCTGTAAAGAAATTGGAGATGGTTTTTAGACAATCTCCTTGGTTAAAGTAGTTAGCCTTCAGTAGCTCACCGCAGCTCTGCCAACTGCGATTTTATTTCGGCTAACGCATTACTCTCATTTGGACCAGATATGTAATTACACTGACTCCGAACACTATATAGTAAAATGACAACAGCAACACAAAGCGAATCAGCAAACATCTTGCAGACCACAAGCAACCGACTGAGTTGATCTTCACTTGAATTTTGTATTTATGGATAACTTTTTGTGTATATAGAAGATAACAAGATTACAGGTTAATAAAAGAACAAACAATATTATCGGTTTTTATCGGAATTTAATTTTGTATTATTTATTTGTCGAGATTGGGTAGATACGAAAGTATACGTATGTATAAATACAGAATATATATTTATATATATATATATATATATATATATATATATATATAATGTATGTCTATCTCTATATCTATATCTATATCAATATCTTGTGATAACTGTAATAGGATCTGCTGTCAATGTAGTTGAACGTTTGCTGACGTCACAGTTGAAAACTTATTCGCAATGATTGCGTTGTTGTCTGCCAAATTGAGCGCAAAAGCCTTGACAGCCCAACTAAATGAACGCGATACGAAGGGTGGCTGGGGTGGGGACAGCTTTCAGCTCTCGGATAGGTCGTGGCTCGTGGCGCTCAACTGGGAGCTCAGGTGCCATCAGTTCCGACTCGTTTCAGTTTGAAGTTTACGCTGTTTGACAGTTTCGGTTGTGTGGCAAAAAGTTAAAACTGTTTTGGCTAAAAACAATGACAATGAATACCAGAAACCGGGCGCTGTTTCTGGGGTAGCGTCAAAGCGCGTGGGTATAAATCGAAATATTATCAAGATGCCGCTGGGTCGCGCATCTCAGCTCAACTGCTGCTAAATTGTTCTCCCACTCTCCACCCCCTACCTCTCTCTCTCTCTTTCTTTCTCTCTCAACTGATTATCGGGGCAAATATCTGATGTGGCGTATAGGAAAAGGCAGTTAAGCGTTTTGGTAAACAAGTTTTTACCTACATGAGATACATATGTAAGTATCTTATATAAGTTTATGTATATTTATATAGTACGTCTGTGAGTGTGTGTGTGCGTGAAATTTATGTTGTATAATATTGGCCTGGCAAATTTGCCTTTTGGTTAGCTTGTATTTCATTTCGCTTCAACACTTTGGGCTGGCTTTGCTGAGAGGGGCCAGGGCAGGCCAGGCCCGGCCCGGCCCGGCCCGACCCGGCCGTATACATATAAATAACATAAAAATGAAGCGAATTCAACCTCAAAGTTCAGTTCAAATAACCACTCAATAGATCTAACCGAAAACGCTGCCAACTTTCGCATTTCATGTGCATACGAAATGCCCGCCGGCTGCCGTCAATAGACGATGAATTTAAATATGCCCCAAATTGAGTATTGGGCACGTAATAAAAAAAACAGGGGGAAGGGGGTGAGTAAAATAAAATAAGAAAAGGATGGCACAAAAAAAAAGGAGGAAGAAACCATTGAGTGAAGGCCAGTTCGGGCTAAGGCACCGCACAGCAGACAGGCCCTGCAGCCGGTCGATGGGGCCCCGTGTTATGTATGGCATCGTAAATAAACCCTTTTTTTACTTAATCCAAATTCGTCCTCGGGGAACAATTTGTTACACAATTTAAAGAAAGAAAAGCGAACAGAAAAAAAGAAACGAAGAGAATAAAACGAAAATAAAAGGCGATACGCCGAGCTTAGACTTCAAGTGTGTGTGCTCAAGCGGTCGGTCGGTCCGTGCAGGCGCCCAGATTTGGCCCAGGTCCGAGCCTGACCCAGCTGTGTGCCCGGGCATGGGGTCAGTTTGGCTAAATGTATCTACATATATTGTCCCTTTTCCAGCTGCAACATTTTCGCCATAAAATATTTATATATATAGATATTCTTCATTTCTGCCTTGGCCTTCCGAGTAATAAGGTTTTAAATTTCTATTTGGAAACACATTTTTGATATGCTTACATAAAGAATATGCAGCAATAAAGTGAACCAATCGAACGGTTGGACGGACGAAGCGCGGCGCTAGCCTCGAGCTTCAGTTTATTTCCATATAGCAAGAAATGTGCTCGAGTTGGAGGAAACTTCAAATAGTAGTTGAGTGATATAGTTGGGCACTATTAAAGCAAAATTAGTTATTAAATTTAATTATTTATAAAAATTATTGTATATTTAATTAAATTTAATTTAAAGTTTGACTATTTATAATTTAAATATAATTTTAATTTTATTTTTATTTTTATTTACTTTAATTTTAAATAATTTTTAAACTATGACAAAATATAGACATTTTAAGCTGAAAGCCAATTTTTCATGAGTAAAAGAATACTATCAAATATAATACGAGTTTTTAGTGAGTCTCTTAGGACCTTATGCAATATAAAATTTTATGAAAGCTCAGGGGATTCTAGAAAGTTAATGAATAAGCTGATTATAAATATATGCGTTGTTAACTTACGATTTACAAGAGTTTAAAATCTCGAAATTTTGTAATGAAAAAATAACTCTTTTTTTGGTGCAAAACTTAGTTATTATTTATTATTATTTAATTTTTATAAAAGATAGCTCTTTTTAAAAACATATGTATAGTACAAGCACATTAAAGCACACGTCATATAACGCTCAACTTTCTGTTTATAAGATTAACATGAAAGCACAATAAAGCTTTATAAATCAAGCCAAAAAGCTCATTACTCTTTTTATATAATTATTATTTCCAACTCACATCCGACACTTTCTGCCTATACACAACTTTTGTTCTATTTTAATTTTCTTCGTACTGCTAGAAGGCTTCTATTGCTCTTCCGGATTACCTTTGTTACAGTTCTCAGTTGGGCATAAGTAGTTGTTGGCTGATTGGCCGAATGAACGGACTGTGTAATCAACCAAGCTGGCTGTGCTCTGTCGCTATGCCTGCCACGACAATAACAACAGTTACCGCCGCTGTTGCCATTGCTGTTGCTGTGTATGGCAAAAACAATGCGGGCCGTGAATCGATGCCGACTTTCAAAAATTAGCGGAAACGGAAGCCAATCAGCAGTCAACGGAAACCGCATTGTGTGCCGCAGTACTTCAATTTCGTGGCTTCGATTATGATGAGGCGCCAAGCCGTCGTTCTACCGCTCTTCAGTCAGCCCTCAATGTCGCTCGTGCAGAGGCCGCTGCAGCGGGCTTTGGCTTTGTGGTCAGTGCCGAAAATAATGGCCAAAAGCCAAATTACGTTTCCGCCCAGTCGACAGAGCAGCTCTCGCTTGGCCGGAAATTGTGAAAAATCAACTCGGTCAAAGGGCATACACATACACTCGCTCTTCCTCTCTCTCTCTCTCTCTCTCCCTCCCTCTCTCTCTTATTGAACCGTTGAGCAAATTGAGTTTCATAAGGAAAATTATCGCTTAACGAGCCGATTTCAATGTAAATTCAACTTAAGCCAAAAATGTTGCATTAAAACTACATAAAAAGCTGCTCAAGTTAAGGTCGCTGCAGTGTGAAAACTTTTGCCAGCAGCCAGAAGACGAGCAGAAGAGCGTCAAATGTCTGCGAATTTTATAATGAAATTCCACACAGAGTTTAATTATGCCGAAGGCATTTCACTCAAAAGTCGCAGTTCGCCTTCGATGCTGGAATTCCGAACTATTCCAATGTAAGTCTTTGTGTATTATTGCAGTTAAGCTGAAATTTGCATTACCCGAAAATAATTTGCAATTAGTGTGGGAGGGGGCGTTGAGCTGAGACTGCTGCTCGATTTTAATTTAAATAAATCAATTTTGTGTTGGATTTAAAATTTCCATTTGAATTAGGACAGATATATATTAATATATTCTATTCAGAATGAAATTTAGCTTGAGCTGAATAATACTTTGTATTATATTAAAATCTTGTCTAAATTAATATTCAAAAATAAAAATAAAATATTTATTTATATTGTTTTATATTTTTTTGTATTTTAATTTTAATTTAATTTAATTTATTTTTTATTATTTTTCCAATCAGCTCATACCTTTTTCTTAAATATTCGGAATAGTATGTATTTATTTTATATTTTATTGTATTTTTATTTTTTTTTTATTTTATTTTATTTTCAAATCAGTTTTCACATTTTTTTTAATATTTTAAAATTTTCTAAGCCAGCTATAAAATCTACTTTATGCCTTAACTATTGAGCAGGAATATCAAACTTCTGGGCAACTTTTAAAGGCAGTTCACAAAGTTGACATCAAGTATAATTTTTTCCTCTCTTGTAAAATAATTCACTTGGCTGTAAAGGAGTAAGCATTCGAAAAGATATCCCGATAACATGCATCCAGCATAGTTCGTACCTTATCTAAGTTTACGTGATCGCACGTATGCGCATTCGTTAGCCTTGCGTGCAAATCCTACACAGGACATAAATTTCACAAAAAAAAAGAAGAAACCAAGAATTAAGCATAAAGAGTGGAAAAAAGTGTCCCCAGTGGCCGGTGTCGGGTCAGGTGGCACGTGAGCTAGTTTTGAGCAAATGTCATCCACTGAAAACGCAGCAAACTGTTGCTGGCTAAATATTCGATAATTAAATAAGCTAACCGAATGCCAACAGTTTGAATTTGAATGCTATTTAAGTTGCTGTTGAGCGGGCGAGTTAAAGTTGGAGCTGGCGCTAGAGCTGGAGCTGGAGCTGCTTGTGAAATTAAATAAGTTGGGGCCAACCGCTAACGAGAAAGGTGTCTGGCACTAGGAATTAATGTGGCGGTTATGTGAAGCCCCTGGCAGTGGCTGCGGCTGAACAACCGACACCACCGACACCACCAACCAGCACCAGCACCAGCACCAGCACCAGCACCAACGGCAACGGATGCGGAAGCCTGCGCAGCGACGGCGCGTAAAATTGCAGGCGCACATGTGTTCAGAGTTTAATCTGTTTAGGCAACACGAGCGCCTGCCGACAACTTGCAAAACTTCTTCACTGGCGGCAAACAAGGTAACACTAACTTTACCTGGCAGCCAGCTGCCACACACCCACACACACAGAGCGCGCAGAATAATGCACTAAACGCTGAAAATGAAATACAAGGCATTTTATCAGCACAGCCACACTCCACCTCTGCTGCGCCCACACTTCTGGCCAGCTTAAAACATAGTCGCTAAAAATAAGTTTAAGTTTCTGAATATATTTTCAATACCAAGCAAAAGTCTGGCGCCTCGCTCGCGGCTCACACTTAATTGCAAATTCAATTTTCTTTGGGTTTTTTTCAGAAAAGTCACGAGTTCTTAGAGAATTTTATAGCCCAGCTTTCTGGAGTTGATCGAAGCTTTAATGTGCTTTTTAGTTAAGCTTATCAAATTTTAAAGTTTTGCAGAAAGTGCTAAAAAAGAATCTAAAAAATATTTTTAAAAATTTTCTTATAATTTTGTGATACTTTTTAGCCAAGTTCAATAAAATCTGAACCAAAAGATAAAAATAAAAATTTTAAAATAAACTTCCATATATTTTTTTTATATTAACTATAAAAATCACTTGATCTAATGCAAAGATGTTAAAGTTTGTATTTCTATTTGACTTTTTGCTATTTCTTTTTGAAGCATTAGATTTTGAAAAATTAATTTTTTTTAATAAATTATATATTTTGTTGTATAATGCAAACAATTTCTCCGCTTTCATATACAAAGTTTGAATATACAACATTGTAATATATTTCCCATTTCAACTGCGCTTTTGAATGAACTCTAAATAGATCAAATTTTGCCACGCCCATCAAACTAGAGCCGAGTTAGGCCCAACTGACCTACTGTCCGGGCGTTAATTAAAGTCAATTTTAGCAGAAATTTAAATTTGGAAACGCAAATAAGAGTAATACGAACAAACAACATGTACCAGAGACAACAATTTGACCATGTTTGCTGGCAGCCTGGGCGAAATGCTGTGTAGCTGGGAAAATGCTGGGAAAAATTCTGGGAAAATTGTTGGCACACAGAAGCCATCAGCAGTCAGTTGTGTTTGCGCAGCCGTGAGTAAAAAATTCAAAAACATAAACGGAAATTACCACAAAATAGAAACCACAGACCCAACCATACACCCCTCGCACTCTCACACACACACACACACCAACACACAGAATTGTTGTTGTTGTTGCTATGCCGCAATCTAACAGGACAATCTTTTGATTAACATTCTTGGCATTTTGGGGGGAAATTAGTTTTTATGTTTATTACCTGAGCCATTACATGGCATGGAAAATGAACTTGTTGAGAGCATTTGCTCTTAATACCCTGTAATCGGAAAAATATGTTGTAGAGGGAGGTTGTATTGTGTTTAATATAATAAAATTTTAAACTTGAAGCTTTTGTAAATAAGGAAATAAGTTAATTAAACAATTATAATTATAGTTATATTTTATTTTTCTAATATCGTTTTCTAAATTATTATTTTCCTTTTCATTATATTTATTTATTGTTTTATTAAATTACTTTATTTAGTTTTTATTATTTATTTAATATTTTATATGCATTTTTTTATACTCGTCGTTTTATACTTTATTTTTTTTTTAAATATTGTTTTCTTTAATTTAATTAATTGAATTTATTTTTTATTTTATTTTTATATATAGTTTATACTTGTAGTTTTTTCTTTTTCTTATATTATTTTTAATTTATTTACTAAATTTATTTATTTATTTTTTTTTTATTATTTTTTTTGTATTTATTATAAAACATTAAACATTCAGTTCTAGATATTTTGTTTAGAGCTGAACCAAAATTAGAGTTTTTTAACGTGGGGCAAACCTCCAATAAATGGGTATATTCCTGTCCAGCTGCCCTTCATCAAGCGTCCCCAGCTCTTGTGTTCGTCGTTTTTCGTGCTGCATTTTTAGCTTTTGATATGATATAGCAAAAGTCCATTTGGCTGCTGGCCGGTGAAAAGAAATGATCGCAATCAATACTTTCTGGAGCGAAGCGGATGAGCTTAATTAATGCAAATGCTACTGGTCGTTGATTTTAATTTAGATTGGAGAGAGAGAGTGACTCGCATTATGTAAATGCAAAATGAGACGACGAAATTTACAGAGTTTTCTGTAAAATTGCCATCCAATGCCTTCAGCTCGGACTTTGTCTGCTCGTGTTCAATTAAGTAATTAAATATCTGTGTCGAGCTTTGTGATTTAAGTGCAGACGTTTGTCAATGTCGCACGTTATATGATATTAATAAATGTTGAGTTCATTTCGCAAATGTAAGCCGACATTTTAATTAACTAATCAAAAGCAACGTGTTGCCTTGGCTTCTGTTCGCATACATGCCTTCTATTTGTTCGTACATACATAAATTCAATTTTCATCTTTACGGTAATCGCATTTGGCCATGAATTTTCCGGCTCCGGTTCACCCTTGCCCTCACCCTCTTTCTCTCTCTCGCCTTCTCTGTTTATGCCAGGCTTGGCTGCGGGCATTCTATTGCAGCTGCATTTGGCATTTTGGGCCTGCCTAAGCCTGCCGTGCGTTCCCAGTAGCTACATGCATCACGTTGCAAGCCACATGCCAAATGCCTCCTGCTGCCGGCTACCTACTGCTGCATGGCTGTAAATCAGTGGGAATTATTTGTCACATGCACACAACTTATGCAAAGATAACGTATATTAATTTTGCACCTGGCCCAAAATGTAACCAAGAACTGCATCAAAAATGCCAGAGGCAATTTATTAGTTATGAATATTAGAAATTTTCATGTTTTCCTCACATTAAATTTGCCAATGATAAATTCTTCTTTGCCTGCGGAATGGGTTTAAATTGTTGACTTTAATTAAAAACAAATATGTGAATAATCTCTTAAAGGACAGATCTTTCTTTTTTTTTTGCATAATATTTAAATTAAGTAAGCATAAATTATGAGTCTAAAATTAGTTTAATTTTAAAAATAATTGAAAGTGTTTTTGCCTTGTGTTTTTGATTTGGTTTGTGAGCAGTTTTTGTTTTGGAGTGTGGATTTATAAAGATTAAATGGAACTTTGTTTAAATTCTTATATTTGCTGCGAAGATTTTAGAATAATTTTTGACTTATGTATTGCTTAGGCGTGGTATATAAATATTTTATGTATAGTATATATTTTTTGTATTATATATTGTATATATACTATTAGTCTTACTGTCTTTATTTATATAATAATAAAAATGTAATTGAAGCTAAAAAATAAATAAATAAAATAATAAATAAGTTATAAATATCAAAAATAAATTATAATTTCTCCTGCATACTTCAGGGCGCCGGGTATACATTATTTTTGCCATAGGCATCGGCTATATTCTATCAATTTCATCTAGATTTTAGTGTTAGAAAAAAGAGAGGGCTTAGGCTTTAATTTAGCATTAATGCAATGAATTTTCTGTGCTCTGATCACCGATATATAATTATCTCGTTGGGCATGCGCATGAGTGTCTGAACTTCTATTAAATGGTTTAATTGATATTACCTATTGAGCGGGCTAAAAACGATTTATCAAAAAATGGAACTTTTTAATATATATTTTAAAAATAAAATATTATAATGAATTTAAATAACAGCTGAAATATATTTATTGAAAATAGCATCACTCTTGTTTGGTCACTTAAAAAAATTTTTGTTTAATAAATTTCAAAATATGAAATTTAAAAAATTTTTCAATTTTGTTATTTATTTTATAAAGATTTAAACAACATATATATAATTATGTATATATGTATATGTATATTAAAATTTGAGCTCTTTGCTTACTTGTTGCCATCTCGCCAAGCGGTTGCATTGATGATAAGCAGCCCATTTGGCAGCTGCAATAAAAAACAACAATCAGCGAAATATGAAACATCGCTTGCATTAAAAGTATTACCTTTTTTCATCTTTTCCAGCTGCCCGCGCTCAGCCGTCATCTATGCATGAGCATATATACATAATAAAAGGAACAAAGCGGAAATGCTTTCAAGTGTAATGATAAATGAACGCAAACTCTGAACATAAATCAACACGGTTGGTATAGGTTGGTAGATGAACTGGATGTTGGGTTCGGGTTGGGTTTGTGGTTGGGCCTGATGCTGATGCTGGGTTCCAGATGCACCTCAGGCAGAGCAATGATGCTGCTGCTGCTGCCGCTGATGGGTTAAGCCCAACTTCAGTGGCAAACTAACTGCAAACGGGCTTGTGCCTGTCCTGCGCTTCCTGCTGCTCCCCTTTTCGGATGATTTAAGCGCCGCTGCTCGACTCCAAATGTGTTGTGGGAAATATGCATAAAAGCAACGCTGGTAAAAAATACAACGAAATTTGTATATACATATATATATGCACGCATATAGTACAATATTTTTAATTTTTCACATTTTTTGCCACGAAAAAAAAAAACAAAATGAAAAACAATAAAAGTTCAGCGAAAGGTGCAGCTGCCACGCCCACAGACACACGGCACGGCAGCCCGCAGAGAGCCGTGCGCCTCCCTCCGAGCCGCAGGCAATGTAAGGCACCCATGTGAGCCATTGCACATTCGCATTCGCATTCACATTCGCCGAGTCGCATCCGTTTCGGGTTGAAACATTTTTTTCGAAATTGCATTGTGAATAATGTAGTGTTAATTCTCGTGAGTGCCATGTTCCCTGTTTTATGGGTTTAATGCCTTTGTTTATTGGTCTGCTGTTGCATGCCGAGTCCAAGGACTCTGTAGGGTTTCCAAGTAGGATCCTGCATCTGACTGCCCCATAAGCAGGGCTGCTGCATTTCTGCTTTTGACATTTGACAAGAAAAAAAATCCATTTCGCCTGGCATTTGACTTTTAGTTCTTCCTTTGCTCTGCTCTAGCTGAAGATTAAAATGAAATTTAATTTCGACCCACCCAAATTATTAATTGGCAAATAATAAAAGCAAAGCAACGACATAAATATTGATAGGAAATGACAGACAAATGCCAAAGTTCCAGCCTAACGGCTGCTTAACACGATTGCCATTTGTCTTTCTACAAATTTTATTTTATTTTATTTTTCTTTTTTTTTATAAATACATATATCAAACTACTAATTCTTTTGGAATTTGAACTCAAGTGTGATATAGAAAATGAAATAAAATTAAATTGTATAATAATGTTAAATATTTTTTGGTAATAACATTTTTTTTAAATATTTATAAATTTAAAAAAAATTGAGCAACAAAATTTAATAAATAAAAAATTAAAATTGTAAAAATATGAATATTTATTTTATTTTTATTTTATTTCAGTATAATTATTAAAAAATTAAAAATTGAATTACAAAAGGATATGTTATTATGAATAACATATATAACAGATATAACATATAAAATATATATCAAATTCACATGTATAACACATCTATTCATTGTAATACTCTCTCATAGTGCATTCACCTGTCGCCATCCTGTTCTCGATTATTTTCATTTTTGTTTTATTCATTAATAGTATTGTATCTATCTCTCTGTCTGGTGATGTATAAAGTTGAATTTATGGCACTGGCCGACACTTAAATTGATTTTTTATCGCCTTTCAACACGACAAACTTGTTGTTGTCATGCATAAATTACAAGTGAGTTACTAATGGAGAATCAATAATTATGATTGACAGTGTATGCGTTCGCAGTTCGAAACGCATTCGCATATTCATGAATGCATTTACCAGCACTATTTAAAAAAATGCTGAAATGGGTGTTAACAAAGTAATACTGGTACATAGACACATATTCAAGTCATCAATCAAGCGAAGTCCTTTTTGAATTATTCAAATTGAAACACCATTTACAAAACTCATATACCCATGTGCAATTTGCGTACAGTGTATTTAAATGTCACTAGCTTTTAAATAATACACGAATTACTCTTAATAATACTCAATGTTGATTGATTATGCGTTCATAATGCATTTTCTGTTGACCACTTGAATGTGAATCGTTTGCAATTGTTTCCCATTGTAATTGAAATTGCAATTCGAAAACTTTAATACATTTGATAAGCGCTTTTAATGCGATTTCCATAGTCATTTCAGCAATTTTCTGTTAACTTGTTGTCCGTTCGTCTTTTAACTTAGTTCGTACGAATTCTGATTGTGAATTTTTAGCCAAAAGCATTTCCCACAATTATTTACAATGTGAGCACACACATACATACAAATATATATATATATATATATATATATATATGAAGTTACTTATGAAATATTTGAGAATATAATTACATTCAATAAGAATTTTCGATTAAGTTTTTGTTACATTTTGTTCAATAGTTTGCTTTTGACAGGTAGAACAGTAAGAACTGTGGGAGTTTGTAGTGATTTACATAAGAATACCCTGTAATGAGAAAATATTTGATTATAGATCTATATATATATAGAGATATATATAAGAATTTTAATTAGAAAAATAACTTTCGACTTCTTCTCCCTGCTCAAAGTTAAATGAACAAAAAATATCCTCTTCTCAAATTAATATTTCTTACAGGGTAATCAATGCTGAAATTGGAATTATTTTCAGCAGAAATTTAAATTACTGCTGCAGGCTTAATGAATCTGTAAGAATTTGCCAAGTTATTTAAACTTTTCATATTTAACATCCGCAATAATAAAGTTAGCGATTTCAAATGCTTGGACTAAGCGCTTTAAGCACACACGTAAGCACACAGGCATGGGCCCATGAATAGAGACACACTCACATGCATGCACGTGTGAATGCGTATAGAGAACATCTGGCTGGAATCAACAATTTTAATAATTTCGTTTTATGAAAATTGCGCTCGGGTTAAATGATTCGAGAAGAATGCGAGCAAGCAAAACTCGTAGGATTTTATGTCTTTTTTTCCTTGTTGAGCGTAACCAACGGACCTCAACCCCCAGCTACCCCATTGTTGTCATATCTGAGTGTGAGTGTGTGTGAGTGTCTCATATGTCTGTTTGTCTGTCTGCTCTTCAAATGTTTTTGGCATTCATTCAGCTGACTTTTCAATCAGGTTGAAAGCTTCGAATGCCTTTTGATTCCTAATCAGGAAAATCTCTTTTAAATGCGTTCACTAATTGCAAAACTGTAGAGGATAATCATAGCCAGATGAACTCAGTGAGGCCCCTTCAGCCACACTCGCAAACTAATCAAGAGGCGCGCTTTGTTTCAGACATACGAACTTATGGAGGGGCTTTGGCCAGGCGAAAACACATTTCTTCGACTGAGAAGCAATTATCGCAGATAGGAAAAGAGTTTTTCCGCTTGTTTTGCGGCAAGTTTTTTGGGGATAACTTTTGCTGCTGCGCCCCAGCGAAGGTTCTGTTTGTGAAGCACGTTTATCAGTGGCCAAGTTTTTACTACTGGCTTTGGCCCTCGTCTGTTCATTGTTAACTTTTCTGCCTTACTAATGGCTATCAGAGATAAGTTCGACTACAAGCCAAAGTTTTATTTTGTAAGCAACGTTGTTAATCTGTCGAGTATGTGTAGGTGGTGGGACAGAGGGGCCCGGGGGCTGCTCGGGGTGTGGGCGACGAGTGCTTTTAAAAAGTTATCAACAAGCGTTCACTCAGATATACGAGTCTTCTGTTAAGACATATACTCCCTACACATGTTACCAACACACACACGCACACACACACACACACACGCACACACACGCACATTTACATGGTGCTAATCAAGTGCATTTGTATGTAGTTTGTCGGCTTGATTTGCAACTTGTAGCATGCCACCTGCGTGCCTTTTGACTTATTGTATGCTTGCCTAATCAGCGCAATGTGTTGGATTAACGAATTTGCACACTTTGCCATTAGAGATTAAAGAGGAAGGCGCCCAATAGGGAATTAGCCTTAATACTAGCTACAGGTAGTCGACATTCACGTATTCATATTTACTACTGCTTGGTCTACTACTATTATTTGTTGTTACTACTATTTCGAATTAATAGCAGTTACTCTAGTTAATGCTACTACTACCACTACTAATATTTAATATTGCAAACTTACAGCTACTACTACTAATTGCTGCTAAGTTAGTTACTCAAATTATCTGCCACTAAATCTATTCTCTACTATAACTGCAACTTTATTCTATTTACTTCTACATCATTTTACCTACTAGTATCTACTATTAAATATATTACTACTATCTACTATTGTGTGGTCCTTCAACCTGCTACTACATATTCTTAACTGCTACTATCTACTACTACTGTCTACATTTTACTACTACTATTACTAGTATTACTAGTATTACTTTTTGCTTTTATTATCTACCAATAATATTATTACTTAAAATTATTCTGCATTTATTTACTACTTATTCAAGCTTTGTAGTATTTTACTATTGCATTAAAAATTGTATTATTCATTACAATTAAGCAAAAGCTGTAATTCTTTAAACTATTTACAAATAATTTAAATCAATTTAATTTTTCAATAATTTTTAACTTGATTCGCATTTACAACAGCTTTAAAATAAAATTTTAATCAGCAGCTGAAAACTGAAATTGCCCGAGAGAGCCCGGAAATATGTATATATATATATATATAAATGCATACATAATATATAGATATATGTGTAAGTGGGTATAAGTTGGCTTCTGGCTGGGCTGTTGGGCAGGTGAATAGACAGCTAGATTGTGTATGATGAGATTATTTGAATTACCTTTGCAATCAAATTGACACCACATAGACACACCGTAACGGACTGCGGACTGACAGGGACAGACAGCTGGACAGGCAGGAAGCAGGCGGCGCAAAGTAAATGCGACGCTTGCAATTGCAGAGCTACAGACGTAGCTAAAGAGAGACAGAGAGAGATAGAGAGATAGAGAGAGAGAGGGGCCGAGCGGCAGCAGTAGGAATTCTAGCTTAATGGCCAGTCAAGACTTTATGCATTATCTAACAAGAGAGAGAGAGAGAGAGAGAGAGGCATATGCCGTGCGTCTGGCTAAATAATTCAAATGAAATTTTCACTAATGCCCCAATACACAAATATCCTGAGCTCTCGGCTCAGAGTAGGCTGTTAATGAGCAGCACATGAGACTCGGGGCAACAACTTGAGATACATTCACAAACGTTTTGGAGTCCGGGCGAGAGCAAATACATACATAGAAAATAAAATGTCTGAACTGAAATTTGAGATGAATTGCGACCAGTTTGCGTTGGAGGCAACCGAGGAGCTGTTCCAGTGTGTTAGCTTGCAGGAGCAGGACGAAAATTCCTTTCCGTTCGAGGATGCCGAAAAGACGCTGAAGCAGCAGCAGCTGGAGCAGGATCTGGAGCAGCTGCAGCGGCGCAAGAGCGTCGTCTTCGAAAACGCTCAGAAGCAGGTGGCTGTGCTCGCCAATCTGCTGAAGACCGTGGAGCCGGGCTGGAACAAGGCAATGGCTGCTGAGGTGTGCCCGCCGCCGCAGGCCTATCTCTTCAAGGACATCTACGAGCGTAAGAAGCAGCAGCTGGTGCTGCAGCACATCGAGCAGGAGCGTGCTCAGCGCCAGTTCCATAGCCGCCCAATGCCCAACTTTAGCAAGGCCCATCGTCACCTGGCCAACAAGCAGGTCGTGCATCGCATCACCTGCGCCGTGACGCCCAATGTCCTCAAGACATCGCGCCAAATGCTGCTCAAGCGGAAGCTGAAAACCGAGGAGATGCAGCAGCAGCAGCGCGATCAGGAGAAGCTGGCTATGCTTCCAAAGTCGAAGTCAGTGCCCAAATTTAAGGCGACTCCACTGAAGCCATCCAACCATCAGGTGCGGCTGGAGGTCAAGCCATTCCGCCTGTCCACGGAGCTGCGCGCCGAGCAGCGTAAAATCTTCAATGCTCAGTCGCATCAGGCGCAGGAGGCCAAGCGCCGCCAGCTCGAGGAGGAGCGCTTGCGTCGCGAGCAGGAAGAGCTTCAAAAGCAGCGCCAATTAACCACCTTCCGTGCTCGCCCCAATCCCTTCAAGTACCAGTTTGCTGAAAGCTCCAATCATTAGGTTAAATTTGTTTAAAAGTGTTTTTCGTTTTTGTCGTTTTGAGTTTCCATTTTACTATTGTTCAAATATTAAATTTTGAAATATATTAAAATTTAGCTGACAGAAGAATTAACTATTCACTTTTAATAAGAAAGAGCTGGGAACGGGCAGGGGGAAATGAAAGATTCGAGATAAAATAAAACATTCACTTAGTGGAACTGAGGGTGTTAAAGGGTATTTATATACTTTATTTTATTTACCTAAGTTTAAGTTTAGTATAATATTTTATATAATTTTATTTAATGATATATATATGCTTTAATAATAGTAAAATAATATAATCATTTTTTTCTTTAATAAAAATGTAAATATAATATAAGTTTAAGATTTGATATAATTTAATTAATAAAATTATATACATAATATGATTTAAATAATTTAATAATTTAATAATTAATAATTAATATTATAATTAATAATTAATTTCTTTAAAAATCACATATATAACATAATATTAGGACTTTATGTAATTTATTTAATAAAATAATATATGTATATATGAATATAAATAATTTAATAATTAAACTTACTAAATTAATACAAGTCTTTTCTTATTTTTAAAAATAGAATATTTAAAAAATAATAACAAAAATATAGTAAAGGAAAGTACAATATAATAATATTTTTAATTAATATAATATAATTTAATTTATATTTAATATATTTTCGCTAATATTAATATTCAACAAAAAAAGTACAATACAATATTATTTTATATAAATTAATTTAATAATAATATCATAGGAGTAAAATATAGTAAAATACATTAATATAAATTTTATAACTTAATTTAATAATATATTTTTTTAATAACAAAAATAACGTTTTACTATTCTAAATAAATAAATCAAATAATTATAAAAAAAAAATATTATAAATACTCTAAAATCTTAGTTGACTTAAGGCATATTTACGCTTTAAAGTAAAAGGCCAAGAACCTTGTTTGACTTTGCAGCCTTCGCCTTAAGAATTGCCTTTGATAACTTATGCTGGACATAATTGAACGCAAGCAGCAACACGAGCAGGGCAATAGAAGGGATGATTAAATCCCTTTCATATAGATGCTTGAAGACGCTCTTAAATTTCAATAATCAGTTGCACACATGTGCGCACATTCAATTTGTTCATTTAAAATAGCTCAGGTCGAGGCTCCATCAATCAAACGCTTGCCATCAATTCCCATACCTCGCTCCCTCTTTCGCCCAGCGCCAAATGCCCGCCCACGTGTTTCAGTACAAACAATTTGTTGTAAGTGTATCAATTGATGCGCTCCGCATATATGTATGTGTACATGGATGTGTGCATGTGTGTGTGTGTGTGTGTGTGTGGCCCGCATGTCTGCGTGTCTGTGTGTGTGTACGTCACATAATCAAAAGCACAAATACTAAAACAAGCACTCAAACTGTCAAAGCAATGATTGATAGTGTTGACATTCGCTTTTTGGCTTCAGCTGGCAGCTCGTGAGTTTTTGTGCATTGAATTCTGTTAATGGGACGTTTGGCGATTCTATACAACGTGCACGCCCCCACACCCGCTTCGCATTTTCACCTGGCTTTCAGTTGAATGATGAATTGCATTGCATGTGCTCTCCCATATCGAGGTTGAGTGAAATTTGTATTTATTGTAAATTCTGCTGACTAAGTTTAAAGGTGAGCTTCCATTTAATCGACATTCAAATTAATGCAAACAAATATCAGCAAAAAATATTTGAATATATTTTTTTCCTCATATTTTTTATATATTATCACAAGTGTTGAAATCTGCTATGTCACGATTTGTTTTTTATTTTCGTTACTTTTTAATTTGAATAAATGCAAATAATTATGAAAAAACATGGGATTTTTTATTAAATTTAGTTTGCAATTTAATCCGAGCGTACTATTTGCGCATAGAGCAGCTTTTTATAGAAATTATATATGTATATATATATTTTTAATATATTATTAATTAGTATTCAATACATATGCAGCTTATAATATAAATTAAATACTTTAAATTATTAATGTTTGTTAAAAGAGAGTGAATAATTTCGTATTACAAAGTTAAATTTATCATAGCTTGGCTGCAATCAGCTTATATTTGTTTTAGTATTTTTATTAATATATATATATTTTAAATTAAGTAAAAAGGATTTATTTTACTATTATTTATATATTTAAAATGTGTGCAAATTTTAATTTTATTTATATTATATTTATTTAACATATTCTGGCTGAGCACATATGATGCTGCAGCTACGAAAATCCTGCTGCTTAAATGTTAAAACAACATTTGAAACCTCCCCGCTAACGGTTAACTTCAGAACTGTGCTAACGGTTAACAGTATAGCAGGGCGCTTTGGCGCTGTTGTCAATAGATGGCGGAGTAGTGCGTTAACAGAATATGTTAAGTTAACAGTGCACAGAAAAAAAACAAATTTAAGCGAAAATAATAAATAAATCTTTTATTTACAAATTTTTTAAAATATAAAAAAATATATATGAAAAAAATGAGTTTTTAAAAATAAAAAAAATTATATAAAGAAAACCAATATATGGAATTAACAGGAGACACCAACGGCGCAGCTCCCCGCTGAACCAGGGAACAATGTGCCAAATTTGATATGCTTGTGTTAAGCGTGTGTGTGTGTGTGGGAGTGGCACGAATTTACGTTCAGTTTTTATGCGTGGGTGGCGGGTTAAATAAGATGCTTCACGGCGCAGGCACAGGGGAGCCAGGAAACAGACAAGAGTGTTGCGGGTAGGGCAGCTGGCTGTCTGGTTGGGATTCGAATGCGTTGGCGACTCGCCGGCAATCTGCAGAGTTTCGCTGGCTTTTTGTTTGCGGCTTGGCACAGTGGAATTTAATAACGCGCTGATGCATGCAAAATAACGCATAAAAACATAAAAATGCACACGCAAAAAAAAAAAGGGGGCAAACAAATTACACCACACACACGCATACACAGACGCACGCACGCACAACCACAACAATACAAAAGGAAGGCTTCTGCAATGTGAGAGTTTCAGTAGCTGCAGTAAAACAATTTTCGCAGTCAATTTTCCTTTATGAGCGGAAAATATTTCGCTGTGAAAATATGATGCGCATATTGGCAGCCATCAGTCGAGGCTGCCGGCTTGAAGGAGATGGCGCGTGTGGGCGGTGTGCTCCAGTTTAATTGAAACGCCAAATACTGCATTAAATCAATCGCCAACAAAATGAAAACAACAAATTTCAATCGGATAGTTAAAAAGAACAAAGTCCGCATAAAAAAAGTGCTAAAAAAGTTGCCGAATTGCGACATCAAAACCCGGGCAAGGTAGACGCAGACGAACGCATTTGGCTGCACCAAGTCAAAGTCATTAAAAAGTAATGCCAAGTCGTCAGCCAGCCACGCCCCCCCCCCCCTCCCCCCTTGCTACAATTGCCTCTCAACTCCTTCGCTAGCAGGCGCGCCATTAATGATGGATGGTTCGCCCGAGTTCCGCATGCCGAGTCTCGAGACTCGACTGTTGCGCCACCAAAAAGGGGCAAAAAAAAAATGATTTGATGAAAACATTTGAAATTTTTATCGGGTGCAAATTTATGCAGAACTGTTGATGTCATCGCCCAGACCCCTGCCGCCCCACCCTGCCCCTGCCCTACGCAGAAATGATGACGATGCGAGTGACGTTGAAATATGAAGCGACATTACCTACGCTAACGTTGAGCAGCAGCAGTCGGAGTTGGTGGCAGCAATTTCCACTAGGGCCTGCAATGATTGGCTTTTTTCCTGAAAGCCCCCCTCCACCCGCCCTTCCAAGCATTTTGGGTTAGAGCCAGCCAAGCGCGTCTGTTAACTGTGCTTGGCCTCAGCCGATAAGAAGTTGGCTTTTCCCATTTTCATTTTCTTGTTTTTTTTTGTTTTTTGTGTTTTGTTTAGCAGAGTCTTAATTTTTATTACCATTAGAAGTGCACTTAAAATTTGTAATAAATGACTTGGCAATTGATTGGAAGCCAACGATTTTATATGCTCCATAAAGCTTCGACACAGCTGAGCGAACAGCTCGAACATAAATACATGCACATAACTATGTCGCATAAATGCTAAAAATTGCCCAATAATAAGTAAACAGACATTAAATAATCATTCACTGGCCCAAATGCTGCCAGACACCATCAAAATAAACTTAATAGATTATTTGTATAAGTGAAAAGCGATAAAGTTTTTGTGATTTTTTTTTTTATTGATATCATTGATTTACATGTGAGTCTATTGTTTTTTTTTTTTATAGTTTAAAAATCTTTTATTAGGTTAAACTGTTTCAGAATTATTCTACATTAAGAAATAAATAATTTATAAAAAATATTTTATTTTTATATTTATTTTTTATATTATTATGAAGTTATAGTTGAAGTAACACCGCTTTCGTTCGTTCGTCATCGTTTACGTTATATTGATATAGATATTATATACATTGATTCCGGTTTATTTTATTGCTTTACTAAATATTCTTATTGTTAAAAATAAATTTCAGTTGCATGCCTTAGCTAGATAGAGTCAAATCCAACTTGCTTTTAAGCTGGAGTCCCTAAATTCTTCTTTGCCCCAAAAAGTATGCTACAAAATTTTTGAACATTGAAATTTAAAATTATATAATATTTAGAGAATTATGTTTAATAATTACAAAAGAAAATAAATATTATAAATAATAAAAATAAAATAATATTATTACAATATATATATATATATATATATATATATATATATATATACATATATATATATATATATATATATAATATAAATATTTTATATGTATACTTTGAGCGTCAACAGTACGGCGCACCCTTCATATTATGCTTTAATGTTAAATACTGTCTATGTCAGCTATAGTCCCACAATTTATTTTCCTTAATTTATTTTTCTTCATATAAAATAAAATTTCGGATCTGTATCATTCAGTTTTATATGATTGTTCAGCTGACTTCTGTATTCACTTTAAGGAAAAGTCTTATATTGTTTCATGATATCGATTCTTTTTGAACTTTAAAGTTTCAGCTTACTTATATGTTAAGTTTTTTTTTTTGCAGACGAAACCCTTATAGTACCATATATAATACTTAAAGTTTATTGACCATTTATTTTAAAGACTTGGTTTTTTTTATGGCGCTGCGCGTATTTCATAAACTTTGAGCAAATTGCGTGAAAGTTTTAAGGATCAAACAGGACAGTTACAGTAGATGTGGTAAGTAATAGTAGCATTGCATACCATATAGAGGATGTACCATGTACAATGTACCTTGTACTCTGGGTACAACTATGTGTTGCTATTATAAAAGTTTATTTTTTTTATATGCGTCTGGGCCCCTAGTGGATGCTACTCTGGCTGATGACTGTGGCTTCAAGTTTTTATTGCCGGGCCTTGTTTGACGTGAACCTGGAACGTGTGGAGCATGGACTCCAATGTTGGCTACTCTCGGGATAGGTCTCGCCTCCCCACCCTTTTCTCTCCCTCCACTCTGTGGTTGGACTTGTGCATGCGGTGGGCACGTGTGCTGCTCCCACAGGTGACGATGGCCTCGTTTATGAACAAACAGCAAAATGTTGTCAACATTTCGAAATTTATTTGTTCAATATACTTATAAACGCACACAGACAGAGACAAACGATGAGCATATGTTGACTGTGTGTGTGTGTGTGTGTGCCGCGCACTGTTGTGTGCGTGTGTTATTAAATTAAACACAGAGCTGCCATCAGCGCTGGGGCCAAAAGCATTCATTAGCCACGTTTACTGCACCCGTGGCGACCTCCATTTTGTCTGATGAGTTTTGTTTTTTCTTGTTTCCTTTTTTTTTCTTTTTTTTTTTTTGTTGATTGTTTTTTTTTCTCTCCATGTTCCACGTTTGTCCTGCAAGTAAAACTTTTCTGTTGTTTCTGTGTATTTGCTTTGTCTCTGTGGTTGTGCGTGTGATTACCCAGGCGTATCTGCTTGCGTAACTTAATACTACTCACAGATGTGCTTCTGGCAGCAGTATTGTATGCAAACTATTTTAAAGAAATTCTTTGTTTTCACGAGTAGATGCAAGGCCTGAAACTTTAGTTTCTTGGAATTTTAGCATGTTCTTGTCATATATAAGCAATATATTCTTAGGATATTGATTTGTGGTATTTTTATAGAATTTTTAGAAGTTTGTATTTATATTATAAGTTTTATTAATTATTTATTTAGAATTTTAGATATAGAAATTTCTACTATAAATTTGATAATTTATATAGAATTTATTTATAGATATATTATTTTATTATTTATAGAATTTTAGAAATTTGTCAATTATGAATTTTATTTATAATATACATTTTAAAAAATTTTTATTTATATTATAAATCTATTTATTTATTTATATAACAGATTCTTAGAATATTTACATTTATACAATCCTTAAGAATTTAAATTAGATAGAGAATACCATTTATAAGTTCATATTTATCCAATATATCTTTTGAGATAATGTAGTTTATTATTTTGAATTATATTATTTAATTTTAAAATTATTTTATAATATTATTTTCTTATTATAATGTTAAATATATATTATATTTTATTAAACAAAATAATTTTCTAAAATTAAACAAATATTTTATTATTATTTATTAAATTTAAGAACATTTAATAATTAATTGGTTAATAAATAAATATACTCCACCTGGAGTAACTGCTAACTATGAAACATTTATTACCTCAAAAAATTGATAAAATATTGACAATTTGTCAAGAATTCATTAGGTTTGCCGTGCTTTGCTCTACAGGGTATCATAGGTCCAGCCTTAAGAAAAAATCAAAATTATTTGCGCTGCCAGCCAGTTCCTACTGGGTTAGTGCTGCCTGTTCCTTTTCATTACAGCTTCTATTTGCTGCGGCGGCTGTGGCCATTTCGTGACTGCGCCTGCCGCCAGCTCTGTCTGGGTCTGCGCTTTGTTGTGGGCTGCATGCTGATGCCGTTTGGTGTGATGTTACATTTTGATACGCGTATTTGTTCTAAAGTGTCCCGAGTACGTGATCTCCACTCGTGGCATATATTGAAATGATTATTGCGCGTCATTTTGGCCAAATGGCCCCCTCCTTGGCTGCCAGCAACGTGTGGAAATATTAATGGGCCACGGCACAGTTGCCATTGCTGTGCCCGGGCTGCAGTTAAATGCGATTTGACCTGTTTGTGTGTTTGGGCCCCATTGGTAACGCCCAACGCATTAATTCTAATTAACTTTTTGCGGTTAGCTCATCAACCCAAAAAGGGACCTCTGCCTGGAGACTGGAGCCAGTTTATGAGCACTCGCCAACGAAATAGCGTCAACAAATGAAGTGCAGGCAATAAAAAGCGACAAAGGCAAATGGCAAAACGTCGTCCTAGTCGCCAGCCTGCGCCTGTCTCTGCCTCTGCCGGCTGCCTGCGTTTTGTGCGTTGAGCCATGAAAATGGAAATGAAAATTTATGCGTGGCAACCAACTACCGGGCACAAATGCGCCGCGTTTCTGTGATTAAAACACCTGCGCCGACAGCTGCCAGCAGTGAAGGCAGCGGCAGCCACCAGTTGGTCCTTGGTGCTGGCTAGCCAGGTGGGCTGCCCAGGTGATCATAGCTTTTCATTTTCAGCGCCTAATGAAACGTCATGTTATTTATGGCCGAGATGCGCTCTAATGCAAAGACATTGCTTTACATCTGCGCAAAACGGGGCCAGCACGAATAAAATTTCACTCTGCGGCTTAGTCGACGTCCAGGGAGCATGTTATGGCCACGTTCCACAGCAAGCCTTCTCTGATGGCCAAACAAATGGAATAGCTAAGCATTTGGGCAGCCAGAGATGGCTGTAAGTCAACAGTTGAGCTGAGCAAGCAGATTGCAAGATTTGTGGGGATAAATCTAAGTAAATCAAGATAAATTCGGTTGATGTTGTATTGCGGAAGTTATTGATGCTAGAGATCAAGTATTAACTAACTATTGTAGTGATATTTATGTATATAATATATTATGATATAAGTTTTGTTTTTACAAAATTTTTATTTAATTTGCATTTAATTTGGCAAAAAAAATTTGGTCTAACTTGCACGAAATAAATGCTTAAAAAATTTAAAAAAAAATTATTAAAATATTTAAGAAGAAATATATTTATGTATGAAAATATATTTAATAGAAATTGTGTGCAAATAGCTTTCAAATATGTGAGTACTATTATTTGAGAAATGTACTTAATGTCAAGTTTGCTATAGTTTATTTATTTTATAGTTTTATCAATATATTATATACATATGTATATATATATATTTTTTTTTTGAAAACCATTGATATTAATAAATTAATTATATTGAGATTTTTTTGAAAGCTCAAGACAGTCTTAATTGTGTAATAAAACAAAAACATTTTTAGTAATAAAAAATTAAATTAATAATTATTAAGTTTACATATCAACTCTCATTGGCATGTTATCCGCCTCAACATATACATACTTATGTATGGATGCATGACAAAGCTGCCAACTCAAGAGCACGAGCACGAGAGAGGGAGCACTAAACTCACGATGGTTAGTTTCTACGAGCGTCGGCTTAGCACGATCAAGTCGATGCGCTCTGAGAACGTCAGAAGCGCGTTGGCAGGGCATTAAAATTACTGCATTGCATGTAGGTGGAGTGAAAGAGAGCGATATAAAAACGAAGTTGGGAGAGCATGCATATTAGCACTTTCTCATTATGCTCATCGTGTGCAGTGCAAAAAAATGTCATTTGGAAGCTGAAACTTGAAATGGACGGACGTGTTTTTTCTTGCTGGCAGACCAGAGGAAAGAAGCAGCGAGTTGCAGCTCTAAGTAAACTGTACTGAATTTATGTATATTTATAAATAAATAATAATAAAAATAAATAATTTTTATAAATTAATAGTATTAAAAATAAATAATAAAAAATATTTATATATACATAATATTTATAAATAAATTAAAAAATATAGAAAAATATTGGTATGACTGAGAATAGTAGTTGAAAGTTAATATCGAATAATATATATATAAAATATATATACGAAACTGATATGATGAACAAAAAAAAAATAAATAAATAAATAAAAAAAAAAATATATATATATATATTATTTTTTATTTTTTGTTCATCATATCAGTTTTATATATATATTTTATATATATATTATTCGATATTAATTTTCAATTAAACTCAGTCAATCGTTAATCAGTTATCATAAAACGCATTCAATATGTTTGCAGATAATTCATTCAACTAAGTCAAGAGCGTGCGGCATAGATCGCTAGCAATTGACAATTTGACATGCATTAAGCTGCTCAATTTGTCTCTGGAATCTGCGCAGGGAGGCGCGCAGTGGCGCGACGCTTGGCTCCCGTAGGAGTGCTCTGGAAATATTGCTCACTTGTCACTTCAGTGAATGCGTCTTTTCAATGGCTTTCTAATGGTTTTTTGTTCTATGCTTAGTTTTTTTAGGGTTTTTTTTTTGTTTTTTTTTGGTTTTATTTTTTTGACAACCTTCAACCCCAAACGTGTTTGGCATTGATAAATTTTTGGAGGCGTGCGGCGTGACTGGCGCTGACCGTAGCCAAGTAGCCAAGCATAGAGTCGCCTTTCAGCGGGCAGCGGGCAGCGGGCAGCGGGCCATTAAAAATGCTAATGTGTCTATTGAATGCGAATTTTATGCAAATGACAAGGTTAAAAGCAAAATAAGAGCTACTACGCGCTGGTAATGCGATAAAAAATTTGACACATCATCACTTTTCAATAAAATCAACAAATTTTATTTAAGCGCCCAGCCCAGAAAGGATGTTCGACGAAGGCCGCCGGAGACTGCAGAAGCTAAAAAGTAATGCCATTTGCCATGAGCCCCGCCCACCGCCGATTACCCAGGGGGAAAGCTTATCCATTTTGGCCATACGTTTTTCAGCTTCTTCTTTACTTCACTTCCATTTTTTGTTGTTGTTTGTGAGTCTGGCTTATATTATTTCATTCTTCTCCATTCGCTCTGCTTGTTTTTCTTTGTTTGGGCTTGCCTTCCTCTTGGCTTTTCGCTTTTGTCGAATGGCTTTTGCTGAACGCCGGGCCACGGAAGTAGCTGGCAAGGCTTGCTCAACTCCACAAATGAAAATACTTTGCATTTGAAAATGCGAAATCCGGTTATGTTACTAATTTGTGTCTCTCTCTCCCACTCTGTCTCGCTCTCTTTCTCTATTTCCCTCAATTTCTCTCTCTCTCTGGTGTAATGCTTTATCCATTTAGCTGCTTCCGGACGGTAGGTATTCAACATCAATTACAACAGCCAGAGCCAGAGCCAGAGCCAGAGCCAGGCCAGAGCTGGAGCCGGAGCCAGCGCCAAAGAGAAGAACGTAGTTCTCTCAATTCACAATGGTAACCCAAATGTCAATCGTACTGATTGATGGAATTGACAATTGCGCCGCCAACGCATAACCGTAGACGAATGAATTTGGCTCCACAGTCAGCAGTGAGCAGTGCCTGGTCGGCAGTTACCCCAGTCAGCAGTCAGCTGTCCGCAGTCAGCAGTCAGCAGCAGCTCGAGCAGTTCCTATGTCATGTCAAGCGTTGCGTTTTCCCGCTGTCAATCCGAGTAACATTTGTCTGGCAACGGCAGCTCAATTAGGCCATTTGAAATACCAATCGAAATTGTTAAAGTGCCACAAAAAAAGGGACCTTACTTTAAGCAGGCTCTGCTAGGGACAGTAGTAGTTAGTGGAGATATTTGTTGGGTGTAGTGATTGAGAAAGTGTGTAATCTAGATATTAAGATTGAACTAAGTTACAGAGGGAGGAAGGAAATAAATTCAGACGGAAGTATCTAGTATCTCTTTTATTTACGAAAGTAATTTTTGAATATTTAAAGCATTCATTTAATAATCGATAAATATCGATTTCATAATAATAATAATAATACAAATAAAATGATCATGTCATAAAGCAAACCTATTTGATTTTAAAACAATCGATAAATATCGTTGTCCTAAATTTCTTTTTTTTGTATATTCTTGTTAGAAAAGAAATTATCTGATACCTAAAATGTATTAGATTTTTGTTCTATAATAATCGATAAATATCGATTTCTGCCTTTTTTATATGCTTGATACATTTTTGAAATCTAAAATGAATGCTTAAGAGTTGACTATTTATTTTAAAGTCGATAAATATCGATATCATATTTTCTAGTGAAGTTTATATATTACAAATTTAAGTTATTCGTTTAAATGAGATTAATTTACTTAAAAGATACATTTGATAAAGAACTTGATGAATTATCAGCAAAATATTCTTCAATTACATAATCTCACCAATAATTCTTAAACATTTCCAGCACAAAGGCATACTCCTACATTTATTTATAGCTCAATGACCACTGACAGATCTTGTCTAGATGGTTATAAAAATTGACAGGCACTTAATGTGAAACAATGATGGATAAGCTGTTCATCAACTAGCAGTTGCGAATGAATTAACGAGCTGTCTTGCGGTTTGATGTGCATTCAAATGGCCCTCATAACTGCTGTGTAAATACAATTAACGCCCCATTTGATAGGAGGGCTGGGTAGTGGGTGGGCGCCTAGGTGGTTGGACTGGCTTAGGCGCTAAAAACAGTTACACGTTTATTTTCATTGGCATTCTGTTGTTGTTGGTTTTGCCAGTCGTAGTCGGCGTTGCCAGCGTCACCAACTTGGCCAATTGACTTTGTTTTTCCTCATTTCGTGTAAACATCGCGTGCAATTACAAATATTTAACTAGCTCGTTCGTCTGAGTGCGCGCGTCACTCGCTACATTCCCCCATTCCCACTCAACTGAGCAAAACGAATGTTTATCAAAACTCTCCAAAAATCAACAACAACAAGAACAACGGAAACAAAACTATTAAGATTATTAAATAGGGAATAGAAGCGACAAACCCTTGACATAAATCGAACTAAGGTGTTATAGGTTATACTTATATATTATAGTTATTGAGTAGCTAAAAGATGTTTTGACTGCTTGAATATTTTATATAGAGAAATCATGTGGAATTGCAAAGAAAAGTACTTGATATTTTAGAGACATTTTTCAAAAGAGACAATATTTTTGTAAGACATTTTCAGCTCTTGCTATGGCTAATTATCTATAGTTAAAAATTTGCAGTACGGTAAGTCTAACAGTCAATCTGTGAAGACTGTTAACAGTGATGCAACTGTTAAGCTTACAGATCAATTATTGCCTTGACCATACGGCGCATATCCCATGTAAGCCTTTCGATCATCTACATCATATGTCAACAGAGTTCCAACAGCTGAGCTTAGAGTAGCAAGTTTAACAGAATTGCGTTGTGCACAGGAGAATTAACAGAGACGTTCAACTAAGTAGGTTTAACACTTTTTGAAACTTAGAAAAATTGTATCTATTTAACGGAATCTCCGATTTGAAAGAAATACATTTTGTTAAATACAAAAATTAAATAGTTATGATGAAAAAAAGTTTATGGTCTGTACATTTTTATTTTAAGCCATTTTGTCTGAAGTGCAATATTTTTGTATCATTTATTATAATTTAGAACTTGATATATCAAGTCACAAAACATTGCATGAAACGTATATATAATATATGATTTCCATAAAGCCAATCCAACTGAAAATTAAAATCAAAATTGTTTTGACAAGCTCAAAGCAATATCGAGTTACTAAACAGAGAACTTATAAAAAAATATCAAAGTTAGCTTTAGATTTTAGAATTTTAAATATATTTCTACATATTTTCTATCACACACACACACACACATATGGAGATCAAGTCCAGCCGGAGCACACCACCCATCTACAAGTGTCTCATCCTGGGCGATTCTGGGGTGGGAAAGTCAACATTTCTGCGACGGCATGCGACGGGTCACTTCGAAGAGCAGCATGTGCCCACATATGGACTGAATGTGCACACGCTGCCGCTGGAGACGAACTACAAGGCAGTCGCTCTTGAGATGTGGGACGTGGCGGGCGATGCTCGACATGGCGGACTACACAATGGGTACTTCTTCTTCGCCAACTGTGCCATCATTATGTTCGATCTGAGCTCCGCCAGTTCAGCGTTGAGCGTGCCGCGTTGGCAGCGGCTGCTCGCGGAGATTTGCGGCAAGCAGCTGGCGGTAGTCGTGTGCGGCAACAAGGCAGAGCTGAAGCGCATGTGCCCCACTCTGCTCTACTGCCAGCAGCCCAACTTCGACTACTGCGAGCTGTCATCGCGCGCTGCCTGGAACATGGAGGCGCCCCTGCAGCTGCTCTGTCGGCGTCTGCTGCAGCTCAACGACTTGAAATTGATCTCGCAGCCCGTACTCAAGCCCGCCGAGAACTGTGAGTTCGATGTGACCACAATGAAAAATCATATGGAAGGGGTTAAGAAGAAGATGTTGCCACCCAGACACGACGACGACAACATTAACGAGGCACTTGCCAAACGCAAACTCAAGCTTTATATTATTTTAAATTAGGACTAGACTGTTATTGTATTTTAGTATCATTTGGTTATTTGTAAAAAAATTAAACGTGTTTTAATATTTAATGAATTGCGCGGGCAAAATGGAAAATCACTCCCAAACTGGCTTAGCCTGCCCACTGGCTTACGCTAACAAACTATATTTTTGTAATATATAAGTTTATATTTAAGTTAGGGTATTCCATAGTCAGGCAGTCCCCACTGGCTTATTGTAATAAACTATATTTAATATTCATTTTATTTTAATATATAATGAATTTTGCGATAAAAGTGACAGAATTCTTAGTTATGGTATTTCATAGTCCGGTACTTTCGCTTACTCTAACAAACTCTATTTAGTATGCAATCTAATTAACTAATTCCCCCTCACACTAATCTGACTATCTGTTACAAATTTATTTAAATTAAATTCAATTAAAATATTATTTAGCTCGAGTCCAAGTGTGGTCTGAATGCCTAATTAGTGCAAATTAAATAAAATAGTTGTACGCAAAAAAAAAAAATAAATAAAATAAATAAAAGTAAAAATAAATGTAAAGAAAGAGTGAGACGCTGTCAGTTAAACAAGCCCATTGCGGAGACCGTCGTCAAAAGCGACTTTGTTTGAGCTCAGCAAAATATGTGACGGCAATTTAATTAAAAACTTATGAATGAGTGAACAAAAAAACTTTTTGCACATCCTTCGACTTGAAGATGTTTTTATCGTTGTTGTTTGCACAAATGAATTTTGTACACACACACACACACACACATGCCGAGTGAGAGAAAGTTGAGCGTCTGTTTGGGCATGCTGGAGATCAGCATATGAAAACTATGTGCAGCTTTTTCCACACACTAGAAAAGCACAAAGTTTTTACAGCGTAAAAATATAATTGGAGAAATTTGGAAAAAAAACGTTGTGTTTTTTTTTTTTTGTATTATTTTTTGTTTTTGAATTTTGCCAGTTTTACAAGGCAGTAAAATGCTTTTTATTTTGTGGGAACTAACTCAAAAATATTTTGCAAAAGATATAAAATAAATATTTTGCGTATGGATATACTCTGTTATCATTATCAGAGAGGGAGTATAGATGTATAGATGTATACTATGTCGTTTATAAGCTGAAGAATATAGGAACGCTGAATTTCTACTGTTAAACAGGCATAGTTAAATCTGAAAAAATGTAGAAATCAATTCAAAAATATTTTGAAACAAATTTAACATAAATATAGCGCTTTAATAAAATAAAAATGTTAAATTATATAATTATACTCTAACATAACTAAAAAATAAAATATAGCTCAAAAATATTTCGGAATTATATCAAATAAATATACTTCTGTATTATTATGCTCTAACTTAAATCAGTGAAAAAGTTATTTAATGCAATAAATTTTTAAGCTTTCTATATCTATTATAAAAACCCCTCTGCAAATGCAGGGTATTTCCAATTCGTTCCCAATGCACTCGTATGGGCTTTGCCTTAAATCTTGGTAAATCCAATTGCCAAATCGATCTAAAAGCCCAACTGAAACTTTTCGATTATTTTGGCCAGGACTCAAGAATGCATTCCAAATGTGTTTTACACACATACAACATTTTTGTCTCCTGGTCGCAATTTCACTTGGCACATTTACAAGCATTTCTCAGCGCAAGGACAACGTAGGGTTGGGGATTTGGGGGGTTGGGGGGTTGGGGAGCAGCTGCTGCTGCTTGAGGCTTGTAGCTTTGGCTTGGCCATTTTATTGTGTGTGCAGTCGGTAAAAGTGAATAAGAAAATTTGTTTGCCAACTTTTGGTGTAATTTGTAAACATCAAAGAGAATGCCAGAGAAAACATGTCCACGAGTCAAAGGGATCAAGAGTTGCTTTGCGAATTCGTGCGGAAATCTTCTACGTGTGCGGCATGCCAAAATCTCTTTCTCTCTCTCCCTCTCTCTCTCTCTCTCTCTCTTTTACAGTCTCTCGGTGTGTGTGTGTGTTTATTTACTACGAAGCTCTGCCAGAGCACATTGTAGTATCCCACCAATTGCCTTAACAAATCCGTTGACGTCGATGATACCACAGTGCGTGTGCGTCTCCCAGTGGATGCGAGCATGGCTGGAATCTAAAATTCGACTAGGCTGTCATAGTACATGACGCTAATGAAGCGCCAAGACGGAGAAAATTCGATAAAGTCCAAAGCTGCGCAACGGCTGCTGGGCTGCGGTGGCCGCAACGCTGCGCCAAAAAGTTATGATAACAAAGAACTAATTAAGAAACATGACGTCCTTATGACAGGCTCGCCATCCCACTCCCACAGACCTCGCCCTTCAACTCTGCACTGGCCAAGCCACCAAGCCCCATGCCCAGTCGTTGGCTTGGCGCATCAGCACTGGCCGCAAAGGCGTCAGCAGCAGGAGCAGGACCAGCGCCAGGAGCGGAAGCAACTGAAGCAGCATCTCTGATGATGTCCTGATGTACTAATTAAGTTTTGAACGTGACGAGAAATTGCAAGTAGCAATTTCGTTGTTTGATTTTTCGCTGAGCAACATGCCTGCTCGCCTCTCTCCCTCTCCTCTCCTTCAGCCTCTTTCATCTGAATAATTAGCTGCAAAGTGTGCAAAGGACTCAGCACGCCATGGCGCCCGCACTCCCCCAACAGTTGCGGGTAGTTTCCTTTTGGCTAACTACAAATTAGAATTAATTTTCTTAATGCTGCTGCATATTTGGCTGTTTATTAGGGCCCAGACAATGGTCAACGATCAGAGGCGCTGCGAAAGGCCAAGGCTGCCAGCTGAGAGCTGTCAATAGCTTTTGTAACTAAAGCTCAAAGGCATGTTTTGAAAGGATACAAAATTTCTTTGATGTATTGGGGTAAATAATTAATAATTATTATTATTTGATTAATCATATTTCTTGATCACATATATATATATATAATATCTATATAGTATATATATCTATATAGTATATATATTTAATTTTTTTATGTACAAATATTTAAAAAATAAAATTTAATTATATATAAAATAAACATTATTTTGTTTACGAGGGAACAAAATATTAATATTAAAATCATAATTTATATGAATACAAATTATTTATTTTTTATTTATATAATATATATATTTATTTTATTTTATTTTTAAAAAAATATATATATATATCAAAATAAACATAGTATATTAATTAAAAAAAAATTAAATATAAATTAAATATATATTTAATAAAGAAATTTGACTTGTGGGAAATTATTCACATGGATCACCTTTACCATCTTTATATATAATAATTATTTAAATTATTTACATTATTTTACATTATTATTTATTATTTATTATTTTTATTCTTGAAGTATTAAAAATATATACAATTTCTGTATTCCTATTTTCAAGATTTCCGCTTTAATATTCAATATTTAAGGTCCAACAATTAAGTTTTTCTTAATCTGCATTTTAACTCTTTTGTTTATTATTGCGTCTGTTTGTCACTTGTGCCTCAAACACATTTCCATTAATTTTTTGCTATTGGTTTTTTCGCGTTATTGTTGCGAGTTATTTTTTCAGATTTTCTTTTGCAGAAAGCTTTTGTTTGTTTTGAGGTTTCATTAAAAAGAATTTAATTACAAGGAACTCATTTCTCTACGGTCTCTCTTTCCCTCTCCCTCCCTCTCTCTCACTTTCTCTCTCTCTCTCTCTCTTTGTCATTTGATGTGCCAGTTCCAGTGGCACGCCCCCTTTATTATGCATTTTCACGTTTTGTGCGAAACGTCGCCAAAGCCTTTGTGAATTGTCTCCGCTGTAAGAGCGAAAGGGAGCAAAAGATGTGGGCGGATGGCATACACAGAGAGAGCGAAAGAGAGAGAGAGAGAGAGATTGAGAAAAGAGTGGCATGAAAATTACCGTTGCGGGGATTAAGAAGTTTCGCTATTATCATTCAAATTATAATTACTTGCAATTGTTTTTATAATGTTCATTAACATTTAGCGCCTTTTCAGAAATTGCAGCGAAATGGGAGCAGCGTCTGCGTCTGTGATGCCTGCGAGCGAATTTTCATTGCAGACATTTTCGTAATTATTTTTTAAATTGTAATTTGCGCAGCCGCCTCTGGGAAGGATTAGCCCGGAAATATGGCAGCATGTGTTAATTGGATTTTGGGTGCTCATAAAGACAAAAGTTGATGGCGCCAAAGCGTGTGCAGGCAGCGCTCATCCTTATCCCCAAGGTTATGATTAAAAAAACAAAGAAAGTGGAAGAAAATCCATGATTAACAAATAGCTAGAAAATGCCGCATTTATAATAAATATTGCATTGTATTTGCGAAAGAGTTGCCAAGTTGGGGGAAGGGCAGAGAGCGGATTTGATTGAGTTTTATAATAATTTTTGGTAAATTTTAATGGCTCTAAGATATTGAGACAGCTGTTGATAAATTTTTGTTATTTTAGCTGAGCTTAAATTGAAATTTAAATATTTTATAAATATATATTTCAGATATATATATATATATATATATATATAACTCATTTGAATACTACAAACTAATACTAACATATCTAGCCAACTATAAGACTGCAACAAGCTCACATAGTTGAATATTGGAAGTCAGAGTATCAGCTCAAACATTATGCCTTTACAAATCGAGTAATCCTGTCATATGCAATAAGAATTGTTTTTATTAAAAAAAAACCCCAACATATGCTAAATATGATCATTCGATTTGATCAATAAGGCTTTAGCAAGAGAGCACAGTTTACAGAGCTCAGTTTACACTCAATTTGCATAGTTGCTTTGTTGCCTAGCCACGCTCTCGCAGTTTACAGTTGCATGTCTCAA
Source organism: Drosophila fulvimacula (assembly GCA_035045555.1). Classification (NCBI taxonomy): domain Eukaryota; kingdom Metazoa; phylum Arthropoda; class Insecta; order Diptera; family Drosophilidae; genus Drosophila; species Drosophila fulvimacula. The sequence goes on from JAWNOX010000197.1 coordinate 3,269,065, forward strand.
TTAGGTAAAAACTCAGGAGCTAGACGCTGGCTACACAAGGATCGAGACAACAGACTTTTAACAGTGAGTTGCGCTCGTTGTTGCTCTCTCTCTCTCTCCCTCTCATACAATGGTCAAGTGCTAACAGCTTAGCAAGAGTAGCAGAGCAAAGCAGGCGAGCCGGCAGTCGATAGCGATGTCTGGTGGTGATAGGATGTCCAGGTTATTGAGGTCCGCTGCTTTAAAAAAACATCTAAAATTGAACTAATATAATAATAATATATTTTAAATATTAGTTAATATGTATTATATACATATGTATTTATACTATTAAAATATACATAAATAATAAATAAATATTCAAACAAAATTTTGTTACATACAAAATATATTTATTTTTTAAACTTAAATATAAATATAATATATTATTAATATATATTAGAAGATGCATCGATCACGAAATTTAATTTCTTAACTATTCATTTTATTTGTGTTTTCTACCCCATTAACTATGTAACATTTATTGTCAAACAACAAAATCTCTCTAATTTATTAATTATTTTATTTATTTATTAAATTTTAATATTTTCTTTTTGTTATATATCAAATATCACAACTTTAACATATTCAACGGTATTTTCTCTCGCTTTAACAACCAAATTTGTTGAGCGTTTTCAACTGATGTTTTTCAGCTGCGTACAACTTGAAGCTACTTTAATTTTTAATACTCAGCCGCATGCAATTTGTACATCTCGGTAAATATGAATGCATTATTCATTAAAAACGTACACTCGAATAAAGCAAAAACAATTGTGGTTTTTGCAAAAAAGCAACAACAGCAATTTCATATTAAATACAACTGTCTGTGTGTGTGTGTGTGTGCCAGCCACTGTGTGGGCAAATGTTTACAAAAATTTCTTTTGATTTATTTAAGTGGAACTAATTGTGGGCGTTGAACTGCAAACGAAAAAATGTGGAAAAAAAATGAGAAAAAAAGTATAAAAATAATAATAAATGAAACAAAGCATATACCTATATATAAATATGTATATACATTTTCGAACAGCATTAAAAAATGATTATAAATTAAATAGGAATTGTCATATTGAATCGCGACTTAGTGAGTTAAACGAATAATGACTTCAATAAGCAGAGTCCACTAATTATTTCATTAAGCACTCGACTGCGCCAGGCGCCAGAGGACGAGGCAAAAGCGAGTTTCGTGTCTATGAAGAATTAATATCAGCACTCAAAGAACATATTTATGTACATATCATATCCTTGCCGAGCAGCGAGCAGGACCGAGGACGAACTGAAAGCATTTGCGTGTTTGCGTGCAATTTGTTATCGTAAAACAAAGAAAGCGACGTAAATTCAACACCTACAAAAAGTCAGACACACAAAGTTTAGTTGGCTCTGAGACGGAATACGGAAAAAGTTAACTCTACAAATTGTAAGTAAATATGTTAAAGTCTAATTAGGTTGAACAGTTTTTTATTCTTTTCTCTTTGTTTTCTTGATAAATGTCAGCTGAAGATGGCCGAGGAGTAGATAGTGAAGTGTGGGTAAACGGGGATAGGGAGGAAGATAGAGTGAAAGAGAGAAGGTTGGGCGGGAAAAAAGAGTAAAAAGTAAAAATTTTCATTTAGGCTCAGGTTGTCTGGTTACGTTTTATCTGTGTTTCAGTTATTACTAAAATTAAATTTTATTTTATATACATTATATATATTATTTTATTAATTTTTTTTAAATTTATTTTTTAAATTTTTTTTTTTTATATATAATTTTTATGTAATATTTTTTAATGCAATAATTTTTGGTAAATATTGTTTTATTTATTATTATTTTATTGTTACATATTATAAAAAATATAAAAAAATTTTATTTATATATATATTTTATATATTAATATTTTATTGCATTTTCTAATGGACAAAATTAATTTTATATTTTAAAATAAGTTTATATTTGCCAGCTAAATCATGTTTTTAGCTGAAGTTTAAAATACTTGAAAATAACTTGGCAGCAGCAATTGCTATGGCTATTTGAGCTATTTGAAATACTGAATCGTATTAAACAAAATTAACAAAGTAAAGTGGCATATACTAACTGAACATATGTGTATATACCCTTTTATCTCTGCAAGCTTTCATGCTGGTTTCTACCTTTATTGCACTTGAAGCATACAAATGAAATGCAGCTCAAATAATCCATCAAAAACAACAACTGGCCAAAGGACATGTCAAAGTAATTAAATGATCATGTTTAAATACATATGCGAGCACTTCAATGTGTGTGCGTGTGTGTGGGTGTGTATGTGTATGTGTATGTGTGTGTGTATGTATCGACGTAATTAAGTACAATACAGATGGAAACTGGATTGTCATTAATTTGAGTTAACAAAAGCCTATTTGTGATTTGTCAAAATTGAATTTGGTCCTTATCGAGGATTTGATTGATGACCAAGAAGTAGTTTGTGTTCCATTCCCCAATTCGTGCACTGGCCAACTACTTTTGGCGAGCACTTTACGTCACACACACACACACACACACATATACTAATACACACACATATCGAGTTGATTGAGAGCTGAGGCGAAAATGCAAATGCATTGGCGACGGACGAAGGAACTCTGAGAGTCATTGCACGTGCTCATCAGATTGACAGATTGTCAGTTTAGCATTTCGATGCTAACTGGAGATTTAACCAGGCCAAATGCAGACACCAATTTCAGTTTGTTGCACTTTAAAAGTGCCGCCCATTACTCAAACACACTCACACACACACGACACAATGCAGAAATGTTGCAGGTATTTATCATTGTTCTCCCCTCTACCTCCCTCCCTCCCTCCCTCCATCTCTCTCTCTCTCTCTCTCTATTTTTTTTGTTGACTGGCAAATCTCAAATGGAGTCACATTTTCAATGGATGCGACGCAACTTTTGTCAACAGCACGGGCAAAAAAAAAAAAAAGAGACGGGCGAAAGAGTGGCAGAGCCGGAAGTTGAAGTGCTGTTGGGAATTCCAAAATTTGTTGCCTGCCATTGTCATTTTTGTATTCGCGGCGGCGCATTCGTGCGTTTTATTCCCAGCCAAACTGTAAATTCAAAGCCAGCGGCGCAAAATCGAACAAGTAACGGCAACAACAACTCGAACAACTGAAATGGCTACTATAACAACAGCAGCAACAGCAGCAGCGGCAGCAACCCGATTGCTCTTTTCAGCCATTGAAATTCGCTGCAATTGTCAGTTTTTTCTGCGTGCCATGCAAAATACAAAAAGCGAGAAACTCAACAACAGCTCGAACAAAATTATAGTTTTTTCTGTTTTTTTCAGCTTTTTTTTTTTTGGGAGGCCATCTTCTCAAATGGGCAACTCGAAAAGGCGACAAATATGTAGTCAATTGCCTCTTGAAATTAATTTCGTAAGCCAATGCCAGCCATACCCTATGGACTCGATAGCTTCTAGCTCAGTGCATGCGCATGTATTAGTGACTGTGGCCACGCACGCATGGACCTATGCATGTTAAGCTTTAAGCTCTCAAAGCTTTCACGTACGTGTGTCGTATACGTGAGTTGTGGCCTGACTGATTTAGAGAGCGGCCAGCTCTTAAATAAATTAGAGTTAATTCGCCTAGTCTACAGGTCATTTAATAGTCATGTTGCCAGCAGCTGCTAATCCGAGCCTTGGCCAGGCTCAGATCAGAGCAAACATTGAAGCTGAATGTGCTTTAAGCGCACACACACATTCACACACACTCACAAAATGTTCACTTAGTGCTGCCCATTAATGGACTTTTAAGTGCAGCCAACAATGTTCGCCTTATGTTTGACTTTATTGTTAAAATGTTCCTCGATGCTCCTGGCCAACAATGGCAACGAGGACTGGCATCGGTTTCGGACTCATAATCCGTTTAGTGAGTGCGCCAACACGTGCCAGCTTTCGTCACAGGATTTCGATTTCGATTTCTATTTCTATTTCTATTTCTGGCAAGGTAAATAAGGTGAACGAAGAGTATTTATTAGTGACAAACAGAAAAGCTCGAGAGCTGCTTAACTTAAGCCCCAATCCTCCAGTTAAATACTGCGCGCGCAATTTTCGCCATTTTCCGCAAGGAATTGCAGTTTGAATAGACTAGAAATAGTTGTAAGTGTGGAAAGTCTTTAAGAATCGTGAAATATAAATGTGAGTTGCGCGTGAGCTAGTGGGAGATACGGTGGACAGGGCTGGCAGAAGATTAAGCTGAGGGAGCTGAGGGGCAGAGATAGACGATAATTTTAGAGACCAGCTATGGCTTAGTGAGAAGGCCTAGAGATTTTGCTTAAGATTATTGACTGAAGATTGTAATTGTTTGACTTTTGATTCATGTACCTATCCATGCCTCATAGACTGGCCAACTGCAACTAGACTAGACCTGACCTACAGAACTCAATCTGTTAAAAGAAGAAATTTATTTTACTAAATTATCAACTTATCAACTTATTATATTGAGTATAAAATTATATATATATTTTTATATCTTTCATAGTATAAATTAATATGTTTTCTATGTTTGATATAAATATGGAATATATATGATACGTATAGTAACTAAAAAAAGGTAAGGTTATCCCTCTCTCTCTCTCTCTCTCTCTCTCTTATGTGATCTTTTTCTTGTGACTTTTCACTTGATAACATATATATTAGTGTTGCTTAAATTGCCTATTTTCCCGACCGATTTGGCGCCTGACAGGAATTCTAGCTATTTTTATTTTTGGACAGTGGGACAAAAATGTAAAATACATAGGAAAAAAAGGGGCTGACAGGGAAAGAAAAATTGTTTATGAAAAGGTCAACAATATAAAATGGCTGTCATCACGGATTTGAGGAGGGATTTACGTCTGGACATATGGAAAATTGTACCATCTACATATTATATATAAGATGTAATCTGTCATATATCAGCTTTTATTTTACCTTTAGTCATCATATATATGGAACGTAAAATTAATTAGTGTGTCCGTCACTTTCCATAGTCATCTAATGTATATATATAAATATATGGAGGATATATATTATGTGCTCCTTCCCTTAGTCTTATATCAGCTTAACCAGTCCAATTGCATTCGCCTTGTGGGTTGACTCTTAAGTGGTTTCCTCTGCATATCAACATTAATATACTCGCAGCAGAGCAAAATTGAAAAACCGCTGAGTAAATGCGTCTCAGCTGGCTCGCATTTCCTTTGGCCGGACAGAAATTGCTGGATTTATATTTATGACGCTGCCCTTGGCATATGGCCGGCTACGTCTACTGTGTGTGTATGTGTGTGTATGTGTGTGAGTGGGTGCGGGTTAGGTCTAGGCCGCTGGGTTGGCTCGGTTTGGTTCGGTCTGCTGGTTGGTTGCCTTTTGCCAAAAGATATTTAAAATCAAATTTGTTTAATTTACATGCATAAACGCGTCAAATTTGTTTGGGAAATGTGCACCCGGCTGTAGCAATAAGCTCTGGTGGAGGCCGTAGTGGGACAGCACCAGGGGCAGTGTCCTGGCCAGCTGCTAGTTCTAGCCAGGCCAGCGAGCGAGCGTGTGTGCGCTCAAAGGCAACAACTGTTTCCGTTAATATAAAATGCAAATTTTGAGCATTTTTAGCAGCGCCCAAAAATTGGTCAAATTCCCCCCTGGCACATGCCACGCCCCCCCCCCCCTCTCCCCTTCTATGGCCTTCGCTACCCTGCGGTCAGTTCGGTTAGAACAGCACAAGATATGAGTTTGTAATAACCAAATCGGTTGGCTGCCTGGCTGGTCGGGCATGGTCAAATGCAATGAGTAGTAAAATGTTGTTAGAAATTATGGGCCCAAACGCCGGATGTTGTTCATATCCTTTCTGTAAACGCACGGAAATATCCAGGACAAAAAACAACAGGCGGCAGCAGCAGCGGCAGCAACATGGAAATTATGTTGGAAAAACAATTTCATGATGTTTTTGATTTTAGCTCCAACATATGCGCATAAACACAAACAAACAACAGCCATGATGATCATGATGATGATGATGATGATGATGATGATGATGATGATGAGAAATAACAGCTAACAAAAAACAACTAAAACATTTAGCTGCCGCTTCCTTTCGATTGACATTTTTAATTTAAAGAGCGTGAGAGAGAGGGGGAGAGAGTGAGTCAGAGATAATGTAAATTGAGAGCAAATCATTTTCATGCCATCGATGAATCAGCCGGCGGCGTCCGCCTTCAATTTTTCCCATATTTTTCCACTCATTTATTTACATTTTCCCCCGCAGCTGGCAGTGGGGATTTATTTATTTAGTGCTTATCTTCAAGGCGCATAAATGAATATCAAATCGAGTCGCATCGCATTCGAATTTATTCGCATCAAATGACGGCCAACAAAGCGGCGCCCATTTCCATGCGGTTGACGCTTGTTTACACTAACAAGAAGCGAGCTCTCGACCCTTACCCAGGGTGTGTGTGTGTCTGTGTGTTTGAGTGTGAGTGTGTAGGGTGGACAATCGCAACGCCCACTTTTGTCGGCTCTGCCTTTTCTGTGCGAACCCAACTCGTTGTTATGGCAAGTGATACGCGCTTCGACGTTCTCGATATCTTTCTTCGTATTCTCAAATCCGATTAGCATCATTAAGTTGAGGCCACACAGCTATTGTCGAAGGGTCCATTAGATCCATTTGATTGATTTTACTCAAAGAGAGAGAGAGAGAGAGAGAGAGAGGGAGAGAGGGAGGGAGGTAGACTGAGACAGCTTACTTGTCGAAAAATTGACTTTCCAAGAACTTATTCAATATTTTATTTCAAGCAACATTTTTTATTATAATTGAAGACTTGGCGAGCATTGACCTGACTTCTTCTTCTTCTTGGCAACGGCCGAATTGCGACAGGCCTGGCGCATGACGTGCAAGACTTGGTTCTGCTCTACTGAAAATATACTCTGCACGTGATGGACGATGTCTTCAACCACAGCGGGCTTCAGCCGCTCTTTGGGCTTCAAGTTGTGGCTTACAGATCCTGGTGCCATGCGGCCGGATACGGTGTGCGTGGCCAGCACATCCCTGCCGAAGATCATGTAGCTCAAGTCCCGAGTGGCTGTCTGGTACGAAGCAAAATTCACTCGGTCGTACATATTCCTGCCCAACTCCGTGCAGTTCCGTCCGATCTGAATTATCTTCGGCTTAATTGTCTCATTTTCGACGGAAGGTTTCCATGTGGTTGGTTGATTTTCGTTGGGTTTAGCCTTCTCATCAGTTGCTGACTTTTGCTCGGGTTTATCCTTTGCATCGATTGCTAAGTTTCGGTTCTTCAGTTGCTTCTCAAGCTTGTCCAGCTGCGCTGCCAAGAAATGCAAAACTCGATCTGTTTCTGTTTCATACATACGATATGGGGTTTGCGTAGCTGCATTCATTTTGCTGCTTTGACTTTGACTTTCTGTGAGTTAGAGAATTAGAGATGGGCTAAGATAAGATAAGGGTTGCTATGCAATTTTTATTGCCAATCGGATTTTGTTAATGCTATCGATGCTATCGGAAGTTTCATTTGATATACATATTATATTGGCTCGATGCCTTCCATATTTATTGAATGTATTGAATTGTTTAGGAAATCAATTTTAATTTCTTCGCTAACTTTGGTTGGTGATATGAAAAACATTTTTAAATATTTATAAAATTTTTTGTTTATATATAAATAAAAAGAATTTATATTTAAATTTTTTATCTTGCAGATATATTTGCAAAATATTAAAAAAAAAATATCAGGTCTGTTTTAGATTTTAACAATCTAAAAACTGAATAATAATGAATGCAATTTTATACTAGCTTTCACACTCTCTATCAGCAAGAAATTCTACTCAAATCTCTCTCTGCAATCAAGGAGCATTAATGAGTGTCGTCAACCTCTGCTCAGCATCTGTGTGTTGTCTTTAATCGCTTTTGGAGCTGCTAATGGCAAACTAACTGCTAATTAGAAGAGCAGACTTGGAACAATTAAAAGCCTTTGGCAGTTACAGATAGCAGATACTCGTGTTCCGTCCGGATAAGCAAATGGCATCCGTTGTACTACAATTGCCCGCACTATTCGAAACAGCTGGCCAAATGGATTTTTTTTTTTGCAGGCTTCCACTCTTCTCGCCGCTGTGGAACAAGTACCAGATTGCATCTTTATCTTGGGCCATGCTCGTACATATTCTATAAGGCAATAAAAGTTTCTGCGCAATAAATCTGCAAGTTTCTGGAGCGAGACTCCAAGTGCGGCGACTGGGGGAAAACATCTGCAGTTGGCACTCTGCACACACACATACACACACACACACACACACGCACACAAATGGCAAAAGAGTTGAGCACAAAACAGGTGGCCCTCGAACTGACGACCATTTTATTTCCTGCCGGGTCACTGATTCACTTGGCCTCCATTTCGGGCCGAGATGCGGCAGCAGCTTTTAAGGTGGCTTTAACAGCAGCTGCTCCTGGCTAGTGGCGCTATCAACGCCGTTTTGATATTTGGGTTGATAAAAATTAATGCATCCCGTGCATCTCTATCTCTCTCTGCCTCTCTCAGCCTTTCCCTCCACCCCTTTGTCTGTTTGGCGGCTCTGACGAAAGTGTTGACGCATACAAATTGTGCATTAGCGAAAAACTCGCAGCTTTTGGGGCATTTAGTTGCAAATGCGTCACCAGGAGCCGCTACTGGCCTGCCATTGGGTGCATGGTGCTAGTGACGCCTCCGTTTTGCGACAGCCAGTGGCGAAAATCTGCAAGCATCCGCATGGCATTTGCATAAATGCAATTTAAAATCTGAATTATTCATGAGCGCCGCCATTTGGCCATTTGTCTGAATGACCACTTGTGGCATTCGCCAGCTCCACACTGAGAGAGAGGGAGGGAGAGCAAAGAGAGGAAAGAGAGGAGTGAGCCGTGTGCACCCACAAATACATACTGGCCACAACATTTGAAAATGGACAGAGCCCTGTTTCTTTCAGTTTCTAGCACCACAAAGCTGATATACGAGAGATCGTCCCTTGGCCACTGTTATTATAGGAGTAAGCAAGTATGGAAAACATATAAGGAGCGACAACTACATAGAAAGAAATCACTGAGAATATATCTAGAAGATATAATCAGAAATAAACTTAATTTTATATAAAATTAAATCAATCTTTCTTTCCATCCAAGTCATCTTCTCTTATATCTAGGGTATCTTCAAGTCCATAAACTCTCTGAAAACAACTCAGATGACATTTTTTGTTGTTGGCTTTTTGTGTGTTGGGCAACTGCATGTGCATGTGACAACTTAATGGTTTCCGTTATTTGAAAGCAAAAGCATCGAAAATTGCTGATGTCAAATTGTCGATAAGGATTAACTCTTCCGTTTGTGTACATTTAATATTAGCAGCTGCACATTTGATTTGGATTTGGTTTTGGCATTGGCCATGCTCTGGCTCTGGGTTTGGCTCTGGCCAGCCAGTCAGTCACTGCCCTCCCCTGCAGCTGCAATGTGTTTATTTTGGATTTGGAAATTACGAAAGTCTGTGTAGGTTCAATTTATTGAGCAAACATTTTTGTAAATGGCGTGTGCAGTCGTCGATGCTGGAGTTTATTTCCCAACATTTCGACAAGTTGACTCACTTTGACATGGATCAGTTTTGATAGATTATTTACAGCAAATTATAAATTATGAATTATGCACATTATATAATGGAGTTGAAAATCAAAGTAAGAGCATGCTTGGCAAATACATATTTTAAGCTTTGCTTAAGAGTTTCAAATACTAATTCAAATATTTATTGAAAGAAAGAAATATTTGTTTACTCAATTTTACTGTAAGGAAAATTAAATTAAGCTTTTATTTATAAAAAAAAGAAATAGAAAATAAAATTTGAATAGTTGGAAAAAAATGTATCATAAGCTCTATCAAATATTACTTTAAATCATTTTAATTTGATTTATATAAAATATTTTACTATTCTGTCGATTATCTATACATAAGGTATAATATAATAATAATATTTTTTAATTTAAAAAAAATATTTTTAATTATATATACTAAGGTTTTGAAATTATAATTTATCATAAATACTAGTTATATTTACTATATTCTTTTTTAATTATATATTTATATATTATATTTTTATTATTATTTCTATATTAATTTATATATTTTATGTAATTTATATATTATTTTCATATCACTTTTGAAACACATGCATTCAATAGATGTTAAATAATAGTGAAATAAAATAATAATAATTCAAATAATATAAATAAATTTAAAAATACCTATTTCTTTATAATATTAATTTTGTTAATCTTTTGTTAATTTTTTATTTTTAAAAATGTATTTTCATTGATAAATATATTTTTTTAAATTTTTTATTCATGTAATTTTTCTTCAATTTATATCTATTTTATAATCTATCGTATCGATTATTTTACCATTCATTATTCCCTTGAGCCAAGTATAAAATATGTGCAACTACAACAAATGTAATTATTTGTCAGGATATCTAAATGACTTCGCTTTACTTGGCCATGAGCTAAGTTTTTAAATAATTCATTTGTCTGCGACTCACACTTGTCGCGGTAATTGTATTAAGCGAATTACTTGAAACTTTTCCCCCTGACATTTGCTTCTGTTGCATGATATGGAAATATTACATGCGTATATGTATGCATATCTGACATATGTCTACATCTATACCATATATACATACACATATGTGCATATATCGATTTTCTGTAGCGTATATACCAAATGCCGTCCGTAAAGTCAAATGTCTGCGAATGTTTTTGTCACAAATGACTTGCCGTTTTAATTGATTGCTGGCAATAAACCGAACAGGCGCCCATTGTGCGAGTGTGTGCGAGTGTGCGTTTGGGTGTGTGTCTAACTGAGCTCACAGCTGTCGCAGGAAGTTTAAATGGCGAAAGCGTCAACGTCATACGCGTATCGTTCAAACTTTTGGAAAGGGGCAAAATGGCAGTTGGTGGGGGAAGGCGAGGACGCAAAATTCGTAGACATTCGCGCGGCTGAAGCGAGTTTTTCCAGTTTTGCGCGCTTTTGTGGAAAATTTTCTTGTTTTATTCTTAGAATTTGCGACAATTTCAACTTTTATTTACGCAACATGGCAGAGGGTGGCGGGCACTGTGGCCATGGCAGGCATTTCTATTTCACCAGCCGCCCCATTGACGCATAAAATTTCCCAATTACATTTATGATTTCTTGCTGCTTTCTCTTTTTTTTTTGTTACTTGCTATGATTTGCCTGTTATGTTATTGCAAATGCTGTGCGAATGTGTATGTCTGAGTTTTTTTTTTGTGTATTTTGAATGTGTGTAGGTTTTTATTTTTATGCTACTTTTATTGCATTATTTTCAGAGTGCTCTGAGCTCTGGTGCCCTATACATGGGTATGCGGAATTGTGTATTTTTTTATCAATTTTTTTGAGAGTTGGTTTTAAGAAATAATCTTTAAAATTAGAAAAAAAATATTAATAAAATTGTAAAATACTTTTTACGTTTTTTATAAATATTTTTAAAAATGAAAGTTTTAAAAAATTTAACAAAACCTTAAAAATATTATATGAATACTTAAGCATATTGTATAAAGAAAATTATAAAATATTAAAATTTTTTTTTAATATTTAAAAAATTTTATAAACATTTTACAATTTCTATAAATATTTAAACAATTTTATAAATATTCCACAAATGTTATAACTATTTAATAAATTATTAGAAAATTTACCCTAACTTTATTTTACACTGTAAAGTAAGAGTATTCACTCTTCGGACAGCTGCCACACAAAGCTCTCTGCTATTTCTAGACATTGCATGTGTTTAGATTCGTATTCGGGCTTTGGTTTGCTTTGGCTCCGAAACGAAATGGAGCTGTTTTGAGTATTGCTTGGAACGTGACTGAAACGCAATTTGCCAAGCTTAGTTTAATTTGCCTATATCAAGCCATCGACCAACCAGCCAGCTCGACTGGCCTGGCAATAAAGAATTCTCTCAATTCGATTGTGCACACTTTTCAATATCGCTCATACGCAGCGGTGGCCGTGTGGGAATCGTCTGGCTGTATGATTTTTAGCATCGAGGCTATCTCGGGCAGGGCAAAAGCGAGACTAACGATTGACAGGGGCCATGTCGAGGAATTTGTTCAGCTATTTGGCCCAGCTCGCCTGTGTTTAATCCCTTTAATGGACTATTAAGCGTTTTTTACGGCCAGCCCTGGGCCCAGGCCCAGGCCCAGTTCTAGCCGTCGCTCAGAGACGAATGCTGTTGCTGCTGCTGCTGCTTTATGGTCTCGACGAGTTTACGATAATCTCATCATTTGATGTTGCAGCACGTTCCACCGCTCATTTTATGCTCTCTCATATATTTGCATTGTATGCGAGTGTGTATGTGTGTGCGGGAATATGGGAATGAGATGTAAATATTCGCCATTTTCCATTTTCATTTTGCTGCCTGGCTTCAGCTCTCTGTGTTTGGCATTTGGAGAATTTGTCAACTGGCGTTTGTAATGAATTGATTGTCACAGTGGGAGGCAAATTTTCTTTGAATTTGATATGACCAAATGGGTTGTGCGACTGTGCGACTGTACAACTGGGTGGGTGTGTGTCTTGCTTTGATTGACATGTGAATAGAGAAGGCCGCAGCCACTTTCAGTTAGCCGGCCAATTAGGAGCGCTTTTTGCCTTTGTATTCGCCTAACAAAGCCAAGCAGAAAGTCAACACCCTCACACACACACACACACACACACACACACACACACACATACACACAATCCCTTTGGGCTAGTGCGACTTGGTCTTGGACGTGGCGTGTCAGTCACGCAGTTTTTTAGACGGCCGTCGTTAATGCCAACGACCACAGCACAGACAGGGCCCTGAATCTGGCTGGCTGGCTGGCTGGTTGACTGGCTGGCTTCTGCTCTGTGGTCGGCTGGCTCTGCCCACGGGGACAGACGCTTTTTGGGGGCGTGGCATGCGGTGTGACTTTGTTGCGTGATTACCTTAATTGATGGGCATTTCCGTTGAACAAATGAAGCCACTCAATTAACACCTTTCAGCAGGATAAAAGTCGCACGTCCGCCGAAGCAACAGCTACTAAACCATCTCGCACACACACGTGAGCGAGTGGGTTGCCTAGATTTAAATGTATTTAACAAGACTTTTTTGGTTGTCCCCAGTAATAAGTATAATGCAGAGTTGTGCTATTCTTAGCTGTTGTTAATAATAGAAAGCGAAATATTATTATCATTCGTTTCTATATTGGGGTGGGTTCAAATAGCTAATCAAATTTTTAAATTTTAAAAATATTATTTTCTTTTAAATATTTTATTAATAAAATTAACATTTTTTTTATTTATAGATTAATGATATATGGAGATTCCGATATAGAATACACGGGAAGAATTTACACATTCACAAAATATACAGCGCCTTTAGGAAGGAAAAAAAAATTAAGGAAAAATTAAATTAAATTAAAAAAATTAAAAAATAAAATAATATAGAATAAATAAAAAAAAAAAAAAACAATAATATAAACGTACAATATTTCTCCATATCATATACCGGATCATACAATATCATACCATATCTTATGGTCTGTCATATCATATCATAAAATAAACCACATAGTATCATATGATACTATATCAAATATAATATTATTTTTGAACAACTATCATATCATACTATTTAATTTGCCATATGGCCACCATATATCACATGATCCGCATAATAATCATGTTATATGATGATATATCATATCCCGCCATATCACTAACCGGAGTCTTGATATGTTATCATATTATATCCGATGCCATATCATATCATATCATATAACGCAAACCCAATAGCCTTCGATATGAATTTTCCGTTAAGATATCAAATATTCAACTTTTTTTTGTTTGCATAATTACAGCTATTGGCCTCACTCAGTGGCCGCTTTTGTTGCAAAGTTAAGCGCACTTTGCAAATTGCTTATTAACAAAAAGGCAAGAAGAACACAAATGCCTTTCAACGGGAAACCAAAACACGATACAAAACTTTGTGCACTTTTCGCAAAGTGTTTTCTCTTTTCGTGATTTTTTTTTTTTTTTTTTTTGCACTGTTAACAAAATTATAAAACTTGGGCAATTTTTAGTGTGCCACCCTGCAGCCCCCAACCGACATTTACACCTTACAGGTGTAAAAAGTTGTTGCATAAAGTTTTTCAGCCGACACAGCCACGCCCAAGTGCTCCGTTCAATTTTTCAATTAAAAACTGTTAGCTCTGGGGCAGCAGATCGGCTCCAAAAAGCGCTGTAAGTTTTCAAATTGCAGCAAATTAGTGACAATGAACTGTGAGAGCAGAGCGCAGCCTACAAACGGCTTGCGGAAAGCCAATAAAGATGGCCAGGCCAAGCATGGATGCAGTTGTCAGCGCATTGCCGGACAAAATTCGTAATCACAACAGAGCGAAATTGTTTTGGATGTCAGCCAACTGGCAGGCAGGCAGGCAGGCAGGCAGGCAGTCAGCCATTCGACCTACCATATTCTTACTCTCAGATAATTTCCTGTCATTATTTTGTGGTCTTCCGCAGTCGAACGTAAAAATTGCGACTCAAAGGTTTATTTCCAGCAAAACCGAACAAACAGCCCAACACAACAGACAGAGAGACAGAGACAGACAGAAAGAGAGAGATAGACAGATGGTCAGAGGGTCAGACGTTCAGCTGGCACAGATTGCAACTGTGAACTGATTCACTTGCCGAGAGTTGAGGGAAGTGTAGCGTCAGTCAGTTGGTCAGGCAGTCGAAAAATTGACTGCATTGCCCACGGGTCAACAAATAAATTGGCTGCCTGGCTGGACAGAGGACAGAGGACAGTGGACAGCGGACAGCGGACTGTGGACTGCCTGTACTGGGCTGTTCAGCCCCAATGTTGATTTTGAGGTCATCGCCGATATTGCGGATGTGAATCCTTTTTGATTGCATTGGCCCGCACTGAAATTGCGCTGCCAACTGCCAACTGGCAGCTGCCACTGCCGCTGCCACAGTCGACTCCAAGTGCAACTGCAACTGTGGCAGACAAGCGACAGAAGCCCGACAGCGACCAATGGACAGCCGACTACGGCGTATTAATTGTGGTTTTGTCTGTCGAAAATTGGCATTTTAAGTGCGGCTTGGTGTCATTCCGCTGCAGTTAAACCATACAAAAAATTCCCTTGCGTCAAATATTTATTACAAATGCCCGCAGCGACAAGCGGACCTTTCGGTGCAGCGCACACCTGCGCCCCATTAAATAGTTATGGATATTCAAATTATATTATTAACATTTATAAAATGACATTGTAGACGATGTTCTCTACTCGAATATCAGTCAGTGCGTCAGGGGTCAAACTTGAATGGCTGCTTCGGCTCTGGAAAATTAGAAAGTTTATTTTAATCATAAATGTCGTTATTAAATAATTATTATAATATTATCAGTCCGTGTCAGTTATAATACTTATAATATTATATTTTAATATACGTGATATATTATATATAATATTATTATATATGATATACAAAATATAGCAAAATGCAGCATCTACAAAATATATATTTTAAATATATCAAATATATATTAAATATATATCAACAGAAAAATTAAAAATATTATCTTAAAGAGATGCTGCATTTTAATATTAATTTCAAATAATAATAATCATCAGTGTAAATAAAAACAATTTGATAAAAATATATTTCTTAGTTTATATATGTGAAAAATATGTCCTAATTTAATGCTAAAAATACAAAAATAATAATCATTAAAAAAGGTAAAATAATAAAAAAGTCATTATGATATTATTTAAAAAAAGCTGTTCAAAATTGTGTATTAAATAACTGTCTAATATTAATATTATTAAATGATTTATTATATATGACATATAACACTTACTGTTGCAATTTAATTTTTTTATATTTTATTTCTAATAATTTTTTTTGTTTACTTCATTTTGTAGAAAATATAATTTTAAGTTTACGTCAGAAATTCCTATTTCAGTTTATTCTTATAATACTTTCGTATTGATAATTAGCTGGTTGTAGAGCTCAGACGCCGCCCACACATTATCGAGCTCAAATCGAATGATATACCTCTGATATGCCAAACAGTTGCAAAACGCGAAGCTGAGCATCGAAGGCTATATGAAAGCTGAATATACACCCACATCAATTCACAACACTCCACACACACACACACACGACGTACGGCTCATTGTCGAATATTTCACGAATTGAGCTGTCATGCAAATGTGCCATTTCTGTTTTTGAAGTTGACAGCGTCAAAATTGCTGCATACATCGGCATGGAAATGCTTTCAGTGGTGAGTGGGAGAGAGAGCGAGAGAGAGAGAGAGAGCGCGCGAGGGACTAGAAAAGGGAGAGAGTATAGATTTGGCAATGGGTTTTTCGGTTGCTCGGAGATTGATTTGGTTTGGTGCGCTGCGCTTCGTTGCGTTGCGTTGCGTTGCGCTTTCCCTGGCTCATTGTTGTGCGGATGTTGCCGCAATTGTCAGTTCCATCAATCATGACCGCATGACAGTCACTTGAGCGAGGCATAGATGAGTTGCATGCCCCAGCTACAAGCAACGATATGAAATTGTGTCCGTAAATTTCCACACTTAATACGCTAATAACTCAACGCAGCTCGGACAGCACTGAGGGCACAAGAAATGGCAAAAGTTTTATTGAAAGTGCCACACAATTTGTTTGTATATTTAAATTATCATATAATTTTCAAAAAGTTTCGCTCTGAAAATGAGCTCTGGCCGCCCTCCATTATGGCCGCCTGCTGCTTGACTTTTGCCTTCTTCCTGCCAGGCTGAGGGCTGAGGCTCCTTTTAGCGCCCTTCGTGCTGGCCGTCCCGATGGCATTTGAATTACATTTGTGTAATTTTGCGGAAAAGAAACTTTTTTATTTGCTAATTTTGTTAAATTAGAGAAGAAAATGAAAGAGAATCGTGAATGACTTTATGCAATGCAACCGAAATATATTCCGAACAGACTCGAAACTTGCGGCAAATATAATTATGGAGTGAGACACATGTAATTTGTAATTCCCTTTAGCGAAAGAGTGAAAGGAGGGAGGGACTTGAAGGCAGTCTTAGAATGTATATGGAGGATATTTATGATATGAACAACAAGAAGAAGCAAAGGTCAGAGAGGAGGGAAAACCTTTATTAGTTAGAGAATCTACTTTAAGCTGAGATTTGAGAATTTGAGAGAAATCAGAAATATTTTAAAGATTATAGAATTCTTCAAGATAGATAATATATATTTATTATACAGCTCTAATATAGGATTGTATAATATAATTATTTTTGAGAATGACTCTGATACCCTATGAATTCCAGGTCTGTTCACATAGATCCACGAATTTTGCCTTGCTTCAAAGTATTTAGATATTTATGAATATATATTATATATATATATATATATATATATATATATATATATATATATATATATATATATATATATATATATATATATATATATATATATATATATATATATATATATATATATATATATATATATATATATATATATATATATATATATATATATATATATATATATATATATATATATATATATATATATATATATATATATATATATATATATATATATATATATATATATATATATATATATATATATATATATATATATATATATATATATATATATATATATATATATATATATATATATATATTACATTTTATATCAGTTTTTCATATATAAGAACACTCTTAGTGAAAACCTTCGCAAATTATTCTCTCTACTTACATTACTTTTAACTATTACCTCAGCTGTATTGTATTGAAAACAATTTGAAATTTCAAGCTCTCGCCTTTTAAACTCAAGGCAGTCTCAACATAATTGCAGCTCTCCCTCTCTGTCTTTCTCTCCCTCTCTCCCCCTTATCACTCTATTATCTTTAAGTGAGTCTAAGCCAGCGATTACCATTAACCGTCATTTGTATATTTATTTGCGTTTTGATTACAAAAATCAGCTGACAGCTGTCAGCTCCCTGTCCCGCAAAAACATCTACTTACAATTTCTAATACACATGCGGTCAGAACTTAAGCGGATTTATCAAATGGCAGCGCCCAACATTTTCTATCCGCCAACCATAAACAGCCAGTGGCCAAAGTGGAGTGAGATTGCACCCACAATTCGACTGAGTTTAATTGCAATTAACTAAACACGCATAAACTGTACTTCAACGGAGCCCAATGAATATGCATTCCATTAGATCAGTATTAATTTATATAATGTATTGTGCCCCGACTATTGTTGGAGCTTCCATTCTTTTATTTTTTTTTTCTTCTTAGTAAATGAAATGTAGGTGGAACTCTGTTGGGCAGCTTGCTGATGCCCTGTAGGTATTTTAGAGAGAGTTTGATGTTTGGCAAATCAGGAGAGAAGGCAGAAAAATTAATTTAGCTGCTAAGATTTTATTTAAGGTTTTAAGAATTAAAGACTAAATAATAATAGAAAAAAATTGCTTATTTAATTATGAAAAATTCAATTATTAATAAAAAATTTATTTTTAATATTTTAAGTTGTATTAAAAATTTAATAACTTTTTTTAATAAATGTGGCACATACAAAAAAAAGTAAAATAAAATTTAAGAAATATATATTTTAATTTATAAATCTTTATATAAACTTTAATTCTTTAATCTATTCCATAATATATTTTTAGTTTAAATTTTCTTTTATTTTATATAATGTTTATATATCTATTTTATATATATAATAATGTTTATAATATATTTTATTAATTTATTAATTTACTTTTAAAATTTACTCCACTAGAGGACTACAGGGTATTTTCACTTCGAGTCTTCTGTCTTACTACGACTTTTTGTTTCATTTTGTTTGGTTTCATTTGTGCGTAAATTGTAATAAACACATGTAGGACCAGAACAAATACATTGGCATGTGCGTGGAGCCTACAAATAATTGATATTGATGGCTGTAATCTTACTTAATCCCTAATTACAAACAAATGAATACATTCGACATATGCATGGGATCCATTTCCCCGCACCCACAGACGTACATCGAAATGTATTTAAATGGGGGCGTCACACTTATTTGATATAAAGAAAATATTATGCATTCTTTAGTTATACTCCTATACGTTACAGGACTAAGAACTCCTATCCCATTCCGACCCACTTTAATAAATTGCTAAAAACAGCCTCTCACTCAGTCAGTTTCTTTGCCGAATCCAATGTAAATTACTTCCTAATTAGTCTGATTGAAACAAATACTCAGGAATGCCATGCATAGAGTTAATGACGGCGATGATAATGATGAGGATGTTGATGATGATGATTATGCTGTCTATCCATTAATTAGGCACTGGCATCGGCTTTTGCTCTAATTGAACAAACATTGACTATGAATAATTAAATAAGCCTGAGTGTTCAAATTAATACGACACTTCAAGAATTTAGCCCGGATAAGGGCACACGAGCATGCATTATCCAGCGCAGGTATCTGAAGTTGAAAAACAACTTGAATGTATGTTTAAGGAAAATATTTTCAGAGATAAACACTCCCGGTGTGTGAGGGTGTGAAGGGGGTTCTATTTCCAGAATAATTTTAATGAAGACTAGTTGAGGTTAATAATCTAATAATTATAATAATAAAAATAATAATATTTAATAATAAGAATAATATTTAATAATTATAGTAATAGTAATAATATTAATAATTATAAAAATTATTTACTGTAATAATAATAATAATAATAATAATAATAATTATAACAATAATAATAAATAGGAATTATTTTTAGTCTGATATTCAGTTGAATTGAAATATTGAAAACTTATCGACTTTTTTTCCATTTGAAATATTTCAACTAAATGCAATGGAAATTATCTATAAGTTTCAATCATTTATATAAAATATTATAGCCAAACCAAACACACTCTTTAGATTTTGACGTGTAGCTGCCTAATTTGTAGGTGTTAATCGTTTCTGATAAACAACTAAGAATCAAGTTGCGCTCAATAGTCTAGACACTTGTCAATCCATAAAGCTTGAGTTTCGGGCTATCAATAAAAACAATCAATATGCTGACAGCAGACAAACCCCTCGGTCAAATAGACAAGCAGACGCCAATGGGGCCATTCATAAATTGACACATTATCAAAATTTATGGAGTCAGAGAGGCGCAGATAGCGAGGCGTGATATGAGCTACATGCAGTATAAGGGATGGTGGCAGGGGCATCTCTCTGAGGGGGTTGCAAGCAAATAGCTGTAGAAAATTAATGATGCGACACGCTGCAACAGCAAAAACAAAGGCCACCGACAGAAGCAACAGTTGCACGACAACAAAAACAAAAGCAACAACAACAAAATTGAGAAGAAAAACCAAAGAAAAGGCAATAAACGGTAGAGGACAGTGGATGGGGGTTAATGGGGTTGGCAAAACGGAAGCAAACCCCTGCTCGGCGACACATTGAGGGATGTCGAACCAAAGCTCGGCAAGTGCTCAGCAAATCTATATATATATATATATATATGTATATATATAGGAATATATAACAGCCGCTGCACAGACTTTGACCTGCGCCTGGAAAGGGATGGCCGAGGATGTGCGTCTGGCCAGCGGGTGGTTTCGTATAATTTTTGGTGCGTCAAGTGCTGTGATTTCCTGCGTAGTCGCTGGCTGATGTTTTTATTAAATTTCGGGCACAAATTTTTTAATAAACTGCCATCTAGTAATGAAAGAAAACAGTGGCAGCAACAACCCTCGACAAGAGGGTAAGAAACTGGCAAGCCAACCTCAAGGGTGAGGCAACGCCCGAGCAATTGCGCCTGATGGAAATTATTTGTTTTGGCTTTGTTGTGGTCCAAGGGATGGTTATCGCTGTTTGATGTGTATGTGTGTGTGTATGTGTGTGTGCGTGTGTATTCGTGCAAAAGTTTTGCGGGTATAAATTTCAACTTGCTGCAAATAATTACGACGTGAGCGGCACACGTCACCAGAAGTCAGTTTGGCAGACAGATGACGTGAGGGAACAGCAAGAGAGTGAAAGAGAGAGAGAGGGACGGGGAGACGAGGTAAATAACTGGCGGGATCGTGGTGGAGGGGAGCTCAACGGCGACTGCCGTGTGAAATGTCACTTCAATTGCGAGTCTACAAATGTTGTTCACCTTTTTACACGTAGCGAGCATCAACGTCAACAACTTTTTAACAATGGAGCCGAGTGGGGCAGACGAGACCGGGAACGTGGAGTGGGGTGTGGCCCAGACAATGGTTTACTTATTCATGCTGCAAAGTTCTAGAAGCTGTGAGGAGTCGAGGCTGCCAACAACTTCCGCAAAAATCATCCTTAGACGACGCTGTTTGACATTTCGGCCTGAATTATTTATTTGCTGCACTCTGGGCAGGTTTCAACTCTCTCACTCTCTCTCTCTCTGTCTCTGTCTCTGTCTCAGTCTCTGTCTCTTACTCTGCCTCTGTCTCTGCTCGGTCTTTAGTGTTTTAGCATTTGTTGCAGTGCACTAAAAAATGCCCTGGGAATCGATGTTAAAAGTAAACTTTTTCTAGTTTAGTTTTCATTCTGAATTTGCCTTTGTTCAGCTTTCTTTTTTTTCTATCCACTATTCTCCACAGCTCTCTATCTTTTTTTTTTTTGCCGGTTTCTCTTTTATTTAATCAACAACTGACATCGCTCCTGTCGCTGTCCGCTCGTGTGACGGCCCCGCAGTGCGCCCGCTTGGGCCCCTGCCCTCTACCCCAGGCTTTTCAATACTGGTGACAGTTGCACAACCGTTGAGCACATAATCCCCGCTGGCCGAATCGTGAAAGCTCCGCAGATTCACATGCATATTATACGTAGATTTGTTGCATTTTACATACACATATACATATATACCACATATAAATACATATATATATATATATATATATATATATCTGGTATATACGTTTGGCAGCCGCCTTTCGAAATCTGTGCGGTGCACAGGTTTGAAAGTGATTTGGGAACTGGGAACTGTGAGATTATATTAGCATTTATTTCGATTCGCCGTTGACAAGCGGCAATCCTTAAGTTCTTAAGCACACTTAAGCAAAGTGCATTTTGCCAACTAGTTACACAGCTCAATTGCTGCAAGCTCAAGTAATTAATAAGTTTGTGTGGGCGGTTGAGAAGTGTGAATATATATTTAAATATATATGTATACATATATATACAAATATATATATAATATAATTTATATATATATATATATTTTAAATAAATAAAATGGTCCATATGATATTATTATATTATATTATATACATATATACTATTCATATGGCCTTACATTTTCAAGGAAAGATTATTTTTATTTACTTTAAATTTTGAAACAATTTACTTCGGCTTCCGATGATCACATTTTGCAGTGAGTATAGCCTTCAGGTGATCAACATAGGAATCATAAGCTGCTGACTTGAAGGCATCTTGATCGACTGCCTACCAACGGATTTCTTCAGCCTCACAACTAAAGAGCTGCTCTTCAAAATGAACCATGAGGGAATAATCTGATAATAAATATGTAAAAATTTATAATAATAGTAGTGTGTGGCTTGAGATAAAAATATAAAATTTATATAAAATATTATATTTTATAATATATTTTATATCGTATATTCCAATAACTAAATAATTTATAGATCAAATATTAATTTAGGGAAATTAAAAATTAACTCTAAAATTTTCCCAATTAAACTCATTTAGTCACATTAATGTTTGACTTTAATTCCCTCAGCAGCTCATACATTTCCTCAGCCACTCCAGCCTGCCGATCCCTTCAAGCCATCAAAATCAGTTTTCTCAAAGATCACACTTAATTTAGTTGAGTTGCAGTGAGCAGCAGCGGCGCCTCAATTAAAAGCTTTTTGTATTCATTTCTTGTGCTCAGCTCGCGCCCCGAGGCATTGTGTTCAGGTTCAGGTTCATCAGTGCAAATTAACTCGACCCGCTCAAAGGCTGGAGACTATCCGTCCGTTGGGAGTCCTGAAGCTCCGTCTCTCTCTCTCTCTCTCTCTCTCTGCCTGTGTGAACCCTGGCTTAATTAGTTAGCAAAATGTTAGAGCACTCGAAAATGTACGTAAATTGTTTAATTGTTGCGTAAAAGGAACTGAATAATCTGCTCAAATTTCATTCATTACTTGCCTTGGCACTGGCTTCTTTTTTGCTTGTGATGGCAGAGGAAAAGGAACCCTCAGTTTTGCGGGCGTGGCAAGCTGAGAGACGGCGGCGTCATAGAAGCCACTTCATTTGCATAAATGAATTCTGCAAATTTTGAGTAGCACTCGAAGCTCTCCACAATCTCAAACGCACTGCAGCTGCCATTTGCCCCATTTCCACAGTCTGTCTATGTATCTGTCGGATGCCGTTGCCATTGCCGATGCCATTGCGGCTGCTCTTCAACTCTTCTCGTGCTTATCCATAAACCACAATTCAATACGCAGGCCAAACAAATTGATATGAAAGGCTGTGTGGTGCACTCGTTCTCGTATTTCTTTTGTCCTTCTCGGCTCTCGCCTCAATTCAACTTGAGCCGAGTTTCGAGTGCCTTACATCACGCATACGCACTGTTATACGGCTGCTGTTTGGGCTTTCTATTTAATTATGTGAACTCTGTCTTGTGTGCTGCTCATTCAGTGTTGCTATTCAAGTGTGCAGCGCTCCTCTCCAGCTGCCACTTGCATTTCACAATTCTCAAAAGCAAAGCAAAAAATCCATTGCAATTTTTCTTTCAATGAATCCACACTTTGCCACAACACTAATCAATTGCGCCTCATAACTATTTTACATATTTTATAGCCTTTACTCGGCGTATTCTATGTCAGAATCCCAACTGGCAACACCTCGCGCTTGGCCGCGAGCTACGCAACTTTTATCATTATGATGCGCAAATGGGCAAAACTTTGCGCCATGCACCGCAACGTAAATTAGTTACGTTCTAAGCGATTTAAATTTGTTGATTAAACTTTTTGCATAAACGCTATGACCGCGCCCTAGGCGTGCCCCATAAATAAATTATCCAGCATTTTGCTTGTGATTCCAAATATCACACATACGCCGAGTGTGACGCGCAGCTCATTTAACTTTTGATTTCAATTTAAATGCTGTAAATTATTTAAGAACTTTTGCATTTTGATTAGCAAGTTTTTGGAAAACGTACAGACTGTATGGAGTGAATTATGTTAGAGTTTGCTTGAGACTCTATATAGATATTTATAACTAAATAAATAAATATATTTAAATTAAAAATTTTTGTGCAATTTATTTAGAAAATTTTAAATAAAATAATATCATAAAGCTATGTGAATTAAATTATCCATATAAACCAAACATTTTAATTAACTTTTGATTAAATAAAATTGTTAGTTTTTGGTTTTTAATGTTTCGAAATATTATAAAAATATGTGAATTAAATTCAACAAAAATTTGATTTGATATATCATATTATACAGAAATTTGAATTTTTATTTTTAATAAAATGCAACTTAAATTAAATATGCTATAATATTATACAACATCACGCCACATTTCTGTACATTCTGTACGCTTATTTGATTGCAATTGGCTATAAATCACATAAGCAGATTTGAATATTTGATATTAAATCCAAATTTAACAGAATTATATCATCAATAAATTAAATAGTTGATTTGAGCTATAAATACAGTTTTGTTAGTTTAAAATATTCTCTCACACAGTCATGGATCCATCGTTGGCCATAATTAGCGCAGCTTCAGAAACATTTTTTAAACATGCCGCGGTGCGCTTGGCTGGCGAAAAACTGCATATTTGTGTTGTGAGCCACAAGGCTAACCCGAAGCAAAGTTTCGCAGCAATTAAACATTAATTACGAAACCTCAAAGAGGCACATTAGTGGCCGCTGTTGCAGCGTGGCAACGCGCAAAGGACGTCCTGCCCCAAACCTGCACCGGCGCCTCGAATTATGCCATATAATATATATAAGTATGAATTTGAGTGCCAAGGCGTGAGCCTGAGTAAATGCGTGGAGAGTGTGAGCAAAATTTTGCGCTCTCTGTGTGTGTGTGTGTGTGTGTGTGTGTGCGTGTGTGTGTGTGTGTGTTGAGTGCTCGTCGGGCAAACTAATTACGCGCCTCTTTAAGAAAATTAAATGCATTTGGGCCTTGTCAACATGCAACACCAACTGGCAACAACCAACAACCGACAACAGCAACAACAACAGCCGACTTGCGCTCCTTTTGCCAATTGGAGTGCACACTCAACGACTGGCTGGAGGACATAATTGCCACTTGGCACAAGTCCTTGAGGAATGTTTCTTTGCTGCAGTGAAAAATCAAAAGAGTTGACTCGCAATTAAAATATTTGAAACATTAAAGAAGCCCAGGCAGCTAGAAAGCAGCAAAAGGATGTTCACACGAAGCAGGCAGCAATAAAAGCATTTAATTTATTTATTATTTTATTTGCCACGTTTTTTAAATTGCGGCTAATTGGTCGCATTTGCAAGTTGAGCCCATTAAACACTTAAGAGCAAAGCAGTGCATTTGCACTCTCAAGACAATTGTGTGGACAGTAGAAAATTATAAATAAGAAATAGAACAGAGCGAGGGTTAGTTGTAATGTACTGAAATATTTTTTAATTTATGTTGGTAAATTAAAAAAAATGAGCTTAATATTTGACAAGGGAAGAGTTGAATTCTGTAATAAATTCTTTTTAATTACAAATTAATTTTTAAAATATTTAAAAAAAATATATATTTAAAGTAAATAACAAAAAACTAAATTAAAATAAAAGAGTAATAAAATATAACAAAATTAATAAAAAATAAATTAAAAATAAAAATTCAAATAAAGTTAAATTAATTATTTGTTTAAAGCTAAGCTCTTTAATAAACATAAACAAAATAAAAATTGAAAAACTTTAAATTAAAATAACATAACAATTATATACAAAATAATAAAAAATATATATCTAATTGCATATTTATAATCTGTTTTTAATTCTCATTTAGTTACCAAAACGAAAATTCACATAATAACTTTTCTGACAGCCCTCGCATCATATGGCAACATGAAAGATTTGCATGCGAATATTTGTGATTGTTTAGAATTTTGAGCGGAAAAGCACAATTTGGGAAATTACATTTAAATAATTGAAACAACAAATGTTTTGCCTGTAGACAATTTTGACATCGTTTTACGTGTCTAACGAGGTCGCTCAATTTGATGAGATCCACAGCCCGATGAATTATGCATACCGAAAAAAGAAACCACCCAAACTAACTGCGGGAAGGATTTGGGGCCCAGCAGTCATCCATTCACAGAGAGACAAACACACACAGGGAGCGAAATACACTGACAAATGTAAGTGCCACATGTTTGTACTTGTTTTGACATAAGGCAAAGTAGGTTGGGGAGGACGTTTAGTCGGGGTGGGCTGGGCTGGCGGGAAGGTGTTTTGGCTGTCTTAGATGGCTTTAAACATATGTACGTTTAATATAGCACCAGGACATCCACACACACACACATACACAATGCTTTGGCATTTGCTGTGCCAGCTGTGGGTAATTTGTAAACGTCAAAAGGCAAACATCGTGTCCTGCTGCCTGCTGCCGGCTGGCTGACTGCCTCTTGGCTGACTGCCTGCTGCCATGTCAGGAGATCAGAATGAATTCGCACGTGCCTGGAATATGGAGTAGCTGTTGCTGCTGCTGCTGCTTCTTTCATTTTAAATACAATTTATTGTGCATGCCAGCCAAAAACTAAAACTAAACTAAACGAACCGAGCACTGAGTGCACCATCAGAGCCTCTCACATAATCCACATTTGCGTCGTGGGCTTTTAATATTTCATTTGGCCTGCTTTTGACCTCAACTGCACACGAATTGCTACTAGCACAAATAAGTATGTTTATTAATAAAATGCGGCCACAAAAAAAGTCAACTAGTTGACTAGCAAATGCTCTTTGCCGAGCAAAGAAATGTTTGTGCATAAGTGAGGAGTGAGTGGGAGTCATATAAAATATCAATTTCTAAGTATTTACTAAGCATTCATATTGATTATGTAGCATGTAGTTAGTCATCTCAATTCACATTTTGTATTCACTTTTCAAAGTACTCTTAGCTTTCGTCTCCATTTGCTGAAAAGGCTTCTGGCGAAAAAACTATTCCCCAATCTTGCGTCGTTGCTCGACTGCTGTCAGTTGAGCTCACGTTCGGTACGTGTTCAATTTTAATATTGCGATGCATTCGCCTATTTCGCAAATTCATAATTTACTGCTCGACATGTGCCATGCCGTCACAAGCCTAGCGAATTGACAGATGAGAAATATTGGCATTTAGCTGAATGCCTCTGCCCAGAGAAAGCAGATAAAAACCAGCAGAAAACTACTTTAAAAGTATTATAAAGTAATTTCGTATAGTCAAGTGACTGCTAATAGCTATTCAATACCCTGTATATAAATGACTTTGAATAGGGTGTAGTTGAACTTGAATCTGTGTATTGTATAAATTAGAAATGTTAAATGTTATAAAAGAAACGTTAAATAAGCCTTCGATTACTTTAATTTTAATGAAATATTTATTGCTTTATTATCATAAATATATTTTGAAGCCTATTTTCTCAAATTAATAATAAATAATTTAAATAAAATAAAAAATCAATGATTATTTTATTTTATTATAACATATTGATTTTATTGTTATGTACATACGTAAAATAATATTAACATAAATATATATCACTAATACATCTATTGCCATCTCTTATTCGATATGCCTATCGATATCGATAATAAAGTTTGTAAATTCTCCATTTCATTTATAGTTTTTATAAAAAATATAAAAAAAATAAAAAATAAAAAGCTCTGTGAAAGTAATTATTTCTATATTTTGTTTATTAATTTATTTTGTTTACTATATTTATTTTATTTTTTTATTTATTTTTTTAATTTTTTTTATTTTATTTGTAAAATTTATTTTATTGATTTTATTTATTCTATATTATTTATTTATTTCATTTTATTCTTATTTATTTCACTCTATTTTATTAATATAAATGATTTTATTTTGTTTATTTTTTTATTTTATATTATTTTATTTTATTGATTTTATGTACATATATTTTTATTCATTCATTTTATTTATTTCATATCTTGAATTTCATTCAATTATATTATTTATTTATTTAAATTTATTTAAATCATTTCAGGTTTTCTCACTTGGTAACTTCATCTAGGCCCTGAAATATCCTTAGACTCCTTGATCATCTTAGAAATTAATTAATTTTGCATTTGCCCAGCTTTCGGCAGCTTAACCATGCGGTCAATCGCTTAATGGACTCAAATTCCAAACACTCTAAGGCAGCATATTCCATTACGTAAGACCCTTGACCAAAGCTATCTTGGGCCTATATACGGCTTAGGGTTTGGATAGCTATGAATATGGGTATTTCGAGCGTAGCTTTGCCAGATTAACAGAGCCCACCTGGAAGATGAAAAACAGTGCAAACATAATCGCAACTGTGGCGTTGACATTAGGTTAATAGCAATTGCAAGGCACATAACCAACGTATTACAATGGTGTCAGTCACACACACACGCACACACACACAGTCAACATACGCATTGCAGCGTTAGACATCATCTAAATGTATTTGCCCCTTAAGGATGTGGCTGTGAATGTGGGTTTGCGTGTGTGTGTGAGTGAGTGTGTGTGAGTGTTTGTTGTAGAATCTCTCGCCTGCCACACATTTGTCCATTGTTTGCCCAAGGTGCATTTTGTCAAGTGTTTGGGGTGTTAGGATGAGATCTCTCCTGCAGCGAGCCGACACACCCGCACACACACACACACTTGGCACGTTCGTCTTTGTGCGCCTGTTTGGCAACATGCAGCCACTTGAAGATAACTTCTGTCGCCCCAGCATTTGTGGGCCCTCAGGCAAAGCGGCAAAGCCTTCAGTGCGCCCCAGCCTAGGCAAGCACAACGACAACAATGGCTGGCCTCTTGAACTGCGTAATCGCGCCTGTGTAGAGCGCTTCAAGTTGTGCTTAAAATTTGCATTTTTAATGAAACGACAACACAAATAACCCCAATGGCTATATAAAGTCGCTCAATTTATGCATGCAGTTTCGACTTAACTTTAAATAGACGCCTGGAACTATACGTTAATTGGTTTCCCTTGTTGCGTAATTAAATTTCTATTTTATGTGGCCCAGCGACAAATGTGCGGCCATAAACCTGGCCAAAAACAGAAGCTGAAGCCAGCCATCGCGACTTGGCCGTTAAATACAAATTTTTATGTCACGTCATTTGCCAGCGGCAGAGCCACAAATAGAGATAGAGATAGAGCGAGAGAGACACGGCCAAAAGTGATTAAAACTTAGACGCAGTGCAGCAAAAATTAATAAAGTTAAGTGTTGAGCCACATAAAAATGCCAATCGATGGCCATTGGCCCAGCCACATGGCCCGCTGGCCCGCCCACTGGGCGTGGCATTCAAATGGTTACAAAGCAAGGCAGTCGTATCGCATCGTCTCGCACAGCGCTGACAATTTGTTTATCACATTTGACGAACATAAATATTGAATTTATTAATTAATTAAAATGACGCCAACGACAGCTGGAAATTTAACACACACAAATTAAGGCTTTTGGCTGAAGTAGGAAATGGGACAGGAGACTGAAGTGAACTGGGATTTTAAAAGTATTTAGTAGGTAGTATTTAATGGGTAATGAGAATGGAGACTAAAGATTTATATATATCGATTTAATATTTAGTTTACCCAAATGTCATAGGAGTACTTGAACCTAAGTTGAGAGTTTATAACTTGTATAGCTTAGATTATATATGTAAGTAGCTTATGCAAATTTTAACAGCTTAAAATTATTGAGCTTTATAGAAAATCTATAGAATATGCAATATACAATATCCTTAGCTTGGGAATAGTTGGTTTTAAATATGATTCAGTCTTGGTTATTTAAAATAAATTTTAAAAATATGCAAATCAACGCTTTCTCTAAGGAGTGATAAGTCAACAACCCTGATTTCCCATTTTCAATGGTTTCAGGGAAGAAAACTCAAATATTTATATTTTTCCTACAATTTATGATAATCGATATGAACTTAATCTGAATACTTTTTGTAACTAATGATGACAATTATTACATTTAAAATATAATTTTTGTTAACTTTATTGGGAGCTTATTTTTAAGGAATATATCGAATAAGCACTATATTATGATACCAAATCGCCGCACACCTGAAAAAAAAACGCTTCTTCTTTAAACTTTTGCCAGAGTTAACAGATGTCCAGGAAAGTTAAAATCACGTTAATAAATAGGTGCCCATCATGCGTTATTTGGAATGGTTTCAGCTGGGGTATTGCATTCAAATCTCAACAGATATTTAATATCATACGAATAAAAGATTAAATATTTTTGTATTATTATTTTTATGTGTCGTGAATGATCATCATCATTCATCTTGCTTAGGTATCGACAGCATTTTAATATTAAATGAAATGCCATGATTTGATACTAAGGTCTTAGCTGATTCAGTATCCAGGCATCTTCGACGCCTTTTGCATGTTTTTCTACGAATTTTCGCCCGTAATCTACTTTCGTTTTTATCTAGCTCCTAGCTCATGCCTCTAATTTCACCTTGGCATGTATTTTGTTGGCTTCACATTTCTATTTGCTCGCTGGAAATCACTTTCGTGGCTCATCCTCAGCGGAAAAAGCAACCTCAACAGCCGCCACGCCCACCGGAAAAAAGCCAACATTATAAATGCCTATGGGCAAAGGCGAAAGTCAGCCTCTTTCTCACTGTGCGTGGGCGGGCAACTGCTGATGGCGGCGATGACTGACAACTTAATTGTATTGCTGGACAAACAAGTTACCATTTTTGGGGGGTTCGGGCCTAACGAGCAGGTTAAAGTCGCGGCCAACTTTCAGTGGGGCCGAATCCAATGCCAATGACAACACCATTAATAATTCAATTTGTTGTTGTTGTTGTTGCTGTTGGCAAAAGGAGGTTGGCCCGCTGCGCGTGGAGTGTTGAGCTGTTGTTGTCTCAATATTTGGCAATTACTTTCAGTTTCGCTTAGTTGGCGTCAGGTGCCCCAGCACTTAGCGGTAAGCGATATCCTTAATCTATTTAACCTGTATGTCAACTCGGGGTCTTCGGGCTGCGCGAGTCACAATCTAAATTGCCTTGGCTCCAGGATGTGTCGCATATCCTGCAAGCCCTGCCTGGCGGGAAGGACGCGTCGTCTGAAGTATCGTTTTAATAAGCGTTTCGCATGTCTTGCGCTTGTTTTCACTTTTCGGTTAATGGCCCACAAGTTGGCCATTGTAAAGTTGGCGGCGTTGCCGACATTATGCTAACTGCTTCCCATTTTGGCCCATCAGTTGTTAACCCCAAACCTTTTTAGCCAGGAAATGACCGTTCAAACGACCCGTCCATACTCCCACATGCTGTTTAAGTGCTTATGTTTCGGGCAGAGTATCTGTGTGTGTGTGTATTTAATGTTTTTTGAGTATGTGCTTATATGCCATAGAGCAATATGTTGTCCCCTCCATGATATTTCACAGTATTCATGAACTGGAAATGACTCAGTAAAGGCATGTTTAGTGAGTTATCAATTTTTGGGTGCACTCTCAAGAGCAGCTACTCAGACTATGAATAGCTTTTTGAATTTTAAATTCTTGGAACGAGTAGCATGTGAAGGATATATGTATTGTATTCTAAGAGAACACCTTTTTGGGGACAAGCACTTGAACAATCTGTGAAATTTTACACCGCTTTCATATATTTATATTAGCAATCCTTATTTGGCTTGAAGTTCGTTTATTAGTTAAGAGTAAACTTGAATAAATTTATTATAGAATATCCATTGGACTAAGAGGGGCTTAGAGTTATTGATTTCATATTCATTCATATATTTCAGTAATAATAACTTGAAGAGTTTTGACTTATGAATTCCAATTGAACTAAAACTTTTTCTTCATGTTCATGAATCATTTATGATAATATCAAATTCGAAATCTGTTAGTTCATAAATTAATTACTACATAAGATTATATATATGTTATATATCTAACTCACTTTTCTTGCTTTAATCAAAAATAAAACAAATTTCATTGACATTTTTATACTAAGAACATTTTATTATAATTTTATCATAATTTCTCCAATTAATATAAATGCAGTTCGATAGTAAAATCTTGTGTAATTCGGTGCACTAATTGAATCCAATTCGAGTTGTCAAATATAAAGAAAACTGTTTGGCATTTTTGCCAGCGCCTGCTCGAGTCCCAAATAGATTTTGTTGGTATTTATGCGTTGCTAAGTGCCAAACGATTTCAAGTATTTCAGCTCGGTGTTGTTTTTGCGCCTGTTTGGGGTATTCACGTGTCAATCAAATGCTAAAAGCATCGACTTAACGGCATCACGTTGCATTTGTATTGAGCTAAGTGGCCATTTATTTGTGTGTGGCCCAGCAGCAAAAGAAATGTGCTTAAATGTGTGTGTGTGAGTGTGAGTGTGGGTGTACAACTCAATTTGTGTGTGTGAGTGTGTTTGGCAGCTGGCAGCAAAAGGGGCATGGGCTGGAGTAATGTGTTGGGCAATTTGTAAATGTAACTGGCAGATAGAAATCCCACTGAGAATGCGTTCATTTCCGACAGGCGGCCGAGGCAGTAGCAGCGGCAGCGGCAGCGGCATCAGCTCAGGCACATAATCAAAATTAAAATAAGAATCTCATCGCTCAGGCGCAGACACAGCGACAGCTGTGGGGGCATAGGCGACGTACTGTACGCCAGATACATTCTAACAGATATGACACACAGAACAAACGAGCCAAACAAATTACACTTTTTTCCTACTTTATTGCTCGCAATTTATTCGCTGGCTAAATTGAAATACACACAATTTACCTGCAGACGTCGTGACGGCGCGACGCGGCCCGGCGCTGTCCTTGCCACAGCGGACGGCGGCGAGTGAGTGACTGACTGAGTGAGTGGGTGTGCGGTGCCAACTGTGACAGTGACATCATCTGGCTGGCGCAGACAAAAGTCATTTCGGGTCAACATTTCATTAGCTGTGCACCAACTACAGTTTATGGCCAGAGCGCGTTGTACATTATAGCCTTCGATGATCTTGTTAAGTGCAGCCAGAGCAAAGGGCTAGACGAGCTTGACTTGGCTGTTAAATGAAGATTTTTCAGAGATGTCAGTCAGACATATTGTGGACTCTGATTCGTGCTAGATTAATATATTGTTTGATGTAGAACTTAGATTCCAGGCTGGAAGAATGAGTGGACCAGTTTAGAATTTCAATTTATAATTTATATACATGAATATAAATAAATTAAAATAAAATTAAAGTAAATTTATTTATATAATAAAATACAATATTTTTTTGTTTAAATTAAATTATTTTTTTAATTATAAAAACATATTATTATTAACTCTAAAATTAAAAATAAATATATAAAAATTAAAACAAAATAAATTTAAACAATACTTAAAAATAAATAACTTATACTATATTATATATACAATATATTAATATATAAAAAAAACTTTAAAAAAATTTATTTTGTAATATAATATTATATATATATATATATTATATAATAAATACATAAATTTAAAGGGTATTCTGAGATTTAGTTTTAGCAGTTATACATCTGCTGATTGAGCTCTTGCTAAAACAAACGTGTATTTAAGCAATTCCAGTCAAAGCTCAACTCTAATACAGCTCTTTTAATTAATTACAGGGTATCACGACATCTAACTAAATCAGTTCCAAACTGGTGCTCGGTTTTCGGAGCTGCTAAAGTTCAGATTTTAATTTAGATAAAGTGCTCTATGGAAATCAGCAGCAATGGCACTCAGCGTAACTCCACGTGGTTTATCCGAGCTCAAATCAGCAGCACAAAACTAAACACTCCATAAACACCCACACACAGGTGGCCTTGGGTAAGGGGAAGGGGGCCATCAGGTAAAGCTGTAAATAGCGCGCTTTCATGTAGATAATTAATCACTGGGCACTGCTAACAATTTTCTGCGAGTTATTTGCAACCGCTTTTTGCATTTTCCTATCCCTGAAAAGTTGGACTCGCTTTTGCGTTTGCGTTTCGGATTTGTGTTCCAGTTGAAGCTTGAATTCTAGAGTAGGGGAGGGAGGAGGGCGAGTGAGGGGGGCCGCGAGTGGTGGGTCTTGTGGCTTGTATTGCGGGCAATCTAAATGCAGTTTTATGCAAATTTATTTCTGATCTTATCGCACAATTTTCAAGTTCTCAGCCAGGGCATGGCGAATGAGAGGGAGATAGAGGGTAGAGTGCGATAGAGAGGGTGGATATTGCATTGTGTAGTTTTGAATTTATTGCTTAAGCTTTCATGGCAGGCGCGGAAATGAAATCAATTATACGCCCTGTTGGCCATTCAATGCACGAAAGGAAATCGAAATTATACGAATTAAATGAAAACGATTAAACATTCGCTGCTGGGCTGTGGATATACAGAGAGAGAGAGAGAGAGAGAGAGTTATATTGAGAAGGCCAGATTTGAATCTGGATGATAGATATATTGTTAATAAAGAGTAGAATGTAGTTTTTATAAATTAATATAAATTGATTATATAATTATAAATTAAATACATTTATTTTTTGATTATAACTTATATCCGATTAAAGGCCTTACCTTAAGACCTGCTTGTCATTTATTTTCTTAACGAAAAGTTTTATTTTTATTATAATATCTTTTATTTATATTTATTTACATATATATTATTATTATTATTATACATGATTTATATATTTTATATTATTATTATATTAATTTCATTGCTCACTTATGATCGATTCAAATCATGAAAATGGGCTACGCAAACTATTTGAATACGGAGCACACGCATGCAGACTGGCATGGGGAATGGGATCTATATTTGGTGTGGAGCTGCCAATGCAAATGGCAAAATATTTAAATGTAACTCAATTTGGAGCGTGCTGGCAACCACTGCCACAATAAGCAGATGCAGGACAACAGAGCAGCAGCAGCAGCAGCGGCGGAAGACAGCAAATGTGTGTCCTTCTACCCATAATAACAAGATATTTCTATTTGATTTATTTATAAGTGCAATTTGTGCGCATTTCTTTTGCAAAACTCTCGCCGTGCCCAATGCCTTTTGAGCTCCAACTCTCACACACACACACACACACACATACATATATTTGAAATGGGGTGTGGTCTGCTGACTGCAGGAAAATGCAATGTTTTATTGACGACAAGCAATTCAATTTGCAAAGTCTGTAATATATTTTGATGCCAATGCGCAAATAAAAATTGAAATCAAATGCAAAAAGCATGGCTGAAAATCAAATAAAATAAGAAATTCAAATGGCAACGGCTGTTTGATATTTGCCACGCCCCTAATATGCTTGACTTAGATGAAAAGTGGAACTATCATGCAAAACTTGCTGATTGCATTGAGTATGAAAAGGTGGAACTTTTGAAAGAAAAAGAACTGCAAGAATTTCGAATTCCAAATTGAAATGAAATATTAAGGCAAATAAAAAGTGTCGAATATATTTAATTTAAAGTCTATAGACTAATATAAACATTTTATATATTTATTATTGATAAAAATAATAAATAAACTCATTTATTAACTCAACTCAAAAAAGCAAATACCTCTCATACGCCCACAAGTCTCATAAATTAACAGATGAGCTCTTTGGCATATCTGTTGGGCACGTTAGGCACACCTTTAGGCAAATGTTAAACGATTCCGAGTGCTGGAAACGGTGTAAATAAACGCAAGAGAATTATTAATGCGGACACCTTATCAAAAATGGCAGCAATCAGCACGCTCAGTTAGCACCTCATTACAGGCAGCCTGGGTGCGGGCAGTCAAGCTTATTGCTGGCCAACCCATACACTCATACACACACACGCACACACACACGTTAATCGTGGCATTTCTTTGGCAGCTGCAGCTGAGGGAGGGACACCCGTCAAAGCCAAGTGGCGTGTCAATTGGCCATTAATATGGAGTTCAGCCCGATAAATATAAGCACTAGGAAGAAAAAAAGCAGCGCCTGGCCAGACCAGGCCGTGTCCTGATTGATGCTAAAAGTGTTGGCTGGCTGAGGCCAACCTGGCCTAAGTTCCTGCCTCCGATCTGACCCGTTGGTCAGCTTGAAAAATCTTTTAGCTGAAGGGTTTTTCTTTGGTTGCTGTTGCTGTTGTTGTTTCTTGTACAAGGGATGTCGCTGTGTTGTCAAGGGACTGAGTGGGCTGGCTATACGTTAACTCTGCCGAGCGTCAGACGAAAATTTTTAATTAAAAAATTAAATGCCGCAACACTTGGAAATTTGTAAGAAAATTGCTCATTAAAAGTTTTCACCTGGTGAGATGCTCAAAAGCGCAAATCTCGACACTAATTTTCTTTTTCATGTAATTATGTGCAACAACAAAATGTGACAGAACCTTGAGTGAGAGTGTATGACTCGCAAATACCCTGTATTAAAATGTAGCTCGGCATAAATACATATGTATGTATATATATAAGATAGATGGACGGGCGTATAATAAAATATATCACAATTTACAAAAAAATAACACAATAAAAAAAAAACTAATAATTATTGTAATAAATAATAAATATAAAATCGGTAAAAGGTAATAATATTTATTAAATCATTAAGCTACAACATATAAACTACATTTTTATTTGTATTCGCAAAACGTTATTAATTAAAATTAAAATAATAAGAAATAAAAAAAGATAATTATATACTCTTAATTAAAATATGTTTAATATAAAGAGAAATATTTCGTTTTGGCAAACAAATTACATACATTCTTAATATTAAATCTGAGTGGATAATAATTATTATTTTATTGAAAATATTTAAATCAATTAATTTAGATGATCTAAACTGTATAAATTATAATACATTTATTTTAAGCAGAATCTTATCATCAATCAAACTACCCAGTGCTTAATATCTATTCAGGTACAGGGTATACATCCTTGTTCTTGCGCTGCATGCAATTGTTTTTTTTTCTTTTTTTTTTGCCAGAGCTTCACACCCAATTTTCTGTGCACATTTGTGGTGGCAACTCTGTGCCAAGCAAAAAGCAACTCTAGAGAGTTGAATTTTTGAACTCTTGACACGATTTCAGAGTTGGCCATGAGCTTAGCGCCCTGTACATAGTCCTTTAGACCCAGTAAGCCTACTAACTATTAAAATTGCCATAAAAATTTGCTCTTAGCCGAACCAGGAAAAAGTCTGTTAGCCGATTCAGATATGGCTGATTATACGAACATATTCAGATGCCGCCGAATGGCCGTCGTCATGGAGACAACTACACCCACCTGCCGATCCAGCGGCAGCCGCGCCCAACTGCAGATGCCTCATCTTAGCCGCCGCTGATGAAGTGCGCTTCTTGTGATAAATATTAATAAATCTTCAAAGAGCAATTGACGTTTTATGTTCGGGTTTGGGTTTGAGCTTGACCAGATCTATTATTATGCCATGTTATATGGTCGCCCATGGAGATGGTGCCAGGCTAAATCAAAAGTGTCTGCTCGGTGTCAGTTTAATTGCAAACGTAAATTGGATGCTGCCATTTGCAACGTTTTCATTTGCTACGACTGCTGCAATGTTGGCCCTGACAGACGTTTCTGGCAGATGCTCTGCCAGGACAGCAACTCGCCCACCCACACAGAGAGACTGGGCGAGCACGAAATGCAAACGTTGCACAAATCTGAGCTGTGTTAATTGGACTCATTTTAGAAAAGTTGCAATTGTGTATTTCGAATTGGCAGCTCGGACGGACAGCTGACATGCTGCAGAATGGAATTGCAATCAGAGATTTCTGGGCATAGGCGATTGCCTTATTTATTACGAGTCTGCTCTGAGGGTTCACAATGTATTCAACGTTTTGTGTTTAAGAGAGTTGGGCTGGTCTCGAGAGGCTGATTGTTGTTGTTGTTCTTGTTGTTGTTGTTATTGTTATTGTTATTATTGTTATTATTGTTGTTGTTGTTGTTGTTGCTGTCGTTGTCGTCGTCTGCGGCGACTTCCTCAAGCGTGACATTGTTGTGATCCTTCAGCGTGAGCCAGTCGTAAACGCCGTCGTGCGCATATTTGAGGCGATTGAAGAGATCGGCAAAGCAACGACGCAAGCCTAGGTAGTTGGGCTGCTCCTCGAAGTGTATGTTGCGGCAGTAGATCAGATACGAGGCGAACTCGTCGGGGAAGCCCCTGCACAGCTCCTCCGCCTTGATGGACTGCTTCTTCTCGGCCAACATCTCGTACTTCTGGTGGCGCGGGCCCGTCATGCCCTGCCAGGGCAAGTTGCCGCGCAGAAAGTACATGAAGACGTAGCCCAGCGACTCCATGTCGTCGCGCCGGCCCAGCTCGAAGCCCAGCAGCGCATTGATGGAAGCGTAGCGGGCCGTGCCCGTCATCCGGTTGCCCCACATGAAGGGTATGTGCTTCTGCTGTGCGGCGTTGTAGTAGCACTTCGCCAAGCCAAAGTCAATTACGTAAACGTTGTTGTTATTGCTGCCCACTGTAAAGTTCTCCGGCTTGACGTCGCGATGCAGAAAACTCTTCTCATGCAGCAACTCAATGCGCTCGATCATCTGGAGCGCCAGCATCAGCACCGTCTTCAGCGAGAAGCGGCGCGAGCAGAAGTTGAATAAATCCTCCAGCGACGGACCCAGCAGATCCATCACCATCACATTATAATTGGCCTCCGGAAAGAATTGCCGTACACGGGGCATTCCCCTGGCCGGCTGCAGCGCTTGGTACAAATTGTACTCGAAGAGCAGCTGCGGCCGGCTGCCCGTGCTACGTTCTAACTTGAGGGCGACGCGCTCGCCGTTCGCCTCGTTCTCGGCCATGAAGATGTCGCCGAAGGTGCCGCTGCCAATCTTGAGGATAATGCGATATTCGCGAATGTAGGCGGGCACGTTCGCACATCTATTGGAGTGGGCCAGCATGGCAGAGGCAGAATCGAAGATTTCTCAAATTTCGCTGTTTGACGCAGTTGCAGCTGACTTTTCAATCGTTTTTCAGTCGCTATTCGATAGGCTTTTAGCTTTTCAAAATTATCGATAAATTTCATTTAGCATTTCGAATCATTGCGTTTGTCGGCAAACTTTCACGCTCCGCGCACAATGTCACTGCACTTCGACGCCATGCGTCGCCACTACGAGAAGCGTATAAAGAAGCTGGAGCAGCAGGTGCTGGAGTGCTCGCGCACGCTGAACCAGCTGCAAGCCGACTGCAAATACGGCGATCAACTCGACCAGAAGTTCATCAACTACGTGCAGACCGACGGCCACTTGAGCTGGAAATTCGACGTGAGCGAGTTTCCCGTGAAGAACGTCAAGATCGAGCTGAGGAACCGACGCGTTCAAGTCTACGCCTTCCGCATGCTAAAGGATCAGTTCGTGGAGATCTATCGCCAGTTCCAGCTGCCCGACCACGCCGGCACCGAGCTGACCGCCTCCATGAGCCTCTCGGGAATGCTGACCATTCAAGCTCCAGTAATTATCACAACCGACTAAAAATGCAGACAAATCACTCCAATTATATATATTTATTTCTTTGTTTATTTTATAATGTTTTTATAAATGTATATTTGCTAAAAATTTAATTTATTGTTATTTTTTTGTTTTTTTTTTTTCGGCCTTAAAGTGGCCTCCAACATTTCATATAGGAGCAGCAGCCAGCAGCTGGCGCTGGCGCCGGCGCCGGGCAGGTGGGATTGAGTGGAGGACAGTGGCACGCGACTGGTTCCTGGCAGGCCAATTGAGCATTGAACCGCTGTTCGTTTTGCAACTCAGCTAAGAGTTCCATTTTCAACTCCTCTAGATAGGACGAAGAATCGTTCTTAGCCTGGCAGCATTGATTCTTCATTTGCGGCTTCGAGCAGCTTCGCGCAGGCTCTGAGGGAAGTTTGCAACAAGACGATGATTTTGGTGGCTTAGGGCAACACGTAGTCGAGGGCAGGGGCATTAGATAGTATTGGGTACCATCAGACTTAATATCGGGCGATATGGGACACTGCTCGTTCCGAACGTTGTCGTAGTCGTTTTCCAGAACTTTTCTTTTCGTCGAACATTGAGGCGGAGGCGTCAATAGCTTTGGCATTGTTGGATTGCTGTTCTTGCGCTGGCAGCACGAATGCAACCGAGTGTTGGAGACACTACGATGAGCACAGGAACATGTTGGCTGTTCCGAAATAGATGCAATCGAAACCCTCAGGCTGACTTCAGAGGAGAGACGTGTTGGCGGTGTCGTTACCTTGGTGCTGGACAATTTCGGACCACACAAATCTATGCTGCAGCAGGAGACCTGAGACTTGACTGCTTCACAAGTTTTCTCTGGCTCACTAGGAAATTTGTTGCAGCAGACGAGCCTGGAGCTGGAAACACCTAGGTCTTCACCAAAGCAATAAGTCTTATTGGTGACCGAGCAGGCGTCGACGAGGTCATTTCGATTGCAGCTAGTATCTGCTTTGGGAGCGCATAAGCTGGTAATCCCTTCCAGAACTTCAGGTTCTCTTTTCCTACAATTGTCACAGCAGCCTTTAATGTCATCGTTTTCACACTCAATATCAGAGTTATTTACCTTAACTCTATAGACCGTCGGATAAACGTTGCATCTGGTTTTCCGCGTCGAAGTTGAGGCGCAGCTGGAGTTTCTTTGGAATCCCTTCGCAGTCTTGGAAGTCAAAGATATACAGGATGTCTTGCTGGGCGAAAAGCACAGAGTTCTCTTTTGAGATATCAAGTTATTGTAATTCGAAGCAGAGCGCTGCTCTTTTACGCTAGATCGCTTAGACCTGCACTTAAACGAGCCAGATTTCCTTTCTTTTTTCGCTTTTCTCTGCATCTTCAGGCAATTTGTAAAATTGTTTGATAAGAAATTGGGATTCAAGTTCACATCACAATCATTATCACTAGAAGCTGGCTGGTTTTCACAGACATCTACACCAGATTCTCGACGGCAGCAACAGGGCTCACAGTCATAGCATCGTAAATTTTTTCTCTGCCTTTCCCTAAAGGGAATATCCACGGAGAGTAGACAGGAATATTTTTCAGGATTTTCACAGCAAGGTCTACACGGTCTACAAATCTTCCGTTTCCTTTTTAATATATTATAGGGTATCTCACAGTCTACGCTAAGGAATTCTACGGATTTCTTCCGACACGGGGATCTTCGACACACGGCAGGATAGTCATCACAATCGTAATCGAACCCAGTGGAATATGTTGCAACTGGATCGTAGATAGGCCTTAAGTTTGGCAACTTACAACACTGCCAGTCCGAGTCGCAGTCCGCATAGCAGTCATACTGTCTGTAACAGGGAACTTCCATGTAATCAGTATTTGTACAGCCGGAAGGCTGTCTGAATCGTGTTCTCTCCGCATTGGTTGGCAGTTGGTTAACTGTATACTCCCGGTAATCCGACGGCGGTGAACTGTAAGATCTGTAGTGGGCCTTGTTGGGTAAATCACATTCATAAAACGAATTGGATAAATCATCGTTTCGCAGAGATTCATAGTGGTTATTCTTCCGCATCCTATTGCAGCGGCGCCAGTCCTGAAGATAATCCCTCTCGGAGAATGGTTCTCCGACAGCCTCTTGTATTAGATTTCTCCTATAATAATTTTCATGTGGGTTGGCATAGCATTTTCTATAAATTGGATATTCGTAATATTTATTATTAGGATCGAAGCTTAGTTGGTTTGGGTATTCGTAGGAGTCCATGAGGTTAGGTCTGGGCGGCACAGCAGGCAAGCGCATGTCATTATATCTCGTATAACAATTGGGCTTATATATATCCCTTGGACCATTTGTATCTAATTTGCAACTGTGTTGAATTGGCTTTTTGCGATATTTCTCTAAGCCACTTCGTTTCCAGGCAAAGAACTTATTTGGAACCGTAAAAGACAAACCGCTTGCCTTTTTGAATTTGTCTTCTATGGCTCCAAATAGTCCTCCCCCAAGGTTCCGACCTGAAACAAATACAAATATAATACAAATAATAAATAAATTCTCTGTACACATGTTTACGATATGCCGGAAAGATATTGCCAAAGCTGTCGAAACGCTTCTCAATCATCTCCGAAACGTCAATACTAAGGCACATAGAAATTTTCTGCACACAGTCCTCGTCCCGCTCTTCATCCGAGTGTATGTAACGCAAGCTGCAGCACCTTTCCATATTAAATGGAATTACCCAGCCTCATGTACCCGTCAGACCAAACCTAAACGCTCACATTGACTAACAATTTTGATGCATAGCTCGTTTTTCGATTATGCCTCGAAAGCTTGTTTACCAACACTTATCGATTAATCGATATCAACTTGAAGCATGACCAGCCTGAAAAAAGGCCACGGGCTCGTTCCATTTGACAGATTGAAATTTTTTAGACGCCATTCATATGTTTGGTCCATCTAATATGTCGTCTGTGTCGAGAGCTACGCAAACGGAACCCGCGGATCGCCTGGCTGCAATACAATTGCGCTTGGAGAAGTTGAGGAGCATCTTGCCCGAGGCGGATGCACCTTCGACAGCCGTCTGCTTAGTTAAGCGTGACCCAGCTCCAATGGCCCAGACTAACAGCGACAATTCAACCGTGCTCATTGGCAGCAACCTGACGCGGGTCGATCAGGGCGCCTTTCGGCGCATCAATTGGGATTGCTATTCGCTGGCAACGCGTGCTCTGCTGGACGCCGTCTTTGACAAGCAGACACTTGCCACGCGGAACATATCGGGCGTTAAGGTCGAGGGTAACAGTCGTAAAAGGTCTACGGAGTATATTCTCGATCCGCTAAAGGTCAGCGACATTGTGCAGCTGGTGAAGCAAAAGTGCAATGTTGACGAAAAAGTCATACGGAAGATTATCACCAATAAATGCGCGGATACGGCCAACACGAAGCGCTTTAGAAATATATAAAAAAAAAAAATTATATGTATATTTATGTATCGAATAATACTCTCCGTTAAGTCAAGATTAAAGTTTTATTCGGGATTTTTTCCATCTCTAGCATTATTCTTGATTTTAATTGCAGCGTTAATTATTTTAAAATGATTGAAATGGCAACAACAAAGGCCGACGAAGCGGACGTCATTATTATTTTAAGAGTGCTAGAAAATATGCTCTTAATTGCGGAAATATATTTCCATTTAAAAAATAGATGCGATAATTATGCGGAATACGCGCGCATTTCCATCACATTAAAATTTCAAACAATAGAGACAGTAAAATGCAACGCCCGGATAATGGAAAAAAACCCAATGCCAATCCCGAATGTCGAATGCCGAATGGCGACTGTCGAATGGCGAATGCCTGAAAGCGTGTTCAAGTGCGGAAAAGCTGAAAATTATTGTGAGGCGAAAGTGCTTTTTAAGTACCTCCCGCTCTAACGAGTTTCAGAATGAGCCACTCATATAGCTGCTGCCTCAGGCAATGCCCATGGCCCATGGGCCATGGCTACGGCCAGTGGAATGTCGCAAATAAATCAGTTTGTGTTTATATATAACTATATAATATAAATGCTATATATAATGTATGATAAATATGAAGCTGCACACTTAATTTAGCTATGATAAATAATAGGTATATTCAAGAAAAAAATGCTATTTCTTTAGGGTCTGTGAAGCATATCTTAAGCTAAGGCAAAATAGAAAATCTATATCTTAGACGATCTATGCTTACATTAGAAGAAGAATAGAACTGGATATATAAAATATATGTGTAATATATCATAAATAACTTTGTTAAATATTGTTTTTTATTCTAGAATATTTAGCTCTTTGCCAAAGCTGGTAATTGGTGACAGCAAATGCAAGTCTAGCTGAACAGAGAAGCTTAACAGTCGTATAATGCCGATAATGGACCTTGAGATAACTAAAGATAATATATCCTATATCATTTGGAATAGCTTTATAAGTCAAGCTATTTTATTTGACATATAACTCAAATAATACTTTGGTTAATATAAAATAATATATATTAAAAAAATTAAATAAATAGTTGATAAATTTTTTTATATTTTTAAATTTTAATTATACTATATTTATATATAAATTATATTTGAGCGTCTTCTGATTTTTTTTTTTAAATTTATATTTAAATATTAAAATATGCACTAGATAACTGAACAATTTATAGTTACTTTTAGTGTGTTTGGTGATACGTGTCAAATAAATTCCATTTTCGTGCGCTTTTTGGATCGCATTGATTTTAATTTATTATTTTTTGTTTTATTTATTCCTTTTAATTTATAATTTTACCCTTTTTATTTTGAATTGCAATGGAAACAGTCATCGGCTTGAAGGGCAAAGACTTTGTGCTGCTTGCCGCCGACACAATGCTGGCGAAGTCCATATTTTTCTTGAGGGATAGTAAGTATGGATCTCCGCGCATGCTTGAAGCGGTGGAAACTAAAGTTACTCTTTTGTCAGATAGTTCCAAAATCCGCATTCTTGCCAGCCATTGCATGATGGGCGTGGTTGGCAATGACGGCGATGCAACGCACTTCGCCGACTTCATATCGACTCGTATATCGCTCTATGAAATCACGCATAGCTATCCCATGGAGGCGTCGACAATTCTGCACTTTACGCGCCATCATCTGCTGCTGAATTTGGCCAACAAGATCAAGTATATGGTTGCGATGCTTATGGCCAGCTTCGATCGCAAAACCGGGCCAAATTTGTGTTTTATTGATGCTCAGGGCGCGTCGCAGTCGCTCAACTATTCCGGTCATGGCATCGGCCACACAATATGCTTGAGCATCTTCCATATGATGTGGAAGCCCGACCTATCCATCGAAGGTGCCCTGAACATCATACGTAGGTGCGTCGCT
This sequence comes from Drosophila fulvimacula, assembly GCA_035045555.1. Taxonomy (NCBI): domain Eukaryota; kingdom Metazoa; phylum Arthropoda; class Insecta; order Diptera; family Drosophilidae; genus Drosophila; species Drosophila fulvimacula. The sequence goes on from JAWNOX010000197.1 coordinate 3,314,015, forward strand.
GAAATTCAGAGTCGTTTGATAGTCAATTTACGGTACTTCGAGATTTTTCTACTGGACAAGGACGGCATTCGCCAGCTAGAACCAGTCTGTGGCCCGGGAATAGATTGTGTAGTTCCGACACGTGCAATTCCCGTTCCACTAAGTTGAGATTTGAGTTTAGTGACTGTACGCGAAAATTCCATGATTGATTAAATGATACAGTCAGCGGCCTGAGAAAATGTTTATCGATTTTTAAATTTCATGTATATATATACATATATTATTCTATCAAATAAATGAGCTTACCACCTGTAACTTTGTCGCTTGGATTTCACTTGCTGAAAAGCGCCATGTGACATCAATTTCGCAATTAAGCTCAAGTAAGAGAGCTCTGTACGGGGCTGCTCGACTTGGAGATACCGTGATCTCTGTCTGATTTAGATTTTTAAATTTATCTGGGTTAAGCTATATTACAATAAGATATTAATTTCGTCACAAAAAAAAGAAAAAAACGAAAAACAAATATTTGAAATTAACAAAAAAAAAAGAAATTAAAATTTTGTTTTATTTTAACTAACACAAATTTTAAAAAGAAATTTTAAATAAAAACCCCCACTTCCCTTCCCTCAATGAATCTCTTATCAGGTAATATATATCAAGTACAGATCGAGCAGAAAGGTACTTAAGATTATAAGCCAGTCATATATCGAATCTAGCGCAGCATCAGAATAGATAGAGCGAGAGTCGGTTTAATTTATTTATTTATGATTTAGATATTAGGCTCATCTTACAGCTCATTACAACTTAATGCATTACCGAGCTCAGACTTCCCTCTGCAAAGGGTATGAACAGGCTTTTCGACCGTTTCTCAAATCAATTTACAGGCAGCAATTAGTCGTCGCTTTGATGTCGATAATTGCGCAAATTAACTTGAAATTCTGTCCTTGGCACTGCCACTGCCAGTGCCACTCGCCGTATAAAAGCAGCGAACTTTGTGCTCAGCGGCTCAACACTCGTCCGGGCCAAGAACGTAACAGTGATGTCGACAATTTTGAACAAAGGCAGCGTCTACTTCGGAGTCGCTTGGTCGGCCTATTGCATGTTGGGCGCCGTGGACTTGTATGACAGGCATTATGGCAGCATTCGGTACTGGGCAGCGGTGCTCCTAAACTTTCTCGTCACTTTCGCGTTTCCGATAATGCTTTTTATGACCATATTTAGCTTCGAGCTGCCCATGGAAAATCTGGTCAACTTCAACATGGCGATCACCTCGCTGTCTGCCTCTGTGAAATTCGTAGCCTATGCCGTGCGGCTGAAGAAGATTGTGGAGATCGAGCAGATAGTGGCTAAGCTGGACAGGAGCGTGGACACGGACGAACAACGTTCCTGTCACGCTGGAATAACCAAGAAATTAAATATCATGGTTACAATATACACATATATTTATAGAACTGTGGCTGTGACCTCGTGTGTATGGTTTCTATTTAGTAAGGAACGCTCCTTGCCACTTCCGGCCTGGTTTCCGTTCGACTGGACCACTTCGCTCACCGCTTACACGATTGCTGTTCTGCACCAGATTATCGTGATAATCGTGCAAATTTTCCAGAACTTTGTGGACGACCTGATGCCGCCTATGATCTTCATGATCATTGTTGGTCAGTGCGAGCTGCTCGTCCAGCGAATCTCTTCGATCGGCTATGATAAATGCGATCAGCTCGCCAATGAGCGCAAGCTGGTCCAATGCATACGCGATCATCAGCAGATTTTCGGGTAAGTTACATCAGATGCTCATAAGGGTTAAAAAAAGATTACTCAAGATCTTTGTGCCCAGGCTACACCAGCTCACCATGGAGGTCGTCTCGTGGCCGTTGTTGGTGCAGTTCGTTGTGATCTCGATCGATGTGGGCGCTGCGCTGTGTGGTTTGACATTTTACGCCGAGGACATGTACGACAAAGTGTACTTCTCTACGTTTATTTGCGCCATGAGTATGCAAATATTTCCCATTTGCTATTACGGCACTATGGTGGAGTTCTCTTTGGGGCAATTGCAATACGCTGTCTACTGCAGCAACTGGGTCGATCAGAGCCTTTCTTATCGCAGGAGCGTTCTCATCTTCGCGGAGCGCACTCAGCGATTGCCCGTGCAGAATGCCGGCAACTTTATACCCATTGCTCTAACCACATTCCTAGCCAACTGCAAGGCGGCCTACTCCTTCTGTACGCTCCTCGCAGAGACTGGATCCAAGAAATAAAAGGTTGAAATACTAGTAATATATAAAATAAAAATATTAATTAAAATTCATTACAAAAAACTTAAAAAGCTCATAAAAGCTCTAAACTACAAATTCAATTTACATATTTTATTTAAAGCTGTTGAAAGCTTTAACACACATTTCATAAATTATAATTACAGTTTTTCAAGTAGTCTTTCTTATATATTTGTATGCTTGAAATAAAACAAACTCTGCAACAATAAAAACTAGGAATTTAGAGGAATCTAAAATCACTGTGCTTAATTAATATATTGATTCTCTACATGATTTAATTTATTAAATTTTAAATTGAAAAATATAAAAATAGATAAATTAAAAATTTAAATAACAATTATTCATTATTTAAAACATTTTAAAATTATTAATTCATAGAAATCTTAAATAAAGCTTTCATTATGACTCTTTTACATTAATTTTATATTATTATCCCTATGTTATTCTTTTAATCTATATATTCCACCTGGACACTTAAGCTACATATAACTTATCTAGGTCAATTTATCAGGCTGATTTCTTTCAAAGTCACAGATTGAAATTTTTATTTAAATTTTTGGAAAATATCTCTAAATTCAACTCAAAACGATGGCCATGGAAACAATCTTGGGCATTAAGGGCGAGGATTGTGTGTTGCTAGCCTGCGACACAATGCAGGCAAAATCTGTGATCTTTATGAGAGATGGTACTGCAGAAACTCTTCTGATATTTGTAATAAATATTTTTAATATTTTCATTGACTACAGATCAGCCGAAAATTCATCGCCTTTCCGAGTTCGCAATGCTGGCCGCAGTAGGCGATGGCGGCGACACACTGCAGTTCACCGATTATATAGCGAAGCATCTGAAGCTGTATCATATATCAAATGGCTATCACTTGAGTCCGCGTGGCGCAGCGCACTTTACCCGCAAGAATCTGGCGGATTATATAAGAACTAATACCAGATATCATGTGTCAATGCTGTTGGCCGGCTACGACAGCGTTGAGGGCCCCGATCTACACTTCATCGACTCCTACGGCGCCGCCATGCCCATCAATCATGCTGGCCATGGCCTGGGCAGCCTGTTCTGCGGTAGCATCTTCCAGCGGTACTGGACGAACGAACTCAAGCAGAAGCAGGCCTACAATATACTGAGAATGTGCGTGGCCGAGATCCAGAAGCGCTTGGTCATCAACCTACGCAACTTCGATGTGTTCGTTGTCAACAGGAATGGAACAAGTCAGCTGGAATCGATCAATCCGGCCTCATTCGATGCCGAAATGCTATGTCTATCGCTGTCTACTAGTATTCAAAGTTATAATAGAAAATCGTTGAAGTAGAAAGAAAATGAGAACTTTTTTAATTTTTGATTACGATTAAGTGAACACTTAATCGGTAGGGAACTTGGAACACACTTAAAGAATTTTTAGATGAGTGAAAGCTTTAAGCGGAGTAAAGTGAAAGCTTTAAGTAGTAGATGAATTTTAGTTAAGTTGATTTAGGCACAGTTCTAGACTTCTAGTTCTAAATCCTTGACTTGTTCAGAAGAATGGTAGTCATATCTCCCTGTTATTCCGGGTTGACATTTATTAACTTTCCTTTAGCTCGTTGAGCTAAAACAGTTTTCAATTGGAATAAAAATAGCTTGACAGAAACTAGGAATTTTTTAGGCTTTTCATCGCTCCAAATTTAAGCATTCCAAGCTCCAACCCATCCCAACCCAACTCAAGCCCCAGCTACTGCTATTTACATATGCCATTCTCTATCAGCTGCATGAAATGATGTGTGGCCGAATGTCTTTCACATTTAATGCTGCTTAACTTTTATCGATTAAAAGTTTTGGTGGTTTTTTTCTGCTGTTCTAAACTTCAAGGGATTAGTTTGGATTGAGTGGGCGTAGTGGTATGGGAAGCAACATTCTACGGCTGGCTGCGTTCATGTATTAGCATATGTGGCCTGCCTGCCTGGCAGTATGAGGATTTGTTTGTGCAACAATGGGTAAAGTTGCACATAGAGCATCTATATATATATATGTATATATATGTATATAGATGTATGTAGATGTCTATGTGTGTGCTGTGGCACATGGTAACGTCAACTATTGCAAATCGGAAGCAGAAAAGCCAACATGTCTCTATTTCCCCATTTGAACATAGCAGTCAGTCAGTCATGCAGTTGGACAGACGGCAAAAACTCATAAAAATGTGCGCAGCTTGCAACAAAATGCAGTAGCAGCAACGTCTGCGTGTGGCAAGAGTGGCATTGTTGCTGCTGAAGTGGCCGGGCTGCCAGGAATTGGCCGTCAGCGATTTTTATTTGTTTGCAGCCGTCGTTGCCATCACTAATTGGCCGCACATGCCAAAGTGTCACTCGGCGAGCACCGAACCAACTTGCCTGCATAGAAATTGAAAAAGTGGAGCGTGGACAGAAATGATCTGCAAATAAAGCCATCGTTGGCTGGTGACATAACAAACATATCAACTGGAGAGCCATGGATGAAACCAGTGTAACTCTAATCGAATAGAAAATACGAAAATCCCAAATGATTTAAGCACACAGTATATATGAAGCGATAGAGTAATTAAATTGAGTGTGGGTGGGTGAGCGAGAGAGATGATATAGATAGTTGCAGAAGGAAGATAGACGAGATGGTACATATACTATTGATAATATTAATAACATAGATAATATAGATAACATAGATAACATAGATAGAATAGATAATACAGATAATATTTATAGATATTGTCTGCTACAATTAAATCATGAACAGTATTGGGTCTCATTTAAAAGTATGAGAATTGCATAGAGGGGCTCATTGAAAACGGGAATTTCAAATGGTGTTTTGAAAGGTATATAGAAAGCAGATGTGGGCATAGTCGATGCTTTAACTGGGAAGCAGTTGATTTGATTGGTTGATTTGATTGTCTGTCCGTCGTTCCATATGTGTGTATAACTATCCGCTTGTCTCTCCGTCCATACACTTATATCCGTATGCCTGTCCATCCACCCATATGTCCATCTTTTCGACTGCTTACCTAGGCGTCCATCTGCCTAACCATCTGCCTGTCTATCCGACTGTCTGTCCATCCGTACATCTGTCCGTCCGTCCATATATACTATCCTTCTATCGGTAAGCCTCCGTCCGTCTATCCGCCTATACGTCCCATACATCCAAATTCCAAATCAATCAGCATTAAAACTTGATCAGCGATCTACCTAGACTGCCTATATATATATTTGGTGTTTCCAGCCTAAGCCCCCTTGATTCATGCCTTAATAAACAGACATACGCTGTAGGTACTTACAAGGTAAACAAATTTGAGTCCAACTGCTTTGAGGTACTTGAGCTAAATTAATGCCTTTCTCACACCTTCCGAAAAATACTTGAAAACTTTTCGCTTCTTACTTAACTGCGCGTTTAGATAATGCGCTTGTAAGACCTGCCAGCCACTATGTCTGCCCTCTCTCTCTCTCTCTCCCCCTCTCCCTCCCTCCCCCTGAGTTTATGCGCGCCATTCGCAGCCAAGAACTGCCAGCAATTTGTGACGTTTAAGCGACGCAACTTGGAGGCAGCGACTTCTTGACAGGACATTAACTTGCACATGGATAAGTTCAAGTGGAAGAACTGTCTCTCTGTGTGTGTGTGTGTGTGTGCGTCATATGACTGCTCTGATGATGATTCATGATGATGATCTTTGCCTTTGCCATTGCTTGCACTTTTTTTGCTGTTGTTGTGCCTCGGCCATTGCCGTTGTCATTTTTCACTGGCAAATGTCGTGTGTTGGGGCTGTGGAATGTATTCTTCAGCTGATAGCTGTGTTTGCCCGCCCTGCCTGCCCGCCGGCCACGTTTTTCGACAGCCTATTAGTTTTTATTATTTGTTGCAATTAGTTTACGGCCTCGACAGGGCCCCTTTTGTCTGACTCGACTCGGCTCGACTCGACTCGCCTTTTATGACACTTTTGTGCGCATTTTTCAACAGAATGAGCGTCATCTGTTGCCGCTGGGCTGCTGTTTTTCTCGCTGCCATTGACAAAAGCCAAACAGCAACAACAAGGACAATAAGTG